>JARHVA010000021.1:5000-1205000 GCA_037957365.1 Torreya grandis | reverse complement strand
AACTTCTTAGAGAAAACACACTCTATCTATCTTGCTCAAAATTTAACTTGTGTAAAAATGACTATGGGAACCTTTGAAATACGCCTGAAATGCTAACTTTGCACAGTCATAACTTTTGCCTTGCTCACTCGCATGTTCTTAAATTTGGACCATATGATCTAATCACATAGGAGAATACAACCATATGACAACATTATCCTAAAACCTTCATGAATATGAGATATGATTCCATTAAAATGCCTTCTCAAAATATTCTGTCACAGAGCCAACTATGCTTAGAATTTGTCTAGGAGACCAACTTTGATCCTATATAACTTTTGACACTCTTCAGTGCATGATCTAAAATTTATAAAAAATAAACTATGCATAAAATTGAGCAAACCAATATGATCATATTCTCTTAAAATTCCCACATGTGCAAGATATGCCTTCATCAAAAAGCTTACATGGCTCTTTTTGGCCACATGCAATTTGGCTAAGTATGGGAAAGCAATGAATTCTGATTGAGAAGGCAACTTTGCACCCTCATATATTTGACCAAACTTTGATAAATGACTTAAGATTTAGTTTATACCAACTAGGGAATAATGTGATCATAACCATATGACCAACTCCCCTTGACTCATTCCCATGTGACAATGGTGACATCATCAAACTGCCTACTCAAATTTTCTGCCACTGGACCCAAAGTGTCTAGATAAAAAGCTATGGACAACTAGATAAATTCCAATTATGAAAACAAGCTCTAAAATCTTAGAAAATATCTTAGGGAACTTTTGCACATGCTCAATACTCTATACTCATCCCTAATCATCTCTAAATAATCAAACTTTGGAGATCAACTAAGCCTCTTTTGAGCACACTAGGATAAGCACATTGCACACTTTGTCATTGTTATTTAGGCTATCAAATATCTTCATCCACTCTCAAAGACACCTCCATGACATCATTGAAAATTCTTCAATAATCACCCCCTTTGTCATTGATGTGAAAAAAAATCATATATAGTAATATACGACTCACCTTCTCTCTTCAATCACTCCCACAACAAGAACTTTCTCCCCCTTTGACACAATGAAAAAGTGGGCACCGACTGATCTTGAGGACCTAAAAATACCATAAATAGGAAAGGAGCATCTTAGAAATATGATACAAACTCCCCTTAACTTTGATCCCACTTTTGCTTGTCTTGACAACTTCCTCTTACTCCATGTCAACACTCTCTTCAACCAAACATTGCAACCAATAAATAAAGAACACATAAAAAACTAAAATATGATGGAAATTACTAAGAGAAATTTGAGAGGGACTCCCCATAATATTTTTGAGCAATTTCACCACTTGAGCATCTTCAAATCTCCATACACCATGAGGAACCAACATATAGTCTTTCTAGCCTTCTCTCTCAAGCTACCATAGCGACCATCAACAAAACTTCATGCCACTCACCAAACAATAAAAATTATCTCAATAAACCTAATAACTCTCCATGAAATAAACATAACTTTCTCTTTTGGAGTAATTGAGCAAAAAACACTCTTCTTCACACTAGGTTTGTCTTAGACTCCTTATAGCCATACTTGGAACTTGTAGAGCCCACACCTTTTAGTAGATACATCTTTAGGACCTAAAAATTCATATTTAGAGCACTCTAATATTACCCCTCAAGGATACAAATTTGAAACAACAATCTCATCCTCTACAACATACTTCCTTCACAAACTAACTATGTAATTAGGTTTCTAACTTGACAAAAACTTGAATAAATTGAGAACCAAAAAACTTGAAATCTCTATGAACATTGGTTTAGCAACCCATTTGAGCCATTCAAAATATTAAGAAGCCTCAGACCTCAACTCATAAGGTAGACCAATTTTATAACAGAGCTCAAAACCCTAGAAACTTAAAACAAACAAAGTTAACACAACACCTTCTAGTTAATGTCCACCTCTAAAACTTCTTGTACACTTGGAGACAACCATTACACACTTCTAGACCAAGATTTGAGTTTCCACACCATTGGGAACCTTGAATTCCTATAACCAATTTTAGGACCTACAAGCTCTTAAGCAAAAACTGGAAAACTTGAGAGCTAACAAAAATATCCAAATTGACTTCAATAAACTTTTAGATCACAAAATCACATGGGGCATGCTAAAATAAGGTCAATAGACCTTTATATGCCAAAAGATTATCTTGAAAAATCACAAATCCTATTTTACCATATGGGAACCTTCAATCTAACCTTGTAAATATTGTATACATAACAACACATGCTTATCTTCTGAAAGGAGTCTCTTAAGAAGCATAAATAGAGACCTCCTCTTTATCACAATGTCCTAAAACAAAGTGAATCCAAGAGTGGCCCACATCTCCTCAGTAACTACTGGAATCATCTTATCATGATAAAACTTCTTGCTCTTCTTCTTCTTCTTAGTATGAACTATGACAACTGGTTCTTCTTCTATATCACTCTCCTTTTATTCAAAGATAGAATTGACAACACATGGAACAACTATGGAATTTTGACATACTTTTTTATTTGAATAATCAACCATGCATTATTGAAACTCATCACTAGGCACTAATAATTGATGTTCTTTTCATTGAACTTGCTTATAAATAGCAAGATGTTCACTTAGATCCATACTTACCTTAGAACTAGCCTCAAGTAGTACCTTGGTCTTTTCCTTGAGCTTGGTCTCTTCATTCACAACATGAGCAATCAATGATATCTCTTGACAATCTTCAACATCTATAACATTCTCCACCATAGCAAATAGATTAGTTGGACTTGAAAAATCATCATAATTCTTACTTACCACCTTTGGTCTCCATGAGTTCACTTGCCTTCTATCTTGCACTCTAGGGGCTTGATAAAACCTATTCTATATTTTAGGCCTTTGCTTGTATAATCTAGCAATGTGACCTCTTTATTCACAGTTACAACAAACCATACTCCTTGATGGAAAATCAACTTGTCTTACCTTAAATGGACAATGTTTTGCAAAGTGTCCTATATCATGACAGTTGAAGCACTCAACCTTGATCACACCTTTTGAATGATGGACCCCATCATAGTTCCATGCAAATTCATTCTTAATAGGTCTTCTACATTCTCTAGCTCTATGCCCAAACTGATTACAAGTATAATAATAACCATTGAAATTTGTATACCTCATGGCATTTGGTGTTTTGATTTATCTTGTATTCATTCTACCAATACCTTCATTCCTTATCTAATGATTTATCTTTAAAGGTTGATTGTCCTTGTTCACATTAGTCTTCATATTATCTTGAGTTGTAGTCTCTGGTTCTTCTTTATATTCAAGACTAGTCTTACCACTTGCATGCTTTTTATCATTCAGAGTGTTGTCTAGATCACTTTAGATCTTTTCAAATCTCACAAGTGACATTACCTTATTATACATCTTCTCTAACTCAGATTTTAATGACTCATTTTCAATTACATACTTTGCATATTCATCTTATTTAGCTTTTAGGCTTGTAGACAGGACTTCCAATTGACAACTGAGATGCTTGGCCATATCTTGATGCTCCTTAGTATCTTTATCCATTTTTAACTCAAATAATATAAATTACTCCTCAACGTCCTTGAGTTTATATTTCATCTTCTTATTGATTTCCTTCTCAATCTTCAATTCTTCATGAGCATTAGTCAATACAGTCTCGTAGTCCACCTCATCTTCATCTTCATCATCATTTAAATCACTCCAAGTGTAATCCCTTTTTTGTGAGCAACTTCTTTTTTTAGCCATGAAAAGGGGTCTATCTTCAATAGGACCATCATCTTCATGATCATACTTTGAGTCACTGTCTTCACTCTCATTTGATGAGCTATAATCTTCTTTGGTGTAGAGACTCTTTTTGTCCTTAAAGTATTTCTTCTTGTTATCAAACCTTTTGAATCCCTTTTTGCTTTTATCAGACTTAAAATATCTCTTACCATAATCATGACCTTGATCATGTTATTCATCATCATCCTTCTTATACTTATGAGGGCACTTATTAGCAAAATTCCTTATCTCACCACAATTGAAGCATTTGAGGGGTAGCTTACCTTTATACTTGCCTAAACATGTTCTCAATTTCCTTGGATTCAAATCAATTAGTTCATCCTCATCTATATCAAGAATGTCATCCTCCTTAAGTTTCTTACCTTGGAACTTCTTCTTTGTCTTCATTTCAATCTTGAAATCTACTTCCTTCTTTTATGGTATATCATCATTCTTCCTCATCTCATAGGCAGTAAGGGTGCCATGCAATTGATCTATATTCAATCGATTAAGGTCATGACTCTCTTCTATAGTAGATACTTTCAGATCAAACTTGGGGGATAGAGACCTCAATACCTTTCAAACAATAGTAGCGTCTTCAATGTTTTCTCCAAGACCTCTGATGATGTTCATAATCTCATCAACTCTTTGTAGAAAGGATGCCACAGTATCTTCTTCATTCATCTTGAGACTTTCAAATTGCCTTATACGAGTCTGCAACTTAGCAAGTTTGACCTTTGAATCTCCTTTATAAATATCTACATTTTTTCCCATATATTTTTATAAAATTTAAAATGGATTACCTTTGTAAACTTAATTTCTATAAGACCACAGGTGATGGCATTCATTGCCTTGGAATTATTCTCAAACAACTTCTTGTCTACAGTAATAGATGGAGGTATAGTAAGAGCAACATAACCATCCACAATAGATTGACATACATCAAAACCTAAAGACATAATGTATGTTCTCATCCTTACACTCCAAAAATCATAATTGGATCCATTAAACATTGGTGTTTTCTTAATAGAGAATCCTCCTTGATGAATACACATTTTGTACCTTGGATCACCTTCAAGCTTTTAATCCTTTACCAAAGGACCTGCTTTGATACCAATTTTTAGAGGTGAAATCAATGAAGGGGGGTGAATCATTGAGGTTAAATATTTCAATTTCAATTATAGTCCTTTAAACTATTAACCAATTAGTATATATAAACTCGATCAAGAAGCATTAACAACAGAGCTCATACATTCAATACATACATAAGATCAAACACATAACACATAATTATTATGGGAAAATCTCATGGGGAATAAAACCCACTCTCAATTTTGCAACACAAATGGACTACTGTCATATAAAAAATTACAAACAAGATATTGATCAACTCCTTTAGACCAACAAACCTTGATCATATCCTCCTGACCAAAGGTATTTAGTGAAACACCTATTTCATAAGGAACAAATGCCCCTAAAGAAGACCAAGTCTTTTAGACCATCTTTTTAACACCTCCACCTTAGAAATGATGTCTTCAACATTTGATGATGGATCTCTATTTTTTGACCTTTGCATAAACTCTCTCTATCTCAAATAAGCATCTCACATAGGCATATCACAGACTCTTTTTTTCTTCACTCAAACTATCCTTATATGCACACTCAAAACTCTTCACATATCCTCAAATTAAAAAATCACTATCTTAACATTAGGAACATGACCTAAAATTCATACACATAGTAAGTAAATTATTCTGATCATTAACTCAAGTAACAAGCACACTACCTATCCTTCACTTCACAACTCTCAAATCCACCTTGCACAATTCTTACAATTATAAGTATTGAAACCAACACATTTGGTTTCACTATATATAGATCATCCATGAATTAACAAGACAAAAATATTTCCTTTTTGGCCAAAATACATGCCTTCAGCCTTAAGGCATCTCATATGGGTCACACTTAAGCACAATCTACTTTTAAATAGGCCTAAGTCACTTTTAGGTCTTATGGAGTCCCATTCAGATTTTTGACACTTCTCCAAGCAAACAAAGAACATAAGAAACAAAATCATAGACCCATTATTCATGATCTATATGTCCCCATTAAGTGCCAACAACCATCACAATACCCTTTAGCTTAAGCACAAATAGCTTAAACACTTCTCTGTATACACAATCATTATGAGCAAACACACAGTCACTTTCTAAGCCTTTATTCTTACAACATATGATTGGTTAATCCTTCATAATGCACACAAATCAGCCTTATGGAGTCTATAGTACTCCCAAATATCTAATTCATAAAGATATATCGAAACAACATCAAAATGAGCTCAATTACCCTTCTTGGGTTACTTGTAGAACATGCACGAACACACAATCAACTTTGAAGCTCAATATCTTTGTTTACACATACTTCCATATATAAATTCATATTTTTAGATTTATCTTCGAGTCTTATACCAATTTTATTTTTAATACATGGTCAATTTTTTTATATATCAAAAGATATGGTCCAAAAATGAGACACTGGTTTTTCCTTCACAAATTCAAATGCAAACGGTCATAGTTAAAATTTGAACACTATGCTCACATCTCATGTCCTCTAAGATTTAGATCAATTATGAGCCATTGATATTGTTAAAAATTTAATGCATAGTCCACCAAATCTAAATTATAAACATTTGATAGTTGACCTCATCTCATGTAATCAAAAAACTTTGACTCAATGTGCTCTGTTGATCTTTATGAATCAGTCAGGTCTTTAACTAACAACACTTACCATTTAATCAATCTGTATGAACACCTGCTCACCATTGGATACTTATCCTTTACCTTTACTCAGTCATTAAATAATGTGCACTTATTACCATCTCACTAATTTGTAACTTCTTAGAGCAAACATGCTTCATCGATCTTGCTCAAACTTTAACTTGTGTAGAATGACTAAGTATGGGAACCTTTGAAATACGCTTGGAAGGTCAACTTTTCACAGTCATAAATTTTGCCTCGCTCACTCAAATATTCTCAAATTTGGAACATATGATCTCCTCATATAGGAGAATCCAACCATGTGATAAAATTCTCCTAGTGAGATATAATGCCATTAAAATGACTTCTCAAAGTCTTTTGTCATAGAGCCAACTATGCTTAGAATTTGTCTGGGAGACCAACTTTGATCTTGCATAACTTTTGTTGTGATTTAATGCATGATCTCAAATTTAGGAAAAATCAAATATACATAAAATTAAGAAAACCCATATGATCACCTTCTCCTAAAACATCCACATGTGCAAGATATGCCTTCATAAAAAAAATTACTTGATTCTTTTTGGCCACATGCTAATTTGGCTAAGTATGGGAAAACAATGAATTCTAACTGAGAAACCAAATTTTCACCCTCATATATTTGACTATTTTTTAATACATGAATTGATATTTAGTGCATATCAACTAGGGACTAGTTTGATCACAACCATATGACCAACTCCCCTTGACTCATTCCCACGTGGCAATGGTGATGTCATCAAACAGTCTACTCAATTTTTTTGCCAATGGATCCAAAGTATCTAGATGAAAAAATATAGACAACTAGATGAATTATACTTATGCACACAAACTTTAAAAACTTATAAAACACTTTAGGGACCTTTTTCACATGCTTAATACTATAAACTCATCCCTAATCTTATCTAAATAGTCAAACTCTAGAGATTAACAAAGCCTCCTTTAAGCACACTAAGACAAACACATTGCACACTTTGTCATTATTACTTAGGCTATCAAAGTTATTCATCCACTCACTAGGACACCTCCATGACATCACCATGACATCAATAAAAAATCTCTAATAGGGAGAACAGCATGTGATTCTGAGGCCCTCTTTGGAGTATTGGCTATGTAGGCAACACTTAGAAACAAATGGGATTGTTAGGGTTAGCTTGACTCACATGCTAACCTATTTTTACCATTTTACAAGAGGTTTAATGAAAAATAATTAGGGTTTTACTCATTGTATGAATTTATCATACATGTAGGTATAATTTGAGGCATAGGGTAGTTATACAGGTGACAGTGTAGGCTTAGTGAAAATTTAAATCTATTCATGTGCATATCTTTGATTGGACACACACATCGAAGGTAGACACCTACATCGACACTACTATACCTATTAGACACAACTATCTAGTGGGAAAAAATAGTAAAAATGCAAAATGAACAAGGTAAAAACCTATGATGCAGTCTATGATGATTGCTGATCACTATCATACCTCAGAATATAATATCAAACAAGATATACTATCTCTTATCCCTTAGCTACTTTGTACTTATTATATTTATTACACATGATAAATTAGGAAAGATATATATTATTGAACTATGTTTTAGTGTAAACATTAATATTGTTATTCCTTTCAAATAATTTATTGGTTTGTGTGTTTTCTATGAAAATCCCTGAAAAACATAAAACATTTGGTGAACCTGTCCTCTGTTATTAAGCCAATACCCTAAATTTTCATGTAAGGTATTCTCCTTCTTCAAAATAATATCATTTCATATTTATATATTTTATTTTTATAATTTATTTATTTTTTCTCTCTTAATTACATGGGCATAGTTTAGGAATGGTTAATTACATATTTTTTTGGCCCTAGTGGTTGTGTGCTTCATAATTTTGTTAAACATTAAAATTCTTATGGATTCACTAATATAAGGCCATGCCTAGAAGATTCATTATGGTTATTTATTTAATCTACTTGATGATAAATGTAGTGCATATGAAGATCTTATAGAACATAAAAAATGGGATAAAACCTACTTTTCTTACAACTATGATAATGAAAGAATCAATGATGAAAATGCCAATTTAAATGAGCTAAGTAGGGATCATGATGTTTATAATTTTGGTTATGAGTGTGAAAATATCCATCTTGGATATGACACTTATCCCATTCCTCTATTTTACAATGATGAAGGGTTTCAAGAGTTAAAATATATACAAAATGATAGCCTTCATAATAATGATAAACAAAATGTTGCATGCATACAACCTTTAGTTAATTCAAAAAGTGAGTGTGATCTTTCCATTTCCAATGATGAAAATGTAAAAAAAATTGAATATCCCTCCTCTATCTCTCATGATGAAAATATTGATGAAGTCAACTGTGTGCCTTCATCTCCATGTAATACCCTTGTTGAACATTCTATGCTTTTTTTGGATGATTCAAGTGAAAATAGTCAAATTTGTTCTCCCACTTTAATTTGTGGTGAACAACATGCATGTCCTATGTATCCCATCATCTTGTATGAAAAATTAAATATGACAATCATAAGGAAATGAATACAAAACATGCATTTTTTGGGACACAAATAAAGTCCCAAGTATATTTCATGTATCTTTTTCAAAGATCAAGTCATGTAAGTCAAATAAAATCAAAATTAACATTGCATCTTCTCTCCCTCATTTAAAAAGTAAAACCAAAAGTGAATGTTGTATTCTTCCCTCCTTTGTATTGTCTGATACAAAAGAACAAATGTTTACAAGTAAATATTTATCATTTACTCCTGTTGAATGGCACAAGATTTCAAATAAAATAACACTTTGTAATGAAAATAGTACTAAATTTTGTGTTATCCAACATGATATACTCAACTCTCTAACCATTAATACCCCTCTACAAGATGTTGTACAACCATATGATGATCCTCTTATTGATAGTGGAAAAGATTTAATAATTCCTTTGTTCTATGTGCATGATAATTTACAAATGATATCAAAAGCTTTAACCTCTTCTTATGACATGTTATCTATTATGACTACCATGGGAGATTTGCAACAAGTAGTCAACACTATTAAGTTGCAAATATATTATCATGAGGCTATTTTTGAGGTTAATATATTAGCAGAGCAACCTATTGCTAAAGATGTATTTGAGCATCCATACCGTTCAAACTTTACTGTACATAAGTTCTCCTCCTTTAATGGTCAAGGTGATATTTATATTCATTAACAAAAATATATACACTCCTTTGAACATTGGGCCCAAAATTGAAGCTTGTTATTAAAAGATCTTCATCATAGCTTAATCCAAAGGGCTCTTGATGGGTTTTATAGTCTTCCAATTGGTTCCTTATCAACTTTCAAAAAACTTGAAGATGTATTTCTATCACATTTCTAATCGTTATACCTTACCTAAGTTACCATTGGAACATATGAAAGCATTTACACAAATAGAAAATGAGTCTATACAAGACTATGCTATTTGATTTAAGGATGCTTTATATTCCTTAAGTTATACACTTGAGATTTGGAAATCTAATTTATATTTAGTAGAGGTCTTCTCTCTCCACTCAGAGAAAAAGAATTACATAATCCTTTTATTTCATTAGAGACATTATATTAGGATGTACATACATATGCATGTTCTCTAATGCACACTCAACCAAGTTGCCTATCTTTTCACCAGAAACACCACATGATAAGAACCATGTTTCCAAGGCAAATAAATAAGTTACAAAAGATCATGGACCAATTCAATCACCTTTTGCAGAACTAATAATATATGTTAAAAAAATGATAAAGGTGTTGAATAAATAAAAGGAAAATGCTTATAGAATATGTCCCATAGTTATACCATACACCTCTACAAAATGAGAGTCTCTTCATTGTGACTAGTACTGTGATAGACCCCATGACATATTGCACACACTATTAGATAAATGAATAATAAAACTTCCTCATAATTAATTTTATCCACCAAATCGATTTGAAAATTAAAAAAGACAACACTTTTGTACTTATCATGATATTAACAGACATTGAGATAATGATTGTTTTGATCTTGAGCAAAAGCTCACATAATTATTTAATCAATGAATTATTGCATATCAAAAAGACATATCTAGACCTATTTCACATACTTTTCCTATAGGGTTGTCTAAGAGGTTTTAGCCATCTCATGTTGATACTTTTAAGTAACACATGGTTCATCGACCTTCAAAGAAGATGACCACTAGGAGAATTCATTGTCCTAATGTACTCTCTACCATGAGTGATCACTCCCACACTGATCTTATTAAGGAATCATTGGTTGATCAAGGCCTAACTAGAGGGACATGTGGAGGGGATGTCAATGCATAATATATTTGGGTATCAAAAATGGTACCTACATATTCATAGGTCACATCTACATATCCATAGGTCACTCCTATAGATATAACATAATTAGATACAAAAACACAATCAATGATTCTACTAGCCAAGGATCATTACAGTCATGTGTTCTTATTTATTTATGGGTTCCACTGCATATAATGATTATTATATTATAAATATAATGTATATATCAAATTTAATTAAAATATTAGTTATATAATTTACAAACATCTAATCATACATTATAGAAACAAACACAAAAATCAAATATAAAACAATAGATGTCGCACATTCATTCAACATAAAATAAACCATATGTAGAATGTCATATATAGATCAAATGATACATAGTTTATAAAAATAGAAAACATAAATAATATGTTAGGGGAATATCATTAGATGTGTAATATTTGTCCACAATCCTCACATCTCTCGATGTCGAGGCATCAAGATCCAATTAGGGCCCCCTTGCACATGATAGCTCATATACTCTCACGATAAAAGGATCCTAAACATCACACCTATACTCATGATTTAAATATAGAGTGTTATATAAATAAATCAAATCTTACATGATCTCCATGGAACTATACTATAAGATGTCATGTCTATCTAACTCAACATGTAGCTCCTTGCGCTCAACTGTCATAGTATGATATGCTACCACAACTCTCATTACAGGATCAAATAAAGGCACATGGGCACTTAAAATATAAACTAAAATAGAAATAAAATAATCCTTAACTATATCCATGGGCATGATACATTTTAGAACCAATATTGCATGATCTATTATCATCACCCACTCTTGATTGCATGTAGATAAAAGATATACAATGCATGTTAGTTACATCTATGAAATTAAACACTTTATCTAATATTGTACCCAAATAAAATTCAAAATTTAAAAATTATGGTACTCACATGTGGATCTAAAAATCACCTCATCCACTGATGCTAATCCCACAGGGTCATCATCACTTGCATCTCCACCTATATCTCCTCTTACATCCCTTTGTGCCACAATAATTACACCTAAGGGGAAACTACAATAGGAAATGATAATGGTCACTAGGTTCTCTCCCACAACTACATATAACCATCTGTGCATCTCACATCATCCCCTATAGCTATGTGAATCATGTAAAATGAGGTGGATCTAAATCTATAGCTATAGGTGTTGGACTATCATGGGTGTTATGCTCACTCCATGTTATCTAGATGCCAGGGGTAGGGTGCCGATGGTACTCCCTTCTCTATACCAAATTATCCTAAGACATGGGCATATTGAAATAACTCATACACACTAGGAAATTTATCAACTAGCCACATGTCGATCTAGATCCTTTGTAACTCATGTCCATCCTTGGGCCATCCATTGAATAACTTATATAGATGCCATATGATCTGATCTAAAGTTAACCTGTCTAGAATAATTTAGTATTCCATTGTGGTGTGTAGTATACCATGGGGAAATACCCAACACTCTACAAATATTTGTGGATGGGACCACCCAAATAAGAGTCTACCAACTAGTTGTACCACTACAATGTGCTCATATGCCTAAACATGCAAAACATTCCCTTCTCCAATCTAAACATTATAGTTCGTCAATGTAAATATGTAAAGCTCTGTATATAAGTGGGATGATAAAATACGACCCTAGAAATATATATTATGATCAAGATAAATATGCCAACCTACATGGTAAATATGATATGATATACCCATTGTGCTACCCTCTACTATTATGAATGATGTCAGTAAAACAAAAATAAACTTACACAACTATGGAACATCACCTCCGATAATGTTGTCCAAATGAATCATACTACTCAACTCTACATTTGGATCCCTATGGACACTAAAATATATGTGATGACACTAAATATAACTAGGGATACCATATCCAATAGCTTAAACTCTCTCACCTCTAATAGGAAGCTAAAAAATCTAATACACATCCTCTAATATGACTATCATCTCCCCTGTAGGGAGCCATAAAATGCATGCATCCATGTTAAACCTATTGGATAGGGATGTGAGGAGGTGGATATCATATGGAATCTATCCCAAATGGGTCATCTGAACCAACCTTACCTTATCTAAAATTTCCCAGTCAGCTACATCCATACCTAGCTCTTTTATGGTAGAAAAATGTATTTCATGCGAAAACTCTCAAATATATATCCTTCTAAAACTAAAAACACATAAATAAATACTAATTAGAAATCAAATTTTGGTTTAAAAATAAAAAGGTTACACTAGAATATGCACAAAATAAAAAGATATTAGCATTGTATGCTAGTGTTGACATAGGATGAAAATGCCGAACACTAACATTGACATAAAATGATAATGTTAGATGCTTGCATTTGAGCTCAAACACTAGCATCATATTAATAATGCAAGTGTCTTGGACCTTGATGCAAGTGTATGTCAATCCAATTACAAATAAAAAATCATGCCCAAAATGATTTTTTTTCAAAAATTAAAAATTACTAGTAAATTGACAACTAAACCTACTTACCAACTTAGTAAAATTTTGGCTGACTAAAGTTATCTAGAGTACATAAAATTACACTGGTCAAGGGGTTATATCACATGGAATGGATCTCTTCTACTCAGATTTTTTTGTTTTGAAAATTTCAAAATGCAAATGACTTCAAATTTTGATTCAAAGTACCTAATATACAACTTCTGTACAAATTTCAAATGTGCATATCTTGAGCACTAGTGGTCAAAATTCAAAACCACAAGTTGTGTTGGGATCTAAGAAATGAGCCCTTCCATATTACATCAAATTTGAAAATTTTTAACCATTATAAAAAATTACTAAGAATTACCTACACATAGACATTATACTAGATTTTGAGTATTACAAAAATAATGTTACAAATTACCGCCACCAATACTACCAACACACAACTTGGTACTACATCAAGAAAATTATCACATTTTACTTTTATGAGGACATGACTAGAAGGTACTATATCCCCTCCTCCAAAAAAGGGGAATCTTAGTAAGTGCATATTTCCAAACATGTTCTTCATAATCAATTACAATTGGCACATTCCCTAGATTCAGTAGGGGCATGCTTTCGAATCATATTCTCCACACTTGTTCAATATTCAACATATCCAAATTTAGTGAGGGCATGTATTAAAAACATGTTTTACACATTGGCACTTATATCAATTTTAATATTTATCCATATATAGTGAGGGCATATTATGGTAACATGCTACCCACACTTGCATAGAATTCAAAATAGGCAAAAAACACATGGTTATATGATTTAGATTCATAGTTGTGGCAAAATTTTATACATTGGTACCATTGTTATACATAGTTTTAACATGATACATCTAAGGTGCACATGATAATTAATATGCACCTAATAATTCAAAATCCAAATCAATTTTAGATTTCAAAACACTTTTAGGTACTATCATCACCCACTAAGATGTACTTTTATGCAATTATACCCAGTATGGACTTTTATAGACTATATTGAGCCTTACTCATCTATAGAAATTGGCTCTTTTGGTTATATTGGAGTGATTAAATCATATAGTCTCACCAAATTTTTTTTTGAGATTTATTACATCACTCATTTTATACCAAGTTACATATGTTTGCACTCAAGTTGTGATGGTCGGGAAATGATACTCTTGATGACTGAAGCACCACTCTTCCTATTCTAGGTGGGGGGCATGATCACCTCCCAAGCCTCCCTATTCTAGGTAACACACCATCATGGTGCAACCTAGTTGACCACTTGTAATTTCATTCATCTTCCTGGCTAGAATATAGATGAAGTTGCAAACCCCTAGTCTATTTCTCCAATTTTTAGTACTCTAGAACCATTTCTACATGACACATACATAAGGGTATTCTATCCATGCTATTTTTTTATGATAGTTTTTATTATTGCTTAAATACATATTTATATATGCTAATTAATTTTTTCCATGCCTTTTTTTACAATAATGTTCAAATGGAATATTCAAAGAAAGCTCAAACAAAGATAAGGTGTGTTGCCCACACCATATTATGCATTTTTATTTTCCTTTAAACTAGTAATTTTAGTTTTGATGCATTAATAGATTAGGTTGAGGGGGTGGGAATGTAAACACCCATATTTGGTATAAGCACAAGTTTTTATCATGTTTTTATAACCTCTTTGCATGTATACATCTCTTGATTGAAGATTAGATACTTAGTGATGTGGTCTCTAGTGGACCTCTTTAGGTCCATCTTATTTCACTTGATTTACCTACCCCTTAGGCCTGTATGTTATTTTATTACTCTTCTTCCAATGTATGCCATAGAACCCTACCTATTTTTCATGTTTCTTATATGTTTTTATCCCCTGGACAATTGCATCTATTTTAGACTCTAGCATCGATACTGCTGTCCAACTACAACACAAGTGTTCAGGTTTATCTTTTTGTCATTTTCTATATCTTTCATTTTGAGATCATTGTTTAACCCTCTTTGCCCATCCTGTTATCATCTTTTCACATGTCAATAGATATTAATACAAAATAAATAGTCCTTATATATACAAAGTTTATAGTCTAGTTACATTACCTAGTAATTTGATTTGGCAATCACTAAATTGGAAAATATTGTATATTTCAAGTTATCCAACTATATTACAATACTAGACTGAACATCTGAAACATTCAAAAGGTCAAATACACTATTTCATTACTTATACCAAGATTATTAAGAAAAAGAGCTTATAATTGCATAGTTACAATTCCACACACATATCTAAGAAGGGGAACTACATGCAAGTCTGAGGCCCTCTTTGGAGTATGGCTATGTACACAACACCTAGCATCAAATGGGTTGTTAGGGTAAGCTTCACTCATGTGTTAACCCTATTTTACCAAGTTAAGGAGGTTCAATGCAAAATAATTAGGGTTTTTCTCATTAGATGAATGTGGCACATAGGTAGGTATAATTTTAGGCACAAGGCAATTATATAGGTGAAAATGTAGTCCTGGTGAAAACTTATATCCATTCCTATGCGTATCTTTGACTAGACACTTGTGTCAGAGGTAGACACCTATGTTGATGCTATTGTTCCTATTCGACGTAGATGTCTGGTGGGTAAAAATAGTCAAAATGTATAATGCACAAGGTCAAAATTTATGATGTAGTATTTTGATGATTCTTGATCACTATCATACATTAGAAAAAAACATATTCTCTCTCTTATCCCATATCTACCTTGTACTTATTATATTTATTGCACATGCTAAATTAGGAAAGATCTATATTATTGACTATATTTTAGTGTAAATCTAAATATTTTCATTCCTTTTAAATAATTTATTGGTTTGTGTTTTTCTAAGAAAATCCCCCAAAACCATAAAACATAGTTGATTTATGGTCATGAGGCAGTTATGCCTATGGAATATATTATTTTTAGTTTGCGAATTATGATGATTATGAGGCTAGGAGATTAGGACTTGCCAAAAACTAGATTAATGGATTGAAACAATATGGAGGAAAATATATTAAAAACATAGTGGACATAGGAAATTAACAAGTTGAGTAAAAAATCCTGGCATGATTCTAACTTGTGATCTAAGGAATTTTATCTAGAGCAAACAATATTACTATATTATAGTAGATTTAAAGATTTTCTAGGCAAGGTGCACATTAGATGGAAGGGACCCTATATCATTCATGATGTTTCATAATAGGAAATAATTATATTAAAAGATATGTAGGGAAAATTTTTACTAGGGTGTGTAAATCTGATGCAAAGCATATAACTATCTTTCAAACCTTGACTTTGTTCTAATGGCTCACTAGATTATTTTTTCATGTTAGAATTTAAGATTCTTCTGATTGTTTGATGGATTATAATTCCTTATAAAACTCCATAGGATCTCATTGAACCTTTCCACCCATTCATCAATTTTTCCAACACTTTCCAAGTTTCACCTCATCCCTTTTAACAATTCTACCTACATTACTTATAGTCCTTAGTAGCCCTTTTTACCCTATTTTATTACTTGTATGGAAAAAGTATAAAAAATTATGACTTCCCAAAGGAATATTATTCTTTACCTTATTTATACACACCTGTGTACCAATTTTGGTGGCCTAACTCCTTTTTTAGGTCCACTTTCTTTCTTAGACCTATTCAATTAGGTCACTTTCTAGGCCTATTCTACTACAGACCTTCAAAATACATACTACACTATCTGTACACTCTTGAAACTATGTGATTCAGTTAGATCACATAAATATTGATAAGACTACAAAGTTTTGTGAAATTTTGTTAGTTAGAAATTGAGATATGCTTGAAACCCTAATCTAGGGCTTATGGCACCCTACAAAGACCCGTGGATACAAATAAATATTGTGTGAACGTTTTATAAGGATTTAAATGACTATTTTGACCTCATGAAACCTATCCAACCATTTATTAGTGCTTTCCAATCCTCTGCCAAGGTTTTCTAATCTAAAGTACTATTAACTGTGTAAGAAAATATTGAAACTATAGGTCTATGCTCCTGTAGAATAAATAAAACACAAAAAAATGCCAAAGAAAGGTTCACTAATCCTTTAAATGCCTTAAAACAACTTACGTTAATATATATAATCTCTTATAAATCAATGTAAAGATCAATTCTTCCTTAGATCAGACACACAATTCAATCACATAAGCTTGCTACAAGAAATAGGGTCTGAATTATAGATGCCTATGAATAAAGGGTTCATTTATTATGTATGAATCTTATAACCTCAATCCATACCCAATAAAAATTTAGGAGTTTGTACTCCAATCTATCAACTTTAATTATTGACTTTCTTGATAAGCACAGTCTGTAAATAAAGAAACTCACACTAAAATAGGGGTTTGTTTATAAATTTATCTAAACACCAGATGATTGATTATTGTTCATTAAAACTAAAATCTCAAAACATACTCAACAATATTTTAAGAACCTTAAGAACCATTATCAAATTATTTTTGATTATCAATTTTAAATGAAAGTCTGCAACCAAGCCAAACCACTCAAGAACAGGGGGTCTGTGTATTGAACCTTCAACTCAGGGGTCTTTTTCTCTTTTCTTTTGAATATTATCTCTTAAAAAACATGAAATAACAATCATGGTTTTCAAATGGCTATAAATATTTAAAACATTAGATTAAAAAATAATAACTTACCAAATAGACACAATTATCAAATCATATTTGTATATACTCAGAAAAATATGGTTACCAATCCTTTCTTCAACATTTGAGAACATCCTTTCATTATTTTTTGGGTCTATTACCCATGTTTCTTCTAATAAATTGTGTACACTGACCCAAAATCCAAAAATAATAATCTTTATATCAAATATAACTATCACAACTACTTCTTGAAAAGCCTCCAAGCCATTCTTGAAACTTCCTCATATGGGCTTACAAAGGGTTTATAACTAGAGGCACTTAACCACAGGTTTAATGTCTTTTATCAACCCCTATAGACCTAAAACTAACATTAGACAATCATTTATTAGGATAAGAACATCCTATAACTTCCTCAAACATTTAAATATTTAAATAATGCTTTTGGTAGGTAATATCTTTTTGAATATTTCAAGCAATTTAACACCTATAAAACACCAAAATGAGACCCTAGAAGGATTCTAAGACACCTAGATACCAAAAATAAACCAAAATTGAAACTAAGAAAGATTCCCCTACATCAAAATCATTTTAGGATCATGGCTTATCATCATTAATATCTATCATTCATCACTGTCAAAGAGAGAGAATGTTAAGTAACACTATGTAGTTAGGATCTTTGTTTAATGTTGTTTTGTTTTGTATTTTATTTTTAGGGTTGTGCATGTTTGTACAATGTGAATTTTTTATCGTAACACATCAAAATGAGGATTGGTTAGTCAAAATCATAGAGTGAAATCTATATATAGATTCAAATTGAAGAAAAGACAACTAACAACATGTGTACTGGGTTCATCAATTGAGTCTAGGAACTAAGTGATCACAAGATAGGTATGGAGAAAGGATGGTTAGTGGTCATTCATAACTATTAATGATGATGCACTTGAGAGATTTAATCTTTTGCAAAGTAGATCAAGTGATATGATGACAAGATGGCCTATAAAAGAAAGTGGATATATGAAAAGACTTCATATCACATTAGATACCTACCATTAGATGGATTAAATATTTTTTGATACATAATAGTAACCATTATAGGAAACAATAGTCAGTTGACATTAATTCTAGAGGTAAAATCATGTACAACTAGCTTGGTGCATTTAAACTTGGTGATGAGATGGATTTCAATGGAAAATGATATATAACAAAGGGAGTGGACAACATAAAAATATTACACGGTATTGAAAAAAAGAGAATTCTATGATCTACATCCCAGTCAACTAATTCTACACATATTTCTCACTAGTATAGGATCAATCAATGAAATTATTCAATTTAGTCCATAATAACAAACATGGATAAGGCATAATTGTTAATTATTCTCACTGATGCACAGAAAGAGGAAATAAAGATTCACCTGGAACTCAAATAAGCCAGATATCATGATCTAGATCCTTTTGATTTTATTGATGTAGTAAAAACTATTTTATTTACCCTTGACCCACAAGAAGCAACATAAGAAAGAGTGCTAACACTTTAACATCCTTTATGAGGTTCTAATGTTGAGCGACTGATTAAGCTACCTACTTTTAATAATTAAATGAGGTAATGCTTAATTTTATGAGTAGATATAATGAGGGTGCCATTCATATTTATCAATTTTTTACAATATTAATCAACCTTATAACCATGTTAAGAGAAATGTGACTTCCAACTCAAGGTAATTCCCTTTTACCTTACAAATCCATAGCTCTACCTATCCACACAAACACTAGAGATAAATATACAAAGGTAAGAATGGAAATTCCCATCAATTCTATGGTAGATTTTTTAGTGCACATTCGTTATGAATACTTCACTAAGTGGTTTTGATAGACAAACAAACATTTAAATTAGGCAACCAAAGACATACACAATATGCATGCATGAATATTTCAATTATCCTAATTTTTTTGCCTTAGAACTCATAACAAACATTGATAAGTTTCTCATTGGCACATTGCAAAAAATTTAGTACCAATTCTTAGTCTTACTCCTATGTTTCACATAATGGAAGCCAATAGAGGGACAAATCAACCTAGTCACAGATTTTTGGCTTGTTACTATGTTTGCCAACATTATTTGGACTAAAATAGGGCATTATTATGAACATTCAGGGAGATTCAATGCATGGTGGTTTGAGATATAATCCATGATTATTTCACACTTTAGGGTACCTCAAGATGTTATGCAGTATCTTTGACAACATGTATCTATCATAAAGTTACACAATGATATTCAAATCAAAGTGCATGAGCTATCAAAAGTAACTATAAATCCATTGCCCTTTTCCATCATTATGTTGGATGCATAGGTGGAGGTTATATGGTAAAAATCTTTAACTTTTATGTCTATACAACCTCTACACTCCATACCTGTAGGTATGTAACAACCCATATCTACTCAGGCATAAGCTCAACCATAGGCACAAACTCAACCACAAGCACCACCACACATAATAGTGGCTCTATCATAGGCTAATAAAGGAAAGATGAAGGTACCAACGTAATGAACTTCACCACCACCACCTGAAAAGAGGACACAACATACAAAGTCTTGGATTGATAATAAACACGTTCCAAATATAATGGATAAGTGTAATTTGGCAGAGCCAGGATTTGAAGAACAAGAAGTTATGTAGTCCATGGTCATAAACATCAAAAATGATGTTTATGAGTAAGAAGAGGAACAATAGTTATTTTTTTGGAAGGCAATGTGCACCTTTCAAGTGAAAATTTAGGTGAGACAAGGTCTATAGGTTGATATCACCCACCCCCCTCCTTCCATTATAATTGATAATGTGAGTCAAGAAGTAACTCAAAAATGACTTTAGATAGAACATTTTCATATAGATTTAACTAAAATATCCTCTACTACACAGGATGTAGACCTATTGGCATAAAAAAATTCACCTCCAACTCTATTATGTAGACCAAGGACCCATGCTACAACTAGATCATCCCCAACAATCAAAGACAAGATGGTGTCTTTTACAAATATAGTAGAGGAGAGTGGAGTACAACAAGCACACAAATCCCAACAATAACCTCAGCTCTAGACTATGAAGAGACCAAAGAAAACCCTCACTCCACTACCAAATTCTAGAAAGAAGACGGTTGTGTGAAGAGGTACTATTATGAAATCATCATTTTTTGAAGATTTATTATCAATTACAATGGTGGACTCATCGAATCCCATGGAGTCTCCTAAAGAAAGTAGTTTTCCATGGTCAAAGCCACAAAAATAAGAAGATACAATAAAGACACAAAAAGATGTTGACAGGATGGATAAGGAGAGAAGAAGAAAAATAAAGTAGAGGAAAATCACAAGGCTTCTAAGGAAGAGGAATAACATAAACAATAAGCCACAGAAGAGGAGTATAAAAAAAATGTCGAGGAAGCATAGGTTCAAAATAAAAGAGCCAAAGAAGTGGAGGTGAAGAAGAAGTAGCAAAGAAAAACTAAGAAGTGCAGGCTACACAACAAAAGGAAGAGGATGTAGCAACACTTGCAAGGGCTCAGGAGGAGCAAAAGGCTAGAGAAGCTCTATACATCCAAGAGGAGCAAACAAAGTGAGAATCCAAAGAGAAAGAAGCTAAAACCAAGGTTATGGAAGAGGCCAAAGCCAGGGTTAAAGCTAAAGCCAAACATGTCTCAAGATGTTTCCACTTTCATATCAAGGTCAAATTGGGAAGAAGGATGGTTCTATGATGGAAAATATTGGATTGATAAGGATGGGTTTCGATAGCTTTGGGATTAAATAGATAAGGATAGTTAAGGATGGATTTGGGATTAAATGGATAAGGATGGGTTTAGATAGATACGTATAATTAAGGATGGTTTAAGATAACCATATGATGGTGAAGGATGGATTTAAAATAGTTTTATGATAGGTAAGGATGAGTTTGGGTAGACAGAGGATGGGTAAGTATGGAGGGACAATTTAAAATACATAGGATTGAAATGGAATGGGGTTTCCCCCAAGTGTAAGGTACTTATAGATAACTGATTATTTTACACATAATGTTGAAATCCATTTTTCATCATGGTACTTTCCCAATGTGCCATAAAGATAATTTTCACCTTTGGATGAATTTATATATATATATATATATATATATATATATATATATATATATATATATATATATATATATATATATATATATATATATATTTTTTATAATGTTTTATGTTTTTTTTTGCATCTCAATTATAAAAGGATTCAAGATGCATGATGTTGACCCCTATTGATATTTCAAATATGCACTCCAAATATGTCTTCATTAACTTTGTTGATGTTTAAGTTGGCTTCTTCTAAATTTATTAGGATACTGTCATAGCCCCTACGTTAAAGGGTGTTGCCAAATAAGGTGAAGTAGAAAGTATGTTGGATGAAGGATGTGTGTCAAGTACATGAAGTATTTGGAGTGATGGAATGATAGTGGGGATAAGTATAGGTGCCATGATTTGAAGGGTGATTAGGACTAGAAATATCATGTACATCAATACTGGGATTATTTGTATGTGGGATGATTTGGGAATTTAATGCTTCTTCAATGATGTCTTTAATATGTGATGGGGATCCTAGTTGAAACTATATTGATGTAGGGAGTATATTAATGTGATCTTCCATTGGTTCCTTATAAATGTTTTCAAAAAGGGATTCTTCTTGATTTTTTCCATTTGGATTTATATTTAGATTGTCTACTATTGCCTCAAAGAGATTTTCACTAAGGGACTTGTATTTTTGGTTTTCTGGATTTTAATTTTGATTTGGCTTATAATTTGGACTTAATCATCCAATTGTGCCTCAAATAGGTTTTCACTATGGGATAATGATTTTAGATTTAGATTGTAAGATTCATTTTGATTGAGTAACACTTATTTTTTAGAATATGTAGATGTTTCATTATGGTCTTTTAGCTGGAGGGTAGCTAGGAATTATTTGATTATTTTATTTTCATGGAAGTAAGCTATTAGTAGATTAAACTATTGGTCCCAATCAATGGGTTTGGTATATTTACTTAAAAAATGGAAGGAAAGATTGGTATGTTGACAAAAGGAGTGATGAAAACATGATCCTTGTAGAGACTATGAAATCCCTCCATGTTGGATATGTAGGTAAAATTTTCAAGGTAGAAATCCCTCCAAAACAAATTGGTGCAACCTTTGCATTCCATGCACCTAGGTGTGTAACAACTAGTGCAACCATAGGCACACCCTCAAGAATAACCGTAACTATAACCATAAGTGTAACTGCATGCAACAATATGACTAATAAAAGCTTAAACATAATTGGACAAAATAAAGCATAAAGAACCAATGTGACGAGCTTCACCACCACTACCAAAAAAGAGGACACAATAAACAAAGTCCTAGGTCAACAACAAACACATTGTAAAGATCATAGCTAAATATGACTTAGCAAAACTTTGAGTTGGAGCGCATGAATTTTTATAGTCCATGCTTGTAGAAATTGGTAATAATGTTTATGTGTAAGATGAGGAGAAATAATTCTTGTTTTGGAAAGCAATGTACACCTACCAAGAACATAATCAAGTAAGGTAGGACTTCTAGGTGGACATCACCCAAACTCCTCTTTATATCATTATTGATATTGTAATTGAAGAAATAACTAGACAATGGTTTCAAGCCCAAATAATCCAAGATGATCCAGTAGTAGTTTCCTCAATTATGTAGGAATTAGAATTACTAGAACAAGAAATCCCAATCCCACCTTTTTTGCACATACCTTAGACTCATGCTACATCTCGACCCTATCCAACAATCAAGGATAGAATGGTGTATTTTATAGAACTAATTGAAGGGAGTGGTACATAATAAGCACCAGAAGCACAACCACAATTGTAGGCCTAGGCTATGAAGAGGCACAAAAAGAGCCTCACTTGACCTCCAACCTCCAAAAAGAAGATGAATACATAGTGGGGTACTATCTTGGAATCATATTTTTTCAAAGATTATGATTTAGTTATA
The DNA here is from genome assembly GCA_037957365.1 of Torreya grandis. Taxonomy (NCBI): domain Eukaryota; kingdom Viridiplantae; phylum Streptophyta; class Pinopsida; order Cupressales; family Taxaceae; genus Torreya; species Torreya grandis. The sequence goes on along the minus strand of JARHVA010000021.1, from coordinate 1,180,860 downwards.
GTAATATATTCATCTACCCCTATGGACACATTTGAAGACACCAACTTACCAAAGTCAAATCCACAATATGAAGCTACTCAAAAACAACAAGGTCCATCATAAGCATAAAAGGAGGTTGTGAGGAAGGAGAAAGAGGAGAAGAAGCAAAGGAAGTGAGAGGCAAAGTGCAAGGTTGTGGAGGAAGAAGAGTATTGAAAACAATAGGCTATAGAGGATAAGTGTAGAGAGAAAGATGAAGAAGTAGAGACTCAAAAAAAGGGCCAAAGAAGCAAAGGCTAAAAAGAATAAATCTAAAAAAGTAGAGGCTTAAAGAAAAGAGCCAATAAAGTAGAGGCAAAGAATAAAGCACAAGAAGTGATAAAGAAACAATAAGAAGTGTAGGCTATGGAAAATAAGAAAGAGGAAGCAACAATAATTGTGAAGGTTTAGTCAGAGTAAAAGGATAAGTAGGAATCTCAGGAGAAGGAAACTAAATCCAAAGCCAAGGCTAAATCTAAAGTAAAAACCAAAGCTAAAGTTGAGGCTGAATCCAAGGCTATGTTTGAAGCCAAATATAAAGTGATGTAGGAGGTAGAGTAAAAATCTAAGTAGCAAGAACAAAGTGCAGTGAAATTGATACTTACAACATAAAGAGGTGCATAGGAGGAGGCTTCTCAACCTACACTACAAATAATAAGGCAATGGCTGTGGGATGTTCCCACATCATCTACCTAGTGCACCAATTTTTCACTACCATTAGTACAGTTCATGGCGGACCCTAAAAAAGATGTAGCAACATCCATGGATTTGACTATGACTATATAGGAAACTTCTTTGGATGTTTCTCAGCTATTACTAACTAAGAAAATTGAAGGTAGAACTAATTTACTAGAGTTGATTGTGTATAAAGCCTTGGCCTTAGAACATGAAGTCTTGAAACTATGAGAAGTCAATGTAAACTTGAGCATTCAATTCATAAACACATGCTAGACCATTGAAACTAGCTTCCCTACATTGGTGACCCAAGTCTTAGGTAACTAGGTGATGTATGAAGACAAGAAATTCTCAATTTTATTGGTATAATCTTGAATGACTAGTTGGATGCACAAAAGCTGAAAATGTTGTAAACACAGGGGTATAATATCAAGGTGGAAACAAAAGCAATCTGTGAGCTAATGAAAGAGTAGTAACAATTGTTGGACATAGCTATGCTTCAAGCCAAGTAGATAGCACAAGGTATGCTTAATTAGAAGCAATAGATGAAAAACCATTTGGCCATAACTAAGATAGAGTTCAACATGGCAGACAAAGTCAAAGATATCATGGAAGATCACATGACTAATTTTGAAATAATGAGTAACACATTTAAGAAATTATTGAATTTAAGGGACACGTCTATGCAAAAACTATAGACATGGTAGAACAAGACTCTGTACAACTCATTTTTAGGCATTCAGACACAAAGGAAAGTGGATCGATTAGATAAACTATAGTAGGATATATCGATCAAAACATTAAATGTTAGGGCACTCATCACCATCAATGATGCTGAAGACATTTATAACTTAATGGTGACTCAATTACCATTACACATATTACTAATTATGGTTCAATAAGTGATGAATGATTGGAAGATGTTAAAACAAAAATTGTCCTAGCTTGATGCCTCCATTGCACAAATTATTAATGAATTGTAATACATATCCATGTAGTAGTTGCAATGGTAATTCAATAGAAGAAGAGTGACACAAGCACACAACCATCTATCCAACAACCACAACAAACTCTCTAATAACATTTTATATAGGACCAAGTGTTTCATCCACTCCTCAAATGGGTCCATCATCATAATAAACTACGACACAACCAACACACAATATGCCACCACCTAAAAAATAGATAATGTGTAGCTCCAATTTTATAGTCTTCATAACCTTTTGGCACAATTTTTTAAGATGACCTTAAGCATTAGTATCAAGGTCAATTTGGTTGAAAACCTATAAAGGGTGTCCACCTAGTTAAGTTAGTCTATTAAAAACCTGAAAGGGTGGTAAGGTAGTACGCTACTTAGTTAAAAACCTAAAATGGCAGTTAAATAGTGTGCAAAAGGTGAAAATTGGTAAACAACCCTTGGAGTGATAATTGTGACTCTTTTTTTTGGTTTAATTCCTTAGCTCAAGCTTCAGATCAAGAACCTATGCTATGACTTTATTTTGGGATAAGAAATTTTTTTAAGTCTGAGAAAGTGTTGAGTGTAGAACAAGGATAGTAAATTTTTTGAGTATATCTATTGGATATGTGTGTAATTTGCTCTCATTTTGTCTTTTGTCTAATCTTTTTGTATGTGTTCTACTTACTTAAGCATAATGATAGATGATAAAATGTGAAGAGTCACTCCTTTTGGGCTTATCAAAAGGCTAGAATATGAAGAAACATCACTAGATAAAATTCTATATATAACGCTCAATTATATTTATATATGGTTTCTATGTGATAAAGATCAATACATATTGTTTATAAATGGTTTTCCTATGTGTCTTTTATCATTTTTATATGTATTGAGTACTTTGTTTGATTTAATTTGTTAATTATATGAGTTTATACCAACTGTTAAAATGATAATAAACCTATGTTTATCTATGCATCTATCTGTTTTATCTAGTTAATGAATATATTTAGTCTACATATGGTATCAAATATTTAATTTTATTACTCCATGCACAATTTATCCCTGAATTAACATGCTATAAAGGGTTTCTAGGAACCTCTGCTGACAATTCCCTCTTCTATTACACATGTAGAATGTTCAGAGGAACATGTTATGCATTTATTCAACTTACTAAATCATTATGCAAATAATGTAAAAGATCTAACTTAGGGTTGTCAGGCACCAAATAGGGAGATGTATATGACCATCCATTAGATGAGAACATAGGGTAGTCTCTCCAATATTCCAAAAATACCAAAAAAATAAAAAATGTTCAAATATACAAAAACATTTTTGGCACCTACATGTTTTAATGGATCATTGACATCTATGTGTTAGTTCCATGTCAATGGATGGAATATCAATTATTACTACATACACATGTGTGTCACACTTTTACTTGAGTGTGATACAAGCATACATAGATACATGTTCTATTCCTATTTTAGATGTTGGGCCTTTCCTCTACTCATGTCCTATGGACATTGGGGACATATATCTCTATGATCATGATACTTTGAGGTTACATCATTTTATGTTCACTCTATATTATCATGTTTTGAACTCATATACATACTTATGCATGCCTTTATCCATGATTATATATTACATAAGGTACTTAATTTTCTATGCACTTGAAGTTTTTTGCTAACACATTTGATCCATGGGCTACTATGACATATTTATGTTGGTTGTTTATGCTTACTTTTATGCACTTCCTTAAGTGTCTTGCCTTGCTATTATCTTGTTTATTTAAGCATTTGAATATACTCCCTTGTTTACTCCCCCCATATTTACATATTATTTATTTGATATTTGAGTATGTCATTGATTTTTATACAGACATTTGAATATGTCATCTTTATTTTTATGGACATTTGACTAAGTCATGTCCCTTCGATTGTGTGGCATTTGAACATGCCCCTTATTTATAGTCTTATTAAACCATTGCCTTTTGACCTAATTTTGAGTGATTTTGTCTGTGTGATTGATTTGATTGTTGAGATTATATTTTTACTATCTAGACATTGCCATGATACTTATCATGGCTCTTAGTCCTTCACGTGATCACATTGTTCTATGCACTTTAATGTTATACCTACCTAGACATGCTCCTTCTATATGCTACACAGTTCCATTTATAAAATATTTAGTTATCTTATCCTTTTGAGGTGAGGTAACTACTATTTTCAATTCTTGCCTCACCTCAAATGGGGGCATATCAGTCAGGGCATGTCGTGGAGGCATGTTCTCCACATTTGACATAGTTTTTAGATTCAATGGGGGCATACTTTGTAAGTGTGTTCACTCATTCAGTATTTGGTACTTATATCAATTTTTACAATTAGTTGGGGCATGTCATATAGTCATAGCTTCCACACTTTCACAATTTTTAGATTCAGTGGGGGCATACTTTAGAAGCATGTTCTCCACACTTATTTAATATTCAACACACCCAAATTTAGTGGAGGCTCATTTTGGAAACATGTCCTCCATATTGGTACTTATTCTAGTTTTCAGATTTATCCATATATAGTGGGGGCATGCTTTAGGATTATGTTCTCCACACATAATTTATGAATTGGCCAAAGCACATAGTTATATAATCAAACTCATAGTTGTGACAAAGTTGTACACATTGGTACCATTATTATACATAGTTTCAACATGAGACATATATAAGGTGCATATGTTATGTAATGTGAAATTAATATTGCAAAATCCAAATTAATTTCATATTTCAAAACATTTTCAATTACTTCTATCACCCACTAGGATGTACTTTTATGCACTTGTACCTAGGATGCGCTTTTATGGATTGTATTGAGCCAATATATTATAGTAGTTGGTTCAATTTTGGTATGGTTAAGGTCATTAAATCACTCAATCTTGCCAAGTTTTTAAGTTGGACTTGATTATTCATCCAACATTACCAATTTGACAGTATGAGTTGAATTTGTTCATTCTTGCTCATCAAGTTATAAGTATGACTAGGTTGCACAATTGAGTTAATCTCAACTATCGAGTGGTAACTTACCTTTTCTCCAGGGTTGGGGGCATGTTGTCTCCAATCTCTCTCTCTCTATCTCCTTAAATATATGCATTATATATATATATATATCATAATCTTAGTTTTAGAGCCTTACAATGATACATATTTCAAATCAACTTGTCAATAAGTAAGGTGGTTACATCGATACACATGTGTACTCCTAAACCTTGCTCTTTCAATTTCAATATTTTCAAATAATTTCAATTCCAAATTTTATGCACTGATTATATAATGTAACATGCTCTTGGTTGAAGGCCAATCACCAATAAAGCACTCAAGTTGGATTCAAGCAAAGACAAGGTGTGTCATACACAACTAGGTATGCATTCCTTTCCTTTAAACTAGAAATTTCATTACTAGATTAAAGAGGGGGAAAATGTAGACACTATTTTATATATTATACATCACCTCAATCTTGTATACTTGGCAAACTCAAACCTTGGTTATTCCTTTCAGTTTTGGACCTTTCATACTTTTCAAAGTCTTGCATTTGATCTATCTTGTGCCCTTAGGACTATCTCTTAGTCTAACCAGTCTTATGTTGATGACCCAAACCTTAAATCTTATTAAGAATGTTTAAAACTTTCTCATCTTCTACCTTTGTAAGTTTTGAGTTTATACCTATGTTGGGTGAAGAATAGGGCTTACTAAAATCACAAAGTATAGTTGATGAACCTGCATGTAAATTGAACTATTTTGTCTTTTATATAATATTTTATATGTATTCAACCTATGTAAGCATAAGGATATATGATATAATACAAAGAGTCACTCCTTTTGGGCATATCAAAAATCTAAATGTGAAGATACAATGTTGAGTAAAAATCTATATATAATGCTCAATTGTAATTATATATGGTTCTGATGTCATAGAGAATAATACATATAGTTATGAAATTATTTCCCTAAGTATCTTTCATCTTTGTTATGTGCGCTGTGAGTAATTTTTTTGCTTTAATATATTCATTATATGAGTATATGTTGACTATTAAGATTTTAATAAACTTGTGTTATTTTGTGCATCAATCTATTTAAGTAAATTAAAGAATTTATTCAATCTGAATATGGTATCCTATGTCCTTTTGTTAGTTTTACACAAGCTATCCTTGAATTAACATGTTCTGAAGGGTTTCCAGTAACCTCTCCTAATAATGGTGCAGTAAGCATGGAAATTTGTTGAAATATGTTGAGATTTTTATAGGATAAAGGGACATAGAGAGATGACTCGATGAAAGAATTCAAAATTTTACTAAAGAGGTAGTAAGAATAATAGGTAACACTATGAAGGAAATTATTGAGGAGCATATCTATAGTGAAATCTATCAAATATTTTGGTATGAATTGCCTGAGCTATTAGCTGCTTGGTTATCTAGATTAGAATACTATTGTTTCCATCCATGAAGGATAAAATTCATAACCTGGTTCGAGGAAAAGCTATAAAACTTATGAAACTCGGGCACTGATTAGACCCACACAATAGATTAATGAAAAAGCACTACCATTGATGGGTATATTATCAAATTTACTATATAAGGATACTTAGCTTTTGAATCTATGTAGGATCAATTTATCAAGAGAGTATGTGGGAAGTTCGTTCAGTGACTACCTAATCTAATTAAGATGTTGGTTGTGGAAAAGGCTAAGATGCCCACTCTTACCAATATGGAGTAGTTACTTCGAGTGTTATGTGAATGCATGTGATGTAGGAGTGTATGATGCATAATTGATTAGATAAAATTGAATCTGAACCAAAAATAATGGATGATGAAAATATTTAGAGTGAAAATAATATTATAAGATTAGAAAGATAACTGTGACAACAGAGAACATGGAATAAATCAAACAATCCAAACTTAACTATGAATAGGAGTATGCATAAGGTAGAAGATGATGAAGAAAGGGGATCCCAAAGAGAGGATTTGTAAGGTGCAATAAGTAGAGTATATATAGAGTAGGAAGGACAAGGTCCTAAGGAATAAAAAGATAGAGTTATGAGTAGTGAGGAAATAGAGCAGAGCGAAGAGGAAGAAGAAAGTAGAATAAAAGTAGGGCAGTTAAAATATAGAAGTAGTTCATAGTTAAGAGGAAATGTGCTTAGAGAAGTGGGAGAATATTCATGAGAAGAGATTATGTAGATGCATAAAATTTGATAGGTTCAAGGTCATAGTTAGAATAAATTGAGGATAGAGGTCATTCATTTCTTGAGTACGCATCACCCTAGCCTAATTTTTATTTAGTAAAAACATCAAGTGCAAAGGAAGGGATGGGAGCAAGTTGGTTTGTGTCATTCACAAATAAGTTTGGAAAACTTAGTGTAGATACAAATAAATATTTAGATAAGAAGAGGCTGGAAGAAGTTGAATTTTATTTTGAAACCAATTTTAAAACACTAGTAAAAAGTGTGCAAAATCTTGTAGTCATAATAACTAGTGCGTTGTAACCTATAACTACAGTCATGAGTGGGAAATAGCTAGTGTTATCCCTTACAAGTAACCAAAATATGTATTACACTCAAGGAATGTTTGTTGTGTTCACACCATATGATGCATCTATGGACTTGAGAAGTATTTATCAACCTATAAGATGATGTGGCAAGTTAGAAGAATAATATTCGATGATGTAAAGAAGTGCAAGCTTGTAGGATATTTACTAGGTCATGCTCTAAAATTTATTTACAAGAGACATGTTAATCGTACAGATCTCTAGTAGGTTAAAGTGTAGTCAGTGGCATAATTCAAAATGAATAAGTGTGCAAGCTAGACTACTCAGGACTTGAAGGAGATAAAATAGTGCAATGGAGAATATGTGCAGGACTATGAACATAGACTCTTAGATATGATGAATAAAATTGATTTTATCATGGAGGATAATGATAAAGATCCTTGGTTTGTAGAAGGATTGTGATCAAGAATTAGATTTACTATTGTGTAGTCTCAAATCATAATAAATGTTGATACTTGATCCACTACATTGAGAGTAGAACAAATTGATGATTATGGAAATGCTCCAGTTGGTGGATCCAAATTAGAAATGAAGATATATGCTTTTGTGAATAGGGTCAATGAGATGCACGAAAGTGATAAACCTAAATTGGGTTTATGGTGCATGTAGTGTGGTTGAGAGGGATATCAAAGCAATGATGTTTATAAGGTCAAGCTAGAATTCTACAATCTTTGAAGATTAGTAGGGCATGTAACTGTAAAATTTCATCTATTAAAATAGTACATACAAAAGTATCAAAGTTTGTATTATAGTTTTTGCAAGTCGACCAACCATGACAAAAAGGGATATCAAGACTTGTAGGAATTAACGAAAGATATTATTAAGAATTTCTTTGTAGTTTCAACACAAAAATTACCCACTATGAATCAAGGATTCTTATGCATGGAGGTATAAATGGAGAGTGTGACAAATGTAGTCCTACATGGATACCTTCATTGCCTCAATATCAATATCAACCTTAAGTTCTAATTAGTTGGACACCATCATCATCACAATACCAATATCAATCTTCATGGAATAATGCAAGCCCACAACAAAAATAATTGAATTAGGATCTTACATCACCTCAATATTAGTACAACATATATAATGCAAAACAATAATGAGTATTTGCTAGATAATAGTCATATAATTGGGGCTATCAAAAAAATAGAGGATGTTATAGAGGGGGGATATTGAGGAGGATATTAAGGTGGTTACAAAAATGATAATCTATAAGCTTGTCACCCCATCCGATGCTATTTATGTGGTGAGTATAATCATTTTACACAAAATTATCTTATTAACCCTTAGAGACAAGTATACTATGTGTATTTTATAGTGAAATGGCAACATCAGATAGAAGATTACCCATGATTGGATCAGTAAAGAAAAGAAAAACTAGTGCATAATGTGAACATGATTAATGCACATCATAAATAAAATGCATTTATACAAGAAATTACTAGATAACAGTGCATAGAGCAAGGATTACTTGCATTAGAAATGTCACAGGATCAAAGAATTAGAAATGTGTAATGGGAAAAATATCTTGACCTTAAGACATATAAGGGCTTGATGTATCAATCTACATAGGTCCTCCAAGACATACAACAACAAAGTTCATCAGAAGGAAACGTTACAACCATTGATGCATAAATGTATGGGTAAATTATGTGGATCATGAAGTAGGAAGGTGTTGTGATAACACTCCCAGATTTGCTATAATTACTCAACATGCTATGAAGTGAAAATATCTTCTATAATATTACAACCATGTTACATAATATTTTAGAGTGCACATAAAGGGGACAATAACGTACTGACAAGGTGGTCTAATATGTTAATATAAAGAAACCATGGGATATAGACTCACAAATGGACATTGAGCTTGTAGGATATGAAATCCCTAAGGTAGTATTTGACTTCGAGAGTACTATTAATATGATTCTTAGATCGACATGGGAATCTATTGGTAAGCCACACTTGATCTATAGTCCTATCACCCTCAGTTTCACAAACTATAGGTAGGTAGAACCAATTAGTTACCTCAAAGATGTGGAGATTAGAGTGGCCAAGCTAAGTCCATGTGATTATTTCTAAGTCATTGACATAAATACAATCGAGACACATTGCCCTACCTTAATTGGTAAAAAATAGGCTTATGAAAATAAAATGAATATTAATACAAAGCACAATCAACTAGAGGCTCATCAAGGAGACAAGTTAGTTGTCATCCCTTTAAATAAATTAGAGCAAAAACCTTACATGATTTCGAAGGAACCAGAGTCATCATATGCCTACAGTGATAATAGTTGGTTTAAAGTCAACAAAAATACAAAAGAAAATGAACTGTGAGATTTAGAGTGTCAATTTTTATATCCATGGATTCAACACTCATAGACAACAAAGCAACCACTTTATAAGATATTACTAATAAAATCTCTAATGTCCTAATTTAAAATTAAAAGTTGTACCTCTCCATCAGTGTGATATCCTACTAAGTCGAAGGTGGATATCCTATATAATATAGGTCTAACAATAATGGATTATATAGAACCTACTCCATAGGATGTTTTATTTTTGGAAACAACATCTTCCATAAGTGGTGATTCAGAAACCCATTTATTGAGCTAGGTTAGGGGAAATCATGATATATAACCTTTACATATGGTGTTCACCATTAAATGTCAATTAACTCAATCCTTTGTAATAGAGGATCTTAATCTATTCATTTTGAGTTTAGAATCCCATGTATCAGAGGTAGATCAAAGAGTCAACACACTCAACTATGCATTGAAAGGATTTACTATGACTTGATGGGCAATATAAAGAGATCTAGAGATACACTAGGAGGAAGCATGTCATTTTTTGTGTGCATGGTTTCAATTACCACTTAATATTAAATCAAAATATCCATTCTTTCAAGAAGGCTCATGTCCCAAAATACACATTCATGAATGTGTAGATATATGGTATTCACAAGGAATATATCCAAGAGCATGGTACATACATCAAGATCTTAGAAAAGAGACCAAAAATTGGGCATAATTGTAAAAAGATTTTATTCAAACCTTTGTGTTTAAGGATGATAACCCATTGGTGTATAATGCATGCAAAAATTGAAAACCTTTATATGTTATGGTCAAGCAAAAGATTTGGGATCTGTAACAGATTCATCATCACACTAAGAAACAACTTATGATTTGAATCCGACACTTCACAATTACATGGCCAATCAATAAGAACAAGATCTTATTAAGCCTTGTAATATAATAACATAAAAGCTAACAAAATCCAATAATAGTGACAGAGACTTGGATTTAAAAGGATTCTTTGAATCAAAATGAGAAGCCAAACTAACACCTATCTGAAGCATAAAACAAGTTGAAGAGGAAAGACTACACAACATAAAAATTTTAGAGCAGTAAGGGGAACACACTCTGTGAGATGCTCTACCTAATGGATCAAACAAACTATATCAAGAGCCACTAAAAAATATTGAAGAAAACATTGGAATAGAGTTGGTCCCTAAGCTTATGACAGTGGGAGACTGCTAAGGGCAGGAATGAATCTCAAAGGCATTAGAATGACTACGAAACTACTAGGATGTATTTCTAACCAAATTATTAGAAGTAAAAAGTGTAGATCCATCATTAGGGGATATGTACATAGATTTGAAATATTATGCTTGACCTATTAAAAAGTGCCCATACAGACTAAACCCCAACATGAAGATAAAATTAAAGGCTAAATTGGATCTCATATAAGAAGTATGAATCATTTATCTAGTTGAAAAGACATATTGGGTGAGTTCTATAATTGTGTAGTTAAATACATTTGGGAATATTTGAGTTTTTAGAGACTATCACACACTCAATGATGCCTGCATCAATGATCTCATTTGAATACCATTTAAAGATGAAGTCCTCAACTTAGTTATATGTCATGAAGTGTACTCATTCACAGATAGATTTAGGAGATACCATCAAATTCTGATCATAGAAGAGGACCAAGATAAAACAACCTTTGTAATAGAATGGGGGTCATTCGTAGATAAGATAATGCCCTTTGGTCTAAAGAATGTGTCAATAGTTTTATCTAGGGAAGTAGTAACTACATTTAAATATTTCATTCATGACTTTACAAAAGTATATTTGGATGACTGGGCCATCTTCTCCTTTTTTAAATAACATCTATAAAATATGTGATTAATGCTAGAACAATGTCAAGCTTTGTGCATTGCTTTGAATCTAAATAAGTGCTTTATTTTCACACCTTTCAATTTTCTTCTAGACCATATCATATGTCGTGATGGAATCTTGGTTAACCAAGATAAGGTTGAAATAATACTGGGGATGCCACCCTAAACCAACTCTACATAAGTACACACCTTTCTAGGTCATACAAGATACTTTATAAAATTTATAAAAGGATACATAGCCATATCTGCATCAATGGAAAAACTGTTTTGCAAAGATATAAAGTTTGAGTGGACATCAAAATGCCAAACAATATCTATTGATCTCAACAAAGGTTAGTAATAACACCTATTTTATTTTTTCTTGAGTGGAATAAGCCATTCCATGTAAATGTGGATGATTTTGGTATTAAAATAGGGGTTATATTAGTGTGATCACATGGTGGTGGGTTGGATCATCCCTTACATTTTTATAGCAAAAATATATCAGTAATAGATAAGAATTATATGACTACATAAAGAGAGGCCTTAGTTATGGTGTTTGCATTGCAAAAGTTTTGACATTATCTGTTGGCGAAACTATTTGAGCTTTTCACAAACCACCAGGCATCACAATACTTGGTTAACAAGTCGATGTTGAGAGGACTATCTCTAGGTAGATAATGCTATTTTAAGAGTTTTAATTCCAAATCAATGTAAAACCAGGTCAAGAAAATGAAGGACCAAATCCTTTAAACAAACTAAAAAATAGAGAAGAACTAGAAGAAATAGAGGATGAGTCCCCAGATGTGCGCTTATTCAGGGTTGATGTGATCCCTAATAATATAGAAGATAATGAAAATTTCTTGGAACAAGGAACTTTCCCTATGCATTTTTTTGATAGGTATAAAAATAAAATGGTCACATGAGCCATTCCTTATAATCTCATTAATGAATTTCTATATAAATTGGGAAAAGATGATGTGATACATATAGTAACATTATAACATGAATGACCAAAATTTATTCAAGAAGCACATCATGTAATTATAGGGGGTCACTTTGTAAGATAATCCACTATGATAAAAATCTTATAAAGTGGTCTTTGGTGGTCAAACTTATTTTAGGATGTGCATAGGGTGGCAAAGCATTATAATGTTTATCAGAGAATGAGAAAACCCAATCAGTAGTATGAGATGCCATTGGTACCAATGATTGTAGAGAAACTATTTGAATAATGGTAAATTGAATTTGTAGGAACTGTAAGTCCCCCAATCAAACAAAGTCATGATTGGTACATTATCACTATGATGGATTACTTCACCAAATCAATGGAAACTGTTGTGACACCAAGTTATGGTGTGAACAATGTTGCCAAATTCTTATATGAAAATATCATTACAGTATTCAGATGCCTAATCAAGCTAGTCAGTGACATAGAAACTCACTTATTAAATAACACTATCAAGAATCTCACTAAGGAGTTTATTACCTCACACCATAAGAGTATGGTTTATCACCCACAAGTAAATGGACAAGTTGAAGCATCAAACAAATAGGTAAAATGCTAATGAAAATATACAATGTGTAAAGGGATGATTGAGAGGATCACATTCATTTGATTCTTTAGGTGTATAGAAAAAATTACAAATGTGCCATATAATTCACTCCCTTTCATCTCTTTTATGCTCTTGAAGCAGTAATGCTTATGGAGTACATTATTCCTAGTCTGCACATTGTAATGGTTATGAGGTTGGGTGACCAAGACTCTATAAAATAAATATTAATAGATTTGGTTAAAATGGAAAAAATTTGACAAATGGCACAATGGATGTAAGAGATCCATAAGTTAAGTTATAAGGCATGGCATGATCGCAACTTGTGATCTAAATAATTTCATTCAGAATAAGAGGTATTGTTATATGATAGCAGATTTAAGGCATTCCTATGAGAACTAAACATCATATGGAATTAACTACATTACTCATGAAGTCTCACAATAGGGTAATATTATGTTAAAATATCTATAGGGAACCATATTACCAAGACATGTTAATGGTTGTAGGCTTCAACCTTACTGTCATTAGTCTCTATCATTATTTATTGGTAAGGAGAGAGGTGCTAAATATAATCATGTAATTAAGTATTTTATTTAATTTTATTTTATTATTATTTTTTCTTTTTTAGGGTTAGAGTGTTTATACAGTGTAATCTTTGAATCACAACACATCAGAATGGAGTTTGAATAGTCGACATCATAGACTATGATCAATTCATAGAGATACTTTGAAGGAAGGATATATGGAAATGAATACATGGTGGTCATTAAATAAGTTTATGAATATGGCACTAAAAATATAGGTACAATTAAAGGATGGATAATGGTCATTCAAGACCATTAATGACAAGACACTTGAATAGATTACATCTTTATCGAAACAAATTGCATGGTAGAAGGACAAGTTAGGTCATAAAAGAAATGAGATAGGTGAAAGGATGTTGAGTCACATTAGATACCTAAAAATTCATTAATCAAAAAATATATATGGAAAATGGTAATATTCATATCAAATAATAATTGATTGATATTAATTTTGGAGGTAAATTCGTGCATAATCAATGCAATGCATTTAAACTAAGCAGCTAGATAGATTTAAGCATCAAAAGCTATATAACAAAGGGAATGTAAAACACAAAGACATTACATAATTTGTAAAATAAGTAAAATCTATGATCTACCTTTAAAACACCTTCTTGCACATAGATTGCATACTAGACCTAGAGCAAGCAAAATAAGTATTCCATGTAACCTAATACAACAACCATGGAGAGCTCAATTATTGATCCCACTTTTAGATGTATAAAAAAGGAAATGAGAATTGTCATAGGCCTAATACAAATGAAATATTAGGATGTAGACCCTTTTGAATTAATTTATGTATCAAAGGCTAGTTTATTTGTGTAGGATTCACAAGAAGCATCATAGGCATGAGCCCTAGCTTTTTAACATCTATTACAAGGCTCAAATGCAAAATGATTGATTAAAATACATAATTTTGGAAAAATATATAAGGTAATACCCACCCTATTTGTTAGGTATAATTAAGGAGTTATTCATTTATCCTAGGATGTCCTAATCTAGATCACTCCTTAGACCATGGCACAAGCAACAAGCTTCCCAACTCGTGGAAAATCCTTCATTACTTCTAAATCCACCACTCCACCAATTCACTCTAACACAAGGGAGAAATATACTAAAAGGGAAAGAAGAGGAATACCCTTTGATTTGATAAATGATGCTTTAGTGCGTATCCTAGTTGAATGCATTACCAAGTAGTTTTGGTAAACAACAAAACATGTGAAGTAGGTGATAAAAGGTGTTATCGACATTATGTATCTCATGATATGCCTACATGAAAATTTCAATTGGCATGAGTTTATGGAATATGATCTAACCATGAACATTGAAAATATTCTTTCTAGTACCTCACAAACATTTTAACACCATTTTTTGATTTTTATTCTCTATTTCACATAGTAAAAATAGTCAGAAGGACCAGTCAACACTGCTACAGATTTTTGGCCTACTAATACATTCATAGATAACATAGACAAAAATAGGGAAATATTAAAAGTAATTAGGGAGGTTCAATATATGGTGTCTAGAAGCCCTAACTATGATTAATTTACACCCCATAATACCATAGGATGTCATGTAATATCTGGGACAACATGCTTTAGCTATAAAGCTACTCAACCTCCCCCTTGATCACTATTGACATTGTAGGGCAAGAATCAACTCGATAAAAGTGGAGGGCTGAAATATTATTAAAAAATCTAGTTGTGGGATCCTATATTATGCAAAAAAAGGAACTAAAAATCAAAATAAATACCACCACCACCATTATTTCATAGACCATGGATGCATGATATAGTCCAACCTTATCCAATGATTAAGGACATAATGGTGTTCTTCAAAGACCCAACAGAGGTGAGTGTAGTGAAATAAGAACAAGATTCTAATTAATAGGTGAAGGGCCAAACTATGAAGAGGAAAAAATAGTGCCTCAAACCCCCTCTAACATCCATAAAAGATATGGATACACGTTGATATGCTATTGTGGAATCTTCCAATTTGAAGGATTCATAATCACTGATATACTAGATTTTCTAACCCCCATGGAATAACCTAAAGAAACCAATTTGAAATAACCAAAGACTTAACAATAAGCTATGCAAGAGTAGGAAGATACAATAGAATCACAAGGTTGAGATGAAGGTGAAAAAGGAAGATAAAAAGAGAAAGAGGAAATAAGCAAAGTGAAAGGCAACTACAAACAAAAATGGTGCAAGCAATAAATAGTTATGTAAGAGGAACTATGCAGACAACAAGATACAAAATAATGACACAAGTAACAAGGTGAAGAAGTAGTTGCTCAAAATAAAAGATCAAAAGAAGTAGAGGCTAAAAATCAATAATTCGAAGAAGAAGAGGCTTGAAATAAAAGAGTCAAAGAAGGAGAGGCTAAAAATAAACAAGCCAAGGAAGCAAAGGCTCACAAGAGATTAGCTAAAGAAGTAGAGGTAAATAAAAATGAAAAAGAGGAAGCCATAAAAAAACATAAATAAAGGAAAGTTTTGCAACAAAATAAGGATGAGACAAAGGCACTAACAAAGGCTCATGAAGAGTAAATGGCCAAAGAAGAGCAATGCATCAAAAAAGAGCAAGCCAAATATGCAACTAGGGAATAGGTAACCAGAGACAAAGCCAAGGCTAAAGCTAAAGCCAAGGCCAAATGCCAAAGCCAATGCTAAGGTGGAAGACAAAGCTAAAGCTGAAGTTGAAGCTAAAGTTTATTAGGTTGTGGAGCTAAAAGCTTCACTGATGCAAATAGAGGAGGAGGTTGCAGAAGGGTTGCGGAGTGTCACAAATGTTGGCATCGGTCAGGCCAACTGACGTCGGTAGGATCAGACAAGAAGGCAACCAATGTCAGTCAGAGATCAGCTGGTGTCAGCACCCCCCAGGCAGATAGGGACCGACGTCAGTCGCCTATGTGGTTCAAACTGTGGATGTTATGGGTAGTTAGCTAACGAACCAAGTGTTTGCATGTCAAGAGCCAAATTTAGACTAAAAGCTGCATATCTAATTATTGTAATTAGGTGTCTAATTATTGTTTGCATGAGATCTATTTAAGAGACTCATTGGTTGTATTGTAAACTTGTGCTAGAGAGTAAGAGAGCAATAATATAAGCTCCTTTAGAGAGAGGAGAGCAATGGTGTGTTCCTCTTAGTGCCACAGTACCAAGTGTGGGTGTTGGATTGGAGAATCAACAGGGTTCTTCATGTATGTATGATCTTGGTCATCAGGTGAGCATGGCTACGATAGGAGATCTACATGGTAAGTAAGATCATTGATTTGTAGGTGTATGTGTGTGCAAGGTCAAGGTTCACAGGTGTGCAGAACCAGATTGATTTGTAGGTGTGCAAGATCAGATAGGATAGCAACACAACAGGGAGCAAAATCAGGTGGGATCTACTTGGAGTATAGTGTGTACTCAGAAAGAGAGCAAAGAGGAAGGCAAGGGAGATCCTTCCATAAGTAAGGTCTGTTGAGGTGCAGGTTGTTGCAGGTTCAGGGGAGATCTACTTGAAGTACGTTTGTGTACTTGTGGAGTGCGTGGAGCACAGGAGTACTGGCAGTAGTGGATACTGGCCGGTTGGAGGTGAACACCAACTCTGTGTTTGAGTTGTGTGTTGGGACCTAAGAGAGAGAGCTTTGAGGGAAGATTTACTATTTATGCCCTAGACGTGTGGGAGCCCTAGAGGTGTGTAAGGAAGAAGAACTGTGGCAGCCTTCTTTGTTGTATTTCCTTCTGAAAGAGTTTTAATACAAGTTATGTATTGTCTCTCATATCATGTGTTATTTTTGAATTCTAGTTACTTGTGTATTCTGGTTAATTTACGCATGTTAAGTTGCTTGGTAATCAATTGTGTGCTTCCGGTTTATTTCCCAACAAAGTGGTATTAGAGCTAAGGTTGCAAGAAGTGGTTTTGTGTTTGGTTATAGGTCACTCTCAGGGGTTTCTGATTGAGTGGGAGTAGAGCAATGGTAGAAGAAAGTAAGCTAAGAATGGAGGAGTTAAAAAGCACAGATAGTCACTTACGGTCCTATGAAAAGAGAGAGTAGGGAAAAGAATATTGTTGGTTGGTAGCAGATCAGCATGAAGGAACTGAAGATGCAGATGTTGCAGGTGTTATTGCATAGGATGCTTTGGGAGGTTTCTTCGATAAAGTTGAATCTTGGATAATAGATTCTGTTGCCTCTTTCCATGCAGCCCCAGGGAGAGGAGCTAGTGAGCCTTGTCAGATTATTGGCAAAGGGGAAGTGAAGCTGAAATTGCAGGTGGTCAACACATGGGTGTTGAAGGAGGTCATGCAGGTCCTAGGCTTGGAAATGTGGCTAATTTCTTCAAGAAGGTTGGGTGATGAGAGATGCAAAAGAACTCTCACAGCAGATGCACTTGAATTAGTTGGTGGTAAGAAAATAGGTACTCTTTATCTACTTGTTTATATTACTGATTCTTCTTTTGTTGCGGAGACGTGGCTTTATAGGCTTGGTCACATGAACAAGAAGGAGATGCATGTTCTTAAGTGGAAGATAGATATATTTTACAGGCTTAAGAACTAGAAAGCCTTGGTGTTTATGGAGGAGATGGCAGACAGAGACCAGTGGATGGGGCTGGATACTTCTAAGCAGGGTAGTTTGGATATGGGTTTTGATTCAAAGGAGCTCGCAGGTAAAAAGTCATCACTCACAAGAAAACACAGGTATCGGCATCATTAGGAAGACCGATGTCGATAGTAGGTAAGACCGACGTCAGTCATGAGGACCAATGTCGGCAGTGGGAGACACCGACGTTGGTAGAGTTGGTAGTCAGGATAGGTGCATGGAACCGACGTCAGTTGGATGCAGACGGTGTGGTGACCGAGGTCGGTCACTGTAATATATTTTGGGCAGACAACAAGCTATGAAGGAGTCTCAAATGCTCATATGGAGGACTGAAGGTGGTAAGTAAGCCTCAAATTCATTGTTCCTCTTCTTTATACTAGTTGCTGACTGTAGAGCAGGAAGGATCCAGGAAATAGTGGGAGCTTCGCAAGAATATGATGCAGAACCAAACGGGAGATTTGGTAGGGTTGCCAGCTGGTATGAAAGCACAGAGATGAATGGATACCTTAGTTGAAGAATAGAGAGAATGGACATGTGAGATGGAAGACCAGGTCATATGGTCTTGAGGAAGCTGCAGGACAGTGGTACAGGGTTTGACAAGTGGAAGATGAAGCATGGCTTTAGTCAATGTCAGGGTAACTACTGTGGTTTGTCTTACTAGGGGGATGGTGATTGCAACATTATTTTGTTGCTGTATGTGGATGGTATGCTAGCTAGTAGGTTTGTACATACAAGGTTTTGCTGAGCTAAGGGTAAGATTAGTTCAGTGGCATGTCATGAAGAATTTGGAGTAGCAAAATTCTTTGGCATGGGAGACATGGAGATCACAGGTTGATTTTGTCTCCAGTGGGAGCTGATGTGAATCAGGTGTGGCAAGGTTTAGGATGCAGAGCTAGAGCACACTAAGGGCTGGATAGTTCAGTGTCTGAAATCACATGAGGTCTGTTATAGACCTGAGTTTGCCCAAGTAGTGGGAGTTGTCAGAGAGTTAGGAGCCAATTCAGGGAAGTGGGTTCTCAAGTATTTGAGAGAGACCAGCAGTAGGTATACATGCAGGGTCAAGACTTCACTACATGGGTTTGTAGGTTCAGATGTGGTAGGTTACTCAGATGACAGGAGGTGCACCACAGGTTGTGTGGTGGTTGGTCTTCAGGATTGATCTTGAAGAGGGATACAAGCCAGGAAATAGATTAGATGGGGTACAGGTACAGGTACAGTGCAACTGTTTATCTCTAAGTGGGAGATTGTTAGGTTATGGAGATAAAATCTTCACTGATGCAAACAAAGGAGGAGGTTGCAGAAGGGTTGTGGAGTGTCACAAATGCTGGCATCGATCAGGCCAACCGACGTCAGTAGGATCAGACAAGAAGGCAACTAACGTCGGTTAGAGATCGGCTGGCATCGGCACCCCCCAGGCAGACAGGGACCAACGTCGATAACCTGTGTGGTTTGAATTTTAGATGTTACGGGCAATTAGCTAACGAACCAAGTGTTTGCATGTCAAGAGCCAAATTTAGACTAGAAGCTACGGATCTAATTATTGTAATTAGGTGTCTAATTATTGTTTGCATGAGATCTATTTAAGAGACTCATTGGTTGTATTGTAAACTTGTGCTAGAGAGTAAGAGAGAAATAATATAAGCTCCTTCAGAGAGAGGAGAGCAATGGTGTGTTCCTCCTAGTGCCACAGTACCAAGTGTGGGTGTTGGATTGGAGAATCAACAGGGTTTTTCATGTATGTATGATCTTGGTCATCATGTGAGCATGGCTACGATAGGAGATCTACATGGTAAGTAAGATCATTGATTTGCAGGTGTATGTGTGTGTAAGGTCAAGGTTCACAGGTGTGTAGAACCAGATTGATTTGTAGGTGTGCAAGATTAGATAAGATAGCAACACAACAGGGAGCGGAATCAGGTGGGATCTACTTGGAGTATAGTGTGTACTCAGAAAGAGAGCAAAGAGGAAGGCAAGGGAGATCCTTCCATAAGTAAGGTCTGTTGAGGTGCAAGTTGTTGCAGGTTCAGGGGAGATCTACTTGAAGTATGTTTGTGTACTTGTGGAGTGCATGGAGCACAGGAGTACTGGCAGTAGTGGATACTAGCCGGTTGGAGGTGAACACCAACTCTGTGTTTGAGTTGTGTGTTGGGACCTAAGAGAGAGAGCTTTGAGGGAAGATTTATTGTTTATGCCCTAGAGGTGTGGGAGCCCTAGAGGCGTGTAAGGAAGAAGAACTGTGGCAACCTTCTTTGTTGTATTTTCTTCTGAAAGAGTTTTATACAAGTTGTGTATTGTCTCTCATATCATGTATTATTTCTAAATTCTAGTTACTTGTGTATTTTGGTTAATTTCTGCATGTTAAGTTGCTTGGTAATCAATTGTGTGCTTTCGGTTTATTTCCCAACAAAGTTAAGGCTGAGGTACAATCCAAATGCCAAGTTGAGGTAGATGCTAAGGCTAAGGTTGAAGTTAAAGATGAAGTTAGAGAAAAAAAGAGGCAAAAGCCAAAGAAGAAGCAAAGTGCACAAAACAATAGAAACTGGTGCCATAAGGAGGTGTGTAAGATGAGGCTTCACAACTAAAGCCCTAAATCATTAGTTAATGGCTATGTAATGTTCCCACATAATCAACCCGATACACCACCTTTTCTCTTCCTTTGGTATAATTCACATCATCTCTTGCAATGATTGTGACCACATCCATGGATCTTGCTACCAATATGCATGAAACATTTTTGGATGTTGCCTAGCTTCCACTAACCAAATAGATTAAATTTTATAAGGCTTTAGTCTTGTAATAAGAAGTTTTTTATCTATGAGATGATAATGTAAATTTGAGATGAAAAATTATAAATACACATTAGCTAATTAATAAAAACTTCCCCATGTTGGTTACACAAGTTCTAGGTGACTAGGTGATGTCTGAATAAAAGTAGATCACAACTTTACTGACATAACTCACAAAGGATTGGCTGGTTACACAGTAATTAAAAATACTACGATCTCAAAGTAGAATATAAAATTAGAAATGGAGGAAATATATGAACTACTAGAGGGTTAAAAATAACTTTTGGACACCACTACACAACAATCCAAACAAATATCACAAGGTATGTTGAATTAGAGGGAACACCTTAATAATTCATTATCTATCACTAAATCTAAGTTCACAACAATAGACAAAGCTAAAGTTGTGATGGATGATAAAAAAACTACTTCTAAAGTAATGATAAATGCCCTCAAGATTTTTTTGGATTCAGAAGATTAGAACATGAAAAAACTTTAGACTTGGCACAATGATACTTTGCATAATACATTTGCTAGCCTCCAAGCTCAAAGGTATGCAAATCGATTGGATGAACTAATATTGGATATCCAACTCAAGGTATCAAATTCTATAGCACTAATCACCATCACAAAAGATGAAGATTTTCAAAACTTGATGGTGATTCAAATCCTGCTATGTATATTTCTTACTATGATGTGGTAATTGCTAACAAATTAGAACATACTCAAGTAATATCTCTCCTAGATTGATCCTTTTAGTGCCCAACTTATGGATGGGCCTCAATTTGTTTTTTTATAATATCTAAAACAAGTCCTATAACAAAATAAGATAACCACAAATTTGCAACTAGAGAGTTAATAACAACAACCTTCACCATCAAAGTTTGCACAACCAAGTGGTTTATCTGCAAAAAAATTAGAACCAACAAAACAACCTATTATGTAGCCTATTCAAAGTATACCACCATCCACTTAGTAGGTACTATGCACCCTAATTTTTTAGTTTTCTCAAGGTTTGTATAATTTTGTAGGATATCCTTAATCATTATGAGTGGGGCTAGGTTGGTTCAAAACCCAAAAGGGTGATAAGATAGTACATTACTTAGTTTAAAATCTAAAAGGGAAACTAAGTAGTATGTAAAGGGTGAAAACCCCTAAACAACACCTAGAGCAATAACCACAACTCTTATTTCTATTTTATTCCCTTAGCTTTAGAGAAGAATATCTTGTTGTGACTTTGTCTCGAGATAAGATAATAGTTCAAGTCTAGGAAAGTGTTGGGTGAAGAACATGGATTACTAAAATCATAGAGGATAGTTGATGAACATGCATGAATTAAACTATTTTGTCTTTTGTATAATCTTTTGTATGTATTCAACCTATCTAAGCATAATAATAGATGACATAATATGAAGAGTCACTCCTTTTGGGCATATTAAAAGGATATAATGTGAAGAGATAGAACTGAGTAAAACTCTATATATAATGCTCAATGGTAATTATATATGGTTCTAATGTGATAGAGATTAATACATACAGTTCTGAAATAGTTTCCCTAAATATCTTTTATATTTGTTATGTATGCAATGAGTACTTTGTTTGCTTTAATTAGTTCATTATATGGGTATATGCTGACTGTTGAGATTCTAATAAACATATGTTCCTTTATGAATCAATTTGTTTAAGTCAATTAATAAATATATTCAGTCTGAATGTAGTATCAACTGTGTCTTTTTGTTATTTTTACACAACCTATCCTTAAATTAGCATGTTTAGAAGGGTTTCCAGGAACTTATGCTAATACCTACTTTCTTTCTCCTTGAAAACTAGTGTCTAGGAGAGACAAATGCACCAACGCTAGTATCCTACTTCGACACAAGTGTCCAGTGTCCTAAAATCATCTAATTTTTAAATGAAATGTATCCTAATGGTTGGCCTAAGTGATTTAATGCAAATTAATTTTCCAAATGGATTGATATAAATACAAGATCAACCCTCACTCACCTAAAATACATATAAAATACCTAAGGCAACTTATCAAAAAAATTCAATCAAGAACTTGATAAAGTAAAGTTTCCCCTTTTCTCCTATTTTGATATTGGTCATAGGGACAACACATACACAAGTTTGAAGTACTGAAGGAGAAATCCAAAAGCTATATTTTCAAAGTTACAAGCTAGGTCATTATTATATTTGATTTACACATATTTAATGATTTAGACACAAGCCAACACATAGGGGAGAACTACATCACTATGATACCCTCTTCAAATTACTAGATATGTAGGCAACACTCATTGATAGAGGGGTTTTTGGGGTCAGCTCAACACTATGTGCCCATTGACCCATTTTTCCCTAGGGTCACTATGAAGATGACGAACTAGGGTTTTAAAAATTCATGAGAAACGATAATATATGACCCATGTTTGAAAGTATCATAGTGAAGGTAAATTTAAACCCAAAAATGTCTAGGTAGTCACATACTTTTCTAGCAAGTATTCCATATATGACACTTAATTCAGGTCTAGATGATAATATTGATGCAACCATCTAAGACTGACATTAGTATCCATGGCTCTAGAAGAACTCAATCTAGAATATGATGACTATTATAGAATCCTCGTCTAGTCTACTTTCTGCTTGTTTTAGATCTATAACTATATCAATATCATAATAAGCTAAGTACATTACTTTTTTTTAATTTCTATATCTAGCATAGTTATACTTAATTTTTTAGCTTATCTTAGTTTAAAAAATTTATTATATGTTTATATCTAAGTTTAACACCCAATTGGCCTACTGTAGATCTGATAATCACCCCTATGCATTGTCATTTCTATATTAACCCTATCTACCCAAGTAGGATCCATATCCAATTTAGGGTTGATAGAGTCATTCATACAAGGGTACAAGTGTACAAGGATGAGGTGTTTTATAATTCCTATTACTTCTACTCCAAAGAAACCACAGAGCATTCAACGATGGGTTCCACAAACCCTATGTATATTTATCATACTATTTATCCAAGACTATAGAGTCTTATTTTACATACATAGAGCATCATAAACATAACAATGATAAATATTACACCTATACATGCTCCTCCATAGCATCACTAGATTATTATAATAGGTTCATAGTGGGAAGATATATATGATTATCCTTTAGATGGGATCATAAGATATCCTTTCCCTTTCAAATTCCTAAAATATCAAATAAAACTCTAAAATTTTTAAAAAAATACAAAAACATTTTTGGCATACTTCATGTTCTATTATCTCATTGACATCAATGTGTTAGTTCCGTGTTGATGGATGACATATCCATTACTTCTATATACACATGTGTGTCACTCTTCTATTTGAGTGTGATATAGGCATACATAGATACATGATCTATTCCTATTTTAGATGTTGGGCCTTTCCATTACTCATGTCATATAGACATTAGAGGCATCTCTATATAAATAATATTTTAAAACTTTTATTAATTAATGACAATTTGTATCTTGAAAAAACCTATCGAGTCTCAATCTCTCTAAGTTCACACCTTAAGGGGTGCATTGGAAAAGGGGTGGGCAGACCATTGATGCTTTGTAAGATTGTTTTCCCTTTTGCCACTTGCCATCTACACACTCATCTCCTAAAAACATTAACCCTAAGCTTATTCTTCTCAGCCTTGCCCATTATAATCATTTCCCTCTTCCCATCTTCCTTTTCTTGCCTTAATTCCATTTTGGACTATCAGTTGTACTAGGTCGACTAGGGTTGACCTTATATAGTTTATGGGTATTTTTCACTTTTTGGGTTTGTTATCTTTTTGACTGACCTAGCTCAAACCTAGTGAATTGTCCCCAAAAACATACAAGGTTGACCGATGTCAACCCTGTATAGCTGACATTTTTGGGAGGATTTAGAGAAAGATCCACCTATATATACAAGTTCATTTCAAACCATTTTTAAGAAGATAAGTGAAGAAGAATAAGTGTGAACAGACATCTACTTATTGACCATTCTACTTGAGGAATAAAGCTTAGGGTTCCATACTTTCTTTGGAGATACAGGTCTTATCTTGTGGATAAGTATTTTGGATGCATAGATAGGTTATATATCCTAGAGCTGATTGTTAGGGTGTGGAGCTAAAAGCTTCACCAAGGAGCATACAAAACAGGTTCGGGTCTACACAGACGCCGGCATCGGTCAGGAGCAACCGACGTCGGTTAGTTGCAGTTACAGAGGTGCCGACGTCGGCAGTAGGGTCGGCTGGCGACGGTCATAGGCAAACAGGCAGGAATCGATGTCGGTTACCTGCGTGTCCAGAAAGCTATTTCCGTGGACAGAAGCGAGTGTTTGCATGATAAGTTTGAGTTGTGGACTCAAGCTTGCATCTCTATTATTAGCATTACTATTTTTAGAGCCCTTGTTGAAGAGGCTTAACTATTTGTTGTAAGAGCATGCTCAAGTTTCCTATTTCTATATGTAGGAAAGATCTTCTTAGCTTAGAATGGTAGAATGTATCAGTAATAGTAGAACATTGTGAATGTTTGAAGGACAGTACTGAGTTGCATCAATCCAGGGTGTTGGATTTGATTGTACTTGAGAGAGAGCTCTTGAGGAATAGAGATCTAGTGAGAGATCTTGTGTGCATCTGAGAGAGATGTGGAAGAATGAAGTTTCTTCAAATTGTATTCCTATTGTAAAGAGTTTCAATACAAGTTTTCAGGGTGTTTTCTTGTATATCTTGTTCTGTGCTATTTATCATTTTAGTTACTTATCTATCTGATTTATTTCCACATTTATTGCTATCACAATTGTAATCTATTGTTGGTTTGATCCCCCAACAAGTGGTATCAGAGCCAGGTTATAGGTTTAGAGCTTGATAATTGGTATCAGAGCTCAGGTTCACTAACAGGTGGTTCAGATCTGTGTAGTGTGTTTGGATTACAGGTTGCTCACAGGAGTTTTTGCAGGGATTTCTGTTTGAGTGGGAGAAGCAATGGCAGAAGAAAGTAAGTTGAGAATGGAAAAGTTTAATGGCAAGAACTACCAACATTGGAGAATGCAGATAGAGGACTATCTGTATCAGAAGGATCTTTACTTACCATTAGGTGGGATAGCAAAGAAGCCCAAGGACATGGAGGATGAAGAATGGGAAGTTCTTGACAGAAAGGCTCTTGGGTCTATAAGACTGAGTCTGGCCTCCACTGTGATATCTAATTTGTCATAGGCAAAAACAACGGTAGAGTTGATGACTACGTTAGCAAATATGTATGAAAAACCCTCAGCTTCAAATAAGGTATATCTTATGAAGCAGTTATTTAATTTGCATATGAATGAAGGTGGATCTGTTTCTACTCATCTGAATGATTTCAATGGTATTGTAAATCAATTAAGATCAGTAAATATAGTGTTTGATGATGAGATAAAATCTCTTTTAATATTATGTTCTTTGCCTAAAAGCTGGCATGGCTTAGTAATGGCAGTAAGTAATACTGCATCTGCATCAAATATTTTGAAAGTAGAGGATGTTGTTAGTGTTATCTTGAATGAGGAAATACGCAGGAAAAACACAGAAGAGGCATCTGGGAATGCTTTAAGTTTTGAGAGCAGGGGAAGGCAAAAAGAGAAGAGCAAGAAAGGCAGAGCAAGATCCAAGTCTAAGGGGAAAGGCAGATCTAAATCCAGAAATGGCAGGAAGCCACAATGCTGGAATTGTGGAAAGATGGGGCACATAAGCAGAGATTGTTGGTCAAAGCCTAAGGAGGACAATCAGCACAAAGGAAAAGAAGAAGCCAAGATTGCAGGTATTGCACAAGATGCTTTAATTTTCTCTCTGCATAATAATATAGAGTCTTGGGTATTAGATTCTGGTGCATCTTTTCATGCTACTCCTAACAGGGAATATTTCAGTGACTATATCCATGGAGATTTTGGAATAGTGTACTTAGGGGATGATGAGCCTTGTAAGATTACTGGCAAAGGTAAAGTGCAGCTGAAGATGCAGAATGGCAACACATGGGTGTTGAGAGATGTGATGCATGTTCCTAGTTTGAAGAGAAATTTGATTTTTGCAGGTAAGCTAGGTGATGAGGGTTGTACAGTAACTCTCACAGCAGATTCTTGGAAGGTGACCAAGGGTGCACTCGTTATGGCCAGAGGTAAGAGAGAAGGTACTCTCTATTTGTGTAATTGTGTTATTAACAAATCTCCTTCAGTTTTATCTACTTTAGATGTGGATGCTAAATTGTGGCACTCAAGGCTTGGCCACATGAGTGAGAAGGAGATGTCAATTCTTAAGTCTAAAGGTATGCTTTCAGATTTGAAAAGTATGGATCTAGAATTTTGTGAGCATTGTGTATTTGGAAAATAGAAAAGGGTTAGTTTTCTCAAGACTGGGTCTACTAAGAAAAGGCAGAAGTTGCAGCTTGTTCACACAGACGTGTGGGGACCGGCTCAGGTAGCCTCTATTGGCGGATCATGATACTATGTTACATTCATAGATGACGCCACAAGAAAGGTATGGATCTACTGTATTAAAAAGAAATCTGATGTTTTTGAGACTTTTAAGATTTGGAAAGCTATGGTTGAGAATGAAATAGGCAGAAGATTAAAGTGCTTGAGATCTGATAATGGCAGTGAGTTCTGCAGTCTTAAGTTTAACTGGTATTGTTACACTCACAGAATTCGAAGGCAAAAGACGGTTCCAAGGACACCTCAACAGAATGGTATTGCTGAAAGGATGAACAGAACTATCATGGAGCGTGCAAGATGTATGAGATTGCATTCAGGGTTGCCCTTAGAGTTTTGGGCAGAAGCAGTTGACACCGCAGTGTACCTGATTAATAGAGGACCCTCTACAGCTCTGGATGGTGGAATTCCAGAAGAGGCATGGATAGGTAAAAAGGTAGATCTCTCATATCTCAAAGTTTTTGGTTGTGAAGCCTTTATGCACATAGATAAGGAAAATAGAAAGAAGCTTGATGCTAAGTCTATGAGGTGCACGTTTATTGGCTATGGCTCAGATGATTTTGGTTTCAAATTTTGGAATCTAGGAACTAACAAGGTAATCAGGAGCCGTGATGTTGTTTTCAATGAAAGAGTGATGTATAGTGATTAGGTAAGGAAGCTAGATCAGTCTGGGCAGAGCAATAGTGAATTGGATGAAGTTATGGTCCAAAATGAGCTCGCGGGAAAAAGAAATAATCACTTGCAGAAAAACACAGAGATCGACGTCGGCAGGTTAGGAACCGGCGTCGACAGTACAGAAACTGATGTCGGTCATAAAGAGACCGACATCGGCAGACCAGGCACCGAGGTCGGTCAGGCAGAACCGACGTCGGCTAGTGACAGGTCTACAGGTGGCCGAGGTCAGTCACTGTCAGAAAATTTGGGTGGACAGATTGTTGAGAACAAGTCCAAGACACCCACTAGGAGGTCTAAAAGGGTAAGTAAGCCTCCAATTAGATATTCTCCTTTCTTATATTATTTATTGCTAACCGATGGTGGAGAACCAGAGAGTTTTGAAGAAGCATTATAGGTGGAGTCCAGGAGTAAGTGGGAGCGTGGCATGGTTGAGGAGATGGAGTCCTTAAGAGAGAACCAAACATGGGATTTGGTTGAATTGCCAGCTGGTAAGAGAACACTGAAGAACAGATGGACCTACAGGTTGAAGGAAAGTGAGGATGGATAGATGCGATATAAGGCCAGATTAGTGGTGAAAGGATTTACACAGAAACCAGGTATTGACTTTGGTGAAATTTTTTCTCCAGTTGTTAAAATGACTTCAATAAGGGTTGTATTGTCTTTGGTTGCTTTTGAGGATTTGCATCTTGAGCAGCTAGATGTTAAGACAACGTTTCTTCATGGAGATTTGGATGAGGAAATATACATGGAACAACCAGAAGGATTCGAGGTCAAGGGTAAGGAGAAATTAGTGTGCAGGTTGAAGAAAAGCTTGTATGGCCTCAAGCAAGCTCCTAGGCAATGGTACTTAAAATTTGACAGGTTTATGACTGAGCATGGCTACAGTAGGTGTCAATCGGACCATTGTGTATATTTCAAGAGATTCGATAATGGTAGATATATTATTCTATTGTTGTATGTAGATGACATGCTGGTTGCAGGGTCTCACATGCAGGATATCTCAGAGCTTAAGGTAAAATTAGCTCAAACGTTTGCTATGAAGGATTTGGGAGCAGCTAAGAAAATCCTTGGCATGAGCATTAGGAGAGACAGGAAAAATCACAGGTTGATATTGTCTCAAGAAGATTATGTGAACAAGGTGTTGGAGAGGTTTAATATGCAGGATGCAAAATTGGTAAGTACACCTATGGCTGGACATTTTAAGTTGAGTAAAGAACAATGTCCCAATTCACATGAAGAGGTTGAGTACATGAGTAAGGTTCCATATTCTTCCGCAGTAGGAAGTTTGATGTATGCAATGGTGTGTACTAGACCTGATATTGCCCAAGTAGTGGGAGTTGTAAGTAAGTATATGGCTAATCCAGGTAAGGAACATTGAAAGGCAGTTCAATGGATCCTTAGATATCTGAGAGGAACCAACAGTAGACACTTGTGCTATGGAGGTTCAGATAGTTCTCTACATGGCTATGTAGATTCAGATATGGCAGGTGATTTGGATGGCAGGAGGAGCACCATAGGTTATGCTTTTACTGTAGGTGGAACGGTGGTTAGCTGGATATCTAAGTTGCAGAAGGTTGTAGCCTTGTCAACTATAGAAGCAGAGTATATTGCAGCCATAGAAGCTAGCAAGGAGATGATATGGATGACACGGTTCATGGAAGAGCTTGGAAGGGAGCATGGGAGTTGCAGATTGTATAGTGACAGTCAAAGTGCAATCCATTTAGCTAAGAACTCAGCTTTTCACTCAAGAACCAAGCACATACAGCTAAGGTACCACTTCATACGGCAGGTATTGGAGGATGGTGAGTTGAAGCTGGAGAAGATCCATACAGACAAGAATCCTGCTGATATGCTAACAAAGCTGGTTACGAAAGAGAAGTTGAATCTTCATTCAACTTCTATTGGTCTTCATGATTGAGTTGAAGATGGAGGAGCTAGAAGATGTTGCTGTACAGGTACTGGTGCAGCTGGTTTATCTCCAAGTGGGAGATTGTTAGGGTGTGGAGCTAAAAGCTTCACCAAGGAGCATACAAAATAGGGTCGGGTCTACACAGACGCCAGCGTCTGTAAGGAGCGACCGATGTCGGTTAGTTACAGTTACAGAGGTGCTGACGTCGATAGTAGGGTCAGCCGGCGACGGTCACAGTACCTGCGTGTCCAAAAAGCTATTTCCGTGGACAGAAGCGAGTGTTTGCATGATAAGTTTGAGTTGTGGACTCAAGCTTGTGTCTCTATTATTAGCATTACTATTTTTAGAGCCCTTGTTGAAGAGGCTTAACTACTTTTTGTAAGAGCATGCTCAAGTTTCCTATTTCTATATGTAGGAAAGATCTTCTTAGCTTAGAATGGTAGAATGTATCAGTAATAGTAGAACATTGTGAATGTTTGAAGGACAGTACTGAGTTGCATCAATCCAGGGTGTTGGATTTGAATGTACTTGAGAGAGAGCTCTTGAGGAATAGAGATCTAGTGAGAGATCTTGTGTGCATCTGAGAGAGGTGTGGAAGAACAAATTTTCTTCAAATTGTATTCCTATTGTGAAGAGTTTCAATACAAGTTTTCAGGGTGTTTTCTTGTATATCTTGTTCTGTGCTATTTATCATTTCAGTTACTTATCTATCTGATTTATTTTCGCATTTATTGCTGTCACAATTGTAATCTATTGTTGGTTTGATCCCCCAACAAGTGGTATCAGAGCATTTAGAGAAAGATCCACCTATATATACAAGTTCATTTCAAACCATTTTTAAGAAGATAAGTGAAGAAGAATAAGTGTGAACAGACATCTACTTATTGACCATTCTACTTGAGGAATAAAGCTTAGGGTTCCATACTCTCTTTGGAGATACAGGTCTTATCTTGTGGATAAGTATTTTGGATGCATAGATAGGTTGTGTATCCTAGAGCTGATTTGTCTTTTTTATCCTTACATACTAAAAAAATCTCTTGTGAAACACTTTGGCCAAGGGAGAGATTAAGGCTTAACGGGTTCATTTTTAACGTAAGTATTCCTAACTTTATTTCTCTTTTGTAAGAGTAGATTGATAATGTAGTGATTTTTTCTTCCATGTATTAAGATTATGTATATATTGATGTGAGTATATGTATTCTATGAATGTTTTGTTTCTAAGCCCCACTTTGTGCCACAAGATTTGGTGAGCACTAGATTAGATTTAATTTTTTATTTATTAGAATAGGTGAATATTAAACCTTAGGAATATTTTAGAGTTATTACATGATTTTGTTAGAATGTAGGCTTTGTAACCCTACCTCACATGGTGTATTGTGACAAGTGATCCCCTAATTGGGTTTAACAGATCCCCATATTGGTCATGCTCCTGCTTAACAAATGTATTCCCAATTGGAACTGTAGGTATGCTATCTTCTCTAAACTAGGATTGATTTATAGACATGATGTATTTATTATTTCATACATTCTGGTCAACTCATCATAAAACTAACCCTTGCAAGATTTATTTCACTTTCTTTCATTTTTTTAGCATTATTTTTATCATATATCTATCATATCGGATCAACTCTGTCGACCTAGTTCTAATATTTGTGCATAGATTTTCAAGAATAAGAAACTGGATCAAATTAGATGACCTAATACAAGTTTCCAAACTTCCATACTCCTAGTTTAGACTACTAGGTCGACCTAGTCGACCTTGTACATTTTCAAGCATTATGTTTAGAATATTAGGTTAACCCAGTCAACCCTATACATTCCAAGCACTTAGCAATATGATTATATAAAGCTTGATCGATCCAATCGACCCAGTTAGCAGAGTGTTCAAACATATTCCAAGGTTCTTGACTAGAAATCTTCATTCTTAGCATCTCTGATCCACCAAGGTTCCTTTCTATCTCTCTATCTCTTTCTTTTCTATCTTTCCTTTCATAGTTTGTAGTCTTCAAAACTACCTCTATACAGCCAACTACATTGACCCTGTCGACCTAGTTCTATATTGTATGCTATTTGAATAACTAGATTGACCTAGGTAGACCCTATTCATTTTTAGACCTTGTTTCCACAGTATAAGTTTGAATTTATTGACCCTATTATGTATTTTGTGCATATAGTGTCAACACTATACCTTGTTTCAAGTTGGAATTAATATCTATATGCTAGTAATTAGCTCACACTTTTATTTCTTATTGATTGCATGTTTAGAATAGATCACATAGTTTAATTAGGTGGTTTTCAAAAAATTATTTAGTTTCAATTTTTATATTTTATGCACACATGACTAAATCACAAAATCTAAATAAGTATTTTAATATTTGTCTATCCAAGGCCAACTTAATTATATTTCATCACCAAAGGGGAAGCTGAATTGATACTCTGGTCAAGTATAAAGCATGGTTAATGGTATATTCTGGATAAGCACATGAGACCCTTATCACTATAGTGTGTGAAGTGAGGAGGTAGGACCCAATACTAATCTTGTATCATTACCACTATAATTCCTTTTAGCCCAAACTACCTGAAACCATCCTTAGATTGCCATTCTAGTTCCTTACTTATAGCTAACTTCCTATCACATTTAAAATCATATCTTAATAATCTAATAAACATTCAAGTTGACCAATTAGTTAGCTCATTAATTTTCAAGTTGATTGCTTGCTCTTTGCTCAATTATATTTTGTATTACAAAAACTTACATTAACCAATGCTGGTGCAAGGTTTTGTGTTGTGTGCTTTAATTAGATTGGCTATCTTTGATCCAATTGACCATTTGTTTCCCTTCTATTATTTATTTTCAAATTAATTGCAAAATTTATCTTGTTTTAGTCCACAAATCTGTTATAAACTTCTTAATTTTCTATCTCTACTATATTGGGTTGACCCAGTCAACCCTATACCTTTTTTGGCATTTGTTCATTGTACTAGATTGACCCAATCAACCTTGTACTATTTTTAAACCCTATTTTCATTTTCCCAACCTCTATTTGTTGTACTGGGTCAACCCAATTGACCCTATACAATTTATAGGCCTTGTTTCTTGTGTTGGATTGACCCAGTCGACCCTATACAGTTTACTGCCTCTTCTTATTTCTTTATGTGGTTATCTTGTCTTATCTCATCATGATGACATCTATTCAATATTATTTTAGTCAATAATATTTCATAATTAAATATTTGGATAATAACCTCACTTATTTCATTACTTCAAATGAAACTATCCAATTTCTTCCATTCTCTTCTTCTAAACCAACCCCAATCACTACACAATGTAATGTAGTTGAGGTCATTCATCATAATCTTCTTCCCAATACCAATTTTAGGAATCTTTCACCAACTAATCCCTCTCTTATCAACACTCATACTCTTATAACCAATGTTCATAATCCTCTTGTTACACCCATAACAAGATCACCAAGTCTTATCAATTCCCAAAGTAACATGGTTGAAACCACTCAAATTGATAATATAGATGGTTTTCAATTATTCACAAACCTTGATGATAATACTATTTAAACTCCTCATAAGAATGGTGGCTTTACCAAGCTTCCTTATTCTTATACCACACTTAAGGCAACTAACACTAATGTTGGGAATCCTCCACCTATAAAGAATCCTCCTCCCACCAACACTAACAATGATCTTCCTAAAAATAATAATAACCCACCTATCTACACAACTCAAATTATTTCACAATTCATACAATAAATGAACATCATGCAAATAACCAATCAATCTCAAATGATGAACATGCACCAACATTTATTACATATGACTAGTCAACCACCTCAAGTCATCATGTCTCAACCAAATAAAATTTTTGTCCCTCCTCTTAGAGATGCCAATGGGAATATCATTCCTCAACCTCTAATAAATAACAAAATGCTTCATCATCTTAAAAATGAACCTTTAGCCCCATTCATTGCATCCATAGATATTAGAAATATTTCTCCAACTATCACATATAACATGAATAAGGACCCTACTATTTTTCTTAAATATTTTGGTAATATCTATAAGGAATGGGTCCAAACTAACACCTATGATACTACCAAAATCTTATCCAAAACATTTGTGGGTGATGCACTTAAATGGTACAATCAACTTCCTAGACATTCCATTTCACAACTAGAAGATTTCGTCAATGATTTAGTGAAGGAATTCCAACATAATGACCTTCCTTAAAATTACCTTAGCCATTTCATTAATGTCAATCAACTTCCTAATAAATCTACTCATACTTGTTGGAAATATTGTCATTTATGTCAAAGGTTTAACATTATTGGTGACAAAGGCTCCATAGCATTTAATGGTGTTTTTAATGTTCATATCTTGGCTAATGTGTGTTAATATTAATGAATATATTTTTGGTTACATAAAGTCAAAAGAGTGCCCATGAAGAATTCAAAGAGTCATGGGGTAAATACAAAAGAGATATGGGATGCATTTTCCCATGAAGGTTCATCTTGAGGAATTCCAAGAGTCACCAAGTGAAGATAAAAGAGGAAGGGTGCAATTTCTCATAAAGGGACACTTTGAGGAATATGAAAAGTCACCAAGATAAAGATAAAATGGGAAAGGATGCATTTGCTCATGAAGGGTCACCATGTGACTTTTCAAATGTAAGGATTTGAAGGGTCATGCAAGTTTAGCACCATTTTTCATGAGGATTGAAGGGTCACAAAAGGTGAATGCCAAAGATCATTTGGTAAGCTATAAATAAAGGCTTGGGAAACTATTTGTAATGTGTGGAAGAGAGCATGGTTTATAATTATCATATCTAGCTTAGAAGATCAAATAAGAGAAAAGAAAGATATATTGTAATGTGCTATCATTTGTTGAGAGATAGTTGTGTGGTATAAACAATAAGGGTTGGTTTTCCTATGGGTTGGTGCTCATGAATAGTTGCAATGTTGGTGCTCAACAAATGGGTTGGTACTCCTATAAGTTGGTGCTTATGAATATTATAGTTTGAGTTGGTGCTCATTCATATACTTATGATTATTCTCCATGGTTTTTTCCCACTTTAGGTTTTTACGTTAAAATATGGTGTCTCTCTCTATCTTGTGTGGTGTTTATTGTTTCAATTTTATTGAATATCTTGAATGAATGGTTAAATGGAATTTGATTACATAAAATTTTATAAGATATATGATATACTGATTAACCCCCCTTCTCAATAGATCTTGTGCTTAACAATTGGTATCATCAGGTTCCCTTGGAAAGAGTTTAACAGCTTGAAGGTAGATTGGGGAAAGCATGATGGCTGGATCACATGGAGGTTTTTATACAACTAAGGCACCTTTGTTTGATGGGATAAATTATGCCTTTTGAAGCATAAGGATGAGGACTTACTTGATGGCCCTTGGATTCAACATATGGCAAGCAGTGTTGGAGGAATACAAAGAGCCATATACACTTGTAACTACTCTAATGAAAAAGAAGGTAAGTGAAAATAATGCTAAAGCTTTAAACACTATTTTATGTAGTTTGTGAATTAGAATTTTTTAAAGTTATGAAATTTAAATATACTAATGAGACTTGGGTAAAGCTTGAAAATATTTACAAAGGTTATGGAAAGGTTTAGCGGGCTAAGCTTCAGACTTTTAGAAGATAATTTGAGAGTTTGAAGATGGAAAAAGAAGAAAATAAAGCAAGTTTTCTTTTACGGGTTGGTCAAATAGTTAATCAGATTCAATGTCTTGGAGAAAAGTTAGAAGAATTAGTGGTGGTACAAAAGGTTTTGAGATCTCTACTAATGAGATATGATGTAAAGGTTTTGGCAATTGAAGAGATGAAGGATCTAGCTAAGCTTAAGATGGATGAATTACATGGTATTCTTATGACATATGAGATGCAGACCGAATAAGAGAACCCCTCAAAGAAGGAAGCTACTTTCAAGACATCAAAGAAAGAGAAAGCTAATATTCAAGAATCAAGTGACAGCTCCAATGATAAGGAAGATGACAATGGATCTCTATTCATCTGCAAGCCAAAAAAATGCACAAATAAATATCAAGGAAAATTACCATTTAAATGTTTTATTTATGGTAAGATTGGACATTTTGTAGTTAGATACCTAGATAAAAATAATGGTGACAATGAAAAAGGAAAGTATACATACAAGAAGAGATTCAAGAAGAAGAGTTTATATTCTAAATATCTTAGCTCAGATGAACACAGTGGAGTTAGTGACTCAGATGAAGAAGAGATTATATTCATGGCCATACATGAAGATGCCTTTACAAGAAAAAGTATAGATGATCAAGAAGAAGAATATGATGAAAGTGAGAATGAAGCTAAGATGAATCTAGAAGGAGAACTCATTTGTGCCTTAGAATAATTAGAAGCTGTTGAGAAGAAGAATCAAAGATTAAAGTGCTAGATCAAAAAAATTGAAAAAGAGTCAAAAGAGATAATTGAAGATCTACAATCACACTTTAAAGAAGACAAAAGTAATGAAAAAGATCAAACAGTACAGCTGTAAAAAGTAAGTGAAGAATGTGAAAAGTATGTTATTGAAATTGCCTCTTTAAAAGAAGATATTGAGAAAGTAGTCAATGATAAAGTAGTTAGTGATTCAAAATTTGAGGATAGAATTAACATGTTTAATAATATATTGGAAAGTCAAAAGTCCATATCAGATAAGAAAGGTATCAGATTTGCAAATAAAAAGAGCTATGCTGAAGCTCTTACAAAAGAGGAAACAAAAAGGGAAGAAGTGAATAATACAGATGACATCTGAAATAAAGAAAGCTAGAAGGAACAAAGCTATAAAAGATAATCAAGATAAAGATACACAAACTAGGTTATATTTTCATGGTTACTATTTTTATTGTAATGGATATGGTCATAAGAAAATAGACTGCCAAAAAAGAGATAACAATTTCAGAAATAAGGATAAGGAAACTCATGCAGAGTCAAGTAGAAGCTACAAATTTTTTGCTCCTCTATCAGGATTT
Organism: Torreya grandis; assembly: GCA_037957365.1. Lineage (NCBI taxonomy): Eukaryota > Viridiplantae > Streptophyta > Pinopsida > Cupressales > Taxaceae > Torreya > Torreya grandis. Next base: position 1,143,873 of record JARHVA010000021.1, on the reverse strand, counting down.
GATGAAGAGGCCATAATATGTTACAAGTGTAATAATTTTGGACACATAGATTAGCATTGTAGAAGCATGATTGAGTCAATCAAGAAGGATCAAAGTTTCAATGTTCCATTCATTAAGAAAAAAGGTCAAACAAATTCATGGAAAAAGAAACAACTTAATGATTATATGTTAGTTTAGACAGTTTTGCATGCAAGAAATGAAGAACAACCATGGTTCATTGATAGAAGATGTTCAAGGAAGATGATAGGATACAAGAGCAAGTTCATAAATCTAAAAAATATCAATGGTGGCATAGTGAAATTCAGAGATAAAACCACTACTATGATAGCCAAAAAAGGTAATTTGAGTTTGGATAATTGTAGAACAAAGACTAAGAATGTATTGTATGTAGAAGGTCTTAAGCATAATCTATTGAGTGTAAGTAAAATATGTGATCAAATATACACATTAAAGTTTTATGTAGAAGGTTGTGAGATTAGAAGAAAATATTTATATGAGTTGATTGCAGATGGTCAGAGGACATGCAATAATTTATGTGTTATTAGATATCTTCACAAAGGCATGATCAAAGGACACATTCAAGGATTTGAGAGAGGAGTTGGGAGTAATTTATTATACTTCCTACCATGAAGAATCAACATAAATTGAGGGGGAGCTAAGTGTTAGCTCTAGGATATGCCCTTTACCATTGATGTCAAAGGGGAAAAGTACAAAAATAGGTACAGGTATAGATACAAGAATAGGTATAGGATGATACAATAAGGGGGAGTTACTATATGTTTTTCAGTTAGGCAATATGTGTAGGTTGGTATGTGCATTACAAGTTTTATGATGTGGCAATTTTAGTTTGGGGTTGCCATCAATGAAAAATGGGGAGATTGTTGGAAATATTATCATTGATGTCAAAGGTCTAGCATTATTGGTGACAAAGGCTCCATAGTATTTAATGGTATTTTTAATGTTCATATCTTGGCTAATGTGTGTTAATATTTATTTAATATTAATGAATATATTTTTGGTTGTATAAAGTCAAAAGATGGCCCAGAAGAATTAAAAGAGTCATGGGGTAAAGACAAAAGAGACATGGGATGCATTTTCTAATGAAGAGTCATCTTGAGGAATTCCAAGAGTCACCAAGTGAAGATAAAAGAGGAAGGGCACAATTTCTCATGAAGGGACACTTTAAGGAATATGAAAAGTCACCAAGATAAAGACAAAAGGAGAAAAGATGCATTTGTTCATGAAGGGTCACCATGTGACTTTTCAAATGTAAGGATTCGAAGGGTCATGCAAGTTTGGCACCATTTTCCATGAGGATTGAAGGGTCACAAAGGGTGAATACCAAAGGTCATTTGGTAAACTATAAATAAAGGATTGGGAAGCCTTTTGTAATGTGTGGAAGAGATCATGGTTCTTAATTGTCATATCAAGCTTATAAGAGCAAAGGAAAGAAAAGAAAGAGATATTATAATGTGCTATCATTTGTTGAGAAAACAACATTGAGAGATACCTATTGGGTATACACAATAGGGGTTGGTGCTCTTATGGGTTGGTGCTCATGAATAGTTGTTGTGTTGGTGCTTAGAAATGGGGTTGGTGCTTGTAGCTACAAGTTGGTGCTCGCGAATATTGTAGTTTGAGTTGGTGCTCATTCATATACTTGAGATTGTTCTTTGTAGTTTTTTTCCACTTTGGATTTTCATGTTAAAATCTGGTGTCTCTCTCTATCTTGTGTGGTGTTTATTGTTTCAGTTTTATTGCATATCTTGAATTAACGGTTAAGTGAAATTTGATTAAGTAAAAGTTTATAGGATATATGATATACTAATTCACCCCCACCTCTCAGTATATCTCATGCTTAACAATAATTTCATCAAACGATGAAAGTCTCTCACTCATAAAATAGATCATAACATGAATGATGACACTCTTTTAAAACTACTTGTCATTACTCTTACACATCTCCTTCAATACAAAGTTCAAATATTTTCACCTAAAAATTTAGAAGAATCCTTAGACCAAGAAAAAAGATAAGAATTTCTTATGACTTAATTTGTACCACCTCAAACAACTATTAAAAACCCTTTCCAATCATAATCTCATAACATTAATTCATCTAAGTCTCCCCAAACTCAAAATGGAGTATCAAATTCAAATAATTTTAACCCAACCCACCCTCCCTTGAGTCGAGAACAACTTAAGAATACATTTCCACCCTCTAAACCTATGAGCTTTGATCCTTCCAAACTTTCTCTAAAATGGTACAATGCTGATAAATTTTGTTGGTGACATGATACTATAGGTCATTCTCATGGGTCTTGTCATGATCTTCACTATTTTCTTCTTTCTTCCTTGCTTGGTCTGCATTTCAATCTTGATACTCTAACAAAAAATGTTATCAAGACTATCTTCAAGCTTCTCAAATACAATCTCAAGAACCATAATCACATCAACATCAACTACCTAATGAACAAAAACAATTATCCCATACCTACACTTCATCTACTAATTTTTTTGAAACCACAATTGATCCTTCTTCCTACACCAATAAGGAAAGGATAGCTAACATGAACAACTTTAAACATATCATTTCATTATTTGAACCTCAACCTCTTAAGTCACTTGAACTAAAAAAGTACCTAGTTTAAATGCCTAATCGAAAGCATATCATCCATGATCCTATTTTATCTCCTCATACCTCTCCTACACATCATATGTCGCATTCAACCTCCTTAAAATCTAACAAACCAACACATTTACTTATCTCTGAATGCACCTACCAACCTAATGCAAACCATTTTAATGGTTCAATGTTACCTCACTGTAACTCACATGTTGGGGCATCTAACAATTCCCATCTACATGTCCCTTTAGAATTTGGGGCATCTTGTGATGCCCATCCCTATATCCACTCACCTATTGGGGCATCTTACGATGCCCACTCTTATTCTACAATGTATAATAACAAAGAAATTCAACTTCAAGAAACCTTTCGAGACTTATAGACTTGTATTTCACATGCTCATCTTTGATACATATGTTAGCATAGATGTTACTTATTCTTTTTGTCTCATGTTTTTGTGCACTTTATTTCTTTTACTTTCAATTTATAAGCATCATTGTCTTCCTTTAGGTTCTTTGGTTTTATTTCACATTACATTTGGCATTTGCTTTCATTTTTGTCCTTATATATTTATTTGTCTTTTTTATGTTATTCTTTGCCTTATTAGCTTTATGATTATTTTTTCCTTTATTTATAATTCACCCCATGGGTTTCTCTTTTGTGAGTTTGTAGTATAAGACCATGGATAGGACCTGGCCCTCCTCATAAAATACCACCTTTGCTTCTTTTCTCATTTTATTGTTTCACATGTTTCTTCTTGGCACCCTCATGGTTTTCTCTTTTGTGAGTTTACAGTGTAAGACCATGGATAGGACCTGACCCTCCTCATAAAATTACCATCTTGTCATTCCTTTTCTATAAAATATTATTGATCCTTGATTCTCAACTTTAGATTTTGCTTCTTTTGATAGATGGATTTTGTACAAATAATCTATGTTAGCATGTTTTCCTCCATTTCCCTCATTCTTATGATAAGGAATCATACTTTACTGTCATTGTATCCCTTCTTTACCTTTGTCACATTTTTTTTACTTTGAAGTAATTCAAATTATTTCATGTGTCATTCCTCTCAATTTCCTCTTTCTTTCACTCCACATTGGATAAAACAAGGTCAAAGTCAAGATATAACTTTTGTTTCACCTATATTTACAAGAATCTTAGACCTCATGCTCTTTTAAGTTCTCTTTCTTAGAAGCCTTTTCCCAAGTATTCAAATGAAATTCATCTTTAGCGGCCATGTTTAGTTTTCCAAATTTGTATTGAGGAGCAAGAAAAAGCCATCAAGAAAGTTAAAAGCCAAATTATTTGAAACAAAAGGTAATGATATCTAAAAAACAAAATATAAAATATCAAAAGTAAAATTCAAACCAAAATATGTGATTACAAGCACATCTCCTATCTCTAATTGAAGCTCAAACTCCACAGTTGGCCTCACATAGAGTCGAGGTCCTTTGGGGTGCGGCAGGCCAATAGAATTAAAATAAGGGAATTCCACAAACTCTATGATTCTACCTACTTTCTCATGCAAGTACCCAATATTCATAGTAGATCGATGAATCTATAAGGGTTCCTGAAGAATGAGGAACACATTATAAGAAGGGAGGTTAATTTTACTTTTCATGCATATAGCCTTCATGGGATGATCTATATACTTAATTTGTTGACCTAAGACTAGTATCACTAAGAGAAGTTCTTTAGAGTTCATAAGTTAGAAAGTCCTCTTGTTTTGACAAACTTAATTTGAGTGTCTTGACTTAGATAAAGAGTTCCTCTACCTTGGTTTTTACTTCATTCTCCCCTCTACCCATTTCATTTCCCCCTTAACAGACAATTTATGATTCTAAATCTATTTTACCTCTTTTATTATTCCTTCTTCTTCACCTCTTAAAAACATGCTAGCATTAAATTTTTTTAGGTTTATCTATCCTTAGAGAAAAACATGTTTGAGCAACTATCGATTACACCCTTACAACATTTATTTATCATACCATCTCATTATCATACTAGTCATGTCATTAAGTGGTTGTGTTTTCTTACATTGTATCTTAGAACAAGCATTAAGTTTGATTTTTCATCCTTTAGATATTTTAATTTTCATTTATCCATCATTTTCTCTTTTGATTTTTGTGGAAATCACTTATCTTACATATGACATTTGCCATTATTAAATGTTTATATTTATGTATGTTACCTTCATGTTTGTTTTACATACTGATTTACATTTTCATTTCTCAATTCTTCATATTTCTCTTTATGTTTTTGACATTTTTATCTTACATGAGCTTACTTTTTACTTTCTTACATATCTTTGTTCAAGTTTTATTGCATTGATATTTCATTTTCCATTCATGTTTTACATGCTTCCCAATGTGATTTAGTATGTTCTACATTCCTTTTTGTCATTTATGTTCTACATACTTTCCAACATGATTTAATGTGTTTTACAATCATTTTTCATTCATTTACACTCATTTGTCATTCATTTTCCATACTTTTGTCATCCATTTACTTCCAATATTCTACCCTTGCCTTAACAATCCTAATTTGCCAATTTACCTAAAAAAATTGTCTCTACTAGCCTCTATATGCCTATCTTCCAAAACCTTTTGATTTTTCACTATTTTTTGCACTAACTTCTACAGGTTCACCTAGTGTTCTTCACATTGGACACCTTCACATCTCTTGCAGTCTACATCTTTATCTACAACATTAACTTAAGTAAAGGTATGTGTTTTTCAACTCTATGTTTTCCTTTATTTTATTTGTTGCTTACTACACTTTACTTTGAATTAATGTTGTGTGTTATCATGTTCTATTTCCTAAATCACCATCCCATGTTACACTTACATGACACATGATAAGATTTGAGTGGGGCTTATATATACACATAATATTTTTAACTTTTTATTGATTACTGAAACTTTGTATCTTATAAGAACTTATTGAGTCTCAATCTCCCTAAGTGCATGCCTTAAGAGGTGCACCGAGAAAGGGGTGGGCATACCATTGTGCTTCGTAAGATTGTTGTCCCTTTTTCCACTTGTCATATATACACTCATCTCTTAAAAACAATAACCTTAAGATTATTATTCTTATCCTTATCCATTCTAATCATTTTCCTTAGGTTGATCAATAGAGTGGGCTTGTCCTCTATCATTTACAACTGCGAGATGTTGTTTACTTTTCATAATTTTTTTGATCTGATAGGAGCATGTGCTCATATTACTCCATGATTCAAGTAGGGAATCTCAATAAAGCAAGAAGTAGAACATATGGTGGAGGTGGCCTGTTGGCCTCTTAAATTTTTTAGATGCTCCCTGGGCAGTACACCTTTCAATGTGACATGACCAAAGCATCTTTAGATTTTGTCACTTTGCTTAGTTGGATGGAATTATCATCCAAAAAAATTAGGTTTCTATTTATTCATAATTGATTACTCCTTGATTTGGTGGAAAATCTCTCCCAATTCTTTATTTAAAGAAGGCTTGGGGTTCATTCAATACCATCAATTTCTTGGATAGAAGACTCTGAGTTATGTAAAGTCTTTAAGTTTTTGAAGTTTTAGGAAGAGTCTTTAGGTGTTTGTTTAGACAGCTACCTGGCTCAGGGTTGAAGAGTCTTCAGAATGTTTGGCCTTCTATGCTATGCATAGCCTATGAAACTAAATGTTAGGTTATGTCTGTTGATCCTAAAGAGTTTGTAGGATTATGACTATGTATGGTTATAATCTTGTTGGACTACAATGATTATGTAATGCTATTTCATGTTATAAATATATATTTTTATTTAGTCATGCTTTTATTAATTAGTCTTGCTTAATGGTATCAGAGCTTGGTTTTCACATTCTACATAAATTTTTGGTTATCTTGTCATATTTAATTCTTTATTCTAGTCTGTAGGGAAATCATACCACTCTCTGGTTTATTTGTATAAAGTTGATTAGAATCATAACTTTCATTGTTTATAAGCTCAAAAAACCTACTATGTCTGAAGTTCCTCGAGACTTCTTTGGCCCAACAATCTACCAAATCTGACTCTTGAATGTAAGTGGGATACCTAGAGTTAAGGCATTGAGGCAAGGTGTCATGTTAGCTATTTTTTCCTAAAAACCCCTATTCAAAGAGTTGTATATTAGAGGAAGCCTTGGAAGATACCAATCAAATGAGCACTAGGCGGTAGTAAGGATAAGTTCTCTTGAGAAGCGTTACTTCTTCTAAGCGTTATGGACTAAGTAAGTAAAAGTTCTTTTCCTTTTTTAGATTTGATAGATAAATCAGAAGTTAGAAATAGAAAAGCAAATGACCATGATTTAAGCCAATATATTTCTTTGGAATCTATAAATGCAAACTGGGAACTCCCTAGATTAGATTTGTTTTAAGTCTATAAAACAAATTTCTTTAAATAAAATTTTTAGACTGAGGTCTCTTTCAAACAATTTACTCTTAAGGGTTTGATGTTAGGTAATCTTAAGGGTAATTGGTTCAATATATTGTCTAAAGAACATTTTAAAACATTTAAAAAAAAGGCTATCTTTTTGTACACATTGGTCAATTAGAATGGGCGATAGTTCCTATATTTAGGTAAGGCCTAGATGTTCCTATTTTAGCTGTTCTTGTTGATAACAAACTATTAAATATCTCCCAAGCTATGCTTGGTGCTATCAATGATAATTTCCATGATGGAAAGGTCACTTGTTGGGTTTATCCTAATTTTATGGCTGATCTATAAGACCATACTATTCTAGAAATGCTAAAATGTAATTTAAAGGCTAAAAACCTAGATATGGATCCTAGATCTATTCCCTTTAGTATTGTTACCTAATGGGTCTTTTGATACTGTAAGTATCCTTTAGTACCCTCCAATTACACACAAAAAACCCTAGCTAGTGTGGTGATAGTCCCTGGAACAAAAACTATAGGCAAATAGGTCAATATAATCTAGATAAACTTTGAGATAATCTCATTACCTAAGGAATGGGTGACTAGCTATAATAACTATATGTACAAGCCACCTAAGAAAAAAATGAAATACACTCCTAGGCTAAATTCTCTTCCTACAAAATAAGACTTTGGAAGATACAAAATTTCTCTGGTTGAAGAAGAAAAACCAGAAACCCAACAAGGAGAATGCCCTAAATTGAAATCTCAAAAGGTCTCAGTCCATGAAAAAACCCTCTATAACTAATTTAGAAACCTTGAGAACTATAATATTCCCAAGCAAAAAATCTGATGCCTTTGAATCAAACTGGTCAGAATACCATAGTCTACCTGATGAACAAAACTCTTATGTAAACCTCGCTAAAAATCATTTTGGCAACCATCTTGACTATGATGCTTGTATAACTTATACCCAAAGGATGTAGAATGCTTTGCATATCAATATGTTTATGGGAGAATCAATAGAGGAAAGAAAATCTCTTCCAAGAGAAGACGAGTTAAAAATCTCAACTACCCTAGAAAAAGAAGATAACAAAGTAGATGTCAAATATAGTGTTCTAGAAAATATGGGAAGATTTCCCCTAAGGAAATTCTATGTAAAATTCACATCTAATGGCCAATTTGTTATGCAACATGACCCAATAGAAGCAGTTGGTAGAGGAAAACATAACTCTACTATAAGAAGATAATTAAACTGGTGAAACTTAGCATTAACTAAGTTGGGGAAAAATATTGATGAAATTTATGTGGAAATTGCTCAAATGAAGAGCTTTCTAGATCAGAAAGTAAGAACACTAGTTAAAAAACCATTGGCCTTAACGTAGGACCTAGCCCCACTAGTCAATACTAGTGATAGGATTCAAGGTGAAAAAAACACAATTAAATCTAGCCTAGTTGAGTTAAATAAAGGTCAAGAAAAATAGATAATAATGTTAGATGAAGCCATTGGCATAGTTAAACATCTAGAAGAAATCCTTTCAGAACAAAAGCTTGACCTCTCTCTTGAAGCCACAAAGCTAGAAGAAATAAAAGATCTGAAAAAACTGATTATGATAAATATACAAGGCTATGATATGCTTAAATTAATCCACACTAGAATGGTGGACCTTTTAATTATTGATACTAGTACAAATTTACAAACCAAGAAAATGGACATTAGCCTTGAACAAATAGAAAAGGTTGTCATAAAAATAAATAATAAGTAGAGCATTAGAGTAGAGGAGATTGAAAATAAAATTCAAGAACTTCAAGAAAAAATTGACACTTTGGTAGGATCATCCTCACTTATTTTGACTCAGATACATGAACTGCAATAAAGCATGAAAAGGTCTTATAAAACAAAACCTTTGAGAATGGTAAAAATAGAAGAATGCACCTCTTCTAAGATCACCCCATTAAGACAACCTACTACAAAGCAAGTGTCTGATAATGCTAAACAAATTATATAATTAAGATATTTTATAAAAACTGAATCATTAGGTGATCTATTAAAAAAATTTGATGATACCTGTAAGAGGCTTGAAAGGCTTAATAAGAATACAAAAAATTTCAAAGAATTGGTTAAGCTATCTGAAGACTTAAACCAAAAAAAGATCACTGAAGAAAATTTCACTGCCAGCTACCTATATTTCAATGAACTTAGTGAATTAGATTGGAACCTTGATAATATAGAAGTCTTATATCCGTTGGATGCTTTGCAAGATTGGACTGAGTTCCTGATCACCAACTTGATAGGTGTGCAAGAGGAAAAGGTTGTACTTACCAGTACACCTAGATGGTTGGAAGAAGTATACTCTTCCAACACTGAGCCATCCAACCTATCTTTAGACACACCTAGCATTAGAGCAACCTTTCCCCAAGGAAATATTGGTAGTGTTGAAGCCCTTGATTAAGACATCCAATGAAATCAAGGAAGACAACTAGATGATTTAATGTAGGTTCCTATACTCCCATATTCACTTAACATTGATGGATGGTGTGGAGTAGGTAATGATATAAGATATCAAATACATAGTCTAACTGAAAGTCTCCATATATGGATAGAAACACAACAACTTGTATTTGGGAAAACTAAGGAAGAAGGCATGGACCTTATAATTGATAACCTTGATGGTAGCATAAAGGGATGGTGGTTATCCCTTACCAAAGACTAAAGGGTTGTGGTAGGATCCTTGATAGTTGAATTTGTTGAAGCAGTTACCAAGAGTATGTTGGTGACATGGTAAATGATGATGCCATTGAATATAATAAATTGTTTAGAATGAAGCTTTATAACATGAAATACTAGGATAGGTTTAAGTGTTATTTTTCTCTTTTGGTAAGGAAAACAAAATAGAGCCAGAAAACTGAAACTAAACACATGTTTATTAATGCACTACCTAGTGAGATATTAGATGGATTATTGGCCTACATAGTAACTAAAAAAGAAGCCACAAATAGAGAAACAACCATAGTTGTAAAAATGGCCTTAAGACAAATCATCTAGTCTATATAATAATATCTTTACAATCAATGTAAGGATAAAGCCGTAGCCAAATTACTTAAAAAATAAATTAAGACCATTGATAATAGTATCTACAAGAATAGTGGATATAGTGCACTAGGCTATTATGGTTCTGAGAATTCCCATTATAAATGCTAGAAAGGAAGGATGAAAACCCAAAAATGGAAGACTAAAGAAAAGCCCAGATATAAGAGAAGGTTCTCTAAAAGGAAAACTTATTTCAAACCAAAAAGAACCATATCAGGAAAATGACCAATAAAATGTTATATCTGTGGTCAGGAAAGTCATATAGCTCCCAAGTGTCCCAATAAGAAACAATATCCCAAAAAGATGAAAAATATTAGAGCTATACTTCCAAATGAAGAAATGCAAGTTATTTTTGAATTCAGCTCAGATGCTGATGTTTATTCTATACCCATTAAAAATGATATTTCCTCTGGTGACAATGAGAATCAAGTATGTCAATTTGAAGAAATTTCTTCTTCTGATAACTCTGAGACTAAACTCTACTATTATAATATGATGTTTGGATTTGATCCCAAACCCAGAATCCATCATCTGGAATATCTCCTCCAGACCCATAAGCTCCTGCTTCATCTTATCCCTATCTATCAAGATGAGATTACTCATCTACGCAACACACATGGTGACTCTAAAGGAAAATAAATACAACAGGTTGAATTTCATAACAACCCAATGCTATATGCACAACAGGAATGGGATCAAAAATAAAGAGTTAAGCCCAAAATCCCAAGTACAAAAACCCTGATAAAATACCAAAATCCTCTTGTTGAAATCGTTAGAGCTATAAAATAAAAAATAGCATATGCCTCTCAGGATATCAATGCATTAATAAAATGTTCTAAAGATTCTATAGATGAAAATAGCCCTGAAGAAATTCCTCTTAACCAAGGATGTTTCTATGCTAGAGAACAAAAAGAAATCATTATCTCAGTAAACATCATTGATCCAAATAATGTCTTACTAACCTGAGATTATTTGATTGTTATTGGAGAAAATATGAGTATTACAAAGTATGGGGCTATTCTAGAATATCTATGGCAAGATGCTTCATTAGATTTTGTTGCTATCAATGGTTCAAGGACTAACATAAACAAATTTTCTCCTAGGGTACTATTAGAAGCTAATGTCAATAAGGCATATGTAAAATTATGGATGTTCGATAAAATGTCAATAGATATTATTTTAGGGATGAATTTCCTAAATCAATTTATGCCTTATACTATTCATATCAAACACTTGTATTTAAGTTTCTTTGGTAAGGAACACCAAATTCCTAGAAAAACCCATACAACTATAAGAATTGCTACAAGACCCCATGAAGAAAAAGATAGAAAACTACAAATGAAAATCTACATGATAGTGCAATATTTTTTAAAAATAAAAGACATCTTGAATAATATTATAAAAAATATCAAAGGATTCGGTGATAATGATCCCAGAAGGTTTTGAGATAAATGTAAGTATACTATTGCTCTTGACTTGAAACCTGACATTGATCATACCTGAGGTATCAAATCTAATACTATCCCTCTCTCCCCCTATCAAGTTAAAATGGGAGAAGAAGAGATCAAAGAATTATTATAGAGAGATTTGATATAGAAAATTCATCGTGAATGGGCTTCTCCTGCATTCTATGTTAATAAACATTTAGAATAAAAGAGAAGAAAAATGAGATTGGTAATAAATTACAAAAAGTTCAATGATTGGCTTATACCTGTCAAACATCCAATTCCTAATAAGACTATTCTTATCAACAAATTGAAGGAATGTTGTATCTTTTCTAAGTTTGATTTGAAAAGTGGATTTTGGCAAATTACAATAGAACCTAAAGATACTTATAAAACTGCATTTGTTTTACCAGTCTTAGAAAGGCATTATGAATGGAGAGTTATGTCTTTTGGCTTGAAAAATGCTCCCTTCGAATTTAAAAAAAGAATGGATGGAATATTTGGCCATGATAAGAATTTTTATATATACATAGATGATATATTAGTCCTTTCAAAGGATCTAAATAGTCATCTCAATCATTTTAAAGAATTTGCTAATCTCTATGACCAAAATGGGTTGGTTTTAAGTGATAAGAAAATGGAGATAAGCAAAATAGAGATTGAGTTTCTTGGGTTAAATATTTGTCAGAATAAGATTGCTTTAAAACCCCATATTTTTCAATCTTTAGAAAGATCCCCAGATGAAATAAAAGACAAAACCCAATTACAAAGATTTCTTGGATCTCTGAAATACTGATCTCTGTTCTACAAAGATCAGGCCAAAGATAAGAAAATACTATAGAAAAGGTTAAGAAAGGATCCAAGTCCATGAACCAGTGAAATGACAAAGGCAATCAAAAGAATCAAAGAAAATATTAAAGGATTACCAAATCTCAAATTGCCAAGAGAAGGTTTAATGATCTTAGAAAAAGATGCTTCTAATGAGGCATATGGAGGAATACTTCCAGAAAAAACTAAGGATAATAAAGAAGAAGTTTGCTATTATTGCAATGGAACATGGAATCCAGCTCAAAAGAATTATCATTCCACTAAAAAAGAATTGTTAGCAGCTAAACTATGCATGTTCAAACTAAAGATCTTTTTGCTTTCAAATAAATTTCTCTTAAGGACAAATCTGTTACATTTTAAATCTATCATCAGAAAACCTCACACCCAGCAAGTGGGAAACCAGGTAATGACAAGATGGGCACTATGGTTTTCTAACTTTGAGTTTGATGTTCAATATAAGAAAATAATTGCTAATTGTTTAGCTAATTTGATGTCTAGAGAAGGATCAAAATGGTATTCTCATAAGTTTTACACTAATCATGTTTTAATGTTTTAGGGTGATGGACCTGAGAGTTTTGATTACGACACTGTTCTAGAAAATTTTACTAAGCGAGAAAGAGAAAGAATGAAAGAATGGATTCTTATTCCTACATAATCCTGAATCAAAGAACTTCTTGAGCTTGCTATCAAGAAAATTCTATCAAAATGTTTCTTTGTTAATGCCTACAAGAACTTTTTCGATGCTGACAGAAGAAGTTGGACTAGATTCTATGACATGGATCACCAAAATATCAAGATACTTGGATGACAATTGTCACTTGCAGAATTATGGATGATCAAAGCAAAGGCAATTCTCTATGGAGAAGTCTATATCTATATGAGTACAAATATAATTACAAGGAGTTTTCATGATAGACCAGTTGATATGCCATATGACCAATGGGGAAATATAACTTGGGATAAATGGCTTGAAGAACATGCTTTAGCCACTTTAAGCCCCTAGTTTAAAATCCTTATTATTCATGAATAATTAGGTGTCTATGATACTAATATATTGTTCAAATTTTTTGGAGATCACATGTATGATGAAATAGAATTTAGGTTCTATTTCAAAAATTGCATATGTAACTATGAGAAAAAAATTTAGATATAAATTTCAAATAAAGTTATGTGAACTTCTTGAAGATGCTAATACTGTTGACGCAAGAAATTGCACCCAGGGCAAGGAGGTTGAACTCCCTACCTTCTCGCAACATGGAAACTCCCCTCTCGCCTATGGGACTGATGAAGCTAGAGGGGAGAGTCTCTAGATAAGGGCGAGCTCCCTTTGATGCATCGTGTTTGTTCTAGCAGTGCAACACACACACACACATAAAAGGGGGGGATGAAAAGGGAGAGAGATGTAGGAAAACAACCTACTCTAAAGAGGTGATGCACCAAAATAAAGGTGACCTTCACACACCCACTCTGAAACCAGACAAACACATACATACACTGCACATTTGGCAGAAGGACTAGGCTGCAAGAAACTGGCAGGGAGGCTTTCATGAAAACACAAGAAATAAAAAAATCATTGAGGTGCTATAAAATGCACACTGTAAGTGACTTCCTCTATTCAGGTCTTCCAAATGTCAGCTCTTCTCCTATCAACTATAGAGATGGCACCTCGTAGACAACATGTACATTGGTGTTGGACCTGTGAGAGCATCAAGAGACAATGACTGAACACAAACAACACTCAGCACATACTCTGAAATATCTATCCAAATGGAGGTAAAAACTAATTTTATTTGATTCAGGTGGAAATTTTGCCAGGGCTAAGCCTTAGCAAAATGTGGAAGATCCTTACAAAATGACAAGTTCACAAATATATAGGAGAAGAAAGAAGAGAACTTGGCACTTCTTTGACCAGTTGCCCCATCGCGTCCCCTCATTGGGAAGAGGAAAACACTGTGGCCGATGTCATCTTTCTAGAAGAAGCCTACTGGAACCATGTTGTATAATCATGGAATTAGACTTTGGCATTTGAGCATTAATGTGGAAACACATATTAGACCCTCTTTTCTATAAATAGACTGAAATATGTCCCCTTTTTAAATACATGAGCCATGATATTCACTATTTGTGCCATTTGGGGATTATCAGACAATAAATTGCCTGCACTTTGCCACTTGGACTGCTTCATCCCTTCTTGCACCTTGTCATTCTTGTCCTTTGTCAATTTTGTCTTATCTGGCTCATTCAACCCCTTTGGGTGAACATCTTGGCGGGTCACTGCATTTTGGGCTTCTGGTTAGTGCTCTACCAGTTTGAAAACAAATGGCCATTCTTCTTTGTCAATTTTGACGTCCCTGTGGCTATCATGCTTTGAACACCAACGGATATTTCACCTTCTTAAATTTGATGGATTTTGGGATGTCATCAGGTCTTCATGGCTTCTTTGTGGCATCCTTGCCTTTATTTATCCTTAGCACCTTCCCGGGCACTCTTTTGCCTTGTACACTTTGGTGGGTCCTTTGGATGGTCTCTCGGGTCCCCACAGACTTTTGTTTGTGGACATTTCCCTGCAGACAAAAAGTCTACAGAAATTCTCTCGGGCTTGTTTGCTTTGTATATCCCATGAACTTTTGTCTACGAACAAAAAGTCTGTAGAATTCTCCTCACCCGACTTTAGACTTTGAAAAGCCTGCCTGAATTTGGACCTTACCCATATTTTTTCCTTTTGAAACGTCTGCCCTTCAGAAGGGTACCGAACCTTTGAACTGCCCCTCGGCTAAGGGCATACCCTTGAACCAAGCCGTTGAACCCCTTGAATTAGGCCATGGAATGAATTCATTGAACTTGCTAAACCCAAAAATGACTGGCATTAAAACAACAGGGGAAGAAGGTGATCAAAATTTTGCCCAGGAGCAAAATTGGTCAACAAATTGGCGACTCACAGGGGAAGCATGTCTGTTATGCTTAGAAGCTAGTTGCCTTGTAGTCCATTGGGCATGGAGTCAAATGTAGCTATGAAAGGATTAGAAACAGCCCCAAAATATTTGAGAATCAAATATGAAGCCTTTACCCCACATGTAAAGGGAAACACACAAGGCTAAAAATGCTACTTGTGCAAATGCACTTAGGGAAATCAGGAAAAGAAACTAAAAACAAACTATTATATACAACTAACCAAGAATGTTTGCCTCCCTCCTAGATCGAAAGGAAAATTTCTTAAGTCCCCTTCCAAGTAAGAAGACTTATGGTGCCAGGCAAGTAGTTGAATAAAAAAGAGAGTTGGTGACCTGCTCCTCTTGCCTATCACCTGAGTCAACTGAAATCTGAGTGGAGATTCAAACATGCTCCCAATGTATACATAATCTATTTATTCTTGGAATCTTGCCTCTTGTTGGTTCTTCAAGCTGGTGTTTCCCATCAAGAAATTGATTGTTGTCAGCTCATCACCATAAGCCCCTTGATATGCACCATTGACTGGCTTGCTCTCCTCTGTCTCATGCTCAGGTTCCATGGTATGGCCATCTTCCTCGATGATTTCAAAGGAGATATCTTCAGATTCACCAACCTCTCAAAGGGGTAAATCTAAAAAACTACAACCTCTTTGCATGCTTGTTAGAACCCCAATGCTGCCTTTTCTGCTCTTATCCAGCTCATAGCATCCTTGAAGAACAGTGTAGGTTGCCTCGATGAATTCAAACAAATCATTCAAAGCATGAACAAGAGAGTATCCATGCTCCTCCATGTTAGCTAAGGTGATCTCCTCCTCATCCATGCTCATGAAGTCTCCCTAATCAGTCATGAACTGAGCACACTCCTCTTCGCTTACTTCCTTCAAGACAGGTTCCTCCTCAAGAAGGGGTGAAGTGGAACACTGATGGATGAAATCATGTGGAAGAGGAGGTAGTCCCTAAACTAGAATCAAATGATTCTCCTCTTTCCATTTGGTTAGCAGTTCACTTATATCAGGCATGGCTTGATAGCTCTCTTGGGGATGTGTAGGTAGGGTGTGTTCAGACATGGAATGTGTTGTTGGGTCTGAACCATCCATCACACACTGGCTGAGGAATCTCTCTTTGGATTCCAACTCTGTAATCTGCTTGTCCATATCTTCCTAGAAAAGCCTTTCCTAGAAGTCACAATCATCATCAGGAGCAGGAGCAGTCCCATCTTATTCAAGTTTTTGCGCAAAACCTTGCTCTTCTTCTTCCTTTCTGCCCCAAGATTCCACTATTTGCTTCCAACTCATGATCTTGGGATTAGAATCTTGCTTCTGTGAATAGGCAGCAACTTTATCCTCTTCAAGGACCTGAGCTGGTTCATAATGTTCCTTCTTCAGGCTTGGAATTTAAAGATCATGTTGAAAGACTTGAGGAGGTTGGGGAGGATTTGGGAGGGTCTGCTCATGTACAGGAAGAGCTATCTGAAAAGAGGCATGATAAAAAGCTAGGTGAATGGGATTGAGGGTAGGATCGATTGATGCATCGAATGAGCCAGAATGAGCAAGTGCCATCTGATAGAAAGGATTTGGCATACAAGAGGGAGTTTTCTCTGGAATAGGAAGGGGCAGACCTTGGGGCAAAATTTCTTGATTTTCATCCCTCCACTTTACGAACATTTCATCAATATTGAAATTAACTTGTGGATTGGTGGAAGGGGTGTCTTTTGGTGTCGACTCCTCTACAAGGTCTAAAAACTCCATCTCTCTCTCTCCAAGCAGTCTCATCTTAGCCTTTAATTCCTCAATCCGCTTAGCCAGACAATCCTCACCTTGTACCTCTTAGAGCTCGTGGGAAACACCATAGAGATGGGGAGTGCATGAAGGTTGCCATGAAGTGCAAGGAGCTTCCTGAGGAAGGGTGGGGGAACTTGAAAAAGATTAACCTCATCTTATACCTCGCACTCTTGGACAATGTCTTTCACCCCCTTGCTATTTCATGACTCAACCACTTGATTCCAGCTCAAGAAATTCAGACTGGGCATCTCCTTTGCGGGTGATGGGGCCATAGCATGAGAGGGTAGTGAAGATTTAAATTCCACTTCCCTCACTACCAAGATGGACTGTTGCATTTGAAGATTTGCCAATTTGATCTGTCTATCAAGATTAGCCTTAAACACAAGGTTTGTTGTTTCAGAGCCCTCCTCAACATAATTGGGGAAAGGACTTTGACATGCTTTATCTAGCTTATAAGCAGGGGTTGTATATGATTGATATGATGCTTGGGGAAACAAGTATGCAGGTTGATAGACTTTGTAAGGCTGCCTCTCATAAATACTTAGCTTCTCCTCCAAAGATGCAATCAAACCACTCACATCTAACATCTCGTTTGTAAGCCTATGCCAATTGGCTCCTTCAATAGGAGCCCATTCTTTCTTAACTTGATCCAGTGCATTCCTCAATTGATGGACATTATGATCAGTAATTTTTTGGCCACATTCCCTTCTGGTGTCAAGATCTATTACATATTTTTTGTATCCCAGTAGTGTTCGCTTAAAGGCAGAAACAGGTTGATTGGCAAAGAGCTTGGGTTGAGTGGGAGCAGTGACATATTGAGAAGACTGAGCATAATGTTGATATAGCTCATGAATGGGCTGAGACTAGCCATATTGAACCTGATAAGGATCAACATAAGGCTGGTAAGGATCATAGCCATGCTGGCCAAGGAAAACAGGGTCCATGGCTTTGAACGATGGGATTATACATACCAAAATGTTGTTTCTTGATGGTACGATACCAAAACTGCTTAACCAGTTAATTTAACTTAGAGTCACCATTGGTGTTTGATGTAGAAGCCTCCAAAGGCTAGTCGATTGAAGAACACACCAAAATTCTTCAACTCTTTGGACAAAACCTGTCCCAATTGGCCCCATCGGGCGTGCCAGAACTGTTGATGCAGGAAATTGCACCTGGGGCAAGGAGGTCAAACTCCCTGCCTTCTCCTTACAACATGGAAACTCCTCTCTTACCTATGGGACTGGTGAAGCTGGAGGGGAGAGTCTCTAGATAAGGGCTAGTTCCCTTTGATGCATCGTGTTTGTTCTAGCAGTGCAAAACACACATATATAGATATATAAAAGCGGGGGATGAAAAGGAAGAGAGATGTAGGAAAACAAACTACTCTAAAGAGGTGATGCACCAAAATAAAGGTGACCTTCACACACCCACTCTGAAACTAGACAAACACATACACTACACATTTGGTAGAAGGACCAGGCTGTAAGAAACTGGCAGGGAGGCTTTCATGAAAACACAAGAAACAAAAAAATCACTGAGGTGCTGTAAAATACACACTGTAAGTGACTTCCTCTATTCTGGTCTTCCAAATGTTAGATCTTCTCCTATTAGCTATAGAGATGGCACCTCATAGACAATAGGTACATTGGTGTTGGACCTATGAGAGCATCAAGAGACAATGACTAAACGCAAACAACACTCAGCACATACTCTAAAATATCTATCCAAATGGAGGTAAAAATTGCTTTTATTTGATTCAGATGGAAATTTTGCCAGGGCTACACCTTAGCAAAATGTGGAAGATCCTTACAAAATGACAAGTTTGCAAATATATAGGAGAAGGAGAAGGGAACTTGGCACTTCTTTGACTAGTTGGCCCATTGCGTCCCCTCATTGGTAAGAGGAAAACACTGTGGCTGATGTCATCTTTCTAGAAGAAGCCTACTGGAACCATTTTGTATAATCATGGAATTGGACTTTGGCATTTGAGCATTAATGTGGAAACATAGACTACACCCTCTTTTCTACAAATAGACTGAAATCTATCCCCTTTTTAAATGCACGGGCCATGTTGTTCGCTATTTACACCATTTGGGGATTATCAAACAATAAATCACCTGCACTTTGCCACTTGGACTACTTCATCCCTTCCTGTACCTTGTCATTCTTATCTTTTGTCAATTTTGTCTTATTTGGCTCATTTAGCCCCTTTGGGTGAACATCTTGGCAGGTCTCTGCATTCTGGGCTTCTGGTTAGCGCTCTACCAGTTTGAAAATAAATGGCCATTCCTCTTTGTCAATTTTGACGTCCTTATGGCCGTCATGCTTTGAACACCAATGGATATTTCACCTTCTTGAATTTGACAGCTTCTGGGACATCAATAGGTCTTCATGGCTTCTCTACGGCATCCTTGCCTTTGTTTATCCTTACACTTTCTCGGGCACTCTTTTGCCTTGTACACTTCGGTGGGTCCTTTGGATGGTCTCTCGGGTCCCCGTGGACTTTTGTTTGCGAACATTTCCCCATGGACAAAAAGTCTGTGGAAATTCTCCCTGGCTTGTTTGCTTTGTATATCTCGTGGGATTTTTTCCATGGACAAAAAGTCTATGGAATTCTCCTTGCCCAGCTTTAGACTTTGAAAAGCCTGCCCGAATTTGGACCTTACCCAGAATTTTTCCTTTTGAAATAACTGCCCTTCAAAAGGGTATTGAACCTTTGAACTGCCCCTCGACCAAGGGCATACCCTTGAACCAAGCCATTGAACCCCTTGAACCAGGCCATGGACTAAATTCATTGAACTTGCTGAACCCAAAAATGACTGGCATTAAAACAGTAGGGGAAGAAGGTGACCGAAATTTTGCCCGTGGGCAAAATTGGTCAACAAATACCATGTTAAATAATGAGTTTCTTGAGGCAAATCCTAGGCATCCTAAAAAACTTAAAAGGTTAATTCTTGATATTCATGAAGAAACTACATACTCTTGCAATAATTATATACATGACACCTATCATAGGAATGAAGACTCGGATGACATAAGCATTGACATGTTCAAGATCCTACCCACCATTACATATAACCATATGTGCATCCTACATTATCCCTTATAGTTAGGGGAACCATGGAAACATGAGGTGGATCTAGATATATATCTATAGGTGCTACCTTTTAATGGGTTTTATGCCCACTCTATGTTGTCTGATGCTAGGGGTAGGGTGCCAATGGTACTCCCTGATCTATACCAAAATGTCTTAAAACATGGTCATATTGAAATAACTCATACACACTAGGAAATTGATCAACTAACCATATGTTGATGCAGACCCTCTGTAACTCATGTCCATCCTCAGGCCATCTAATGAATGTCCTATATAAATGCCATATGATCTGATATGAAGTCAACCTATCTAGAATAATGTAGTATTCTATCATGGTGTGTAGTCTAACATTGGAAAATACCCACCGATCTACAAATATTTGTGGATGGGAACACCCAAATAGTGATAGGACCTAAGTTCCCTAAAGCTCTGACACAACTTGTCAGATTTAAGAGCACATATGATTACCAATGTATAAGCAATTAAACATGCAGAATTATACCAGAAGTGCAAGTAACTATCAATGAGAAACAACACAGAATATGAGAGGCAACACACAATTGTATTCAACTCATTACAGAAGGAAATTACAACAAAGAGATCACACTCTTTCATCCACTCCGTGGGCTTACAGTAATCTTCCCTCAAGAGTTATCTTCTCTCAATACAGGTCACAACAAACAACTCAAACACAGAGCTGTTGTTCACCTCAACCAGTCAGTACCAATACTGCCAGTACACTGAGTATGAACTGGTACTCCAAGTAGATCTCTCCTGGTCTTACTCCTTGATGTATTGCTGTCACCTTTGATCTTGCTCCCCCACAGATCCACTTTTGACCCTCGCATACACACACCCCTGCAGACCAACCTAATCTTACTTATCACATGTAGATCTCCTCCATGATCTTGCAACACCCTGCAGACCAAACCTGTTCTTACATACCTGGAAGAACCCCTGTGATTCTTCCAGGGGAAGAACTCTCCAAGTTCTACACTTAACAATACAACCCATGAGTCTATTATATAGATCAAACATGCATACAATGATTAGACTTGCGGCTCAAGACTCAAACTAGTCTTTATCATGCAAACTCTCAGTTCAACAAACTGACTGTCTGTCAACAAGCAGTTTGAACCGCACAGGCGACCGACGTCAGTCCCTGTCTGACTAGAGGTGACCGATGTTGGCTGATCCTACCGATGTTGGTTGCCTTTGCACTGATCCCTGATCGACATTGGTTGTGGCCTGTCGACGCCGGTGACTGATACTCAGCAACCTCCTCCCCTGTTTACATCTGGGTGAAGCTTTTAGCTCCACAACCTAACAAATAAGAGTCTACCAACTGGTCGTGCCACTACAATTTGCTCATATGCCCACACATGCAAAATATTCCCTACCCTAATCCCTCCACTATGGTTATTCAATGCAAATATGTAAAGATATCTATATAAGTGGGCTAATAAAGTGTGACCCTAGGAATATATATTATAATCAAGCTTAATATGCCAACCTACATGGTACATATGATATTATGATCTAATGAATGTCCTATATAAATGCTATATGATCTGATCTAAAGTCAACCTATCTACAATAATACAGTATTCTATCATGGTGTGTAGTCTAACATGGGGAAATACCCACTGATCTGCAAATATTTATGGATGGGAACACCCAAATAGGAGTCTACCAACTTGTCATACCACTACAATTTTCCCATATGCCCAAACATGCAAAAGATTCCCTACTCCAATCCTTCCATTATGGTTATTCAATGCAAATATGTAAAGATCCATATATAAGTGGGCTAATAATTGTGACCCTAGGAATATATATTATGATTAAGCTTAATATTCCAACCTACATGGAACATATGATATGATATACCCATTGTGATACCCTCTACTACTATGAATGACATCGATAAAACATAAATAAACTTACACAGCCATGAAACATCATCTCTGATAATGTTGTCCAAATAAATCATACTAATCAGCTCTATGTTTGGAGCCCTATGGCCACTAAATTATATGTGAGAACACTAAATATAACCAGGGTGTTAGGTTGTGGAGCTAAAAGCTTCACCAGGATGCAAACAGGAGGAGTTACGAAGGTTGCAGAGAGTTGCAAAATAAGTTGCAGGGCAACTGACATCAGTCTGATCAACCGACATCGGTCAGATAGCAATGCAGAAGCAACTGACATCGGTTACAAGTCGGCTGACATCGATCAAGGAGGAGCCAACGTTGGTAACCTGTGTGTGAGCATGCAGTTTGCATGCAGATTCTGGAGAGTCTATTTTTGGACTATTAGTTTACATGTTAAAGGCTAATTATAGTCTTGAGTTGCGTGTCTAATTATTGTAATTAAGATAGTCTAATTATTATAAGCATGAGATCTATATATAGACTCATGGGCTGTATTGTAAACTAGTACTAGAGAGTAAGAGAGAAAAAATAAGCTCCTTCAGAGAGAGGAGAGCAATGGTGTGTTCCTCCTAGTGCCACAGTACCAAGTGTGGGTGCTGGTTTGAAGAATCAGAAGGGTTCTTCGTGTATGTATGATCTTGGTCAGCAGGTGTGCATGGCTTCTTTTGGAGATCTACAATGGTGAGTAAGGTCTAGTGATTTGCAGGTAGCAGCAGAGAGCAGGAGATCTACTTGGAGTACAGTTGTGTACTTGGTGTACTGGCAGCGTGTTACTAACTGGTGGAGATGAACATCAATTCTGTATTGGAGTTGATTGTTGGGACCGTGAGAGAGAGGGAAGAAGGTCTTGAGGTGTGGCAAGCCTTTGAGGTGGAAGAAGAAGTGGCATATTTTTTATTGTATTTTCTTCTGAGTGATTATTAATACAATTGTGTATTGTCTCTCATATCTTGTGTTGTTTAATATTTCTAGTTACTTATTCATTCTAGTATAATTCTGTGTTTAGTTGCTAATACAAGAGGTAATCATATATGCTCTAATTAGTGGAGCAAGACCTGACAATTGGTATCAGAGCTTTTGGTTGGGTTGACTAACATGTGGTTCAGATCTGGTTAGTGTTTGTTGATTATAGGTCACTCACAGGGGTTTCAGATTGAGTGGGAGTATAGCAATGGTAGAAGAAAGTAAGCTATGAATGGAGAAACTAAATAGCATGAATGGTCTGATTGATGGAAAGAAAGAGCAGGTAAAGGACAATTGTTGGTCGGTAGAAGATCAGCGTGTAGAAGCAGATGTT
This sequence comes from Torreya grandis, assembly GCA_037957365.1. Lineage (NCBI taxonomy): Eukaryota > Viridiplantae > Streptophyta > Pinopsida > Cupressales > Taxaceae > Torreya > Torreya grandis. The sequence continues at coordinate 1,120,453 of JARHVA010000021.1, read as the reverse complement.
GTAGGTGATGTTGCACAGGTTGCTTTGGTTAAAGTAAAATCTTTGTTTACAGATTCTTTTGCTTCTTTCCATGCAGCCCGAAATAGAGCATCTTTTCATGGGTATGTCTTGGGAGACTTTGGAGAGATTTATTTAGGGGTTGGTGAGCCTTGTCAAATTATTGACGAAGGGGAAGTGAAGCTGAAATTGTAGACAGATAACACACAGGTGTTGAAGAAGGTCATGTAGGTTCCAGTCTTCGAGATGAGTCTAATTTCTTTAGGAAAGTTGGGTGATGGGAGATGCATAGTAACTCTCACAACGTATGCACTTGAATTAGATGGTGGTAAGAAAGTAGGTATCCTTTATCTATCTACTTATATTACTGATTCACCTTCTATTGCAGAGATGTGGCTTTGTAGGCTTGGTCACATATGTAGGAGGGGAATGCATGTTCTTAAGCGAAAGTCAGATGTCTTTGACAAACTTAAGAACTGGAAAGCCTTGGTGCTCATGGAGGAGATGATGGACAGAGATCAGCTGAGGGGACTAAATTATTCTGAGCAGGGCTGTGTTGATTTAAACAGGGTTTTGATCCATGGAGAGCTCATGGGTAAAAAGTCATCACTCACAGGTGAACACAGGTACCGACATCGATTAGACAGTAATTGACGTCGACAATAGGAAGACCGATGTCAGTCAGATAGGAACCAACATCGGTAGAAGGGATACCAGTGTCAGGCAGAGAAATGACGTCGACAGCAGGGTCAGTGCAGGGAACCGACATTAATCGGATGCAGACTGGGAGATGGCTGAGATCAGTCACTTGAACAGATGGTGGGTGGACAACAAGCGATCAATGAGTCTTAAATGCCCATATGGAGGTCAAAAAGGGTAAGTGGACCTCATATTCATTGTTCACCTTCTTTATATTGCTTATTAATGGTCAAGAACTAGGAAGATGTGAAGAGGCAATGCAGGTAGAATCCAGAAATAGTGGGAGCTTGGCATGGATGAGGAGTGTGAGTCCTTGGAGAAGAACCAAATAGGTATTTGTTGGTGGAGTTATCAGCTAGAAGAAAACACTAAAAGATGGATGGATTCCCAAGTTAAAGAAGAGAGTGGATGGATACGTGAGATGGAAGGCAAAGGTATATGGTCTTGAGGAAGCTACAGGATAGTGGTACAGGTTTTGACAAGTGGATGACAAAGCAGGGCTTTAGTCAATGTCAGTGTAACTATTGTGTTTATCTTACCAGGTGGATGATGAGTTGCGACATTATCTAGTTATTGTATGTGGGTGATTTGCTAGTAGGTTTGTACATACAGGGCTTTGCTGAGCTAAAGGTAAGGTTAGTTCAGTGGCATGTCATGAAGAATTTAGAGCATCAAAATTCTTTGGCATAAGAGACATAGAGATTTTGTCTCCAGTGGGAGCTGATGTGAAGACAGTGTTGGCAGGGTTCAAGATGTAGGATGTAGAATCAGAAAGCACACCAAGGGATGGATAGTTCAAGCTGAGCTTAGAACAGTGTTCAAAATCACATGAGGTCGAGTGTAGACCTGAGTTTTCCCAAGTAGTGGGAGTTGTCAAAAAGTTTGGAGCCAATTCGGGGAAGGAGTACTGGAGGGTAGTTTAGTGGATTCTCAGGTATCTGAGAGGGATCAGCAGCAGGGATTCTTGTTATGCAGGGTCAAGGTCTTCACTACATGAGTTTGTAGGTTCGGATGTGGCAAGTTACTTGGATGACAGGTGTAGCATCACATGATGTGTGGTGGTTGGTCTTCAGGATTGATCTTGAAGAGGGATACAAGCTAGGGAATAAATTAGATAGTGTACAGGTATAGGTACAGGTGCAACTATTTATCTCCAAGTGGGAGATTGTTAGGTTGTGGAGCTAAAAGCTTCACCAGGATGCAAAAAGGAAGAGTTACGAAGGTTGCGGAGGTTGCAGAGAGTTGTAGAATGAGTTGCAGGGCAACTAACATCGGTCTAATGAACCGACATCGGTCAGATAGCAGTGCAAAAGCAACCAACGTCGGTTACAAGTCGGCTGACATCGGTCAGGGAGGAGCCGATGTCAGCAACCTGTGTGTGAGCATGTAGTTTGCATGCGGATTTTGAAGAGTCTATTTTTGGATTGTTAGTTTGCATGTTAAAGGCTAATTATAGTCTTGAGTTGCGTGTCTAATTATTGTAATTAAGATAGTCTAATTATTGTAAGCATGAGATCTATATATAGACTCATGGGCTGTATTGTAAACTAGTACTAGAGAGTAAGAGAGAAAAAATAAGCTCCTTCAGAGAGAGGAGAGCAATGGTGTGTTCCTCCTAGTGCCACAGTACCAAGTGTGGGTGCTGGTTTGAAGAATCAGAAGGGTTCTTCGTGTATGTATGATCTTGGTTAGCATGTGTGCATGGATTCTTTGAAGATCTACAATGGTGAGTAAGGTCTAGTGATTTGCAGGTAGCAGCAGAGAGTAGGAGATCTACTTGGAGTATGGTTGTGTACTTGGTGTATTGGCAACATGTTACTAACTGGTGGAGGTGAATATCAATTCTGTATTGGAGTTGATTGTTGGGACCGTGAGAGAGAGGGAAGAAGGTCTTGAGGTGTGGCAAGCCTTTGAGGTGGAAGAAGAAGTGGCATCTTCTTTATTGTATTTTCTTTTGAGTGATTATTAATACAATTGTGTATTGTCTCTCATATCCTGTGTTGTTTCATATTTCTAGTTACTTATTCATTCTGGTATAATTCCATGTTTAGTTGCTAATACAAGAGGTAATCATATGTGCTCTAATTGGTGGAGCAAGATCCTGACACAGGGATACCATCTCCAACAACGTGAACTCTCTCACCTCTAATAAAAAGTAGAAAAATCTGATACACATCCTCTAATGTGATTATCATCTCCCTCGTAAGGAGCCAAAAAGTGCATGCATCCATGTTCTACCTCTTGGATAGAGCTATAAGAAGGTGGATATCATATAAGATCTATCCCAAATGGGCCATGTGACCCAACCCTACATGATCTAAAATGGCCCAATCACCTGCATCCAAACCTAGCTCTTCCAAGGTATAAAAATGTCTATCGTGCCAAAACTCTAGAATATGTATATCCTTCTACAACTAAAAAAACATAAATAAATGCTCATTAGCAATCACATTTTGGTTCAAAAATAAAAAGGTTATAATAAAATATGCACAAAATTAAAAGATAATAACATTGGATGCTAACATCGACGTAGGATAATAATGTCAGATACTAACAACAACATAGAATGATAACGTTAGATGGTTGCATTTGAGGTTAAACACTAGCATCATATTACTAATGTAAGTGTCTTGGATCTTGATGTAGGTATCCGTCAATCCACTTATAAATAAAAAATCATGCCCAAAATGAAAAAATTTCAAAAATTAAAAATCACTAGTAAATTGACAACCAAACCTACCTACCAACTTAGTAAAATCATGGCTGACTAGAGTTGTCCAGAGTACATAAAATTACAATGGTCGAGGGGTTCTATCATGTGGCATGGATCTCTTCTACTTAGAGCTATTTTTTTTTGAAAATTTCAAAATTCAAATGACTTCAAATTTCAATTCAAACTAACTAATATACAACTTCTACATAAATTTCAAATGTGCATATCTTGAGCACTGGTGGTCCAAATTTAAAATGCAGGTTGCGTTGAAATCCAGGAAATGAAACCTTCCATATTACAAAAAAATTAAAAAATTTCATCCATTATAAAAAATAACTAAAAATTACCTACACATAGACATTATACTATATTTTGAGTATTACAAAAACAATGTTGCAAATTACTACCACCAATACTACCAACACATAACTTGGTCCCTACATAAAGAAAATTATCACATTTTCCTTTTATGAGGAGATTATTAGAAGGTAATATATCCCCTCCTCCCAAAGGGGGGGAATATTAGTAAAGGCATGTTTAAAAACATGTTCTTAAAAGTCAATTACAATTTACACATTCTCCAGATTCAGTGGGGGCATGCTTTCGAAGCATGTTCTCCACACTTGTTCAATATTCAACATATCCAAATTTAGTGAGGGCATGTATTGATAACATGTTCTCCACATTGGCACTTATATTATTCTCAACTAAAGATCTAAAGCATTCAAAAGGTCAAATACACTATTGCATTGCTTATACTAGGATTAAAAAGAGAAAGAGCATATAGTCATATAGTTACAATTCCACACACATATCTAGGAGAGAGAACTACATGCAAGTCTAAGGCCCTCTTTATAATATGGATATGTAGGTAGCACTTAACAACAAAAGGGTTTTTAGGGTTATTGGATGGTCGAGCCTTATCTTATTATAATGCCAAGTTCCTGACAGGGGGTGTAAGGGGGAAACGCACCCCCCCATACATGGAGACCCCTAGAAAGGGTTCAGGTGTAAAGTCCCCTAAAGCAATTTTTTATGAAAATGCATTGTAAAACATTATAATTTCATAGTAAATCTAGATTGCTCATTATTAGGTCATAGATCTAATGGTATAAATTATGTTGGTGCATTTTTGCCTTAATATGTAACCTTCCTTTGATATGAGGGCATTGTAATCATGGTGGCACACTATGTGTGAGTGAAGAGGAGATTGTAGTGGATGTATTATACGCTTATCCCTTCATTTTTTGGACTAAATAAGGGAAGAACTGCCTATTTTTGTGTGGATGTAGCCCATATTGAGTGAACCACATTAAATCTAGTTCTCTCTTATATTATGTTTTCTACATTTTATTTTTGTCTTTCTTTCATTAATATTGCTCTATGTTCTATATTCCTAACAAGGGTTAGCTCCACTCATGTGTTAACCCTATTTTACCAAGTTATAGGAGATCTAATGCCAAAGAAATAGGTTTTTTTTCATTAGATAAATTTGGCACATAGGTAGGTATAGTTTTAGGCACAAGGCAATTATAAAGGTGACAACATAGTCTTAGTGCAAATTTAGATCCATTCCTATTCATATCTTTGACTGGACACTTACATCATAGGTAGACACCTGTGTTGACGCTATTGTCCCTATTCGATACAAATGCCTAGTGAGTAAAAATAGTCAAAACATATAATGAATAAGGTCAAAACCCATAATTTAGTCCTGTGATGATTCTTGATCACTATCATACCTTAGAACAAAATATGTTATCTCTTATCCCTTAATTACCTTGTACTTGTATATTTATTGCACATGCTAAATTAGGAAATATCTGTATTATTGACTATATTTTAGTGTAAATCTAAATATTATCATTCCTTTAAAATAATTTATTGGTTTGTGTTTTTTATGAAAATCCCCAAAAACCATAAAACATATTTGATTTATGGTCATGAGGTAATTATGCTTATGGAATATATTATTTCTAGTTTGTGAATTACGATGATTATAAGGCTAGGAGATCATAACTTGTTAACATCTAGATGAATGGATTTAACCAAGATGGAGGAAAATAGACAAAGAACACAATGGATACAAGAAATTAACAAGTTGATTCATAAATCCTGGCATGATTGTAACTTATGATCTAAGGAATTTTATCTATAGCAAGCAATACTACTATATGATAGTAGATTTAAAGCTTTTCCGGGTAAGTTGTACATTAGATGGAAGGGAACCTATATCATTCATGATGTTTCACAATAAGGAATAATTATTTCAAAAGATCTATAGGGAAACTTTCTACCAAGGTGTGTAAATCATTATAGGCTTATTCCTTATTATCATTAATCTCTATCATTCATCACTGTTAAAGAGAGAGAATGCTAAGTAACACCATTAGTCAAGATTATTTTAATGTTGTTTTGTTTTCTATTTTATTTTTAGGGCTGTGTGTGTTTGTACAATGATATATTTTTATCATAACACATCTAAATGAAGATTGGTCAATCAAAATCATAGAGTGAAATCTATATATAAATTTAGAATAAAGGAAAGATAACTAACAATAGGTGTATGGGGTTCATAAATTGAGTCTAGAAACTAGGTGATGACAAGACATGTATAGAGAAAGGATGGTCAGTGGTCATTCAAAATTGTTAATGATGATTCAATTGAGAGATTAAATCTTTCACAAAGCAAATCAAGTGATAGAATGACAAGACGGGCCATAAAATAAAGCAGATATATGAAAAGATATGGCATCACATCAGATACCTACCATTGGATAGATCAATTTTTTTTATATGGAATAGTAACCGTAATAAGAAACCATAGTCAGTTGACCTTAATTCTAGAAGTAAAATCATGTGTAACTAGCTTAACATATTTAAACATGGTGACTAGATGGATTTGGGTAGAAAACACTATATAACAAAGGGTGTGGAAAACACAAAATATTACACTTTATTGTAAAAAATAGAACTCTACGATCTGCTTCCCAATCAACTAATTATGCACATATTTCTCACTAGTATAAGATTAATTGATGAAATTGTTCAATTCAGTCTATAATAGAAAACATGGATATGGCATAATTATTAATTCTAATCACCGATGTATAGAAATAGGAAATGGGGTTTTGATTCAAACTCAAACAAGCAAGATATCATGATATAGATACTTTTGATTTTATTGATGTGATAGAAACTACCCTATTTACCCTTGACCCACAAGAGGTAGCACAAGTAAGAGTGCTATAAAAAGCTACAGGTTGGATAAGATCTAATGGTGTGGGTTCATTGAGTAGAGATCTAATAGTGTGAGCTCGATTGACAAGAAGGTGGGTCCAAAAATATTGACATAATAGTGCAAAAACATTCAATCATTCCAATAGTGCATAGGAATTGACATAAAAGTGGGCCCAATGAGATCTATATCTAGCATTCACTTGTACATCTTGATCCAATAGTGCGAGTGAAAGTCAACATGTCAAAAGATCTTCATGGCCAAAAATTGAAGGTCAGTGTTCCTTCATGCATCTTTATCCTATGACATGTAGGAGGTCAAAAAGTTAGGATCTAATAGCATGGATTTGTGAGACTAATAGGAAAAATAATAGGTTCGATTAATGTGATTAGTCCAAGTCAGTTTTTGATGAACAAAGTTAAACCAAAGAGCCATTTTTGACCAGAGCAAACATGTATCATAGACATAGTTTAGAATTTAATGAACAATGTGGTAGAGAAATTCCACATAGAAAACTATGTAGGACCAAGGATTCTGTAGCAAATTAAGCTCTTTAGACTCATGTGCCACCATGAAAACCCATTCGAGGACCCAAGAGGAATAGTGACTGCCAGATATAAAAAAATAAAGTCTAAGAAAGTAATGAATGACTATAGATTATGAATACAAGTGTTTAGAAGATAAATAGCAGCTTAAAAACATTTATTACTATCATAACATATGTGTTGAATCTCCTAATTTAGTTTCAAATGCTTAAGAGATGATCTATGATGAAGATAGTTTCACAAAAGCTGGTGGAAGAATCTCTACACCGTTTTGGAGAGTTTGTCATAGTTTATAAGGACATTTATCTTGGGATGCATTCATGGTCTATTTCATACTTTAGTCCCCTACAATGTAATTATTTATTAATTGGACATGTGTTTGAGTGACCTTTGAACTTCATTCTTTCATGCTCTTTCTAAAATTCTATACGTAGCTGCTATTTTGGCCTTTGAAAAAAGATACCACCCCATGTATGGTGAATCCCTACTAGTTTTGACATTGTACTTTGAATTAGAATAATAAATTCAATCTGATTTAAGTTCATACACCATCTTTTCAAAATATGTGAAGACATCTATAGTGAATAGTTAAGTGATATCTATATATCCTTGTTTTCTCTCAATCCTCTTATATTTGATACAAGTGATTTCATCCTAGCAGGTCATATGAAGTGTTGTTAAATGTATGAGTCTATTTTAAGTATACAGTGAAATTTTAAGAATCTAAAATTGATCTATAGTTTCATGCACCTTGGATAATTTTCATTCATCTCACCTTTATATTGAATCACTAATGCTAGTGCATTCTGGGACTCTTAGGATAGTGTTGTAGGCATTGTCTCTTTGTGAAAGAGGTAGGATAGTCTTGTGGAATTTTTTTTGGTGTATTACCTCCTTTAGGTTAGGCTCAATTCATACAATCTCTAAATCTTTTCCCTATAATTAATCAGTTGACATAGATAATAACATTTCAAGATACATTTAGGGAGCTAATCCTTAAACCTAAAGGCTCATTTCCAATATAAGTACATCCACATACCTATAAATGTTCCCATGTTTCCCAAATCTATAAGAATCTTGAACAACTTCTTCCAGGGTGCAAGATTTGGTGACAATAGTTACTATTGTGGAATCATCATTTTTGGAGGATTTAGAATCAATTACAGTGTTAGACTCTTCGAATCCCAGGGAGTAGTTTGAAGAAAGTAGTTTTCCATAGTCTAAACCACAACAAGAAACTGTACATGAAGAATAAGATCCAATAAAGACATAAAAGGATGCTGAGAGGAAGGATAAGGAAGAGAAGAAGAAAAATAAAGAAGAGGCAAATCACAAGGCTTTTGAGGAAGAGGAGCAACATAAACAACAAGCCATAGAAGAAGAGTGTAGATAAAAGGTCAAGGAAGCATAGGATCCAAATCAAAGAGCCAAAGAAGTGGAGGTGAATAATAAATAATAAGAAGAAGCAATAAGGAAAAACTAATAAGCATAGGATGCACAAAAAAAAGAAGAAGAGGTAGCAACGGTTGCAAGGGTTTAAGAGGAGCAAAAGGTGCAGAGAAGCTTTGTGCACCTAAGAAAAAAAAATAGAGCGAGAGTCGAGGAGAAGGAAGCCAAAGCCAAGTTTGAAGCTAAATCTAAATATGTCTCTGGATGTTTCCACTTCCTTATCAAGGTCAAAATGGGAATAAAGATGGTTATATGATAGAAAATTTTGGATTGATAAGGATGGGTTTTGATGGATTTGGGATTAAAAGGATAAGGATTGTTAAGGATGGATTTTGAATTAAACGTATAAGGATGAGTTTAGATAGGTAAGTATAATTAAGGATGGTTTAGGATAAGCATATGATGGTGAAGGATGGGTTTAAAATATTTTTATGATGGGTAAGGATGAGTTTGGATAGGCATGGGATGGTTAAGGATGGGTAAGTATGGAGGGATGATTTAAAATACATAGGATTTAAATGGAATGGGGTTTCCCCTAAGTGTAAGGTACTTATAGACAATTGATTATTTTACACATAATGGTGATAACCATTTTTTATCATGGTACTTTCCCAATGTTCCATAGAGATAGTTTTCACCTTTGGATGAATTTATTTCTATTTTTTTTCCATTTTTTAATGTTTTGTGATTTTTTTTTGCATCTTAATTATAGAAGGGTTCGATGTGCATGATATTGACCCCTAATAATATTTAAAATATGCTCTCCAGATATGTCTTCAGTAACTTTATTGATGTTTAAGCTGGCTTCTTTCAAATTTACTAGTATACTGTCATAACCCTTACGATAAAGGGTGCTACCAAAAAGGTGAAGCAAAAAGTATGTTGGATGAAGGATGTGTTTTGAGTACATGAAGGATTTGGAGGGATGGAATGATAGTGGGGATAAGTATAGGTGTCATGATGTGGAGGGTGATTGGGACCAATAATCTAATGTACGTCAATATTGGGATTAGTTGCATGTGGGATGATTTGGAAATTCAATGCTTCTTCAATGATGTCAATATGTGATAGGGATCCTAGTTGCAATTATACTGATGTAGGGAGTATATTAATGTGATCATCCATTGGTGCCTTATAAATGTTTTCAAATAGGGATTATTCTTGATTGTTTTGATTTGGATTTAGATTTGGATTGCTTAATAGTGCCACAAAGAGATTTTCACTAAGGGACTTGTATTTTTGGTTTTATGGATTTTGATTTGGACCTAAATTTGTATTTTGATCATTTAATAGTGCCTCAAAGAGGTTTTCACTATGGGAAAATGACTTTAGATTTAGATTGTAGGATTTATTTTGATCAAGGAACACTTGTTCTTCAGAATATGTAGATGTTTCATTATGCTCTTTTGGTTGGAGGCTAGCTAGGAATTATCCGATTATTTGATTTTCATGGAAGGAAGCTATTAGTAGATTAAATTATTGGTCCCAATCAATATGTGTGGTATATTTACTTACAAAATAGAAGGAAGGATTAGTGGTGTTGACAAAAAGAGTGATGGTAACATGATCCTCGTAGGGACTATGAGCATATCCTATTTTGATTTTGGATGAAGTTTCATTAGAAAGTGTAAAAGTAAAACTAACATCATTACCTTAATTTTCAAATAGTTATATCCAATGATATGAGGTTCATTTTTACTTTCAAATGGATGTGTTTGATAATCTCTTGCTCATGTATTTTTTTGTCTAAAATTACCTCAGTCACCTGGGGTATAGGTTGTGGGGTGATGGGGATTTTAACATGTGATAATAGGTTGGGTGTTTGGCCGATAAGTGATAAGTTGTGTTGGCTGGATAAGGATAGTCCAAGATGGGATTTTGGTCAAAAATGGGCTCTTGGTCGAAGATAGGCTTTTGGTCAAAGATAGGTTTTTCAACTAGGGGCTATTAGATGAGGGGATTATCAAAGGTGGTTAAATGGTCAATGATAGGCTCATAAAAAATGGAAGGTAGGCCATGGTAGCCAAATATAGGCTAATCAAAAATGGAAGGTAGGCCATGGTGACCAAAGGTGGGTTGATATACTATGTATTAGTTGAAAATGGGTTGGTTGAAAACTGGTGGAATGTTATGACCTTGACTTGGAATTGGACTAACTTGATTATTCTCAGGAAAGACATGTTGGCATAGCCCCAAGATATGATCTTATTATGGATAGATAATAGAAGAAAGAAGTTTAGGTACCTAATGCTAATCCTTCATCCTCTATAGATATTGTAGTTCAAAGATTAGTCAATGATATGATTTCTATTAAAAGATAATTACCAAAAGCTAGTACTTCATTCCAACAACCATATCAAGATATTGGCAGGAGAAATCAACAAGTAAATGATGGTAAGACATTACCACTTGCATCAACACAACCAAGATTGGATATTGAAGCTCCTCTTGGAAGAAATAACATGTGTATTTTTTATTTGACTACTGATCATGATGGAAATTTTTGCCCTAAGATGCTTAGATTTAATCAAATGACTGCTACTCAAGATGTCTTAGGGGAAATTACTAAAGAAGAAAGGAGCTCTGATAGACCTGGCTACTCTGAAATACACTTCTTTGAATATGATTTAGATTCAGAAAGAGGAGGTGAAATATTGGTTACTCTTGAAGATCCTTCATGTGCTGTACTTACTAGAAGTCAAAAGAATCCAAGATTTTCTAATACTCAAGAAGGTCTGTTAAAGGTAAGGAACCTTTTACTAAAACTTCTAATGCTAAGACACAAGAAAGCAAATTGTTACACAAAAATGATTGTGAGACTTATTTTGATATTTTAGAATTTTATAAGTTTGCAAAAATTCAAATATCCCCTACTGAATACCTCAGGTTGAAACCCAAAGAACTTGATAAATTGGTTAAATATGTCAAAAATGGTCTTACACAAGTTGAACCTAAAAGTCAGTTAAATGTTAATACTGAGTCTCCTATTTACCAATTATTTACTTCTCCACCTGAATCACCTATTTATACTTGTAAAATGACCCTCAATTCATCTAATGACACTCCTTATATGGCTGATATGAAACCCAACCCATTTTATGTTTCCTTGTTCATAAATGGTCATCAACTTAGCAATTGTATCATAGAATTAGGTGCTTCTGATAATATAATGCCTTATTATGTAGCCAAAGCCTTAGGTTTAACCCTTACAAAAACATTTGGTAGATGTTACTCCATGGATGGAAAATAGATCTCTTTGTTCAAAAAAATTAAAGATACACGAGTTGCTCTTGTAGCCTATCCTGATAAAACGGTGAAGTTGACTATCTTGGTAGTAGATATCCCCACTAGTTATGGAATGTTGTTGAGCAAGACTTTTTGTAAAGATTTGGGAGGGCAGATTAAATTGGATTGGTCGGAAGCTACAATTCTAGTGGGAAAATAGAAAGTTAAACTAGAACCTGAATACACTTGGCTTTAAATCAATGTGCCCTTTGTCAATCAAATCTTGGATATAATTCCTTAATCACATACAACGGTTTGTGGAATGACCTCAAATTATGTGGTATTCACAATATTCATTATCTCTATACCTCTTAGGTTTTGGAAAATTTTCATCAAAGTATTTGGTGTTAGGGAACATGATCATTTTTATGGTGACCAAATTTTAAAAGACAATGTCATATGGTTCTTCTAAAGGAGTGAATTTACATTTTTGATTTTCTTGACTAGGCTGACCACTAGGCATGGTAATGTTTTTGGTAGGTTGGGTGATTTGGCTTAGTTGTGGCTTTTGGGATTGAGTAATGCTATATGGTAGGGGTGCTATTGGATTCCATTTATTAGTGTAATGAGGGTGTTTAGATCAAGGCTATAACTAGTGAATGAGAGACTTAGTGGGTTTGGATAATAGGGTTATTAATGGTAAGTTGATGCTGATGTGGAATGGTTTGGGTTTCAAAATCTGGAGGAAGTTTAACCCCTAGACTTAAGGCTTGTATCAAGACCTCATTATTATTGGATAAAATATATTATAAGATTTGAGAAGGGGGTAATATGGATCTAGGGATATTTTTCTCATATTCAACATTATCTTTGATTTCATGAATTTCAATGTGATGTTCTTGATGTTATTGACTACCAAATTGAAAAGGGTCATTGCCAAAAGGCTCTTTCCTCAACCTAGGATTGGTCAACATAGGCATGTGCCTTGTGATAGGTGACATTGCTAAGATAAAGGCTTTAACTCAAAAAAATTAAAAAGATATATATTGGACTCTAAAAAAGTGAAAAACCAAAATGACTAAAAGCAAACTAATTGATAACAAGGTAATTTAAGTTTTGACTTTAGGAATAAGATTTGTGATTCTTAAGATTTATATTATGACTTGATTTCTTAGTTTCAATACTCAAAATATTTTTGATTTCAATCAAAATATTTTAATGCATGGATTTCACAAGGAAGCAAACAAACAAGTCCTACTCTAAACACACATGCATTACACAAAAAGTATAAAACTAGGATGAAGGATTTGAACAACTTTTAGGCTTTTTATTATACTTAATTATCCATTTAATAGTTTTGGTCTAATATTTTAGAGCACTGATTATGGAGGAAGTGTCATTCCTATAGCCTACTAGACTTAGTTTCAAGGGTATGTGGAAAAATAATTCTCAACACTAACCACTAATCAATGCACCAAAATTGAATGAAAAAAATGCTCACCTAAGCTTAAGGTTTTTAAAAGATTATCTAAGGGGAGTCCTCTAAATACCTTTTGATACATGAGATCCAAAATTGAGAAAAATTTTGATTTAACAAATATAAATAAATGGGTCTAGTCCAAATATGCCCAACACATCCATAAGATTTTAGTGTGTTGATATCAGAAAAATCAAACTTTGAGCCATTCTATCTGAGGCTTGAGTATTGGAGGATGAAACCCCCTCACTTAAGGGTTTAATTAAAACATAACACCATTTAGCCAAGAATAATAGCTCTAACTCAATTTGTATACCTTGTTTGTACATGGGATTGACCTACTTCATGGTGGTAAAATCTAAAATTAATAGAGCCCATAATAAAAAAAAAGACTTACACTCGCCTCTGATTCTCAGGTATCATCACCAATGTGATGCCAAGAGAAGAGCATACATACAAGTGGGTCTTGGGTAACAAAAGTTTGTAAATTTTGTTTCTGATTTTTAGGGTATCATCACCAATGTGACACCATGGAAAAAAACATATACAACAAGATCCACATAAATAAATGTTTGGAAAGTAAAGTTAATTAACTCCAAAAATTGAAATATGATCTAAATTACTATTAAAAATAAGAATGTTGAGATAGAAAAAATTATATAACTTGAAATAAAAGGAAATGGTTAGCCTAAAAATAGAATATGAAACAAGAAAAACTAAAAACTAAAACCTAAAATAAATTTTTATTTGGCTAGCTTTCTTTGGTTTATCTTAGACTAATGACCTACAAATAAATTGCTAAATTTCTTTATATGGCTAAAGGATCAAGACAACCTATAAAATTGGCTTAATAAAGACAAAAAAGAAATGTTAGCTTCTAAAATGATTTCACTATTATACAATCTGAGAAAATAGTGAATTTGTTAGTAGGTTATAACTATATAAAATAAAAAGCATAAAACAAAAAAATAGACACTTACAAAACAATTTCACTATTTTGAATGATTTTGTTGTTTTCTTTGATGATTTCAATGTTTACTCAAATGATTTCACTATTCTATGAAAATGATCCAAAGTTAATTTTTTTCATTGTTACATTTTCCTCTTCAATACCCTCATTTTGGAGTAAACAAGAGCTTAAATGGAGTCTCAAGTCAAAAGTTATGACCTCTGAAAGATGATTGCTATAATTTTAAAATGAATTTGCCAAAATATGATATGAATTCATTTTTTAATCTATCAAATTCAAAGAAGATACCTATGATTTTGTTGTTCTCAAAAAAAGGCCCAGAAATGAATTCATTATTTGATCTAACAAATTTGTTGTTATGCATAATGAATTTGTTAATTACTTGGATGATTTCACTAATGTTGGGAATGATTTTGTTGATGTTGGGAATAATTTCATTGATGTTTGAAATGATTCATTATTCTAAAAGAATGAATTAAACAAAAAATAGAAACCAGAATAGAGAGTAGAACTAAAACAAAAAGGTGTTAGAAAAACAAAACATACACAAAAACTATTAGAAGATTGAAAACTAAAAAAATATGAGTAAAAATGGCACATGAACAAATTCATTGTTTGCTCTAATGAATTCACTATTATGTAGAATGAATTTTCTATTTTTCAAGTTAACAGACAACAAGCTCACACAATTAAAAAAAATGACCTATAACAACAAACTAAAAACTACAAGACAAGGGTTAAATGTATGCAGACAAAAATAATAATAATAAATAACTAAAATAACTCCCTAAATGCACCAATGATGTGAAAGATGAGGGAACGGTCCCATCGGGTATGCAAAAAATGTAAGTGTTATATATAGAGTGCAAACTAGCTAAGAAATCAAATAATGAAATATAATCTAAACTAAAGCCTAAACTTCAAGATAAAGTAACGAATGAAAGAAAGTAATAAACAAACAATACTTACAACCATGAAGTATTCATCACCTTCTCCTTTGTGATCAAATAGATATTTTCTCTTGAATGCTAAATGTGGGTGTTCTACTCTTTTCCAAAGCTTAGAGAATTAGGAAACATTTTGGGATGTAAAATGATTTTGATGGCTTTGATTCGCTTTGATTCATTTTTAATTTGTAATGGCAATTTGATAGCACTTTGTTAGCTTGAAGGTGGATGATTAAAAGTGATTGATTGCATGTCAATTTATAAGCTTATGGGATAATATATGTATGACTAAATATTATTTGAATTTTTCAAGTTATCTAAATATTCGATGGCCAGATTTGAGTCCTCATCCATGAGGATGATGACTAAGTCTATGTGTTGAAGAAAAATGGGAGGTGGTTGAGTGACTTACCAACAATGGGTAAATTTAGTTGGTTGAATCATCTACGAGGTTAAAATGTTCTAAGATGACTCATAAGGTGGTTGAGAAAGTTGTGGGATTGGTTGGATGAGTCAACACACGATTGAGTCAAATATGGAGGATGTCTGGGTAAGGTGTAAAATATGGATTTTTAATTAGTATTTGAAGAAAATGATGTGCATGATTTAATTCATTAACTAGTAATTAATCAATTATTTTAAAGTGGAGGGAAATGATTTTAATTTGAATTTGAATTGGGGAAGGCGATGGGTTAGTGTGTCAAATTAAATTTTAACACTAAATGGTGAAATTTAGGTGTTTACAACTTGATTTAATTTAGACTAGCTCAATACTTAAATGATCTACTCAAGTTAGATTAGATGACTTAATGATGAGATTGTACTAAGTTGATGATAACGTTCGATTGGGGTGTGTGATTCAAACTTGACTAAGATTTTATGTAAGCAAGCGTATGGTGGTGAGTATGACATGTAAAAAAGGGATGTTGCCAACATAGACTAAGGTTAGTATATTTCAGACTTGATAAGTATGGATATGGAAAAAGTTAGGCTATAAGGGATGTTGTTTGATTAGGTAAATGATGGAATGGGACTTTGACTTGTTGGGAGTTCGATTAGGGGATGTAAAGGGAAGTGAGGACTAGGGTGTTAGGGACCCCTTATCCAACAGAAGCACAATTGATTACTTTCTTATAAGCAATTAAACACGGAAATACCAGAATGATTAAGTAACTAGAAACTTGAGACAACAAAGAATTTGAGAGACAATACGCACTCTTGTATTAGATATTACTAGAAGAAAATACAATAAGGAAGATGCCACTTCTTCCTCCACCTCAAAGGCTTGTCACACCTCAAGACCTTCTTCCCTCTCTCTCTTGCTCAACACAACAACTCTATAGCTTGAGTTATTATCCCTCCTTGAATGCTTCAGCTGATCTCCTTGACCTTGCTTGCTTCAATGCTTTTACTTGCCTTCTTGATAATGACAATACATGCCTCATGGGTCTTTAAATAGAATCCCATGGTTACAAAAATAGAAATCTAACTACAATAATTAGACACGCAGCTCGTGCTATAATTATTCATTTGACATGTAAACACTCGCTTCACTTAACTGACTGTTTGTCAATATTAGTTCTGGAACACACAGGTGACCGACGCCGGTCCCTGCTTGCCTGGTGCTGCCGACGTCAGTCGACTAGCTACCATCGCCGATTGCCTTCTGCACTGCATCTGACCGACATCGGTCATGCTGTCGACGCCGGTTCTTCTAGTTCTTCAGCAACCTCTTCTTCGTGTCTGCAAACAGTTGAAGCTTTTAGCTCCACACCCTAACATAGGGGACATTAAGTGAGTATGATTGTGGAATACTTAAGAAGGGATGTGTAGGTTTATGTGGATTAATTATGTGGGAATAGATGTGTAGAATAGGTAGGTGATGAATTAATTTTTCATTTTAGTTTATTGATACGATAAACAATTTTAGGGGTTTGATGGGATGCGACCTTGGGCAAATAAAAAAGTTCTATAGGATTTGAGCTAGTATGATGGGTTTAGACGATAATAGGGTACACTTCCCTAAATATCAACTAGGTTATACAATATTTATTTGGATGGATAACATGTTTTGGATTCAGATTGATATAATTATGGGTGCTAGCAAGGTATCAATAGGTGTGAGGTTCAAACCATTAGAATTATAGGTACCAAACACAAACGAGTAGAATGACAAGTTAATGACAAGTGCTAATTTTAAACTATTAAAATGATGGGATATAAGACAAGTGATAGGATTTAAACCAAGAGAGTGATAGTTTAATGGTAGGATAATGACATATGCCCAAACTAGCAAAATGATGGGTTGACACCGAGTACTAAAATTGGCAAAGTAATGAGTTGTTAGAAAAGGGATGATAGGTGCCTAGAGTAATGGGTTGCTAGCTTTATAATAATGGGACAAGATTTTGACTAAGGGAATGTATCTCTATGAAAGGACTATCTCAATGTAACAATTTTAAACAAGTTTACTTAAAGTAGACTTGGGTGACAGGGACATGATGTATTATGACTAAGAGTGACTAGAATGTAAGGGAGTTATATGTAAGAAGACTATGTTTGGATGGTTTTGACTAAGGGAATGATTAGACCTTTATTCAATCAAGAGGGGGATGACTAATGCAAGCCTAGGTGAGACTAAGACAAATGATGATGAATTCAAGCTTTAATGTGATGATAGATGATAAGATATGAGATTATTTAAGCAATATTAAGATGAAGGATGGTGGTTTTGACTAAGTGTGGATGATTGAGGTATGAAAGGTTTAACTTGGATGATAGAAATGAAGATGGTCAATTTAAGGATTGGATAAGTGACTATGTTGATCCTAAGGACAAGTTTTGAATAGGTTCAGTTTATGTGTAATGTATAAGGTCTACAAACAATACTAGTCTTAACAACACACCAACAATAGAAAGTAAGACACAAACCTAATTCTAATGATTAACACATGAGTGCAACTCAACACCTAATCCATCAAATGACTCGCAATGAGAGGTGCCTATATTGGTGTCACCCAAACCTCTCTCACCATTTGTATCTAGTGAGTGATCTCTACTAATGTTGTTTTCCCTACCTTGGATGCCTGTTGTGATCATGGGGTCTTAAGCTAGTTTTAACTAGCTCTGTAAGGGAGTCCCCTAAACATATTTCGATATGTGGAGACTGAGTCTATGTAGGGTGATTTCTAAAGCCTAAGTATTGGAGTGTTACCTCATCACCTTAAGGAATCATGTATGGGGAATTCTACTTAGATGAAGTGATAGATGTTCTTGATATTTATGCTCCATTGAAACATGGAGTGTGGTCTTGTGTGTGGCGATGGAATCCACATCACAATCCCCCTAAGACTATGGAAAGTGTGTGGGGATCGATTCCACATCATGTTTCCTTCTAGAAAAGAAAAATGGGAGGCTTATTGATGGTTTTTAATTCCCACAAATCGTCCTACAAGTGCAAAGGGAGAGCATACACCATCTTAGATTAAGGTAACAAATAGGTAGTCAAAAATTATGCTAGATTAATTACAATTTATGTACACAAGCAAGTAAATTGATTAATTTACCTTGATTAATATTTGATTAAGCAAATGTATAACAAAATGGTCTCAAGAATGCCAAAGTCTTTGACAAGCGACCTACATGACAAGTTATTAATAGTTTAATTTCAACATTTTTGTGAGTATTCTTATAACAATTGTCATTAATAGTTTTGAATTATATTATATGGCAAGCAAATCTGTAGAGAAAATGATGTTAATAGTTTTGATTTGGCCTTTGACACTCGTGTACTTGCAAGTTAGAAAAAAATTGCCCCTATTTTTCATTTTTTTCTATTTTTGACCATAAATAGTACCCATAAAGTATGTTTATATTTTTATGATTTTTAGGAGGCCCATATTGAAATTTGCTAAATATATCCTTATTGATAACATGGATTATATAAGACTAAATTTTATCTATAAAAAACTAATCCCAGAAATTTTAAAAATAAACTATTTTATAAATTTCTAAAATTAATTATTATATATTTATGAAGACATTTTTACAAATGACACTTTATATGACAATATTACAACTAGACGTATACCAACATCTAATTATAGAGACACAAATTAGTTACAATTGTAAAGTTATTTCTACCCATACGAGTGATAAATCCACAATTAAATTTATAAAAAAAAAAAACACTAATCGAGATAAATATGCCACGTGCAAATTAATTATCAAATCCCTCAAAATTCTTGAACTTATTTCTTCCATTCAAAAATGTGACCACATAATACTTTGGCACACGCTGCCTTATGCTGGAAAAAACATATTATAAAGTCTCAATCTGCAAGACTCGTCAGAATGGTTAGATATGCTAAATAGCTTTTTGCCAACGTACAATTGGCCTATGCCCAAATCGAGCTTTGGGTTAGGGCACGAACATTTATCAAAGCATAGTTGGAAATTTCTAGCCAAAATGATGTGGACTAGTACTGGATATACAAGGAATGGGTTTGTTGAAATAGCCCTGCAAAGTTTCTGAAGCAAATGCAAAAAAATCTAATCCCATATCAATGACACGAAATTTCTAGCTACTTCTATAAATTAGATTTCGAACCAACTGTAGTATTCAAGATAAGTTAAACACATTTTCACCAATTTGCTTCTTGAAAAATCCCAGAGAAAAACTTACTGAGTTTGAATGATAATCAAGTTTTTCAACAGTCTAAACAATGCAATTTTAGAAGAAAAACCAACAGTAAGAGAAAAAGAACTTTTTACGGCAATTGAAAGATTTGATGTTGGAATGAAAAAATTATTGATTGATTTATACTCATTCTAATCAGCAAACCCTAAGAGAATATTTAATATGATTGTTATGTATCCATTTTCATTATGGTCGTCATGATGCAATAGGTGAAATTTAGAATCACAATTTATAATGTAAATGACAAGTTAACGACTCCAAATTGATTCTAAACTCAACTAAAACTCAAGATTGAGCAAGGTAAATAAAAAAAGCAATCAGAGATGAAAATAAGACAATTATACTTTCATCATACTCTACAACTTACCTCCACCTCGTATGATATGCCCCAATGATAAGTAGATTTTTGCTTGATACTTAGATTGCCTTTGTAGACTTAGAATATGGAATTGCAACAATAAATTAATAATGGATAGACAATAAACCAGTTGATAGACCAAGGATGTTTCAACGTAGCTCTCTTTACATGGAGATGGGCATGTATATTTATAGGAGGATGAAATGAATTTTCAAGGAATATAAGGTTCTAGATTCTATTAAGAAGAC
Organism: Torreya grandis; assembly: GCA_037957365.1. Taxonomy (NCBI): domain Eukaryota; kingdom Viridiplantae; phylum Streptophyta; class Pinopsida; order Cupressales; family Taxaceae; genus Torreya; species Torreya grandis. Next base: position 1,099,888 of record JARHVA010000021.1, on the reverse strand, counting down.
TAATGAAGATTAAGAGATGATTAGAAGAATGATTGGTAGAAGAAAGTAGGAGTAAGTGATAATTAAGGAGTATTGGAATTTAAAATTCTAATATAATGATTAAGTGAGATTAGAAAACAAATAATATAATAATAAAAGAATAAAAATATGATTAATTGATATGAGATGTTATAAGATCAATATATGACATAAATAATGTTAAGTGTGTTAAATAAATGACTAGAAAGATTAATACGATAAATTAATCAAAATTAAACTATGTAAAAATGAAACTAGCAAATTTTAATGTATGCAATTATTTATTTCAATAAAATTTGAAACTTATATTAATAAAATAGAGAAGATACATATTCACTCTAAGATTTGTATGTAAGTAAATAACATTTAAAATTTATATAAAATAATCAGTATTTATTATTTTTAAATTTAACAGAAGGTTATATAATAAAATGTGCTGTTCGAAAACGCGGCACCAGCCATCAAAATCCTTGAAGTTTTAATTCTCTCAATTACAATTATTCGATATTAAAGCACTTCATTACCAACTTTTTTTAGATGAGAACTTAAGTCTGCAAACTAATTATGTTATATTTTCTCCGATGATAGTTTATGTAACATGATTTGAAACATGATCCAAAAGTCTTTATCTATATCTTCATAAATTATAAAAATACACTCTCTTTGTTTGATTCCTTTCGTAGAAGAATTAATCGATCTTGGATATGTCTCCTCTTCACTGCATTATCTTTCCAATGGCGCAGCTGTATCCAGTATTTTGATCGTTGAAAATAATCTTCTAAGGAGACCATTGCACTCGGCTCCTCCTCCCTTAGTTCATCATTTTGATGGTTCAGCTGACAAACCCAACGTTGTGTTTGTGCTTGCAGATCGTACAACCTGCACAATGTTGTCTTTCGGTTCAAACGCCTTAGGATCCCACCGTCGAGATTGCAGGGACATTAATGGTAGTAATTCCTCCTGTTCCTAACCCTCTTAATATTCCTATATCACCAAACCCTAAATGCCATCAACGGTCAACTCCTCCTCTAACCATCGGTCTCCCGGAAATTACGGAGAAAAAACCGGTCTCTGTTTTTGTTATAACGACCTCTCATGATTTTGTTGATCTTGGTTTAGCTTTTGGAACTACCACCCTAATGGTTCTTCCTACAAATTCTAATAATAGAGTGAGCACTATCCACACGAAGTTAGAGACAATGGAGAGAACAGACTAGTAGCAAATTTGTCTAGTTTTCTTTTAGATTGGTCATCGTTCAAAAATTTTAAAAAAAAAAAAATCATTGGTTTTGAAGTCGCTCTTGATCATATTTTTATAAAGGAGTTTTTAGTTGAGATTGAAAATAGGTTTTACTAATTGAGTCCGTTTAAAAAGTCACACATGGTTGTATCGTAGTTTTGAAGAAAGCAAAACTTTCCAGATCAAATATCTCCAAGGAAGAATGAAATGTTTTGAAGAATCTCAACACGAATGATAATATTGTTATTACTAAAAAGGATAAAGGGAATGCAATTGTTGTTTTAAAAAGAATGATTACAACTTTAAGATTCTTAACCACTTATAGAATAGCAGGAGTTATAAAATGTTAACATCTAACCCAGTTTCTAAAATCTATTGACTCATTAATAAAGCAATAAATCAATCTTTTTTGGACGAAAACATTAATAAATGCCTTCTTCCTAAAAAATATCACTCCTAGAATGTATGGTGCCCAAAAATACACAATGAAGGCATCCCTATCAGACCTATTGTTGATACCACTAACTCTCCTACTTATGCCTTTGCCTCCTTTTTGGCCATCAAATTAAAACTATTAGTATACAAAGCTTCCTCCTTTATCAAAGACTCCACAAATTTAAGGTCTCTGACAAGGAGATTTTAGTTAGCTTTGATTTTGTGTCACATTTCACAAAATTGTATATTGATGACACAATCAAAGTGGTAAGTAATCATGTTGATGAGGAGACTACTTTAGTGGCACTTTGTTTAAAGTCCACTTTCTTTTCCTCCTAAGAATCATTTATGAGAAAATAAAAGGTGCTCCAATGGGCTCCCCTCAATTTGTTTATGAATTATTTCAAATACTTAGCTCTAAACTCCTTCCCTTCAAAACCTAATTGGTGGAAATACATGTAGATGACACACATGTCAACTGTGCAAATGGTCTAAAAAAAATCAAAGAGTTCCATACTCACTAAATAAGGTTGTTGATAACATAAGGTTCACAAAAGAATTAGAATTTGAAGGAAAACTTCGCTTCTTAGACGTTCTTCTCTATATAAATCTGATGGGTCTTTCTCCCAATAGGTTTATAGTTTATCTACCCACAATAATCTATATCTACATACGAATTCTCACAATCATCCTTCTAAAAAAAAGGGGTCCTTAAAATTATTACCACAAGAGCTTTGAGGATTTATGATAATGGATATTTAGAAGACGAGTTTAAGCATTTGATGTGCATTTTCAAGTCGAATGGTTATAGAGAAAAAAAGATTACCAAAGCCTTCAAGTATTCTAAGAATACACATGCTAGACATAAAATTATCGCTAATAATTTTCGTAGACCTACAAATTTCCTTCCATATGGTGAGGTAATTTCTAATAAAATTACAAAAAAATTAAAGAGTAAGAACATCCACACTACTTTTCTCCATCACATAAAAATTAGAAGGTTGGTTAAGTCATCCAAAGACAAATTAAAACCAACTCTAAGAAGCGTAATGTAAAAAATTTATTGCTCGTGTTGAATGCCATATATTGGGGAGATGGGTCGCTCCATCAACATGAGGGTCAATAAACATGTTACAAATATTAATAAATAAAAAGTGGTCAAATCAGCTTTAGCAGAACATTCTTTCAAAATTCACCATCATATTTGTATCGAGAACACCAATGTTTTGGCCATAAAGGACCACTACTTCAAATGTCAACTAAGACAAGCTATAGAAATTTACAAGCATGATAACAACATGAACAAAGATGGTGGTCTAGATTTAAACCAATCCTAAGGTCTAATTATCAACTTAATTAAAGAATGATGACTTGAAGTTAAGCTTTTATTTCAATTTCTACTCCTTTTTCTAGTTTAAGGCATCGGTCTTGGTTATTAGGAAGTTTCATGTCCTATCCCTTCTTGTTTTCTCTTCTCTTTATTATTGTCATATTTTCTAGTTTCCTTACATTTTCCATTTAAATTATAATTTATCCTCAATATATTATTTATATGTTCTGACTCATCATAGATTCTTTCACCTCCTTTTTTATTATTCAAAAATTACACTTTTATTAATATAATGATTAAAATATAGCATTGATTGTAAAAAAAAAGGTGGAAAAGAAAATCACACCCCAAAATGTTGATATCACATCGAGGCAAGCTTTGAGAAAGAGTCAAATCATATTATTAAAATAGTTATATTGTAAAAGTTGTAAGTGTTGTTCAATAAAAAAAGATACAAAGTAGAACACAAAATCCAAGGCCATTAAGTAAAAAGAAAAACATGGCTGTTGAAAGAGGTGGGCAAGTCTATCTGGCTTCCCCCCACATACACTTAAACTGTGGGAATATTTGCATCATCAAGAACTTAAACTTTTATTTGTAAAAAATTTCCATAATTTTAGAATTTTGTCAATTATTATTTCTTGAGTAATTAAGGATAGTAACTTTAAGTTTATTAATAGTATTAAATATTAAAATAAATTTATATTTATTAGCTTATTATCAAACTATTTTTGAATTTACCTCATCTAAGTTTTAATTCTCACAACTATCCGACATTAGAGCACCTCACTACTAACTTATTTAAATGGGAACCTAAGTTTAAAAACCAATCATATTATATTATCTCATCTTGATGATGGTTTATAGAGTGTGAACCCAAACATTAATCTAAAACAATTCACATGGTTTTATCAAAAATATTCATCGATATATTCATGGACTATGGAATACTATCTTTTTGAATTACATAAAAGGGTATGTACACGGAGTTGGGGGATAATTTCATGGGCATTCACCCTAATGCGTATGTATTATAATCATAATGTGTACATATTATGGTTATAATGCATATGTCTTATTTAAATTTAGGCTCAGGATTCACAAGCCATAATGCATCTACATTATAAAAACATAAAGTGTACACATTATTTTTCAATAACGCATACATGTTAATGAAACCACACAAAAAAAGGCCCAACCCATAGGCATACCTATTTTGTTTTCATTTTCCTACTTTCTAAGGGATCATCTTTGCTAAACCACAATCATGTTTTGCTTAGAGGAGGACACACACACACCTAGATCACCCAATACCTCATCAATCATCAATGCCACCATGGATGGGAGGTAAGTAATAAAAAACTAAACCTATGAACACTAAATTTTGGCAAATTTTTTATTTGCATTATTTAATCACTAAATCTTATTCTTTTTTAATAGTTCATTCCACTGCAATAGACCAACATGCTAACCATCCTCCTAACCCTCTACCTAACCTTCCTAACCCTCCTACAGTTCCACAAGATCCCCAAACTGTCAATGGGATCTAGATACACATATAGCGTAAAATAAAATAAATAATTAGGAGAATGAGGGACTCCACATCGACCAACACCCACCACACCTATTTGTCTAATACCTTAAAGTTAGTATTATGTTAAGTTGACTTGATAACGAGTCAAATTAATAGATGGGCATCATATAGCGATATATATAAGGCTTACTATGCTAACAAATTGTCATCATATGAGGTGAAGGACAAAAAAATGTCAAAATACCTAATTTATACCATATTCATAAACCCAACAACCAATGCATACTTTTTAGTAACCACTAAACATTTATTAATCCACTGATGCTAACACAATTTTATTAGAAATAATTTTTGAGACCGATGGTGGATGGTGTTTGATTACCCATCATGTAACAACCAAAAGGTCCCATTATATATTTTTATAAAACTCTACTATGAGTTTGTCCTCAATGATATTTCTAATTATTTTGACTATGGTGAGTTTTAGGGCTAAGGAAAGGGCTTTGTGTAGGATTGACCAAGTACACATCATGTGGCTAATCAACTTGCAAGGATCCCTACCCAAAAGCCACTTCAACATGAGATCCCCTCTACAGTGAAGGAGGTCATGGAGATTGACACTTTGCATGTGCTTAGTGAACTTATTGATACACTCCTTCAACATATGAGTAGGATTTCTAAATCTGATACTAGAGATACTCCACCCAATGTGCATACTTGACCTCACCATTGTAGATGTTGTGGTACTATATACACTAGACCTTTGAATGATGATGGTGGTGCTTCTAAGGGCTTAGATGATATATTCATGAGTGATGATTTTTTGGCACATATATTTGGTGTGTACACATCAATCACTACACACATGCATGTACCTTTTATACAAATGTCATGTTAAATTTAAATTATATTTGTATTTAAAATTTAACAATTAATTTACACAAAAAATGAGAAATATATATGTAATTTTTATGTTACAAGAGGAGACAATGCCTACATCTTCATGATCCACAAATGTATTTATTAATATTAGCCAACCAATTTTTACATAAGTAGAGCCAACTTGTGGGCCATTCACTACTTCATCTGTCAATGTTACTAGGCCACCATTTACATAGATAGAGATAAAATTTAGAGTTTATATTATACTTTATGTACATTTTTTTATTTGTATAGATATATGCTCTTGACTAATAATCATACGTGTTCAAATTAAAATTTGAATGACAATGATGTGAATACAAATTATATGTGTGAGATGTATTGAAAGATATAGAGAGAAAATTTGTAACCTAATAATGATCAACCTTCTAGACGGTCTCCTTCAACTTTATAATTAAATTATATTTTTCCTCCTATTTATTATAATTGTATTGTTGATATTCCTTCACATTTTCAAACTTCTTTTAATGTTTCACATTTTTATTGATTATCATCTCTTATTCATAGTGTTTCTTAAGTACTCAATATTTTCATTGCTACATATGGTACTAGTACTTACCTTCCAAATTCTCAAGTTTGTTCCCTTGTGTGCATCATGCATGCTATGAAATAGCTTAACTCATATATAAAACCAAGTGAGGTTGTTTGTTCAGTTGATGAACACAATAGACACTCCTCCATCTCTACGAACAAATATAGACATAGACATTGTTACTACAATTTCATCTACACAAGCACTCATCGAGGTACATGTTAACTTGAAATTTTGAATTATTGAAATATATTTGTTTTAATAATTTTACTACATAATTGGGCAAATATAACCTATGTGAATGCATTGTATATGCAGGGTTTTTGTATGACGTCTAATAATCCTATTCATATGATTCCCCATTTCACATGCCTATTCATGCACCTTGACCTATCACTGACCCTGTTGAACATTAGGCACAGATTGAGCATGATCATAAGATTGAATTAAGTGCATGTTTAAATTATTTTTGTATTCTAGTTTAAAATTAATTTTTAAACTTAGTTTCATGTATAGTATGTAAATTTTTTAATAATATTTATATTAGAACATGTTCAACTACAAATGAACTATGAGCACAGAAGGACCCACAATTAGACCTTGGAGGAATCCAAGGCATTTGAAGGATCTTCATCTATGAGTAGGTCATCCAAAGGAAAGTCTTCTTCAATTAAGGCAAAGAAAAGGAGACTATTTGATGAGTAGGATGTCTTAGAAGATGCACTTATTTATATGCCTATATGGCAATGTACATATTTTTGACATTATATACTATAAAACATTTGCTCGACATTCTATTATATTGTTAGATGATGTAATTTTTTATACACTTATATGGTAATGTATGTGTTGTTGGCATTGTATACCTATATGGCGTTCATCTGACATTCTATTATGTTCTTATATATATATATATTCACATTTTGTGGTGATCATCTTTCTTCATATAATTTGGCTCACATTATTATTGTAAAACTAAATTTGATGGTTGTAATGCCATATTTAGATATGATTATCTTTAATATTTCCTTTCTATAATTTATTAATAGTAACTTACAATCTTCCAATATGGGTTGAAATTAAAACTATATGGAAGAAAAGAGTATAATGTTTGAGATAGAGTCATATATTATTGTGAAGTGCCTAGCATGATTGGGATACACCATTTATCAATATTATAATGTGTATTCCCTTGCTACATTGGTTTAATATCATTTGGGACTTGATATTCATAGTTTGTATTCATTAAATTTATAGACATGCCACGTTTCTATTATAAGTACTTGATTGAAACAAATAATGGAATACTCATATCTTTAATACCTTATTTGGATGCACTTATAAATGTTATACTCCTTTTGGGATTTTCTCTCTTTGAATATGCTTTACATGCTTTTTTGAAGACTCTTCTTTGGCCCTTTGAAGTAATGCAATATTCTAATTCTCATGTCTCTTGAGGCCTTGAAATATTTTTTTGGTTATAAATATTTTGTTTTGTTTCATAAATTATGTTGTCTCCCTCTCCATTGTACTCATATTTTCCATTTATTCTCTTCTCATCATATATCCACTCTATCTTTTAGGAGCACGGAAACACTAACGATAGATATTATCAAAGTTGAAATTGTAGTTAGAGAACTCCGCTTTCAGTGATTCGTATCTCTAAAATGGAATTTAAAACACATCTGGAGTGGTGGGTAATGTATATAACCAATTTATTGTCCTTTGATCATGCTAGGTTGAGAGACACACCACCTATTCTAGCCTCAAGAACATCCTTCCCAAAACAAGAAAAATGCAATTTTAAATCCTAACTTTAGGTGTGCATCAAACAAAAATCATAATTTTTTGGAAAAAATCAGAAGAACCATCACGTGCACATCAAATCTCTCTAATTTAAACCTAGATCATGTTGATATAACCTTCAAGATGAATCTGTGGCATAATTTTTAGTGAGGGGTCCTAAAATGCAACATTTTTGCAGTGAAGAGATAAGTTCTTGTCTTCCAACTAGGATTTATACCTCTAGGACCTATGTGTAAGTATGTCACTTTGAATATGTATATATAAGTGAATGAAACATTCTCCCATGAACACGACATCTAAATCTACCCATAAGCATGTTTTCACTATTGTTTAGGAGCATGGAAACACTAATAATATATATTATCAAAGTTGAAGTTGCAATTGGAAAAATCCATTTATGGTGCTTTGTGGATAAAAAATGGCATTGAAAAAATGTTTGAGATGGTAGATAATGTTTAGGACAAATTCATTGGCCTCTGATCACACTTGGTCTAGAGACCCACCACCCATTCTAGCCTCAAGAATGCACTCCCCAAAATAAGAAAAATGTAGTTTTTTAGCCTAAGTTCAAGCATACGTAAAATAAAAATATAATTCATTGAATCAAACCATAAGAAAGCTCATCTGCATGTTTAATTCCTATAATTTCACCCTAGATCATGTCAATGGAACCTTCAATATGAATCCATGGCACAAGTTGCAGTGATAGCTTTTGAAATGTAATGTTTTTATAGTGAAGAGACAAGTTCTTATCTTCCAATAAGCATTTTTTCCCTCCAGGACCTCTAGGTAAAAATATGTCACTTTTAGAATGTATATATAGTTGAATGACACATGATCCCATTGCCATGATGTCTAAATCCATAGGGAAGTATGTTTTCACTATTATTTAGGAGTGTGGAAACACTGACAATAGATGTTAAAGTTGAAGCTACAGTTGGAGAACTCCATCTTCAGTGCTTCATGGCTTGAAAATACTATTTCCAACATGTTTGAAGTGAAAGATAACATACAAGACCAGATTCTTGGTCTCTGATCATGCCTGGTCGAGAGACCCACCACCCATTTCAGGCTCAAGAACACCCTTCCCAAAATAAGAAAAATGTAGTTTTTTAGCCTAACTTCAAGTGTGCATTAAAAAAAAACTATAAGTCATTTTCATGAACCATAAAAAAATTCATATTAATTTCAAATCCATATAATTTCACCCCATATCACATTCATGGAACCTTGGAGATGAATCTATAGCACAAGTTATAGTGATGAGTCCTGAAATGTAACATTTTATAGTGAAGAGACAAGTTCTTGTCCTCTGAATAGAATTTATACCTCCAAGACCTCCAAGTGAAATTTCATCACTTTAAGCGTGTCTATATAGGTGAATAACATGTTATCCCATGACCACAACATCCAAATCCACTTAGAAGTATGTTTTCACTACTGGTTAGGAGTGTGGAAACACTGACAATAGATGTTGTCAAAGTTGAAGCTGCAACTAGAAAACTCTACCTCGGGTGCTTTGTGACTTGAAATTAGAATTAAAAACATGTTCAGGGTGACATAATATTTAAGATTAATTTTTCAACCTTATATCATGTTTGATTGAGAGACCCACCACCCATTTCAGCCTCAAGAATGCCCTTCCCAAAATAAGAAAAATGTAGTTTTTAACCTAACTTTAGGCATGCGTAAAACATAAATTGAAAGTATTTGAGATAAACCAAAAGAAACCTCACATGCATGTTTAATACCTATAATTTCACCCTAGAACACATTGATGAATCTTGGATCTGAATCCATGACACAAGTTGCAGTGATAGGTTCTCAAATACAATTTTTTTACAGTGAAGATATAAGTTCTTGTCCTCCAATTGATATTTCTACCTCTTGGACATCTAAGTGAAATTAAATCAATTTGAGCATGTTTTTAAAGGATAATTACACATGTTCCCATGATCATGACATCCAAATACACTCAAAATCATGTTTTCACTATTGTTCAGAAGCATGGAAACACTGATAATAAATGTTGTCAAAGTTGAAGTTGTAGTTAGAGAACTCCATCTCTAGTGCTTCATGGATTGAAAATATCATTTATAACATGTCGAGTGGCATATAACATCCAAGACCAAGTTTTTTTCTTCCCATCATACCTGATCAAGAAACCCACCACCCATTCAGGCCTTAATAACATCCTTCTCAAAACAAAAAAATGTAGTTTTTAGCCTAACTTTAGGCATGCATAAAATGAAAACTATAAGTCATTGGCACATTGATGGAACCTTCAAGACCAATTTGGGGCATAATTTATAGTGATGGGTCTTGAAATGTAATTTTTTTGTAGTAGAGATACAATTTCTTATCCTCCAACTAACAATTCTACCTTCAAGACTTTCAGGTGCAAGTTCATCACTTTGAGCACATATAGATAAGTGAATGACATGTACCCTCATGACCTCAACCTCCAAACCCATTCAAATGCATGTTTTCACTACTATTCAAAAGTGTAGAAACACTAACAATAAATATTGTCAAAGTTGAAGTGGTATTTGGAGAACTTTGCCTCTGATGCTTCATGGATAGAAACTATCACCACCAGCATGTTTGAAGTAGCGGATAACATCTAGGACCATGTTCTTGGCCTCTCATCACATCCAATTGAGATACCCACCACCCATTATGACCTAAATAACACCCTTTCTGTAATAATTGAGTACTTATATTAAGTTTCTCTTAGCTTTAAGAATATAAAATTATTTACTAACAATGCTAATCATGTGAAGGTGTAAGCTTATTTAGCACCATTAACCTCCAAAAAATTGGTTAGTAAGTATTTAAAAATGAAATCTATATGTACTATCTACAAAACCAACAAATTTGGTAAAATTAAATACATCTACATTTGACAAGTCAACAATCCAATGGACTACTAAGATCTGCTCTAATCTTGATAGTAGCAAGATTATCTTCATTGTATGACTCACGAAGTTTTCATATATTCTTGTTTAATGGCCTTCCATGATATTTACCCAATTAAATGTTTTTTTAAAGAACCAAATTTGAATAGTATAATATCTTCCTATGTGTTTTAGAGTCTTCAAAGAACCATACATCTAAATTTTTTATAGAATATTGTCAAATCCAAGTTCTAGTGATAACCATAGACCATATGGGATAGTCAATATTTTATCCATCTATGACTGAGAAAGTCAATTTTTTATTTTTCTCTACACACAGACATAAGTAGTAATTTGTTCACTCTTCATTGTCCTCATCAACAATAACTATAGAAACATGTCATGTATCAAGATAGATAATGACAATAAATAACTTAATTTATTTCTCTTTTAATCACACTATCAAGATAGATAATGAAAATAAATAGTACATAATGATAGTTATTCTACCTAGTTTCACTAGATCATATACATGATCAAATCCATGTGATGATGTCATATTTGTATTTTGTAATGTTAGTGGAACATGATATATGTCAATTAAAATTAGAACTTTGTTGCTCCATTCTGTAATGTCCTTGATTTGGAGGAAGAGTAATTTAATTAAATTAACTGATTAAGTTGTCCAAAATAATGATATTTCATAAAGATGATTAATTGACTATTTTAATTAAATTAAAAAATGGAATTAAACTAATTAATTGTAAGGTTATTGTAAACACCGAAATCGTGTCTACTCCCTTGGTCGTCCTCCCCCTTTGTCCACTTAACCACTCCTAACCTATGTCTTGTTAATTTAAAATAATTATCTATTTTGAATTAATAATTCCCTCTCTCTCCCTTGACACCTCACCAACCTAGGATGCCTCTCCTTGGATTCCCTCCACTACCCCATGCCAAGTCTTAAATGCCTAAACCCCATTCATGACCTATTCCTATCCTCTCATCCATTTTAACCTGCCTTCGACCGTTTCTTACCCCGACCCGCTGACCCGACAGTTGGGAAAACGGACAGAAGGCTATTTTTAGCCTTTCTGCCTGCCTTCCAGCTGCCAATGTCGGTCAGTATTCGGCCGACGTTGGTGGTTTTGCCGGCGTCGGTTGCCCTCAAGACTGCATTCTTGACCCGAATGCAGGATCCAATTTTTCATCTCTTCAACCCATTTTTTCAATCTTTCAATCCGCTCCTTTGACCTCCAATCATCTGCCTTTTGACCTTCAACAATCAGCTAATCTTCCAGTCTTCAATCCACCAGACCTCCCACTCTGTCTCTCACAAGGCTTCTGCACCAGCTATAGCAACAACAGGTACTCTGCATCAGCTTCCACCAGTAACAGGGCCTTCACACTAGCAACACCAGCAATAGGTACAACCCATCAGCAACATTTCTTCTTCAGTAGGTATGAGCTAAGAATGTTTCTTTATTTCATTTCAATAATCTAGAAATGTATTAGCTGTTAGCTCCCATTCATCACTTCTAGACCAGACCTGAATCCTTATCTCCCTGTTGGCCTCCTCTATCCCTCTGTCCCTTTTTGACATTCTGTCTATTGCCTCAGACCTCTACACAGACACCTCAAGCCATTTTGCTGACCCCAAATAGACCATAGACCCGTCCACAGACCAAAAACTCGACCAGACCTCATCCAAAGACTACTGCCCCAACCAACGCCCACCTCATAGACCACTGCCCTCACCGACGTCGACAGACTAACCGACGTCGGCAAACCTTTACAACCGACGTCGGCAGACTAACCGACGTCGGCGACTGTGACCAGGCCAACAACAACATTCAGGTAAGCATTTTCTTCTATTTTTGTTTCAGTCTTTTATCATTCTGCCTTTTATCAGACATTATTTTTATCAATCAGTGGGTTGACATCCCTCAAGGAAGTCTTCGTACTTCTGGGATCAAGCTTTTGCTTGGCAGCCCACCATCTCCTCATCTAACAATTTTCTTGTCCAAGTCTCTTTCTTCTGCAAGTGTCATCCTCCACAACCAAAGAGGAATTCTCACAACGTCTAAATTTGGTGCGTAAGACTTCATCCAGGTACATACAATCCTTAGACCATTTCTCTTAGTTTTTCATTTCCTTTTTGAATGTGAAAGCGAAAATCGCATAGAAACATTCTGGCACACTCGGTGGGACCCTAGGGTCTTCCTTGGGTTCTTTTCTTTCTTTTCATATAGGGTGCATTAGGTTTCTCCTTTTCACCTCTTTCTTCTATATCTCTTCCAAAAGACATCATAAGCAGGATTAAAAAGAACTCTTATTTCTTTTCTTGCATATTAGACTAGTCAAAATCATACTCTCCAACCTCTTCATCACTTGTCTTCATACGAACTAACATTTCGACTTGGGCTTAAAACACATTGCATTTCATTTATTCTTGACTACATACTTAGTCCACATCTAGTAATTAACAACCGCATCATGAATTAATTGTAGATCAATTTATGTTACACAACCAAATCAATTGCACAAATCAAACATCAAAACTTACCTGAGACAAAGCCTGACTGGGATTTCATCACCCAACGGATACCTTACCCGTCCCAACAATTCCACTTGGATTTCATCACCAAGGGGAAAGCCCACTCTATTCTCTGGTAGAGGATAATCTCTAGGGAAAGTATATTTTGGCTAAGTGAGACCAGCTTATCACTAGGCTCGTGAAGTGAGGGGAGCTTGCTCCTTAGCACCAGGCCATGTACGGAACCTAACATAGACTCTTGAGTGCCTAAACAAACCTGAAACCATCTTTAGACTACCTCTTCTAGGACCCATTCTGACAACCAACCTCCCAAACATCACTTTAAGGCGTAAGCCAACAGGATTCTAAAAGTTGATTCTTAGGATTTAACGCTTAGGGTCTGCCTGTCTCCATCTCTATTTTTCTGTTCCTATCTGGTTGTTTGAGCTAGTGAGGATGTTCTTCTTCTTTTTTTTTCAAAAATTTTCAAAATTCTTTGAGTTTCTGGAAACCACAGTCACCGACATCAGTTTTACCACCAACGTCAGCAACCTTCCTTCGCCGACATCAGTTATCTGACCGACGTCGGCCATCTATTCTCACTGACATCAATTTTTCAACCGATGTCGGTCACTGTCATTGTCCTTTTTTTCAAAACAGCAGCCTAAAACCCGACCCTTTTTTTGCCAAAACCACATTCTAAATTTCTAAAACTGAGAAAAACACAGTTTCTGAAACCTGGCCCTTCTTGCCTTGAATGGTTTTGACATGCAATCAAACCAAGGCTCTTCTTGACCAAGTGAGGCATCAACCGCTTCCGCCTTCCCCATCCATAACCAGTCCTATAATGGAGTTCCACTTGGAGACCGAAAGAACTCCTACTCGACCAACCCCGACTCAGACCCCCATTGTCCCTGAAGGGGACCAAGATTTTGAAAGATTCTTGGACCTCAATGTCAAAGCCCTCCAAAACTATCTCGTAAGGAACCAAATGCGAGACCTTTCAGGTGAAGTGGCAAAGGCGTCAACACCATCCGCTACCCAGCCTTTTGCCCCAACCATTAACCCGACCATGGCCAATATGCAAAGTTTGGCCTCCCCATCTATTTTTAGACCGACCTTCATCGGGGTTTCATTACCCCCTCAACCACACGCAATTCAACCAAGTTCTACATCATACCAGAACTTGATTGTCTCAACCCCACACACTCTTGCACCCATAAATGCAGGAGTGTCTACCTCCCCCTTTGCCAATGCTACCACGCAACCACTTTTGGCGGTATCTAGTCAACTTATGCCTTCTACCTTCATGATGCAACCACCCTTGGCCTCCACTTCTGTCCCAATGACTATTTATCAATATGTTGTGCCCCTAAAAGCACAACCGACTACATCGTATGCCCCTTCTAATATCTTCCAAGCGCCCTACAATCTAGGGGGTGATCCACTCGCAAATCCGTCAGTAGATATAATCAAAATGCTGATGGATAAAATGTCTAGTCTCGAGACCTCTATTTTTGGGTCACGCAATGTCCTCTCATATGACCAAATTTGCAATGAACCCATTCATCCCTCCGTCCCAATTCAACCATATCCCAATCAGTGGGAGCTTCCTAAATTTACTTGCTTCCAGAGTAAGGAAGACCCGCAACAACACCTATGAGCATTCAGACATGCTTGTTATCTCATAGCCCATGACGATGCATTACTTCTACGCACGTTCCCCATGTCGCTTTCTGGCCCCGCCCTTGACTAGTATAGCTCTCTTACCAGACATTCTATATTTTCATTCACTCAACTCACCCAATCATTTCTCGACCATTTTTATATCAACATCACCAAACAAGTCTCAATCACAGACCTCTACTCCATCAGGGAATTTGATGACAAATCCATAGTCGATTTTGTCCCCGTTGGAGAGGCTTGATTAACCAGCTCTCCTTCTCCTTGCCTCAACCTGAGTTCATCGAGCTCTTTTCTCAAGCATGTGCCAGGCACATCTCTTCTACCTTGTGGATTCAAACATTCTGCACTTTCGACGAAGCTTTCACCATGGCCCAAAAGCTTGAACTCCGCGCCATTAAAGAAGATAAGGTTAAATTGCATAATACCAATGCAAGAACCAATGACCCTTCTTCTTCCAGACCTTCTTCTTCCCACTCCAAATCCAAAGGAGTGGCCAACACTGTGGTCATTAGATCACCATCTTCGACAACAACCGATCAACCTCAACCTTCAATGTCCCAAAGCATCACTAAACAATTCCAACAACGGTACATCCAGCGTTCGTACACTCCACTTGGAGAATCATACGCTTTCATTTTGGAAAAACTTGTCAAACAGGGATTCCTCAATATCCCTCCAATCCGACCACCTCAATTCAACCCTTCAAAAGCCCTCCCTACATGGTATAGGGAGGCTGACTTCTGTCCCTATCATCGCGTCCACGGCCATGACATCAACAATTGTCAAACCTTCAAAAACATCATTCAAGACATGATAGACAGGGGCAATCTCGTCTTGGACAACCCAAATTCCCCACCCAACCAACACATCGACATCTTCAAACAACCATTCCCAAACCATCCTCCTACTCAAAACAATGTCCAGACCATGACCAATGACCCTCAAGACCATAATATACACACGGTCGACACTGTCTCTTCTCTGATCCCTGACCAACCTCTTTCACAGGTAGAAGAATCCTCTTCTCCTGTTAGTCCTCCATCGACCTCTCTCATATTGGAGGACACCTTGACCATACCAATGCCATTAAGCCCACCTTCGTCCTTCCTCCTACCAATGGAGGACCCTATCCTTCCTACTCCCCAACCACAAGTAGAGGGCACGATCATTCCTGCCCTCTGCCCTCTTGAGGAACTGCACTCTCCTATTTTTTCTCCACTAAGAGAAGAACCAGTCTCTTCACCCATTTTGACTGAGGAAGACCCAGTCAAGGTTTTCTCTTGCCTTTTGTCTGAGATTGCTACATCTCACTCACCTCCATCCACATCCAAACCCAAACCCGTATCTAACCTTGCTTCACACAATGGTGGCCCTCAACCCAAATCAAAGAGAGCCACTAAACCACACCGGAGGACTCCTCCCCCACCTTCGTCATTACCTTCAATTTTGGGCCCGCATCCATCCACTTTAATAAGGGTGCTTCATACTCCCATACTTCACAGAGGCAAGTCACCTCCATTATCCCCTCAACCCATCAGACATATGTTTCCTCCAAAAAATTTAACACCTATCACCTCAAAAGTGCCATCTACACGTGTGGCTACACCACCCACGAAAATGATGGTAAGACGAATACCTCTTACACCTCTCAAACCAAAGTCATCAACTCCCACTGCAACAAGACACACAGACCCATTAACAAGTTCTTATGCCTTATTGTTATGGCAATTATTGCAGTCGTCTTGCATCAAGCTCCTGCCTCTTAAACCATATCAATCCCTTGGACCAAAACTGTCCTAGTTCGACGACACTCAGATTTGTGCGTATCATCACACGCCTAGGCACGACACTGAGCATTGTTGTGCCCTCAAGGTTGTCATTCACCAATGCTTGGAGAAAGACACCTTTCTTCTCGACCACATTATCAACAAACCTTCAACACTGCCCCACTCATCAACTCTCGGATCAAGACCATCTTGGTTCGACAACTCTAAATTTTGTCACTATCATCAAAAACCAGGGCATGACACTGAATGTCATTGCACCCTTAAAGTTGTCATTCGTCAACACCGGAAAAAAGATACCCTTCTCATCAAGGATCCTCTTAACCACCCCTTCAACAAATCATCAACACCGACCCATGCTTCTCAAACCTCGTCACCTAAATCGGGATCTCCACGCCAGACTATGGTCCCTTTGTCGCCTTTAACCCCTTTATTCGACATCAACACAGTCAATCTAACCACCAAGCCTCAATCGACCTTGACCAATCTGCCAAACATTCTCCCTAGCCAATGGGGGAATTCAACGTTCATCCAAGCCTCGACCAACCTTTCAACCCAGTCTCGACCAAATATCAATCACTCTTTTAATCCTAAACCTTGACTAGGCATCAATCAAGCCTCGACTATGCCTTGACCAAATAAGCATCGACCCGACCTCGACCAAACATTCAACCCGACCTCAACCAAACCGTCGACCAAACCTCAACCAAACATTCGACCAGACATTGACCAAACATCAACCAACCTTTTAATCATATCATCCAACCCAACATTGATCGAACATCAACCAACTCCTTCAACATCAATCAACATGTGACCAATTTGAAACAAAGCAAATGGGGCAAGTTTGCTCCTAATTGATTCGGACCTTACATCATAACACAAGCATGGGCCAGGGACTTTGTCAGAACCTGAGCCCCTTTATGCCTTGCATCTTTGACCAGTCTACTGTTAGTCAAGTAATTATTCACTTGACGTTTAACTTGAGCTCGATCCCTTGAGCACTCCCCATCATTATCATTCCTATTTCTTTTAACCCTCAACTCTGCAAACATCAGTCAACCCTTTTGTCAAGCATAAATACTTTGTCTTAATAAAAGGGAAACCCTCTAAACCTCTATAGTCAAGTCCATGACCAAAAGTCCAGTCAACAAAAAAATTAAAAACGTAAAAGTGGGATGCATATTCCAAGGTCATAAAATCTAAAGTGTAGACTACTCCCTCAAAAGATAACTGCATCATCATTGCTGTATTTACTAGACTGCTCCCCTGAAGGACAGCTAGGCCAAAGTCATATCAAAAACATATAAAGCAGAATATAGACCACTCCCTCGAAGGATGGCTATGACTAAAATTTTGCTACATACACAGCACTATCTCAGAAGCTTCCCACATCGATCAGCTTCACAACATGACCACAAATCAAAACAACATCCCCTCGCAGATTTCCCGCATCGATCAGTCTACACCAAAAAAAAAAAAAAAAAACTGACAGACAAACTTTAAAGTCATGGACTTGTCTATAGTCGTTCTCGGGGTCACCTATAAAAGGGGCAAAGTTGTTCCTGCCAAAAAGGTTCTCCCTTTCCATCCATATCACATATCAAACCTATCACCCCAACATACTCAAGGGATTTCGAGCTCACTTAATGTTAAGTGATTTGATTACTTCTCTAACACAACCACTGGTCAACGACGTAATGCATGAACAGGTCTTTTGTTTTTAAACAACCCCTTATCTATGCCATCATTCTGGTCCTTGTCAATGAAAGAGCAATGCGCCTTTCGCTTATTATCCATACCTTTGGTCACAAACAATTTAACCCAATCATTATCTATCCAACCAAACCCAACCAGCCAACCCAAACTATTTTCAGACCACCAACATGACATAGTCCATTTCACATAGTTTTTATGGACACCAATACACATGGAAACTATCGACCAGACACAATTTATGTTAAGCATAAACCATTACTTGCTAAAGCATAAATGACCTCAATTCATTTTTAGCATACACCATTACCAATATGGAAATTGCTAGGGATAAAAGACCACTCAACCAATGTTACAGAATACACCATCACACAATATGGAAAAGGCTATAACATCATCTTATCCTCATCATTTCATCTTAACCAAGACCAATCTATCAATCATTTTGCCTCTTAGTCTAAACTACATTGGTCTAAGGCCCTAAGACCGGGGCTATGTAGGCAGCACTCAGATGACATGACGTCCTCTGGGGTTAGCTCAACCACCCTCATTTGTTCATCTACCTCATGGACAAACTATCTGCCCTTTGACCATGACCACAACCAATCTCATCAACCATTTTGACCATTCGTCTGAACTACATTGGTCTGAGGCCCTTAAGACAAGGGCTATGTAGGTAGCACTCAGTTGACACGATGTCCTTTGAAGTTAGCTCGACCACCCTCATTTGTTCACCTACATAATGGACAAACCCTATCCTCTTCTAACCATGACTTAACCTCGACCTTGACCTAGACCAAGCACAATCAATCACTTCAACTCTTCCTCCTTTTTTGGGAGAACTACATTGGCATGAGGCCCTTCACACAAGGGCTATGTAGGCAGCACTCAGATGATAGGATGTCTTCTGGGGTTAGCTCGACCACCCTCATTTGTTTGTCTCCCTGATGGACAAACTATCCTCCTTTGACCATGACTTGACCTTGACCAAGACCCATCCACTTCGACCCTCTTCCTCCCTTTTAGGGAGAACTACATTGGCCTAAGGCCCTTCACATAAGGGCTATGTAGGCATCACTCAGATCACACGACATCTTCTGGGGTTAGCTCAGCCACATTCTTTCGTCTGCCCATTCATTCGACCAGCTATCTATCTCGACTCGCCTCGACCAATGACCATGGAGATCACGACTATGTCCTCTGACCTCGACCACTTCCAAGACAAGGTTGCCTTGGTTGTTTTGGCATGTATGCTACCTCACGCATGGTTAGTAAAATTGTTTGCAACCCATATTTTGACCCTCACAAGTATAGGATCGCACGCTGGTTGATCCCCACTACTTGTGACATTTTCGTGTTTCCAAGAACACTTCCTGAGCCCAGGATACCTAGAACACGACGATCCATTAGAGCTACAACTTAGATTGAATAACTTGATCAGCTACAACCAAATGCTAGGGCCTAATTATTTCAATTTTGGCACTCCTTGACCCTTGACCTGCAATAATTTGACCTGACTATCTCGTGAAGTGGTATATGTCCAATCACGACTATTACAGCGTTCTCACTCCATCTTCACCATTTTTCATCCACTCTCTGTCAAATTAGCACCTGATTTTAGGTTTCCTTCCCTCGACTCCTGCTTTGAGGAGGAATACCTCATCCATAATTAGGGTAACCAACCCTCCTATTTTTGTCTTGTAGTTCATTTGAACAACGAACAGGACAAAATTAACCTTATCCCACACCTGGGGCAATCAACTCCTATTTTTGTCTTGCAGTTCATCAAGAACAACCAACAAGACAAAAAAGAGCAAATGTAGACACTGAAATCGTGTCTACTCCCTTGGTCATCCTCCCCCTTTTTCCACTTAACCACTCCTAACCTATGTCTTATTAATTTAAAATAATTATCTATTTTGAATTAATAATTCCCTCTCTCTCCCTTGACACCTCACCACCCTAGGATGCCTCTCCTTGGATTCTCTCCACTACCCCATGCCAAGTCTTAAATGCCTAAACCCCATTCATGACCTATTCCTATCCTCTCATCCATTTTAACCTGCCTTTGACCGTTTCTTACCTCGACCCACTGACCTGGCAGTTGGGAAAACAGACAGAAGGCTATTTTTAGCCTTTCTGCCTGCTTTCCAGCTACCGACGTCGGTC
The DNA here is from genome assembly GCA_037957365.1 of Torreya grandis. Classification (NCBI taxonomy): domain Eukaryota; kingdom Viridiplantae; phylum Streptophyta; class Pinopsida; order Cupressales; family Taxaceae; genus Torreya; species Torreya grandis. Next base: position 1,079,263 of record JARHVA010000021.1, on the reverse strand, counting down.
AGTATTCGGCTGACATCAGTGGTTTTGCCAGCGTCAGTTGCCCTCAAGACTGCGTTCTTGACCCGAATGCAGGATCCGGTTTTTCATCTCTTCAACCCATTTTTCCAATCTTTCAATCTGTTCCTTCGACCTCTAATCATCCACCTTTCGACCTTCAACAATCAGCTAATCTTCCAGTCTTCAATCCACTAGACCTCCCACTCTCTCTCTCACAGGGATTCTACACTAGCTACAGCAACAATAGGTACTCTACATCAGCTTCCCCCAGCAACAGGGCCTTCACACTAGTAGCACCAGCAACAGGTACAACCCATTAGCAACATCTCTTCTTCAGCAGGTATGAGCTAAGAATGTTTCTTTATTTCATTTCAATAATCTAGAAATGTATTAGCTGTTAGCTCCCATTCAACACTTCCAGACCAGACTCGAATCCTTATCTCCCTATTGGCCTCCTCTATCCCTCTGTGCCTTTTTGACATTCTATCTATTGCCCCAAACCTCTACACAGACACTTCAAGCCATTTTGCTAACCCCAAACAGACCACAGACCTGTCCACAGACCAAAAACTCGACCAGACCTCATCCAAAGACTACTACCCTGATCGACGCTGGCCTTATAGACCACTGCCCTCACCGACATCAGCAGACTAACTGACGTCGACAGACCTTTACAATCGACGTCGATAGACTAACTGACATCGGCGACTGTGACCAGGCCAACAATAGCATTCAGGTAAGCATTTACTTCTATTTCTATTTTAGTCTTTAATCATTTCAGTCTTTTATCATTCTGCCTTTTATCATACATTATTTTTATCAATCAATGGGTTGACATCCCTCAAGGAAGTCTTCGTACTTCTGGGATCAAGCTTTTGCTTGGCAGCCCACCATCTCCTCATCTAACAACTTTTTTGTCCAAGTCTCTTTCTTCTGCAGGTGTCATCCTCCACAACCAAAGAGGAGTTCTCACAACGTCTGAATTTGGTGCGCCAGACTTCATCCAGGTACATACAATCCTTAGACCATTTCTCTTAGTTTCTCATTTCCTTTTTGAATGTGAAAACGAAAATCGTATAGAAACAGTATCACAAAAAATAAATATTAAAAGGTGCACTTATATTTAATTAATTTAATAAACACGACTTAAATAAAATATTATATCATAAAAAAAGTCACTAAAGTAAAATAATATTATTTTAATATTATTCTCTAGAAGCTTCTTGAAGGTTCCACTTCCACTTGGAGAAAAGGTATAAAAAGAGGATAAGCTAAGCTTCTAATCATCCAAGATTTGATAATTGATTTTGACATGTTCATTTTGGAGGAAGCTAAGGTTTTTTCTACAGTCATTAATCTTTGGGAATGAAAACTCCCAATGATTTGCATAATTGAGGTGGTGAAAGATCTTCCGAAGGGTTACAACAATTGGAATAGATAATTCAGTCTTCTCATTGTGCCAAATTTAGTGACCAAAGGCCAATTTGTGAATAATCTATTGGGTGATGATTGAAGAATGGAAGAAGTTGAAAATATTTAATATCAGGTCTGCATATCCTAAAAATAAGGGTGGCTCCATTAGAGGGTCTGAGTTTGCATATGAAGGATGACTTGATTACTGATCAGGGTTTGTTGTGGCTATCATTTCATCTACCATTTGTATCAGCATCTTTCCAAATTTTTTTAATCATTGTAATCAATCCATTACAACCATTATAATCAATCTCATACATTATATAAATATATTGGAATAAATTGGGGGTTGCATGCAATATGTTTGATTAAATGTCAACTTGTTTACTTTAAATCAACATCTTCGTTTGCCTACCAAGTGTTTGCATTAATGCCTAGTGGATGTAGGTGCATATTGGCTATATTAGGATGCATGAAAAGTGTTTTTTAATATATCAACTAGCTGTAGAAGTTAATTTTAGTCACTTATATGTATGGAAAGGGTTAAAAACAGTTAGCATATCATTTCTATGACATTGTTAGACAATCTTGCATTATTAGAAGCCTTCAAAAAAACATCAATTGTAGAATACAAACTCAAAGAAACATAATAAAAAAATTCATATCAGACATAGGTAGTTGCACACCAAGTGTTTGACAAAATTCCCTTGAACATCAAACCATAAAAATAAGGTCAGAATTAGTAAGGGATACTTCACATTCATCCACCCACTTTTTTGACTAACACTCATTCTAAATAGAGTCTATGCATGCAAAACAAAAACATGCCAAGTGTCTTTTATGAATAGTCTAAGAACCTATATTTGAGCTACGAAATGAGTGGATCTCACTTGATCCCTTTACAGGCATACAATCCTCACACTTTGCCTAGTGTTCCTCCTCCATCAACCATAAATATCTATGAACAATAGAATTTTATTGAGCACCATAGCCCATTTTCTCACTACACCATTCAACAATGGTTGTTGCATCAATCAAAACAAAAATATATTTGAACTTCAACTCCTCTCTTAAAAATACAAATATGTTCTACACCAATGTGCATCCTACTCAACCAATAAAACATCTATGTATTCTTGAATTGTGATATGCAATTATCTGACTAAATATAATGTTGATTTAAATTAATGTTCCTCTCAGTTAACTATCCATAGAACTTATCGAAACAATCTTATACATAATATATGCAATGTGATCAGTCATTATAAACATAGAAATAACACTCCCTTAATATTTTTCGATATTGATTTGTACAATCAACTGCATACATGAATGTTATATGCACGAATATGGTAATCTATATTGAGTTATGATATTGTGATTGAACTTTCATTTATGGTTTGGATGTGTAATTATCAACAAAGTCAACTACTTAAACAATAGAACCAAGTCGGAATGTGTCTTTGCTTAGCTTTAAATGTTCATCCAACCATCTAACCTTGTGTGTGTACCTTATTTACTCATAAGCAATTTTCTCCTTATTGTCCAATTTCACTTGTAGCCTCCTCATGGATTCAATTTTTTTAATTTTGGCAATCTACCACAAATGCTGCAATTTTCATTCAAACATGCTTTGTTATAAAATAATTATCCATCTATTTTTTAATAAAGAATGGTTGGAATAAATTCTCTAATTGATTTTGATAGATCTTCCATGTCATATTCTTATAAAATATTGTCATTATCAAAAGTATAGTGCATATGGTAAAAAACATCATAGTGTATTAAAAATTCAACATGTTGTCGATAATAACAAGTGGTGCATGTGTGATTTATTTTTATATAAAATGGTTTGTCCATCTCAAAATATATTTAACTAATATAAATTTATAGATATTTTTCTATAAAATCAGAGTACAATTATTTTTTAGTCATATCCAAGAAATGTTTTGGATGTAGTTCATAGTTACGAGAACCAACTCTTCTTTTAACTACATCTCTTATATTGGGTGAAACTCTTGTATTATCTTTACAAAATTGTGCAAGTAAATTTTTGAGAGCATTGATTATAGCTTTGTACTTTCTTGAAAGTCTACCAAATAATGAGGAAGTCATTTTTTTATTTTTCTCTACACATCAACATAAGCAGTAATTTTTTTCCTCTTCATTTTCCTTGTCAATAATAACTACAAAAATATGTAATGTATCAATATAGATAATGAGAATAAATAATACATAATGAATAATATTTTTCTTGGTTATAATAGATCATATACATGGTCAAAATCATGTGATGATGTCATATCTATAAGATGTAATGTTGATGTAGCTTGATATGTATTTATTAGAATTAGAGGTCTAGTGATCCATTCATCCACCCACTGTTTTGACTCACACTCATTTCAAACAGAGTCCATGCATGAGGAATAAAAACATACCAAGTGTATTATATGAATAGTCCAAGAACCTATATTTGAGTTATGAAATGAGTGGAAGTCACTTGATCCTATTATAGTCATACAATCCTCACATTTTACCAAGTGTTCTTCCTTGATCAACCAAAAATATCTACAAATAGTAGAATTTTTTTGAGCACCATATCCCATTTTTTCACTACACAATTCAACAATGGTTGTTGCATCATTAAATCTAGCACCATATTTGAACTTCAACTCCTTTCTTATAATGACTCTTTTTACACATGATTTAGCAATATCATGCTCTCTTTTTCCATGTTCAGCCTTAGTGAAACTCCAAATATGTTCTACACCATGAGTAATGTGTAGCCTACTCAACTAGTAAAACATCCATGCATTTTTGAATTGTGATGTGCATTTGTCTAACCAAATGTAATATTTATTGAAATTAATGTTATTCTTAGTTAATTATACATATAAATTCTAAAAAAAACTTTACATGTACTCTGTATAATGTGATCGGTCATTATAGATATAAAAAAAACACTCTTTTAATATTTTTTTATCTTATTCTATACTATCAAGTGCATGCATGAATGTTATATGCACGAATATGAAAACATGTATTGAGTTTTAATACTATAATTGAACTTCTATTTATGGTTTGAATGTATAATTCTCAACAAATTCAAGTACTAAAACAATGGAACTAGGTGGGAATGTGTCCTTGCTTAACTTGAATTGGTCATCCAACCATCTAGCCTTGTGTGTGTGCCTTGTATAATCATAAATAATTTCTTCCTTGAATTTGACTTTTAATTCTAAAATAAGTATCTATTTTATAACAAGCTCACACCTTTTACATTATTTTCCATATTTTACTTTATAAGTCACAGATTTGCATTTGATTGAACCAAATAATTTCTATCCAACTACATTTTTACTCTCCTCATAGATACAATTTTTTAATTTTGGCAATTCATCACAAATATTATAATTTCCATCCAAAAATGTTTTGTTATAAAAGAATTGTCTATCTAATCTATCATAAAAATGGTTGGAATAAATTTCCTAATTGATTTTGGTATAACTTCCATGCCACATTCATGTAAAATATTTTCAGTATGCAAAGTACAACATATATAGTGAAAAACATCATAGAGCATTTAAAATTCAACATATTGCCTACAATAACAAGTGGTGCATGTGTGATTTATTTTTACATATAAAAATGTTTGGCCATCTCAAAATATATTTGACAAATAAAATTTTGTGGATATTTTTTCAAAAACTTGAAGTACAATTTTGTTTGGGTCATATCCAATAAATATTTTGGATGTGGTTCATGATTATAAGAACCAACTCTTCTTTGACCTACATCTCTTATATTGGGTGAAACTCTTGTATTGTCTCTCTAAAATCATGCAAATAAATCATTGAGAGCATCAACTATAGCCTTGTACTTTCATGGAAGTCTACCAGAGAATGAGGAATCATTTTTTTTCCTCTACACACCGACATAAGTAGTAATTTGTTCCCTCTTCATTGTCCTCACCAACAATAACTATAAAAACATGTCACGTATCAAGATAGATAATGAGAATAAATAACTTAATCTCTTCCCTTTAAATGATGTTATCTAGATAGATAATGAGAATAAATAATACATAATGATTAATATTATACCTAGTTGCACTAGATTAGATACATGGTCAAAGTCATGTGACAAAGTTATAATATTGCTAGAACTTGGTATGTGTTGACTGAAATTAGAGGTTTGTTGCACCATTCATCCACCTACATTTTTGACTCACATTCATTCTAAACAGTGTCCATGAATGCAAAATTAAAAAATGCCAAGTGTCTTGTATGAATAGTCCAAGAACTTGCATCCGAGCTATGAAATGAGTGGAGCTCACTTGATCCCATTACAGTTATATAATCCTCACACTTTGACAAATATTCTTCCTCCATTAACCAAAAATATGTATGAATAGTAGAATTTTTTAAAGCACCATAGCCCATTTTATCATTACACCATTCAACAATGGTTGTTATATTAGTCAAAACAATACCATCTTAGAAATTTAACTCCGCTTACACATGCTCTAGAAACGTCATGCTCTCCTTTTCCATGGCCAGCCTTAGTGAAACTCTAAAATATGTTCTACACTAGTATTATTGTGTATCTTATCAGTGAGGTTTCCATGATGTAAAATATTTGAAAAATGGATTTTAAGATTCATGATGTGAGAAACAAAAAATTCTAAAATTTAGCGTACCGAATGTGTACTCATCATCAAGAAGAGAACAAGAAATCCTTGAAACATTGAAATTTGTTATTTCTCACATGATGAACCCTGAAATCTATTTTTCAAATGTGTATCTTTCTCTTCTAGTGAAACATTCATGTATTCTTGAATTACGATGTGCAATTGTCTAACCAAATATAATGTTGATTCAAATTAATGTTCTTTTCAATTGACTATCCATAGAACTTCTCAAAACAACATTGCATGTATTGTTTAAAATATGATTGGTTATTACAGACATATAAATGATGCCCATTTAATAATTTTAGATCTTTCTTTATACTATCAAGTGTATTAGTGAATGCTATATCATGAATATGGCAACCTGTATTGAGTTGTAATACTATGACTAAACTTTCATTTATGATTTGAATGTATAATTCTCAAAAAAATTAACTACTAAAGCAATAGAACCAAGTGAGAATGTGTCCTTATTTTAAAATTTTCATCCAATCATCTAGCCATATGTGTGTGCCTTATGTAATCATAAATAAATTTCTCTCTAAATTTGACCATTAATTTTGAAATAGGTATATATTTTATAACAAGCTCACACTTTTTAGATTTTTTGATATATTTTACTTGATAAGTCACATATTTATATTTACTCAAACCAACTAATTTATGTCCAATTGCACTTGTACTCTCCTCATGGATACAATTTTTTTAATTTTGAAAATCTATCATAAATGCTACAATTCCCATTCAAACATGATTTATTATAAAATAACTATCCACCTAGTATTTCACAAAAAATGATTGGAATAAATTACTTGGTTGATTTTAGTGGAAATTCCATGCCACATTCTTGTAAAATGTTATCATTATGTAAAGTACATTGTATATGATGAAAAACATCATAGTGCATTGAAAATTTAACATGTTGCTTACAACAACAAGTGGTGTGTGTATGATTTATTTTTACATAGAATTGTTTACCATCTCAAAATATATTTGACTAATAAAAATTTATGGATATTTTTAAAAAAAACTAGAGTAGAATTATGTTTGATTCGTATCCAAAAAATGTTTTGGATGTAGTTCACAGTTATGATAACCAACTTCTTTTTTAACTACATCTCTTGTATTGGGTGAAACTCTTATATTGTCTTTCCAAAATTGTGCAAGTAAATCTTTGAGAGCATTGGTTATAGCTTTGTACTTATATGTAAGTCTAAAAGAGAATGCCTAGAGATTAATGGTATTGGCATCATTAAGTCTTTTGTGTCTTCATAAAATAGGTTAGTTAATGCATTAGCAAAGAAAAACTATTAATAAGCATATAAAACCTAACATATTAAGCTTACTCTCTCAATATGACATTGTCACATGACTTTGACTAGGTATCTGACCTAGTTCAACCAGATAGAAGATTAATCATTATGTACTATTTATTCTCATTATCTATTTTGATAATGTCATTAAATTTTGTTTTTTGTGATACAGGACATGTTTTTACAGTTATTGTAGATAAGAACAATGAAAAAGGAATAAATTACTACTTATGGCTGTGTAGATGGAAATAAAAAATCAACTTCCCCATTCATAGATGGAGAAACCATTAACTATCCCATTAGGTATGTGGTAGTCACTAGAACTTGGCTTTGATGATATCCTATCAAAAATTTAGATGTATGGTTGTTTGAAGACTTTGAAATGCATAGGAAGATACTACATTATTTAAATTTGATTCTTACAATAAATATTAAATTATAAAAATATCATAGGAGGCCATTATATATGAAACTATATAAAGTTCATGAGTTAGACCATGAAGCTATTCTTGATACTATCAAGATTAGAGTAGATCATAGTGGTTTGTTAGATTGAAATACGTAGGTATGTTGATTTGTAAAATGTAGATGTAATGAATTATACCAAATGTTTTTGATTTTCTAGGTAGTACATGCATAAAGTTAATTTTTAGTTACTTAATAATATTTTTTTGTAAATTATTGGTCTAAATAAGCTTCCACCTTCATGTAATTGGCATTGTTAGTAAAGAATTTCATATTCTTGAACCTAAGAGAAGCTTACTGATGTAAATTGCCTACTTGCACGACGTATTTTCACAAAATAAAATACTATAATGCTTATTTAAATGTTATTTTGTCCACCTTGACACTCCCAAACTATCACACAGGGTTTCACCCTTATTTAAGACTTAATTTAAACTTACACTCTCAAAACACTGATCTTCTAGTCTTATTATTCAGGTCTACAGATCTGCAATCCACCTTTATCTCTTTCTCTACTCAACCTAAAATCATGACACCACTTATATTAGATCCATATGGCCCTTAATACAATCATTAATCAAATGGTTTCAATAATTTATGTCATTTCTTATGGTTAATTTTCACAAAATTCAAAAATCTATCTGCTAACACCTATGTTGTAGGTGTATTTTGGTTCATTACTACTTATATATGTCCCAAGACCCTCTAATCACCTTAGGCATGTTCTGTACAACCTCCCCAAGCTACCTATAAAGTTATAGGCTCCATCTCTCAATCTTTTGGAAGATATGATAATTTTAGTCTCTTAAACCCTTGTTTTGCTTATTTAGACATAAGTCAGATTACACATGGTCACTTATAATATTCTTTAGATAGTATGCCAAAGTTTAAAATCAAATATATATTATTAAAATAATAATTTACTAGGTGTGGACAAGGTTTCAATTTATGTTTAAAATAATACTTTAGGAGATATACAAGTTTCTCTATTCCAAAACCCTCACTTTCTTGACTTTTATAGACCTAAATGATATAATCATCTATTTAGAGCATTTTAAAAGTCTTCAAAGGATGAGACTAATTGGAATTCATAGAGGGGGTTATTATAGAGTTATCTACTGAACTTCAATCCATTTGGATGGGTTGTTTTCAATTTAGACCACTTTTAGTAACTAAAATATCATGTCTTAAGGTTAAGAATAAGAATTAGACCAAGAACTTAAAAAATATTTAAAATGACCTTTTTCGATTGATCCAAATATAAAAATGATTGGACATAAGGCTTAAACTGCTATATTATTGAGTGGATGACTGTAATTATAGACCTGTAGTTGCATGTCTAAAGTTAGACTAAAAATTGACACTTTTCTTGTGTTAGGGACATTCTTGAGCTTGAAATGGGTGGTGGGTTTATGAACTAGGCATGATGGAAGGACAATAACCTAGTCCTAGACATTATCCACCCCTCCAAATGTGTTGGTAGTTCTAGTTTTTAGTGAAAAAATACTGAAAATAGAGTTCTACAACTTCAACTTTGACAACATTTATTGTCAGTATTTTTGCACCCCTAAATAATAGTGAAAATGTGCTTACGAGTGGACTTGGACATCATTATCATTGGATCACATGTAATTTTATTATCTAGACATGCTCAAAGTGATGTATTGGCACCTACAGGTCTTGAAGGCATAAATGTCAGTTGGAGCTCAAAACATTGTCTTTTCACTACCAAAAATGTTATATTTCAGGACCTGTTATTACACTTGTCCCACGCAATGCTCTCAAATTTTATACTTACTTGATAAAAGTTAAAATTAGAGAGATTTCAAATGCATAGAGGGATCTTATAGTTCATCCATATGACCTACTATTTTTATTTTATGCATTTTTTAAGTTAGGCTAAAAATTGACATTTTTCATGTGTTGGAAAGGGCATTCTTGAGCCCATAATGGGTGGTGGATTTGTCGATCAGGCATGATGATAGGCCAAGAACCTAGACCTAGATGTTATCCACCCTATATATATTGGTAGTACCAATTTTTATCCAAGAAGCATCAAAAATAAAGTCCAACTGCAACTTTAACTTTGATAACATTTATTGTTAGTGTTTCTACACTCTTGAATAGTAGTGAAAATGTGCTTATGGGTGCACTTAGAAATCATGGTCATTAAAGCACATGTAATTTTCCTATCTTGATGTGCTCAGATTGATGTATTTGCACTTGGGGGTCCCAGAGTTAGAGATGTCATTTAGAGCTCAAAAAGTTGTCTCTTCACCACCAAAACGTTATATTTCAAGACTTATTACTACAATTTGTGCCACGTATTTATCTCTAAGTTTATCCTCACTTGATCTAGGGTGTAATTAGATGGATTTCACATGCATAATATGGATCTTATGGGTTGTCCATATGACTTACTATTTTAATTTTAGGCATGTCTAAATTTAAGTTTAAAAATAACATTTTTTTTTGTGTTAATAAGGGTGTTCTTGAGCTTGGAATGGGTGGTGAATTTGTCAACCAAGCATGATGGGAGGCCAAGGAAACAGTATTAGATGTTGTCTATCCCTCTAGACATGTTGGTAGTGTTAGTTTTCATCCAAGAATCATAAAAAATAGTGTTTTGTAACTACAACTTCAAATTTGACAACATTATTGTTAGTGTTTTCATGCTCCTAAACAACAGTGAAAATATGATTAAAAGTGGAATTAGATATCATGGTCATTGGATCACATGTAATTTTATTATATAGACATTATTAGAGTGATGTATTTTCACCTAGGGGTCTTGGAGGTAAAAATATCAGTTGGAGCTCAAGAAGTTATCTCTTCACTACCAAAAAGTTGCATTTTAGGCCCTGTTACTACAACTTGTTCCACACATTGCTCTCTATGTTTATACTCACATGATATGGGGTGAAATTATAAATATTTCACATGAATAATAAATATCTTACAGTTCATCCATATAACTTACTATTTTCATTTTACACATGTATGAGGTTAGGCTAAAAATCAACTTTTTTCTTATGTTGGGAAGGGCGTTCTTGAGCCAGGAATGGGTGGTGGGTTTATTGAATAGACATGATGGGATGATAATAACTTGGTCCTAGATATTATACATCCATCTTAATGTGTTATAAATGTCATTTTTCATCCAAAAATCACTAGAAACAGAGTTTTGCAACTATAGCTTCAACTCTAACAACATTTGTTATCAGTGTTTCTACACTCCTAAGTAATAGTGAAAATCTGCTTATAGGTGGACTTGGATGTCATGGTTATTGGATCACAGCTAATTTTTCTATATATACATGTCTAGAGTGACATATTTTTACCTAGGGGTCTCGGACGCAAAATGCTAGTTGGAGCTCAAGAAATTGTCTCTTCATTACCAAAAAGTTGCATTTTAGGACCCATTACTATAACTTGTGACACACATGGATCTATAATTTTATACTCAATCTATCCAATGTGAAATTAGAGGTATTTCACATTCACATAAAGGATCTTATGGTTCATGCATATGACTTATTGTTTTCATTTTATGTATGTATGAGGTTAGGCTAAAAATTTAACATTTTTCTTATGTTGGAAAGGGCATTATTGAGCCTAAAATGGGTGGTGGGTTTGTTAATAGAGTGTGATGAGAGGATAAGAATCTAATCCTGGATGTTATCTACCCCTTTGAACATGTTGGTAGTGCCATTTTTTCAACCAAGAAGCACCAAAAACGGAGTTCTCTAACTTTAGCTTCAACTTTGATAATATTTGTTGTCAGTATTTTTGTGCTCCTGAACAATAGTTATCTTCCCCTAAGGTATTTTAGCATTTTTTATGGTATTTATACAAAGTTTAAGGATCATTTCAAGGTTATTAATCAGGGGTTAAGCTTTGAATAAGTCTTAATAGGTTTGTATATAGAGTGATGCCTATCTAGAAGATGTTTCACACTAGAATGAAAGATTAAACCAACGATGAGATTATTGCATACCCCCAAAACATCTATCAAGGCAAGTTTCATGTCAAAAAAGTAAAAAATATGAATTCATATGCAGGTCTATAAAGGAGGAGCAGAGTTAAAAAAAGTCACACCAATCCTCCATACTCCTAGATCATGTCCTAGCTTGAAACAAGGTAAAGAAGATGGTAAGAGTCTTAGAGCATGATCACATTCTTCAGAGTGTTATTCCATCTAGGTTTTAAATCATTTCCAATATGATTTCAAGTTTTTAGTACTTCTTAATAAGCATGTTATCCCTAGGTAGGATTGTAAGTTCTCAATTAGGGGTTGATCTTCAATCATGAATGTTATGGGTTTGTGTAAGCTTTCATGAGTTATTATACCTATTTGTAGGTATGTACTTGATCTTCAAGAGTCATGATGAAGACTATACAGTTCCTTGAAAGGTTTTTAGACAAATGTAAGAGAGACAGTGTGTTTTCATGATTAAGATGCATGCAAAGAGGCTATTAGAAGTTGAAGATGATGTATAAAGTTGTAAGGAGGATGAAGGGGGGGTTATCAATGCACTTGTAACTGCCATTTTGAGGCAAGCATGATTATTTCATGACCATTATGGAATATCTCCTTACACACTCCAGAACTTCATATCCATCTATAGAATCTCTCCTTTGGAAATTATGGACTTTCCCTTCTTCATTCTCCTTTATTTTTCTACTATTATCTCTCACATGAATTGTAAAATGGCTTTTAGCTATTACAATTGGGATTCTTTCTTCCAAATTATCTGATTTTCATGATAATTTTTAGTTTCTATCTCTAAAAATAATATTCTATTTCAAAACTCGTACTAGACTTAAACAAGAGTCTCTCTTATTCTCTTTATATAAAAGATACTTGCATGAGTGTAGAGACCAACATGTTCACATAAAACATGTGTGCTAAAAACTCATCACTCAAGAGTATATCATCCAAGACCTATGAAGCACCATTGTCATCATCCAAAGGTCCAGTGCATATATCACCACAAGATCTATAAGGGTGGGGATGGGTATGCACACTGGGTGGAGTATCTCTAACATCGATCTCTAAAAGCCTACTCATGTGTTGAATGAGTATATTAGTAAGCACACTAAACACATTTAGATTGTCAATCTCCATAACCTCCTTCATCATAGAGAGAATATTGAGATGAAGTGGTTTTTTGGTAGGGATCCTTGCAAATACACTTAAGGAAGAGATAGAATAAATATCGTATAATCAACCAACATAAGCATATTATAAGTTAGTTCCTACATATATGTGTTATCAAAACATGTTATGCAACATAAATTATCAAGTACACTATGAAATATATGAGCATGGATTTAGGCATGTGTAAGCATTAGTATATAATATCAAACATAATAATGTATAAATGATCATATAAGATATGTAACCTATATCAATCACAATCAAAGAAGAAGATGCCCCTAACATACTATATTACATGGGTAGAGGAGAGGTCCAACATATGAAAGTGTATAGATCATGTGTCTGGGTATGCCTGTATCACACTCAAAGATGCATGAAACACACACACACACACACACATATTAGGAATGAAATGATATGCTATCTTATAACATAAAGAAAATGATTGATTCCAATATATATATATATATATATATATATATATATATATGCCCTCGGTAGTACCATTAGTTTTATATGCCATATTATAAGATTGGAGCTACCTATGAGTATCCCTTGGATGGGATCATAGGATAACTTTTAGATTTCAAACATTTTATAAATATAAAAAAATTATATATGCCAGAAAATACAAAAATATTCATTCCTAGATTTTATTATCACTTTGGAATCTGTCATTTTCTTTATGTTATAAGATAGCATATCATTTCATTCCTAATGTGTGTGTGTGTGTGTGTGTGTGTGTGTGTGTGTGTGTGTGTGTGTGTGTGTTTCATGCATCTTTGAGTGTGATACAGGCATACCCAGACACATGATCTATACACTTTCATATGTTGGACCTCTCCTCTACCCATGTAATATAGTATGTTAGGGGCATCTTCTTCTTTGATTGTGATTGATATAGGTTACATATCTTATATGATCATTTATACATTATTATGTTTGATATTATATACTAATGCTTACACATGCCTAAATCCATGCTCATATATTTCATAGTGTACTTGATAATTTATGTTGCATAACATGTTTTGATAACACATATATGTAGGAACTAACTTATAATATGCTTATGTTGGTTGATTATACGATATTTATTCTGTCTCTTCCTTAAGTGTATTTTTTACTTACTATTGTCTTGTTTGTGGAACATTTGAACATGTTTCTTACCTGTTGGCCCTTGTGACATTATATGTTATTTAGACATTTGAATATGTCATTATATGTTGATTGGGTATTAAAAATGTCATCCCATTTAATTGTGTGACATTTGAACATGCCCATTGTATGAGGTCTCCTTGGACCATTCCTTTGCATTACATTGAGTGCTCTTGTGTGTGTGCTTGATTGTTTGATGAGCTTGTATTTTTAAATTTTTAGACATTGACATGATCTATATAATGCATTTTATGACTTGATGTGATCACATACTATGAGCTAAATTGATATTTCTACTTGGATATGTTATCCCAATATACTATAGGATTCATACATAGAATATACAACCACCTTAACTTTTTGAGGTAAGGTAACTACCAGATTATATTTATCTCACCTCAAAAAGGGGGCATGCCATAGAAGCATGACCTCCACATTTTCACATTTTCCAAATATCATTGGGTGCATGTCTTAAAAATATTACCTTCACACTTATACACTTTCTCAATATTTTCAGATCTCAATAGGAGCATGTCATGAAAACATGACCTCCACACTTATACACCTTATTAGTATTTTTGGATTTTAGTGAGAGTAAGTCATAAAAATATGACTTCCATATTTACACACTTACTCAGTATCTCTAGACTTCAGTGGGGGCATGTCAAAAATACATCACCTCCACACTTGTACAATCTCTAGTTTAGTTTCATTATTCAAATATATACATGAGTCATAATCTTATACATTACACTAATTTTGCATAGATGTGAAATATAATTTTTCAAATTTATGACACACATACTCTAGTGTAGACATATTAGATGTGCATATGGCATTATATTGCATAAAAAAATCAAACTTGCCAATCATACTATTCACCAAGATGCACTAATAACACTAAGATGTACTATTATTGATATCACTCGATTTATAAAATGAGTTGATTAAATCATTTTAAATATCATATTATATGCATTGATTTATACTGTAGCATACTCTTGGTTGCAATGCATACACCAGAAAAGCATTCAAAGTAGGATCAAGCAAGGGCAAGGTGTGTTATACACACCTAGGTATGCATTTCTTTCCTTTAAACTAGTAATTTCATCCTTATGCATTACTAGATTAAAGAGGGCAAATATAAATACTAAAACTAAATATTTATAACATTTCAGTATTGTACATTTGATAAATATCAATAATGGATTTACTCTTCAATTTTAAACTTTTCTACTACTGAAAAGCTCGTATTTGCCATCTTACTATGTCTAAATGCTTGTCTCTTAGTTCGATCAATATCATTCTAATGACCCAAGTCTCTTGTAATACATATAAAATTTAAAACTTATAAACATATTTCATTGTCAGTTTCATATCCATACCTATTTTCTATCCTTTTGGACACTATTGGTCATAAAAGGACATTATCATCAATGGTAGTGTCCATATCCTTTTCTTTTTTTCAGCTAACAAAAGTCATCTAAATTATAAATGTTTTGAAACCTATGGATATGCCTATTTGTCTTTTTGAACCCTATTATGAGATATTTTCAAAAGTGTTGTATAAATACAAGTCTAATCTTTCTCATTCCTCATCTAGAAAATATCAAACAAATACCTACTAAAGCTAAATCAATCAATTTCACAACCAATTTATCCTACCTTAATCCTCCCTATTTTCATATCAAGCATATGAGTAGTTATATTATAGGACTGAAGCATTCAAAAATAAGCCCATGAACGATATTTGTTAAATTTCAAACTAAATCACTACATGCCTCATCATATAGTATATTTCACCCTTGTGCACACACTTTTAACACACATGGGGGAGAATTACATAAGTCTAAGGCCCTCCTTAGAGTATTAACTATGTAGGTAGTGTGCATTGATAGATGAGTCTTTGAGATTAGCTTGACACTATGAACCTACTAACCCATTTTTAATACATCCATTGTAAGGGTGAAGAAGGGTGTAGATCGAGGGTTTGATAAATCAACAAAGAGTGACAACTTGTATCCCATATCTGAATATATCAGTAGAAAGGTTACTAAAAACTTAGAATAATGAAGTTGGTTGCATCTAGATCCATTTATTATTTCATACTAAACACTTGCATCATAGTCAAACAAGAGCATCAACGGTAGTGTCCAGATTTGATAGTAGTGTTTGTGGATACAAAAGTATAATTTATAGAGTCTGACGACTGATCCTGCATAGTTTACACTTGTTTACAATCTAGGTCTACCTGTGCATGGTAAACTTAGCTAAATGTCATTTCTCTTTAGTATTGTAGTCAAATGAATATCTTTTAAATTTTAGTACTTTCTATATTTAGCATATGTTAGTGTTATAATTTATAATATAAATTTATTTGAGTTTCCAATTAATTGGTCTACTATAGATTAGTTTATCACCTTGTACTTGAACTATTTCTATATTATTAACCCTATATCCACCATATTCTAAAATCTAGGGTTAAGAAAAATCTACTGCATAAATTAAACCAAATGATTATTGTATTTGTGTTATCAACACTCATATATCATGTAATATTTGACTATTTTAGTACTTTAAAGTATCAATATTAATATTTCACTTCCTTTTTTTTTAATAGGAAATTCAAATAATTGTAAATTAATATTACAAAAGTATACTTAACATTGTTAAGTTGTAGTAAGACACCAATGTTTAATATAGGTATGTAATCTACATTAATTATTGTATTAGAGATAATTTCCAACGTGTTAAATGCATCATGTTGTTTTATTTTATATAATTTAGTTATTTAAAATATATGTCTTTATGGTTCATCACGTTGTCTATTTGCTAACAAGAAAGTCAAACCATTTTTAACTAGAAAAGTATCTAAGCACAAGGATCTCTACAAAGTGATTTTTACTCTTATAAACACTACATTATCATCTATGAATCAAATTATGGAAATAAAAACCACACACATGCTATTACAATTGAAATTTGTATAAGTAAAAAAAATATCATTTTCTCTTAATTAGTAGTCTCAGTAATTGGACTTGAATATGCATTATTTCACTTTTACTTCTCATTTCAATTATTGAATTTTCACTTGCTAAGATCTTGTTCTTTTCTTCTTGTAAATCCTTTTTAATTACTTAATTTTGGACAATTAGATTTTCTTACCTTCATTTATTCATGTTGAAGTATAGTTACTTCCCATGTTTTCTCTCCCTATTATTATTTTTTAATTAAAATTTTTTATTACATATATTAATATAACACAACATAACAAATCAATTCTTACAAAAAAAAGTGACTGGAGTGATCACACTTCATGGCAATCACATCAACCAAAGCCAAGAAGCATTTCTCAAGTTATCTTAACAAGTTTTTCAACCAAGAAGGCAAAAACACATAAAACTATAACCATAAAAAGGTAATTAAAAAATAAGATAAAACATTGAGTAATATGATAAACAACATGTACTGGTGGAGGAGGTGGTGGATTATCCAATTTATCTCCCTAAACTTGCCCCCCTCCCCCCAAACCACTTGTAGCACTGAGGTCTACTATATCAGGTATGGGCTCTTAACCATCAATGTCTTTTTATTTGTATTTATCATCAACAACATCCTTCCTAGAGGGAGAAATGGTAAGTGTTAACTGATGGAATTTCCCTTACAAAGGTGTTGACCACCTAGACCCACCACTAGTAAGATGACTCACAGGTGGCGATGGAAAAATCTACTGAGGGGAGTCACTACAATGACTACTCCAAGAGTGGGTTATCCCCTACTCTCTAAATTTGTGGTGTCATGGGGGAGACTGACGATGAGGAGTGTCAAGAGGGACCCAACTAACAACACAAGGTCATTCCCCCAATCATCTATTAAAGTCTAAATGTGTTCCACCTCTAAATGCACTTTCTCTACTTCATCCTATATATGAAGCATAACATTAGATATAACATTAGCCTTATTATTAGTAGGGAATTAATCTTCAAAAGAAGCATGAAAAAAAAATAGCATCATCTATATTTTTCCATAATTGAAAGAGAAATTGAGCTCGAATAATATGCCATATTTGCGTAATTATTGTAGGAATCATGACTGAGTCCCCTAAAGCAACATCTTCAGGGTAAACATTTTTAAAATGAAGGGTTTAAAAATTTATGAATTTAGACCTAGCCTGACTATGCATGCTTACAAAACATAAAAACATGTTTTATAGATTTTGGGTGATTGCAAACTAAGTAGATGGGATGTGTCATTCCCACGTGAACGAATCAGGGGCCAATTGGAAGCCCATGATAAAGAATACACCAGAAATGTGTGCTTGTTTGGGATCAATAATGGCATTCCACACACATTCAAACCTTATTTTCCAAACTTGTTCTGTGGAGTTTAAATTCCACTTGGCATTGAGACCATTAACTTGAAGGAGTTGAGGAGAGAGGAGTTGATAACCTAACCAAGGTTGGTACTAGAAGAATGATGTCTCAACAAGGCATTTCCAATCAATCTACCATGTTGAGTGAAATTGAACTCCAATTTTTTGGAGATGCACTTTAGGTATAGAGTATTGAATTTTCAAGATAAACTCTTGGTCACTAGCCTGCAAATTATACTAAATCTTGAGAACTTACCTTGGAACCTAGTCCCTAATTTACTTACAAAATAGGTCAGAAATGACCTTGATTAATTTTCTAAATAGTTGGTGGATCTTGATCTAAGGCACAAGAGCGAATGACACTTCGTTAGGAGACCATCACAATGAGTGGAAACTGAGAGACAACCCATAAATGAAATCATCTCCATTTAAATATAAGTATCAGTTAAAAAGTTTCCAAACCTTTCAAATACTCTTAACAACAAAAATACCAATAATAATAATTAAAATCTAAATAATAAGAAGAAATTGAAAATTTAAACATTTCTCCTCTCCCTTTTCTCATTAAAAAATTACCTTATATAATATAATTTCTAAACAAAAATTTTCATACTTCATTCCCTTTCTTTAAAAAAATAAATGATCCACTTCAAATATAAGACATAACCTTAGATTTTAATGTCAAATAGACTAAAATGAAATATATATGTTTTATGTCATATGTGTTGCATATGAAATGTACCTTATATTCATAGTAAGGAGAAAATCATATTCCCACCTATCATCACCATACGGATCTAATTTATTTTTTAAAGTTTAAAAGGACTTGCAAACCTCGACAATCATAAAGTAATTTGCACACGAATTCATAAAGAAGAACAAATTTTGTTGAAAAAGTAAGCAGACATAAATATTTCAATTTCTCTTATTTTGGACATGAATATACAATAATTTACTTTTAATTTTTCATTTTAATGAGTCAATGTTAAGATCTTTCTATTCACTTCCTCTAAACCATTTTTAATTACTTCAATTTGCTTAATTAATTCGTCTTTGTTTATTTATCGTGCCAAAGTTCAATTACATCCATTTTTTTTCTCCACTTATTTATTGAAATATATATTTTGTATTTTCTTTAAAAGAATAAAATCATATTTTCGTATTTCATCACCATAAGTATTTATAGATTTTAATTATAAAAAGTATACCAAATTTAATATAAATTTTGACGTAAGTTTGAATATGTTATGGCAAAATTAAAGCTGAAATAGGTGTTTTGATATGAATTATTATAAGAGATTGTAAATTAATTTTAGGAGTGGATGATTGGGTATCATATGTCTTGAAGGTATAACTGTAGGAGTCTTAATGTTAGGAGTTCTGACTCAGGTTGTTAAAGTTGTATAGAAAAGAATAGTAGAAATCATAATTGAAAGTGATGGAAAGGAGTTTTGATTCAGGATGTTAAAGTTGTATAGAAAAGAATAGTAGAAATCATAATTGAAAGTGATGGAAGTGTATTAGAGACCATATGAGGTTGAATGATTTAATTTTAAAGAATCATTATAGGTACTATCTCATCTCATGTTGTTTCAAAGGTGGGATAGATAACTCAAAAGATGGGCTATGAATAGTATGCAATTTTTCATTATGCACAAACTTAAGTTAAAGATGTAGTGTGGTCGATATGAGTCTCATTTGATTTAGGCATGGGCATTCAGGGAATAGATTATAAGCGCTAGCATTCGACACTAGGAAGAACCACAATAATACAATTTTGGGACCAACGATAATTGGTAATGTAATACCACCAAAAAATTTGTGTAATACCATCATAACTCCTAAGTATCACAATTATACATATAAATATTTTTTAATATAGTAAAGAGAGAAGACTATGCTAAACCAACTACATACAATTAACCAAGCTGAAAAGTAAGGGAAATGCTGAAAGTAAGAACTATTTGTAAAAAGGATATCGTGAAAATTGACCGTATAGCTTTCATCAAAAATCATCACAACAAAGACAAATAATTAAAAATTTACTAATTAAAATAATATCAATATATATATGTGTGTAATGAAAATATTTTAGTTTAGATTGTAAAATAAATTTAGCAATGACACGATCTTAGACCTAAGTCAATATAATTCATTTAGCTGTTAGAAGCTTTTTGTTTCAATTTTACAACTATTATAATATTTTTCAGTTTTGACTTTTGTCTTTCAATATGAGGAACTGAACTTGATAATTTGTTGTTATATATGATTCTTGTACTTTTGTTCTGTACATGAATGGTATCAGTACTTTGCACTATGTCAGTATGTTGTTATATATGATTTTTATTGTAAAATATTTTAAGACAATTGTTTAAAATAATAATATGTAAACAGAACTAGACAGCCATAAACAAGGGCATGTATTTCACAAAGCTTATATATATATATATATATATACAAAAACTTTTTAACTGTCCTTTCTATCAACCACTTAATCAAAGAGCATTTCAAAAGGCTTATAAATAATTAACAAATGCAGTTTTCTTCCTTCCTTACAGTTTTATTCAAAATGATTTTTATTATGAAAGAAATGTACATACTATGCATATTTATCAAAATAGTCCCATATGTGACTGAAATGTACAAATCTGATGTTGGGTAACTTTCATTGTGATTAAATCCATTTATCCATTTAAGTCTTGTTCATATTTTGTTTTTATCAGTCTTCATCTTGTTCTGCATCTTTCATTTCATTTAGCTATGTATATCAGGATAAATAAATATAAATTTGTTGGCTACATGGCTTGTGCAGGAAAACTTCATGTCTTATTTATGTCATATTATGCTAAGTCAATTAATGTGTTAAACCAGAACAAGCAGTTACAAAACTATTTTGAGTCCACTCCCATATGCTTTCACTGCTTACTTATTTTTTATAATGCCAAGTTGACAAAAATCACCCCAACTCTTATGACTTCACTGTCAAGCATTGACTGCTTCACTTCTTATATTGCTCTTATGACTTCTTATATTACTCTTAAAAATTCTTCTCCCATCTTTAGTCGTTTACAAATATTTTTTTTATACAGATTGTTCTGGTAGACAGAGAAAGTTTTAGGCAATGTCACTATTGCATACTTGCTCTGCATTCAGCTGTGGTCAATTATGTTCTCAACAACGTTAGCAGTAACCTAAAGGCACATGCATGCTACTATGTGGCCCTTGAATCTTCCTTCATTTGTCTTCACATTTATTATCACTCATATCAACTTTATAGTCTCCATAGTTATTACTATATATTCTCCTCACAGTTTCGAATTAGATTTGATACCTTCTTTTATTAGAACACATTAATATATCAATTATTTTAAAAATAAAAATAGAGTACATAGATGGTTATAATAAAAGGTGGTTTGTTGGTATTCATTGCCCAAAATCAATATCATAAAAAAAATGATAAAATCATAAATTGTTAATAAAAAATATTGTTTAAACTTGGTTAAACAATAAAAATATCAAAATGCCATAATAAAACATTGAGATAAGTGTCAACATCATGCACAGGGAGTAGCACTAGAATGAGGTGGTGACAAATCATTATTAAGAAAAAAATGGCCCAAGAAGAAGGCTCTCCCTAGGATGATTCGAAGCAATACACCCATTTTGAGCATTCTCTAGAGGAGCCAAAGTCACTATAATGTCCCACTTGGAAGGCATAAACATCATAACACCCCTCTGATCACCACCCTACATTGACGAGGTCCAACGAGATGGCTCAATAAGGGATTTTTTGTATAGATGAGAACTCAAACCCCCTACTAAGGAGTAGCGAAGGAGACAAGATTATGTAATCAGCTTCACTGTCATCTAGGCACCAGTGAAGGATTCCCTTAAAATAATAAATCCAAAGGAACCTTCCTCATGGTACATGGTGTATTGCCCAAATGTTTGAGGAGCTCTTGGAGATGCTAAAACTCAAAGGAAACCTTTTTAGCTTGCGATTGGATCTAAAAATAAGCCTAAGAGATAATAACAACTTTATCATTAACTGAAAACTATTGTGAAACAGCCGCATTATTGAAAATGATGGCATTCCTAGATTTCTAAAGCTGAAAAGGATAATATATTTGAAAAAAATCCATATAAATGCTATATAAATTGATGGGATTTAGGTAGAAAGGCTAAAATAAATTGTGAATCCATTTCCACGCTGCATGAGCATGAGGACAAGTCCAAAATAAGTGTTTAGTCTTGGTTATAAAACACATATGAAACTTGGGATTAAAAACCTCAATGTGTTTGAGTCTTTCCCCTAATGGCAGACCCTAGTATATAAGACACCAAAGAAAATGAGTAAGATTGGGCTCGAGCTTGGAATTCCATGTCTGATCGAAGTGAGAAATACACATTTGGGGAGATGAGTTAAAACTTTACCAACTATTTAACTTTTTGAGAGCTAAGGAGAAATGGATCATGATCCAAGAAAGCAATCATGAATATTAATTCTTAAAAGCAACATCACAACTCCATCATCGGTATTTCCATCAGGGAACTAGTGGCTGAAGGGAAAGCTTATGCATCATAACATTTTCGATGAGCTCTGGAATGTGTAAAATGGAAGGCATATTTAAAGTTAAAAGATTCTATTTCTTTTATAGGTTAGGCCAAAGAATCCAATCTCTAAAAGAGATAAGATCTCTAACAATGGAAATGCCTTTTCTAAAATCCAAAGGGTTTTGATTCCTAAAGTTTTAGCAAGTGGCATGAAACTATTAGACATAATAGGGAATTGTTAGCCAAATTTCATACCTTGTTTTGTAGATTCCTTTGGCTACGTTCAACGTTCACTTGTCTATTTTAACTCACTTGTAAAAGACCTGTTGTTTTCTTTTATTTTCTTCAAAGCTTTTGTTTGGCCTTTTCAAGTGTCTTTTTGGTCTTTTGCCCAAAGTTTGAATTCTTTCAGGGTTTTTGTCTTGGACTTTTGTCTCGAACAAAAATTCTGAAAGAATTCTTCCTTTGTCTTTTCCTGAAAGATTGTCCTTCACAACTTTTCCAAAAGAATTATTTCAAACTTTTTGTCTAAAACAATCTTTCTAAAGGGTGCCTTTGAGATTTTCTAAGGGTCTCTCTCTCTCTCTCCTCTCTCTCTCTCTCTCTCTCTCTCTCTCTCTCTCTCTCTCTCTCTCTCTCTCTCTCTCTCTCTCTCTCTCTCTCTCTCTCTCTCTCTCTCTCTCTCTTCAAAGTGTCCTTAGAATTTTTTTTGAAGGGGCACATTCCCTTCAAAGTGTCCTTTGAAACTTTTTTGAAGGGGCACTTTCCCTTCAAAGTGTCCTTCAAAACTTTTATGAAGGGCACTTTCCCTTCAAAGTGTCCTTCAGAACTTTTTTGAAGGGACACTCTCCAAGCCCGAAGGACCATTTCTTATGCAAAAGGGATAGTTCATCTCTCCGAAGGGACAATTGAGAAAATTTCAAAGGGTATAGACACTTGTATAGTCCATAGAAGGATGGTTTCAAAAGAGTCCATAGGGACAGTTTCAAAATGTTGAAGGGTTGTTCTCGACAAAAGTGTCCTTCAGAAGGTTTTCGAAGGGACACTTGAAAAAGGGCCCAAAATGATATGGAATAGCCAAGATAAATCTGAAAGACCAATTCCTTCAGAGAAAGTGTCCACAGGGAAATTGTTTAGGATGAGTGTCGAGCAAAGACCCAAAGCAATAAGGAACCTGAAGGAATTGTCCTAGTGAGTGACGGCTGTATGGATGTCAATTTCATGATAGATGACTAGCTACTGGCATTCAAACACAAAGATTCTCAGTAGAGCAATGGTCCTTTTTTAAATCCCAGGCATCTAAAGGATCACATTCTCCATTCGACAAAACATACTAGAGGGCCATTCCACCATTGATCGGGTCATGATCTAGGTCATTCTGGATGGCCAATGGAAAGATCAGTCATTATGCACATGGATTCCCAGTAAGTCCCCTTTGATTATAGTAGAATGAGAGTGACTCATGCCTTATGCCTTTGCACACCTCAACAAGCTGGTGGGAGGCTGTTAAGCATCATGACAAAACTACACAAGTGGATTCCTTTGTCACAACCAATTGAGGCCTTCCCAAAAGTATATTGACTCCACTGAGCAATTGTAAAATCATCTTCAAAAAGATAGGCTAATAGTGTAACCACTTGAGATGACATGGATCAATCATGTGGCTAAAAAAAATATCATTGGCAAAGATGGTTGCAGCTAAAGACAATGACTCCTAATAGATTGATTCCTCTCTTTGGTGCTCAAAGGTCTCTCCCTCTCTCATGTCTCTTGTGTTATATATACAGCCCTTGGGCTAATTTAAAATCATCCACACAATGTATGGTGAAGCCTTGATGAATTGTTATCATTTCCCTACCTTTAAGCAATTAAGCATAGGTCTATTCATTTCAATTTCTAAACAGTTGTCTGAGTGTGTAAGAGACACATAGTGATAATAAGTGATGGTGTCATCCTTTTGTCCTTTATCCTTCACATTTTGAGCAAGATTTTTGGTCTAACAATCATATAGAGTGTGTCCAAGTGTATGGAATTTTTGCATGTGTATAATTGTTCTTGAAGTATAGATGTTGCCTTTCAATTCATCTGCCTTGCATCCTTTCATTCATCTCACCTCTATCTAAACATTATGTTAGATTATTTAAAGCTTGAGAATGGTTTAAGTATTTTGGTGTATTGTGCACTAGGTTATGGCGTTCATGTGGACGATAATCTTTGGTGCATCACCATTATTAGAATAGGTTTCTTTCATGCAAATTCTAACTCTTTTCCTTTCAATCAATTGGTTTAAATAGAGATTATCTTGTATAATACATATAGGGAGCTAGCCCTTTAAATCTAGAGGTTCATTTCCCCTATAGGTATACCCACATGCCTATAAATGTCCCAACATTGCCCAAATTTGGAAGAGGCCTGAACATCCTCTTCTAGGGTGTAAGATTTGGAGACAACAAGAACCACCATAAGTTGTGGTCATTAAAATAAATACCAGATCTAAACCCATCTGCAATCCACTTGAAGTATGGCTTAACAACTTCAAAATATTTATAGATGCATTTTTACACAAAAGACCCCTCAGTTTTGATTTGGGTGGAGGTGATAAGCAAGGTATGAAAACCCTATATTTTTCCAACAAGCCTTGTCATAGGGATATCTTATGGAGATGCAATGCCTTATCAATATTTTTCATGCTTCATAGATTTTAATAGCACAACTAATCCATTTAGCATAGACAGCAATGATTTGTCTATACATATCAATGATTCCCACACCACCCTTATCTTGAGGAAGGCAACAAATGTCCCATGCCACTTTATGAAAACCTCTAGTGTGATTAGCATTATCCCAAGGAAAATATCTAACCAGTTTAGCTAACTTAACATAAGAAGTTTTTAAGGGAACCCAACATAAATAATAGTATATGTAGGTGGCAGCAAAATTTTTGGTGCAGACATGAAACTTGCCTACCAACAACAAAGGCTTTGTGATCCAATAGGCAATCTTATTTTCAATCCTCTCAAGCACATGTTACCATAGCTCAAGGAGGTAACATCAAAGGTAAAAAGAATGCCTAAGGATTTGAATCTCTCCCCTCTTTTGGTCCATTTATATTAGAAGATCTTAAGATAATCTAACAAAAGCATCATGCTCTACCTAAAGCATTGATTTTTGGCCCACTACAGATCAAACACAAAAAAAATGCAAAAAATATGAAGACAATTCAATGCTTCTTTGAAAAAATCCTCATTATTTGCAAGTGTAAGGAAAGAGTCATCTACAATGTTATAATTTATGAGATGATTAGTTCTATTGATAAGCATAATTCCTCTAATAATCCCTTGTTAAACTCTATGGGAAATAAGATATCTGAAAGCTTCAACCGCCATAACATAGAGAACTAGAGTGGGAAGGGAACCCTGTTAGATAGAGTGGAAGAGGCCAAAGCTTTCCAACTTGTGGTCATTAATGGTCAGAAAAGTCAAGACATCCGAGAAGATATTTTTCATATATGAGAAAAAGAATTTGCCAAAGCCTAAAGTATTTTACATGGTGAGGATGAAGTGTCAATCAATCCAATAACTGGATTTTTCAAAATCAAGTTTCAAAATTATAGTCTTTTGTTGAGAGGCACGAGCCCAGCCCATATCTTCCCATACTACAATAATGTTATCAAAGATCTATCAAATTTTGATAAAACTTGTTTGCTTTGGTATAATAATTATGGGAAGGATGTGACAAAGGTAGAGCACCAAGTCTTTGGCTATAATCTTATAAGATACATTTAGCAAAGTGATGAACCTCCAATTGGCAAGAAGTTATAGACCTCTTACTATAGGGATGAATTTAATGTTGAATTTTTTAATTAGTATCCCTAAGGATTTGTTGCATAATGCTTCATGGTAAACCTAAAGAAAATATGGACTGACAAACTAACATATGGACATGTAGAATTCACAAGGGAAACCATCCACTTCTAGGGCCTTATCATTGGCCATGCTTTACACTATCGCATAAATCTCATCAAACAGGGCATTGCACAACTATTGATCTAAAGGGATTAATTTTTGATGAAGCACATCTAATCATTCTTTAAAATTTTGAGACTACTCCACTATATCTTATTAGGCTTGGAACACCAATTTATAGTGGTCCAAAAAATATGAGGAAATTTCAGTAGACTAAAGAGACAATTGTGTGCAGTTTGAATAACTTTAATATGTATTATGGCTTACTTTTCTCAAAGAGAATTGAAAAAATAATTGGAGGCATGATCACAAACTTTGAGCCAATGTAAATGGGCATGAATCTAGGCACCTATGGTTGAATGGCATTCCATAAGTTGAGTTTGTGTTTGAGCTTGGAAACCATAATCTATAACTGAGAATAGAATAAAATTTTCTCAAGCTATTCGATAACCCTTTGAAATTATTTTCCTAACACTCCATTAGCCCACTTTTGAACCCTCAACATGTGATTTCCATAGTGTTTGAGAAAGGAGGTGGTGAATTTATCACATCATTCCACCACTTGATCCATTTGGAAATGTAAGGTGGACATGGCACCAAATTCCACACTATAGCTATGATTCAGATAATACCCTCATTATTGAGGAATGGCATGTTCAAAAATCATTGCATACAAGGGATTTTATGTAGGAAACCTCCCCACTCCAACTGAAAGGTGATGTTACTATGGTTAGAGAGAACAAACTCTGAGTAGAAAGTAAAAGATTTCATATTGAAAATGTGAAAGGATCATTTGTGTTGCTGAAGGAGAATTACACAATCAGTTATTTTAAGAAAATGATTAGAGTGGAACCTTGAATTAGACCATATAAACCAAGGATTTTAACATAATGACCACCACCAAAAGAGATGGTTTGATAACCCCCAAAGAGTTTTAAAATGAAACTAGGCTTCATGTTATCCCACACACCAACACATTGAAATCACACCCTCTTATTCCTCATAAGACTCAATAATATTAAAGTCACAAAGTGAGCAAGATGGAAAAAGGAAAATTGTTGATTAATCATCACCATAATGACACTCTTTATGAGTCATCATTATGTGCACAAACATTTATGAGACCTAAATAATGGCCATCAATGTCAAAGGTGACCCATATTAACCAATGTCATATGTCTTCTCCTGATGTAACAAGTAAAGGAGAAAATTTCAAGGAATTTAAATTATTGGTGCCACGACGACCATCCTCATGCGAGGTAGAGTACTATGCACCATTTAACTAAATACATTTCAAAGAAGTTATAAGAAGAAACTCTACAATTTTTACTTTTTGTAAACATAAAATCTAAAGCACCACGCCACTAACAAACAAACCACTCAAAGAATTTTCATGAGGACTCTATGAGACCTTGAACTTTCCATGAGAGAATATTCATGAAGAAGAGTCCTCCATGTGAAGTTCTCCATAACCATTCTCAAACCCTTCCTCAAAAACCAAAGCTGTAAATCCATTTCTTAAAATGAGATGCTAGTTTAGTAAAAGATAATCCTCTAGTGAAATGGATCGATGCTTAGCCACATTCTCTCCTCATGGTGAATCATTATTGCTACAAGGCATACTATATGAATGCCTAGAAGGCAAATCATTTTTTAGGAATTCCCAACATTTAAAACAATTACTTGCATAAAATATTCTTGAGAAACTTAGCTTTGAGGGAGAATCAAAAGATATTAAACTAGATGGATAGGGTTTGGAGGAGGGAAAACATTCTCAGCCATTTTTTCACTCTATTCAAGCTTGTCATTAAAGTCTGTATTAGTTGTTTTAGGTTTTTTATCCCCTGTGACCAATTTTTTTGGTTAGCAATTGTAATCCAAAAATAATAACCTAGCTAGGGTTTTTATCGAAGCAAAAGATTAAAGGCATTTTGTGTGATGCATCCTCAATCATAACCATTTGGACCTCAACAATAAACTTGAAATCTTGATTGTTAAGTCTGTACTTAGTTTTTATCATAGGTTAGGGTGTCCACAACCCAGTTATTTTGTCAAAAATATCGGCAATAGTGCAAATGTATTTCTGAAGAGTCTAATTAATTTAAACCTAGGATCTTTTACTAAAGGGTTACCTTTGTGGTGAATAACATGAGACCACAACAAAGAGTCAATGTTGATAGAAAACCCAATTCTAAATTGATCCCTTTTTCAAATAAACAAGGTTTTAATAGCTTCCCAAGATTTCCAAATGCTCTTAGAAATAAAGGTACATGTGATCACAATGGCCATATGAGTAATAATCAAGGTGTGAAACCCACTTACTTTCCATGGCATTCTCCCATAATGGATACCATAAGAGACATAATGCCTAAGAAGGATTTTGTTTACATCCTTTACTTCAATGGATCAAAGGTCCCATTTCTCACAAAGTGGAATCTGTTCCTTTTGAATATCAACTAACCCTATAAATCTAACATATTTGGGCCTGCAACAAAACTCCCAAGCCACTCTATGAAATCATTCCTTCCCTTCAGAATTGACCCATAAAAAATCTATAAGCAACATCTCTAATGTTTTTAAGGCAAATTTTAAAGGGCCCCAGAAGGAGTAATAAACATGAATATCTATTAATTTTTTTAGCAAATCTAGAACTTGCCTACAAAAGAGAGAGGCTTTGTTATCTAATATGAGAGTTATTATCAATTTACTGAATAATATTGTTACATAACTCAACTTGAGAGGCTTGAAATACAAATGGAGTCCTTAAGAACTTAAACAACTTCATATGTGAGATCCACTTCCAATTAAATTTATCAAACTAGTTGTGCTTAGGATCAAAAGATTATCAATAACAATTAGTCTTACCCCACTAGATATTAGAACCTGATGCCAAATAGAATTTTTGGAGACATTCAATAGCATTCTTGAGCACCTCCTAATCTAAAATGTTGAGAAAAGAGTCATCAACAAAGTGTCCATTTATGATTTGGTCTTGAGGGGTATGGGGAAGGGAGATTCACTTCACAATGCCTTTAGATGCAGAGTTCCCCAACAAGTACCCAAAACCTTCAATATTTAACACATACAGAGAGGAAGCCAAAGGACACCCTTACCTAATACATATAAATAGGCCAAAATTATCAAATTATTACCCATTTATTGTCAAACAAGCATAAACATCTTTAAAAAGGGTTTAGACTAATTGCACAAATATGGGTCCAAAACCATGGGCTTGCAACATCAAAATAATCAAATGTCATTCAATCTGATCATAACCTTTTCAAAGTCCATTTTAACAAAAAGAGCCTTTTTTGGAATATGCAAGCCCATTTCGTCCCTTCATAAATAGCTATAATGTTGTCAAGCATGTATCTTCCTTAGATAAAACATGTTTTCTTTGGCCTGGCTACCAAGGGGAGAATATACTTAATTCTAAGGGTCATGGCTTTGGAAATAATCTTGTAAGAAACATTGAAGAGGTTGATAGGTTTCTAGTTAGCGATAAGCACAGGATCTCTTGCTTTGGGGATGAACTTGTTTTTTCCCTCATTAATGAGCATGCTTAAAGACCTTATGTACAGGGCTTCAGTAAAGATTCTATGTAAATTTGGCCCAGCATAATCCTATAAGACTTGATAGAATTCACAAGGAAATTCATCAACCCTTGGGGATTTATCATGTGACATAGAATTAGTGCCATTCCGAAGCTCATCAATGGAAAGAGGCCTATCACAAACCATTTTTTGGCTAGAGGAAAGCTTACAGGACAACACTAATACATTTATATAGATCATGTTTCTACTTTTCATTATAATCTTAGGCTTGAAATACTTGTTTTTAATTTTAAACACATATATTTGGTATTAGACACATGTCAGTTTTCACCAATCCTTAACATACATGAGTTGTGCATATATAATTGAATCTTGTTCACATTCCCTACAAAACATTCACCTATCTACAGGCTTGGCCTTTCTAATTATTTCTCGTACATATATATATAGGATCTCCCTAATATGTGCCTAAATGATCTAATATCCTAAACAAACTGCCACCATTCTCTAGATCATCTTCTTTATCCTAGATAGTTATGGGAATAATTAGACGATATTGGTTTCTTATAGCATATGCCTTCGCTAGAGGTGTCCCAGGTTATCCAAATAGTTACTTTTCAAATTCAAGCCCTTCCCTTGAATTGGCCCATACATTTCGCATGTCAGCTATAGAGGGAAAACACCCAAAGAGTCAACTATATATGCATATCAAGCCTAAAGCTAATCATATCTAGAATATATCTAACATTGCATTCGCACATTGAGGAATGCATCTACACATCCTTGAGGCTCTTCATTAAAGCATCCAAAATTGAAAACCCCTAAAAGGACCAATCACTAAGCAAATTTTGAACCCCTAAATCAAAGTCAAAGTTTTATATTGCCAAGTGTCAAAAGCCAAACAAGTTGCATACATTCTAGTGGAACAACTACATGTAGTTTGAGCCCTCTTATGAGTATTGGAATGTAGGCAACACTCAACCACACAACAGGTTGTGGTTGGTGTTATCCAACCCATCTCTCTAACCCTTTTTTATAACACAATCCTAGTGTCAAAAGTTGAGCTAGAGTTTCAAGGTGAAGGAAGACATATGAATTTGTGCATAGGATCAAACATCTAAAATTACATATGAAAAATTTTTATAAGTAGGCATAACGTTCTTTGGGGGAACAAATTGGAAAGAATATAGAAGACAGGTGCATAGACATTTATGAGACCTAAAGAATGGTTATCAATGTCAAGGGTGACCCATATTACTTGATGTGATGGATTTTCTTCTAATGTAACAACTAAAAGAGCAAGTTTTAGTAAAATTAAAATATTGTGGCTACCACGACCATTCTCATGCGAGGTGGGGTACTATGTGGCATTTGACCATATACACTTCAGAGAAGTTTGTAGAAGAAAGCCTATTCCTTTAACTTCCTTCAAACACATAAAATTTAAAGCACCAAGATGCTGACAAGCGGACCACACAAAGAATTTTCATGACTCTATGAAACCTTAAACATTCCATGAGAGAATATTCATGAAGAAGAATCATCCATGTAAATTTCTCCCTAACCATCGTCAAATCCTTCCTCAAAAACTAAAGCTCTAAATTTGTTGCTTAAAAGAGGTTGTTGCTTTTGTAAAAGATAATCCTCCATCAAAATGGAGCAGCGATAAGCTCCATTATCTCCCCATGGTGAATTTATAGTGTTGCAAGGTGTACTACACAAATGTTAGGAAGGTGGGGCATTTGTTGAGAAGTCCCAACACTCGAAACAACTATTAGCATAGAATTTTATTGAGAAATTTGACTCTAAGGGATAACCAAGAGATATTGGACTCGAGGGATAGGATTTGGAGGAGGTAAATCATTCTCAACATATATATAGGCGTAGTCAAACTCCCATACTAGACTCTAGACTAAGGGCACCCCATACCATATGAAATCTATATATGGGGTTCTCCCCTACCCCGACCCACCTAAATATAGATAGATAGGGCCCCACCTTGATTATAGATATGGAGATATGAATTGGATGGAGGAAAACACCCCAAATAGCCAAATAGATATATAGGCAATCGATCATAGTTTGATTCAAGTGATCTCCTCCCCCCAAAGCCAGAAGTAAGTTATCCATCTAAAGATAGGGGGTCAAGCCCAAGACGACTATGCCCATCCCATGGGTCCAGCGAGAATCTAATCCTAATCTATGGGCCCATATATAGATAGGGGCCCACCCCACTATCTGGAGGGGGAGGGTCCTTTTCTCTATTTTTGTATTTATATGTAATGATCAAATATATCAATTAATATAGTCTATTGAGGCTTGTCATTGGAGACTGTTTATCAACTTTAGGCTTTTAATTTTTTGTGGTTTCTTTTTTTGTTAACAATAGTAATCCATCCAACCATCATTCCTTTATGTTGTCCTTTATTTTAAGCAAGCAACTTTTTCAGTATACTACTTTGGCCTTGAGCAAACCGAAAGAGGACAATCACAAATCCTATGGTTGAGGGCTTGGCATCAAAAATATGTGTTTGAAAGGTTGATAAAGGTGATCTTTTGCATAAAGTGCTTAGACCCTATCTGAATATCGATAGACTCTTTCAAGTATTTCGTGGAGTCAACCTCGACACAAATGCACTCGTTCAGAGGTGTTGAGTAAAAACTATATATCTCATTACAAATCACACGCCTAATGGGTTGGACGATTTGAGCCATGAAGGACCATAAAGAGACCGAGAAACCAAATAACTCAACCCAAACATGGACTTTGAGAGAGACTTGCTCAAAGACTTTGAAATCCCAAGTCCAACACGATAAAATCGTCAAGATGTTCTGCACGAACAAGTAGCATGACTTGAAAAGCAAAGTTTGCACATGTGATGGTTCCTCAAATGAGAACAAAAATAACCCTCATCTAAACCTTGTTAATCCTACTCATCTAGACCTTGTTGGATTCTTAGTGGCATTTAACCTAGGTTTGGAGAGAGTTCTCGATGAGAATGAGACTGGCAAAATAAACAATAATACAGTTATTTTTATACCATCTAAAAACTGATTCAACATCATCCACATTTGAAAAAACATCACTACGCTAAAAAAAAAAAAGATTGAAAGAATCATTATCTCGTCGTATACTTTTAAGACAAATTTTCAGGTCCCCATACACGAGTGGTGGATTAGACTCCCATCGATTTGGCACAAATTCGATATTTTAGGCTCGCGACATGCTCTTTACACAGAGGGGCGATGGCGACATCTGAGAGATTAGACGGATCGTTAAAGTTGTAATAATTAGTAAAATGCCATACTATTATTATCATTTCGTGTCCACGTGAAGATCCTCAATTAGATTTGAATGTGTCTGTTAAAAGCAACTGAACGGCAAGGGGAACAAAATGTCAATTCGCCACACGGTATAATGAGTATGATGAGAGACCCAAAAGTAACATAAGTATGAAAAGTTAGTGGTGTTGGTGGCATTATGAAAAGAAGATTCTCCTTCACGTGTGCATCATTACCAGATGTTTTTGTCCTCTTCAAATACCCCCGATTTGCATTAGGTGCCAAAATTCAACATACCATTGTCAATTCTCCCACGTGATGTTGCACTTGTGCTTTTGGACTTCACTGCCCCAAAAGAATCCCCCTCCAAAACACCTTTGTTTTGCTTTATTCTTTAAAAAAATCGAATCCTTGCACTGTCATTGCTTTTATCTTATGAGGATTTGTTTTGGTGCAAACTATTTTTTTTTAAAACAATGTGTAAATAATTGATCTTCTGTTCAGTGTCATAGTACCAAGCGAGACCCTGTGGCTAGAAAATATAAAGTGGCTGTGCGATCTACGTCATCTTCTTCCTCGTTCCCTTCGTCTTTGATCTCTCCTCAAAGAATTCAGTTCAATTGAGTTAACTGCCACTCTGTTAATAGCACAAACTGCATTCCCCCAAATGGTCAATAAAGGAGCAAAGGTGCTTCACTTCTAGGGCCACTTTTTCGGGTTTAATAAACTTGAATCTACAATATGATATTAAGTATAGTAGCAATTTTGATAACAGTAGACAAATCTTTTTTTTAAATGTTCTTTGTTAAACACTACATATTTCTATCTTGCCAATGTTGAAATAAAATCTCAATGTGAAAATGTCACATATTTTCTTAAACTTTGTTGTGAGCATGACCAAGTCTCTATTCAAAACAATGTTCCATGATTTGGTTTGAGCTAAATGGTTTGAAAAAAGAGTGAATCCATTTCTAGACCTGCTGAGCTTGCACAAAGAACTAGAATATGTGTTTGAGTGACTCAATTTGACTAAAAGCAAGGCATCTAGGAGTAGAGATCCCCATACAGAACAATCTATCTCAAATAGGAAGACCTTGGTACAAAATGCACCATGCAAAATGAGCATGTTTAAGTTCAACCACCGTAACCTAGACATTATGGAATCTTTTGTTCCGAGTGAAAGAGGAGTTATTAAGGCTGCATCATTCATTGGGAAATTAACAAGGAACAATGCGAGGAGAAATCTATTGATAATTTAGTTAGCATTTGTATCGAAGCAAAAGAGTAGAAACATTTCAATTCCAATCTTTCCACTATTATAAGAGAGCTTTGAGGTAAATTTTGTGTGTTGCATCCTCGGGCACAACCATCTAGACCTCAATAATAGACTCAATGTCTTGATTATTAAGTCCATACTTAGATTTGATTATATGGCAAGGTGCCCACGACCTACTTCTTTTATCAAAAATGTCAGCAATAGTGTGTATGCCTTTTTCAAAGAGTCTAAGAGCTTTAACCCTATGAACTTTTGCTAAAGGGCTACTTTGGTGGTTGAAAATTTGAGACCACCATAGAAAGTGAGTGTTGATAGAAACCTTAATTTTTTATTGATCCCCTTTCCAAATAAGCAAGGTTTTAATAGCTTCACAATTTTTTAAAATGCTCTTATTAACAAATATGCATGTGATCTCAATGGTCATAGGGGCAAAAGCAAGGTTTGAAATCCCAACCCTTTCTAGGTTATCCTCCCATAAGGGCTACCAAAAGAGATGCAATGCCTAAAAGGGATTTTCTTAGCCTCCTTAACTTTAATAGCTTGAAGGACCCATTTAGCACAAAGTGCAATCCTTTGCTTTTCAATATCAAAAAACCCAATACCTCCAACATATTTGGACTTAAAACCAAGCTCCCAAGCCACTTATTTAAATCCTTCCTTCCCTACATAATTGACCCAAAAAAAATATCTTAGTTTTTCCAGCATTGTGTAGGCAACCTTTGAAGGGGCCCAATAAGAGGTGTAATAAACATGAATAGCTGGGAATTTTTTTTAGCAAATCTAAAACATGCTTGCAAGAGAAAGAGGCCTTACTATCTAACAAGAGAATTTATTCTCAATTTATTCAATAATATAATTCCATAACTAAACTTGAGAGGCTTGAAAGGCAAAGGGAGTCCCCAAGAACTTAAACATCATCATGTGCAAGATCCACTTCCAATTGTATTTATCAAACTAGTTAGAGTTAAGATCAAAAGATTGTCTACAACAATTAGTATTACCCCACTAGATATTAGAACCTCAGGACAAATAAAAAATTTGAAGACTTTCCATAGTGTCTTTGACCACCCCCTCATCTAAAATGGTGGGAAAAGAGTCATCAACAAAGTGGCCATTTATGAGTTAGTCCTGAAGGGTATGGGGAAGGAAGATTCCCTTCACAAGGCCTTTAAAGGCATAGTGCCCCAAAAAGTATACAAAACCTTCAATAGCTAACACATATAGAGAGGCATCCAAAGGAAATCTTTGCCTAGTATATCGAAATAGGCTGAAATTCTCTCAGTACTACCCATTTATTTTCAAATAGGTAGAAACATCTTTGAAAAGGGTTTGGAATGATTGCACAAATATGTGCCCAAAGCCAAGGGCTTACAACATAGAAATAATTAATTGCCATAGAATTTGATCATAAGCCTTTTCAAAGTCAATTTTGAAAAAGAATTTTTTTTGGGATGTGCGAGCCCATTCCATCCCTTCACAAATACTTATAATGATTTCAATAATGTATATGCCTTGGATAAATTATTTTTTCTTTGGCCTGACCATCAAGGGGAGAAGATACTAAATTCTAAGGGCCATAGCTTTGAAAATAATCTTGTAAGAAACATTGAGGAGGTTGATAGGTCTCTATTTAGTTATAAGCTCATAATCTCCTACTTTGGGAATGAATTGATGTTGCCCTTCTTAATGAATATGCCTAAAGAGCCTATGTCTAGGTTTTCAATTTAGACTCTATGAAAATTTGGACAAAAAAAATCCTATAAACCTTGATAGAATTCACAAGGAAATCCATCAACCCATAGGGTTTTATCACATTCAATAGAATTAACAACATTCTAAAGTTTTTTGGAGAGAGGCCTATCACAAGCCAATATTTGGCTAGAGGAGAGATTGCAGGGCACCACACTTATGTAATTTTGCAAATCAGCCTCCCATTCTTCATTAGAATGTTGAGATTTAAATACCTATTTTTAATGTTTAACAAAGGCTTGAAGGATGCCTAGTAAACTAGTAAGATGATCTCCAACTTCTTTAAGTGATTTTATTTGAACAACAAAATGTCTAGCTTTTAGTATTTGGAAAATTCCTTAGAAACCTATCTCTAATTTTGAGCTAGTGGATTCTAGCCTAGATGTTAGCACCATAAACTTGGTGAATTTTAATGAATTTGATTTTTTAACATAGATTTGCAGTCTTAATTTATAAGGATTCATTAAAGGAAAGAGTTATATCTCTTGAGACACCCTATTTAAAATTCTAACATGGGAAACATTGGCTCATTTTATAATGAAAGCCAACTGCTTACCAATAACCCATAAGAAAGTGTGCACTATGGTAGCCTCCCAACACCCAATCTAGCCTTTCACACAAGTAGTGTGTGGGATAAGATTTTAAACCCGCCTAATGTGCATAATAGTATGTTCATGTTTCAAATTCAAAGTTTTGAAATAAAACTAGTTGCAAAAAATGTTGGCAAGAGGGGCTGACCACTCCATGCAAAATTTAATGGGATGATAGTTTGAAAGGAGGACGTCAGCAAGAATGCTAACTAGTCTATCAAAGCACTGGGTGAAGGTAAAGTTGTCTTATTCTACGAGAAATTTTCTCCCTAACTACTTGAGAATTCTATCATCTCCTTGGTGAAAGTTTGACCAATTTAACCAACCAAGTGGTGGATGGGGAGCGTTTATAATGGTGGTTTAGATCATACAAACATACTTTGTTTAACATATAAAACCATAATTATTTTTCACCAACACACCACCTCATGGGCAAAAGCCCTTCTTTATCTTCTATAGGTTCAATCATGTTAAATTTTTCACATGCAATCCAATTTTACATGGGAAATTCTTCTGCTTACCATGCTAGTGTGTCACTCTTTCCATGACATCGTTGGTAGTGTAGAGGTTAACTAGGCCAAGGGACTACCCATTAAAACTAAAAATTATCCAAGTGGCATGTCTTTATATGTCCACTCCCCATTCCATTATGAATGAGGTAAAACCCAAGGATATTAAAGTGAAAACCCCACCATGCCCCATTTCATGGTAGGACATGTGATAAGTAGCATCAACTCAAATCAATTTCACTATCATTTATAAAGGCTAATTGGTAATATTAGCTTCTTGTAATCACAACACATAGATTTTATAAAATTTATAATAATAGACCCTATCCATATACTCGTAGGTCGGGTGAGTTAAACTACACATGTTTCATGAAAAAACATTAGTAAATAACAATCAAGGTTCATATTATTCCCATCATGGCCTAAAAGTAGTAGAAACTTATTTCACATAAAATTTTGTTATTGACTTATGGCAAGAAAATCCACAAGTTGTACTAATTACCACTCTACCTGCATATATTTATCCTCTTCTTTTCCTAGAGAAGGGTTCTACAAGCATTACATCATTTGTCAGCATGGGAAAAGAAGGGTCTCCTTTTGCTATGGGGTTGATGAGGAAGGAATACTTTCAATTGTAGATAATGCTAGAGTCAGAGACTCTTGTGAACTAAAAATTATTAGTTGCTTTCCAAGTGATTGACATTATTGACCTAAAGTTATCATAAGGGGCTTGTACAATCAGAGCTTGAGAAATAGACAACAACTTTGCCACAACATGACCAAAATCAGCTTAAGTTTGGCATTATTGGTGGTATTGGGGGCTACATTTTTGGCATTGGTAGATCTATTATTTTTATTTTTTTATTTTGTTGGCCCACAACTCGCCAACCTTCATTAGTCCTTTATAAAGTTTTAGCTTGCTCAGTGATGGGTTTAGTTAGGGAAGTTTTAGTGGCCATAAGAGGATAATATATTATCTTATGTTGATCCAATTAAAAACAAAATAAATACGTATATGGAGATTGATATACAAGACTCTTTGAGTTAACTATTGTCCACCAACTCATATATCAATGGTTAACCTAAAGTCCTATGCAAGATCAAATTCAAAAAAGAATATTTGTTGGGGTATAGTAGAATAAAACTTACATCCACCTCAAAGCACATGAAACAAACCGAGGGTTTAACAAGTTTTTCAATAAGATGCCATAGAGTCATCCATAGACCAAGGAATTTCACCCATATAGAGACCTTGAGTTTGGCTTATCAAAGATTATGAAGTCTCTAGACAAAGATAAAACACTAGAAGATTAATTCTAACATACCAAGGTCCATGTTTGATAATAGTGGCACATGTTTTACTTAAATTTTTGCTTTTCCTTTAATGTGAAAGAAGAAATAAAATTGAAAGAGAAGGGTGTGTAAAGAAATACCTAGTAGAAAGTGTGTGCGTGATCCAGATGATGTGAGAACTCTTCTTTGGCTAGGGAAGAATACTTGCAATAAGATAAGACTAAAGAAAACTTGTTTGTTAGACAAGTAGATGGGTGGATTTCCTAGCGTATGCTATATCCAAGATAGCATGAACTATCTGAAAGGCTATCAATCCACCTTCTTGATACAAGTTAATGTTTGATAAAAAGGAAAGTAGCATAACATGAAAAATACTAGATATAAAGAAATATATACTTTTCAAATGAAATGTTGGTGTTCTAATAAAATAACATTAAGGTAAATTCTAAATTATTAAATAAATGTTCAGGTATATTTAGGTTATTTTTTTTGGTCTATGAGGTGATAAGGGCCAAAAAAATAGAGTTTGGTTGAGGTTTGGTTAGTGGTTGAAGGTTGTTGGTTTTGGGTAAAAAGGGTTCACACAGTGATTGTCAATGGTTAGGTTGACCGTCAATGGTTAGAGTAACTGTCAGTGATTTGGCAGCTAACCATTAGTAGATAGGGGACTAATAGTAGTTTAACAGTCGACCATTGATAGTTAGGGGAATTATCGATAGTTAGATAGTCAACTATTGGCAGTTACTATTGACAGGTCTAGTTAAGGTAAATGGTTGAATCCATAGGTTAGAGGTCAAAAGGCATCACATATTAGGTTGTTGGAGGTGTTGATTGGTTGAGAGGTCAGAGGTGGCTGGTTAAAAATGGTCTGATTTAGGTAGAGGTAATAAGAACAGAATACCAAATAGAATCTGATCAAGGTTTTTAACTTTAGAAAGGAAATAAATAAAAACTAAAACAAAGAGAAGAATACCTGTTATCAAAAGAAATAGAGAAATGGTAGACAATATCTGGAGGAAATGTGCTAGCATAATGATACTCTAGCCTCTGATAATGATTTGGGTAGTGTTTTGGTAAGGGTGAATACCTGCAAAGAGATTTTGACAGCATGCACTTATGGATTTTCTTCTCTGGATCTGTTCTCCTTTCTGCAACTCTCCTTTTATAGGAAAAAGTTGCCAAATGGAGTCGAATAAGTTGCTAAGTTGATATAGGATAAATAGTCTAATTTAGGTGGCATAAAGCTGATTTGTATTGCCAAATAGAAGGTTGCTAAGTTGGGTGCAAAGTTAATCTCATACACAATTGGAGATACATTGAAGCAAGTTGAAGACATGACCATCGGTGGGTAGTGTAACTATCACTAATTAGAGTGTTGATCATAGACAATTAGGGTGCTAACCATCAGTGGTTAGAGTGTTGATTGTCAGTGGTTAGAGTGCTGACCATTGATAGATAGAGTGTTGACCATCAGTGGTTGAAGTGTTGACCATCGATGGTTGAAGTGTTGACCATTGGTGGTTAGGGTACTCATCATCGGTGGTTAGAGTGCTGACTATCAACAATTGAAGTGCTAACCATTGGTGGTTGAAGTGTTGTCCATCGATGGTTGAAGGTTAAGTTTGGTTGAAGTGGTTTAAAATGGTAAGTTAGCAAGTTAAAAATTAGGCAAGTCAACTAGGTGGTTAACTAGCTACAAGGTCATGTAAAGGTTCAAGGATGTTTCGACATAAAAAATGACATAGTTTCTGAGTGTCTACATCATAATTGGTATGGAGTACAAACCTAAATAGGAAAAAACCCTTCCTTATTTTTTACATCCCATCTAGTTTAACACTATAGGGTTTTCATGTTGTTTGGACTCAACTTTTAAGAATGGATTTAGAGGATATTTAACTAAAATATCCAAAATGAATATGGGTTTCAAGCCACTAACACGCATTTTAAAAATCATTAATTTGAAAAAGAATATAAATATTATTTTCCTCAAAAGGGGTACATTACCTCATGAAATAATTTTTGGACAAACTTCCGACCTTTGTTTAGTGCCATCATCTCCACCACTAGATTGAGCCACATATAATAATGTGTGCCCCTATGGGGAGTCATTAAATAAAAAATATTATTAAAGGATGGATGAGTAAGTTTTAAGTAAATATATGTTAATCAAAGTAGGAAAAATCTTATGGAGATGAGTAAACAATGGCATAATGACAAGCTAAGGGAGAAAAATCCTAGGTCATGGCAGACATGATAGATAATCAACACTGAGTAGTTTCATTTTTTCTTCAACATTTATAGAATAATTGAACTCTATTAATAATATTTTGAATGCAAGCTCTCAAAATAATTTGCATGTATTACTTAACTTATTTCTTGAGGAAGTATTTTTATATGTTCATGTTGATTCAATACCCTCTTACTTTTTCTTTGCTTTCATTGTTAGTTGTTTTGCTTCTTTGTATTTCATTCATAAACTTAATTTGTAATGATAACTTCATTAATTATTGATGTTGTTTACAATTAATTTTTAATAGTTAGTAATTATATTTAAATTTGGAATGATCATGCTGATAGGAAACAAAATGAAAGGATAATCATAGATGGAAGGGCAAAAGATTAGAAAACAAAATAAAACTATATTCAGTTATATATATTAGTTATGAAGACAAAGGCTATTTTGTTTTAATTTATCAAAAAAGAATTCAAGTGTAATGGAAGTGTGTCACAGAACGCAATTGTTCTTGTTTTATTTATAATCTAAATATAGGCATTGTTTTGCTTTTTTTCTAGCAATGAGTGCATTCTTGAGAAGCAATAGAATCTAAGCCTTGTCATTATTTTTTGTCAATGTTGATTGTTTATTTTTATAATGTTAGTCATTATGATTTGTGTATTTTTAAATGCAGAGCCATTTTTAGAGGTAATTGTTTGCAATTGCTACAAGAAACATGTAAGATTAGTTCATGTTTTGGTTTGATAATATTACATGCTAGACCAATATACTTTTGGAATTGACTAACTACAAACATTATAAAATCAAGGGGAATTCCTTAACTTATTTCTTGGTGAAGTATTTTTATATGTTCATGTTGTTTCAATACCCTCTTACTTTTTATTTGCTTTCAATGTTAGTTGTTTCACTTCTTTATATTTCATTCATGAAGTTTACTTTTTATGTTAACTTAATTAATTTGTAATGTTATTTACAATTAATTTTATATAACTAGCATTGTATCTAAAGTTGTAATGATCATGCTGAAAGGAAACAAAATGAAAGGATACATGTAGATGGAAGGATGGAAAATTTTAGAAAATAAAATATATATATATTCAATTATGTGTGTGTGTGTGTGATGGGTGGGGGATGTGAAGACAAAGGATTTTTTTTTAATTTATAAGAACATAATTCAAGTTTCAGGGAAGTTTGCCATGGAATTCAATTGCTCTTTTTTTTCTCTTAATCTAAACATAGGCATTGTTCTACATTTTTTCCCATAAATTTATGGTTCTTGAGATAGTAATAAAAACTAGGCCTTGTTAAATATTATTGATGTTGATAGTTTCCTTTTGTAATGTTAGTCGTTATGATTTGTGTATTGTTAAAGGAAGAGCCATTTTTCATAGGTAATTATTTTTTATTACTACAATAAATATGTAAGATTGGTACATGTTTTAGTCTGTTAATATCCCATAATATAGTGGTATATTTTAATAAATGAATAAGTACAAACATTATAAAATCAAGGGGATTCATATATGATATTTTTAACGTCACCAAGAACACCATTGACCACACCACTTTCAACCCATAAGTTAGTAGCAAGCATAACTTGTTGTGCATTACACAAAATAACATTGGCTTCTAATTGATCATCATCAAGCTTTGTTACATTTGTAAACCTTGAATGTTTTTTATTTCTACATGTAATTAACACATGTAATGTTCTAAAATTTCCTTTTTATAGATGTCAACAAATTATTGTTGTTATAGATGTGTCACAGTTTGAAATGTAGATTTTTCTTTTGGGGACAACAAGGCATATGTTCTAGACATTAGAAACTCCTA
Source organism: Torreya grandis (assembly GCA_037957365.1). Taxonomy (NCBI): domain Eukaryota; kingdom Viridiplantae; phylum Streptophyta; class Pinopsida; order Cupressales; family Taxaceae; genus Torreya; species Torreya grandis. The sequence continues at coordinate 1,035,853 of JARHVA010000021.1, read as the reverse complement.
GTCCAAAAAATTTGGTTCAACATTTATAATATTTATTAAGAGGTTGTGTAAATCCATTTATCGTGGGTTAAGGATTTTCTACTCAAATATATTATCCAATGTGATGGTAGCATCAAAAGTTTGCTAAAGATTTGAAACATATGATTTTATTGAATACATTGGTATTTTATTAACTACAGGTAGTTAGCCCAAGTATCCTATGAGAATAAATTATCTCCCTCCAAATGGGACAATTATTCACATTGGGAAAGCCTCACACAAAATCCCATCAATATGGGATAATAATTTTAAGCCATGAAGCTCATTTTGTCAATGGCAATGTTTTCATAGATTCTTGAAAAGTTGAAAGTGTTTTCCCTTCAAGTGGTTTAATTTCATTTACAAGTGTATGAAGGCTTATATGTATAGTCGATATGTGAATTTTTAAGTTCATTTTTTCCCAATGGGTTAGATCCTCACAAAAGGCTTCTCACTAGGAACAATTTCCTTGTTAAAAAAAATGAGCCCATGTAACCTCCAAAAAACCAAGTCCAATTTACCATGGCATGTTATGTCATTAAAATTTTCAAGATCCACATATGGGAGGTAATTAAATGAAATAAGAACACTTATTTACCCTAATTTTGAGTAATTGGTGAGATTAAGCTAATTAAGATATAACTTTGAAATGTAATTCAAATCAATAGGTGTGGCATACACCTGAATGTAAATGGCTGAAATTGATTCTTATGAATTGAAAATGGCATATGATAAATATATAAATTACTAAGGAGATCAATATACTTATATTTAGGGTGAGTTTATGATCATGATTTTATTTTAGAAGAGAAAATCAAAGATAAGCAGGCATGTGGTTTGTTCAGTTCTAGAACTAGTTCATTATCTATGTTGGGTCAGTTTTGCATCTTTGGTTCAATATATCCAATCAATACTAACTTATTGGTTGGTATTTACCTATATGTAATTATGTCATATATATTATATGATCACCTATGACTGTCTTTATTTTCTCTATGTTAGTGATCTTGAAATTTGATGATGCACATGGATCCATAAATCAATCTCCTTTTCCTTGAAACCCTAGGTACACTTGTAATGGATAAAAACCTAAAAAAATGGTGGGGGGGGAGTAATGGTATAATTAAAATTCAATCATCCTCATTTGATTATTTATCATTGCCTACATATCCAATCATTTGAGAAGGGAAGTCAAGCCACACGTAGTTCTCTAACCTATTGTGATTATGTAATTGTGCTTCTTCGCTATATTTATGCAACTAATGATGTGGATTTTATATTTGAAAATGATTTATTTGAAAATAATTTCAAGTGATTCAAACTTATATTTTAACTAATCCATGATAGGTTTTATAATTGGGAAGAATAATAAATATTTTCTTAATGTGCAACAGTGTATAGATGTATATCAAATAAGTTCCAAGTCCCTTTTGAATGAGAACTTTATTTGTTTATATGTGGATTCTATTGAATAATTTCTCATGCCATCAACATTCTAGGCTGATGGGATGACCCTAAGGATGGGTTTTATTTTATAAAATTATCATTATTGAGAATCAATATGTACAAATCAAATCAAGTCAATATCAACTAGTGATACTAACCAAGTCTAGCAAACTGACTTGTCTATAGGCAGACTAAACTTAAAGTCTAGAGATATATGTGCATGATATTTAGTAAGTTTGAAATAGATATTTAGGTTATTCTAGGTGTGTAACAACTGAATGGAAGGTTTGAATCAGAAGATAGCATGAAAGTGAGAGAGAATGGTGGATTGTGACCTTGTTTGAGTGCTCAAGTCATGTGTGGTACATGTGTGTCAAGATTGTCTTTTTCAAGTACCAAATACCATATTTTAGTATCTAAAAATATTTCTCTTTTATTCTAGTAATGGAATTTATAAATTAAAAGGATAAAATGTACTTATGTGTGTACAACATCATTTGTCTTTGGGAGATGGTTCCAAATGTACAACTTTGCTCCATGTAAACCTACAATGAAAATGAATTAGTCAATGTGCATATGTGAAATCTAAAATTTGAAGTAAAAAATAGAAAAAGTTTAATAGCAAGGAATGAGTACACTTGTATGTGATTAAACCATGCTTCCCTGTAACTTGTTGGAGGTGATCCTTCCTTGTTATCACTTTGGATAACTATGATTCCTTGTTTAAGCACATGGAGATTTGGGGTAGTCATGCACCCAACTTGTGTATCTATACAGGATCTTGAGTTGGGAAGGAAACATGCCCCGACCCTCATGAATTTGGGAAAAATTACAAAATTCACTAACCCAAATAATTATATAGTAAAAAGAGAGAACCATCAAGCCTGTTTCACTCAAACTTATAACTACATACGTAAGTGAGAGAACCAATAAGCCAAGTTCACTCAAAGAAAGTGAATCAACCACTACATATGGCTTATAGATTCAATTGTAATATTTTGATCAAGTTCACTCTATGTAGGAAAAGAACATATGATCAAAAGGGAATGAATAATGTGCATCCACCCATCATGAATGTAGGTTTTGATTATGTAGTTTCACTCAATGTAGAATGGAATGCATGATCAAAAAATAATGGACAATATCTATGCCCCCATCATGACTACAAATCTGAAAAGATTGCAATGGAATGACAACCATTTTCCTATAACTATAAATTATTTTATTATGTATATGCATGAACAAGTATCATGGTCCTTGAATCTATACCAACTAATATAGAATGACATGCATCTATATGCTAAATTTGAGAACTTGTATTTAAAATTTAAGCATGTATAAAAACCTATAATCATGTTCTTATAAATTGTTGTGTATATGCCCATGCATATGCATCCAAGTGTATATGGGTTTGTGCTCAAGTGTCTATAAAGTGAGTGCATATGAATGGAATATAACCTTGCAATATATATCAATGTGTCAATATCTAACATGTATATGAACCATTTGAAGCTTTGTAATCTTTAAAATTTGTATTATGATCTGATTTTTTTCATGTAGGATTTTGTTTCTATGACAAGCCCATTATACTTTCCCCCATTTGAGATGATGGATGTATATTTTAAGTCACTCATATAAAAATAATATTTAATTGTATCTTTTCATGTTAAAACATAGCATCATGTAATATCATGTGAACATGTGGAGAATATGGCATCATATGAATGTGTATATTGATCAAGGCACATATGTAACATATGGAATGCAAAGCATGTGTCATGTCTAGATAGATGTATCAATGAAGTATATAGTAAAATGATCTTTGAATAGGACTACATAGTAACATTTATTGATATAGATCATGGCATCCCTCAATGTCAGCAAGCTAAGAAAATACAAATGTTAATTTCACACATAAGGTCAATGACTACATACAAGGGACATATAATGTCATAATAATCAAGGTCAAGGGTTACTCATAGGAGGACATAAAAATTTTACAAATAAGGTCAAGGGCTACACACAAAATCTAAACACATAATATCTTATCATGTAAAAGAGTAATCGAATCAATGGAGCATATAGAAAAGCACTAGTCTATACCATCCATATATATCAATGGCACATCATATTATAATGACATATCATGTATCACTATGCAAGAAACAAGTAATTAAAAAGGAATATGTAAGTAATATAGGTATCTTAACATGGTACAAAGGTCATATAAATATATAACCTATTATAGTGAAAACTATGGAACAAATTCCCCTAGTATCAACATAGCCATAAGGTAAAGGGAAATCCAACATCTATATGTCCATGTGTAACATGCATGTTTTGCTAGCACTTAGATAGAATGGAATGCATGTGTGTATTTAAATCATATGCCATCTACCAAAAATTTGATAAATAACCTATGTAAATAACATAAAATAGAAATCATATGATGCTCTGGACCTGATTTTAGATTTTATGAATATTTGAATGTTTTTGTATTTTTTGATTATTTGATTTTTTAAGATTTTTAAATATTCATATTTTGGAAATTCTAACCAAATATCCTACCAATGGAACGATCATGGGTAGTTATTGTATCAATAAGTGGATGGATCCTCCATCGTGGATGAGGGGTATCAATAAGGGATGGGTTAGAATATGATAATGATTCATGTGGTGTACCACATCTATCATGATCACTGCTTATAGAACTAAGGGTATGATGAGTACATCTAAAATACTAAGGAATCTATAGTGTATGCTATATAGTATAAATATGTCTCGATGCTTATGTTCATTATTAAACATGTTGAAATTTTTGAGGTACTAATAGTTTATATGATGGGATATGGTGGCCTCTTTGGTATCTAAGTAACTCTCATACATAATCGATGTTGAATAGTTGGCTATATAGATAGATATTTTATATGTGTAGCAATCAATTTTGTATGTTGATATTGAATAGTTGTATCAACCATCTCTGAATAATGATCCTAAGTAGGCATTTGAACCATCACTAAATAATGATCTTGAATATGTGTATCAACCATAATTTAATAATGATCTAAAATGTGCATCAACTAATTATGATGGTGGTATCGGTAGAGAAGGATACTTCACTGACTGTACAGGTTACTCATATCGTACACCTAGAATTATGACCACTCTATTACAATAGATGTACTTAAGACATTGGTGCACTGTATATGGTGTTGGTTCCTAGTTGTACACCTCTTGCACTTAGCCTTGCAGACTTGGGCATAATGGAAAACTTATATGGTAAACCTAGATTATGTCATTATATCTAGGGAAGGGCTTATCATTAGGATGGACTAAACATAGACAATGACTAGAAGACACCAATAAAGGGTATGGTTAGCTCCCTACTACTTCTAGATCTACCTGAACCAAGGTGAGAGGACCTAAGAGATAACTTGCTTGCATGAATAAATACTATATTTAAATCTCGATGGAAATTATTGGCACACAAGAATGCAAATCTAACTAGGGCATAACCAAACTTGCTCACTTCACTCAAGAAGAGTTGTAACACAGAATGGACAAATTCTATAAGTCAGACACAAGCTACTAAAGATAGATAGGAAATTGATTATAACCTTCATTTTGAAATAAATTTTCAACAACTCAGGGTTAAATGGGAGATTTCAATGTTGGGATTCAAAAAATACAACATAGATACATTTTAGATATGCAGTATCTATGCATCTACAGATAAATAACACTCAAAATAGTCAATAGGGTGTATTATTTTCAAGGTAGGGTAGGTAAGATGAGTTAGGTAAATATAAAAGAGTGGTGTGATGGATTTCAAACACAAGGGATTATTTCAACATGCATGACATCATTTATTGCAAAAAATATAGAAGACTAAATTACAAACTAAGGAAAATGTCAGGAATAAGTTACATCCATTGGTGTTAATACAATGCAAATTTATAGATGATTCTTAAAACCCTAAAGCATACACTGCAAGTAGATATTCAAATGCTTTCTCCTATAAAATACATAAACCCAAGGTTCCCTTAAAATGTTATCAACAACATATCCCCAAATCAACTACCACCATTGATAAGTATAAAACTAAATACCCAATAAGCAGAGCATGACAAATATTTTATTGAATTTCAATGATAAGATACAACAAAAATCATAGATATTTTCTATTAACTTGCAAACAAATATTACATACATCAATGTTTTAGAATGCTACCATGGGAGAAAAGCATTGTGAATTTTCTCTTAAATAGGGGAGACATATACAATTCCCTCAGAGCTTACCAATGGTTGTACAACTGTAACCACCTTAGTAAGAGAGACAAGACACACACAACAAGGATCTTGAAACTTGAAAGAGCCTAAGACCTAGAAAAACCAACAACCCCTTACAAAGAGGATAAACCCTCTTTACTTATATAACTCTCTCACCTAAAATATTCTAGGTATATGCTTTAGCTAGAATATTCCCTTTGTCATGCCTAGAAGCTTCTCCCTTGTAATGAAAACCATTCAGCTAGCTCCTTGTCCATGTCATGATGAAGATTTCAAATAAACACTTGATATGCTTGGCTATAAATCCATTTTACTTGAGCTTGAGGGTAAATATTCCCTTGGGAGCAAAACAAACTCCTTGTCTTCTTGTGTAACTTCTTGGCCATGCCTTCAAGTAATCATTTGCATAGTTGAAAACTTTTGGACAACTGCCCTTCTCCTTATGCAGGTCAAATAATGGTCCTTGCCTTGTAATGATTTCATTGGAATACTCTAGATGAGATAGAAACAAAGAAGGATCCATGGATGTTTGGAAAATCTCTTTCCAATGGCCCACCTTGGCCTCACAAACCCTATAACATTTTTCTTCCACAAAGGTGTTCAAAATAAGCCAAATATTGGAAATGGCAAGACTTAGCTTATTTTACATTTTTGCCTTTTATGGTCAATGCCAAACTTTCTTGTGCATTCTCATTTTCTACTTTCCCTTTGACTTTTTTGGGTTGCTGTCAAACTTTATAATGCTCAAGTGCATTATTTTACCTAATTTTACCTCATGCAAAACTTGGGAACTTTTTTGCAATTTGCAATTTATAATAATGCAAAATTGTAATTGGACTCCAAATCTCCATCAAGATTTGTTTGAATTTATGTGTCCCACATTGACCTCGAACGATGGGATCAAGAAATGAGATGACACTTTTACACATTATGGGCTAACTCTTTCAAACTGAAAGATCCAAACACAAACCTTGAATGAAAATTTTGATGACCAAATCCTTTGAAATAAGGGAAACTCTTAACATAATTTTTGAAGAGTTATCCTTGACCAAAAAATCTGACAAAGGATTTTTAATCAAAATGTACAATGAACAAAATCTTGAATAGATGCATGTGGATTTTGTTAAGTTTTTCCTTGAATTTGAGGTGTCTATCATGAGCTTGTCTTCTAATTTCATCAAGCTCAACAATCTAGTTTATTATGCTTTCATAGTGGTTGATTTGTTCATCTTCCTCTAGTTATTTCATGAACTAATAGGTTGGTGACTACAAATTCATATGAAAAATAACTTGAGCTCCATAAATAAGCTCAAAAGTGATTTTACCTATAGCTCTCTTAGGTGTGATCCTATCAGCCTGTAATGCAAACTTTAGTTGTTCACCCCACTTCTTATTTTTAGCTTATAAAGTTCAACTAATGAATTTTGAGCAAGTTCTTGTTACTATATTCTACTTGCCCATTCCCCTAAGAGATTTAGTTGGAAACATAATTCAATATGATCCCATAATCTTTGCATAATTCTACCAAAGTTTTAGCTATAAATCTCATGGCATTATCAACAATTACTTTGATAGGCACACTAAACTTACAAATAATCTGATTCAACAAAAATTCCATAATCACCTGGTGTGTGGCCTTCTTGTTAAGGACTGCTTCAACCCATTTTGTGAAATAATTAGTTGCAACAAATATCCATATATTTCCATTGCTTGAAGAATTAGTGATATCCCCAAAAAAATCCATTCCCCATTGTCTATATTAATCTTTAATCATCATAAGATGCAAGGGAAGATAACCAAAAGCTTTCAACCTTCCAGCTAAGTGTTGGCATTTCTCACACTTTCTAACTTTCTGTACAACATCCTTTGATAGTGATATCCACCAATAACCAACTCTCATAATTTTATGAGCTATGACTTTAGGTGTAAAATTACCACCATATACTCCACTATGTAAGTCTTCAATCAAATCGATAGTTTCTTCTTCTACTAGGCATCTTAGGATAACTCCATCCAACTAGAGCATATTCTTGGAGTATTCTAGGTGAGAGAGTTGTATAAGTAAAGAGGGTATGTCCTCTTTGCAAAGGGTTGTTAGTTTTTTAGGTCTTAGGCTCTTTAAAATTTAGGGATCCTTGTCATGTGCATCTTGTCTCTCTTGTTAAAGTGGTTATAGTTGTAAAACCATTAGCAAGCTCTAAGAGCATTGTATATGTCTCCCCTGATCAAGAGCAAACTCACCATGCTTTCCCCCATGGTAGCATTCTGAAACACTGATGTGTGTAAGATTTGTTTCCAAGTTAATAGAAAATAGTTGTGATTTTTGTTGTATCTTATCATTAAAATTCAATAAAATATTCTTCATGCTCTGCTTATTGGTTATTTGGTTTTATGCTTCTCAATTGTGGCAGTTATTTTGGGCATAGATCAAAGTTGTAAATTACTTTATGCACTACTATTTGGGGATAATTTGTTGATAACATTTTACGGGCACCCTAAGTTTATGAATTTGATAGGAGAAAGAATTTGAATCTCTACTTGAAGTGTATGCATTAGGTTTCAATAATCATTTGAATATTTGCATTGTATTGGCACCAATGGATGCAACTTATTCCTGATAGTTTCCTTAGCTTGTATTTTAGTCTTACACATGTTTGCAAATGAATGATGTCATTCTTGTTGGAGTTCATGCTGTTTGAAAATAACCACACCACACTTTTATATTTACCTAACTCATCCTACCTACCCTACCCTACAAATAACATACCATATTGACTATTCTAAGTATTGTTTTTGCATATCTAAAATGTGTCTATGTATTGTTATTTGAATCCCAACATTGAAATCTCCCATTTGACCCTGAGTTGCTGAAAATTTATTTTTAAGTGAAGTTTGCAATCACATTCTTATTTATCTTCAGTAACTTGTGTTTGACTTAGAGCATTTGTTCATTCTGTGTGACAACTCTTCTCGAGTGGAGTGAGCAAGTTTGGTTATGCCTTTGTCAGATTTGTGTTCTTGTGTGCCAATAATCCCCATGGAGATTAAATTGTAGTATCTTTCCATGAGAAAAATTTACCTAGTAGGTCCTCTCACCTTAGTTCAGGCAGAGCCAAAAGTATCAAGGAGCTAACCATACCCTCTGTCGGTGTCTTCTTGTCATTGATTGCATTCATTCCATCCCAACGTTAAACACTTCTCTAACTATAAAGACACAATCTAGGTTTACCATCCATGTTTTTCATATTGCTCAAGTGTGCAAGGCTAAGTGAAAGAGGTGTGCATCTAAGAACCAACATCTCACTGGCACTATTTTTAGGGATTAACTAAGATACTTGTCAGCCATGTTGTCGGGGACTCTTATAGGGAGCCCCTATTTGTTAGTATTTAGAAGTTATCTAATTTGGAATATTTAATGCATTAACTTAAGTTTCATAGTATTAGACAATGTTTATTCATATTATCTCATGAGTTTGAAAGCTGAAGTTATTTGAGCATAGTTTTCTACTTTGGGCCATCAATGCCATAACACTTCACTAGCACCATTGCCATGGATTAAACACTAAGCCTTGAAACTTGTGTTACTGAGGACTGTTACAAAGAGATATGATTAATGTAGGTCTTAAATTTATCTCCCTATCTTTGTGATTATTTATCTATCTTGGTCACCAATTTCCCAACACTTCACTAGTGTTGTTGTCAGGGAGAAGATACCTTGGCACTTGTGTTGATGAAAGATTTCTCATGAAGGATTGTAAGTTTGTTCATGTTGGAAAGTGATTTGCCCTTATGGACATGAATCTAAATTTTTAGTGTCTTTGCTTTCATATCTCAACATTGAATTTAGTAAAGTATAATTTTAGCATATATCACAACATGTTTTTAATCTATTATATTCTATAATTTTTCTTCTAGTGGTGACTCCAACATTGTATCTGGTTTCAATAAAGATCAGTGCCCATTTTGAATATACCTTAAATTATGTTATGATTATTCTATTGTTTATAAATTTGGAAGAACTATGATCATCCTTCAAAGGTGACTCATCAAAAAAACTTGTCTCACCCTTAAGTGTTCATCAAATAATAAGGAGATAAGTTTGGAGACCAATTGAAGGATAAAGTTCAACAACAAAAGAGTGTTTGGATTGTCAAGATTCTAGTACACCAAAACTCTTATTTGTTGAACTTCCTTTAATTGAAGATTATCATAATTTTTTTGATCATTCAGAATTATATAGTCCAATTTATTACCCAACACCTTCTCAACCAACTAAATCTCCTCCTAGATTTGATCCACCAAGTCCACCTCACTCACCCCCTCATAGCCCTTTGCCATTTGATCTTGAACCCATTATTAAACCAGTCATGAGGCATAGGGATCATGATGAGAATGAGCATCCTACATTCAAGATTCCCACATTCAGTCCAATTAACTTTGATGAAATGGAGGGATATCATAATGAAGTAAGGAACCATCTTCCTAAGTTTCAATGGAACAATGCAGTGGTTGGTGATTAGAATTTGAGGAATTTTTACATTATCATTGGAAATTATGAGGTTAAACATGAGGATGTTTGTATTAAGCTATTTGTACACATGTTGGAAGAAGATACATGTGATTGGTTTAATTCCCTTCTCTGTGGATGCATTGATTCATGAGAAGAAATGAAAAATGTTTTCAAAATACAGTATGGTGATAGAATTGATCCTAGGTTCCTTCTTATTAAATTTTAAAATATTAAGAACTCTAATGAGTGTGTGCATGATTTTAATGCATGATTCAATAATACTATGATGAGAATGTTTGTAAGTATTAGGCCTAGTGATACAGCATGCTTGATTAAATAATTATGGCATATGAGGTTATAAGTATAAAATAATGGCATAGGTAAATGATACTAATTTGCCCAAAGGTAGTTATAATTAGTAGCTCAGAGTGAAACACTGATTTGCCTAAAGGAAATTATAATCAAGAATACTTGATATGAAATGAAATAATAAATGAAGGATGCAACTCCAAACCACTATCACACTGGTTCAAAATATGGCATCGATCTTAGAATAGTAAATGAACTATTGAAACTTGATTTGAATCCTTTCGCTAAAGTGCTCAAAGAACCAATGGAATAAAACCAAGGTCAAAGGGTTGGGTAGGGATGGTAAAAACAACTCTAGTTGATAGGGAAGGTATGGTGAAATGATATAGGATATGGTAAAAAACAATGTCGATATGATGGTATAATAGAAATGAGCCTTATAGACAATACTTCAGGTCTCTCAAGCAAAGTAATGCTTGAGGTTTATAATGTTCATTGGTTGATCAAGTTCATCCCTGTCTAGTGTAGTAAGCATATATGCTACGAAGCCATAATTTTTAACAATTATATATGAGCATATCCAATTGGGTTTAAACAGCCCTTCTTCTCAACCATGGTGTTCTTTTGGTTTTCTTTGAGAACAAGATCCCTAAGCTCAAACTCTCTTTGTTTGAGCCACCAATTGTAGTGGCCATGGAGTCTATTTTGGTATGCTTGAAGGCTATTGATAGTGGCTATGCATTTCTTGTCAAGTAACTATATATTTTTTAGGTGAGCTACTATGTAATCTTCTTCATCCAAGATATGCTTTAATGAGATGTGTAGATAATTTAATTTGACCTCAATGGGAAGAATGGCCTTAGTGCCATAAACTAGAGAATATGGAGTGGCTCTTATTGGAGTGGATAATTAGTGTGGTATGCCTAGAGAGCATGGAAGATTTGGAGGTGCTAATTGTAGCCAACAATATGGATAATCTTTTTAAGGATGTTGACAATGGTTTTATTGGATGCTTTAGCTTGGCTATTACCTTGTGGGTAATAGGTGGTAGAAAAATGTTGAGTAGTGTTGTACTCACCATAAAGCATTTTGACATATTTATTTTTAAATGATCTACCATTATTAGATATAATGTCGGATGGGATACCATAGTGACAAATGAGGTGATTGAAGATGAACTTAGAAATTTGTTTTCCAATGGCTTAAGTGATGGGTATAGCTTCAACCCACTTAGTAAAGTATTCAGTAGTGATAAAGATGTGTTTATGGCCATCAAATGAGGTAGGGTTAATATTCCTAATGATATCAAGTCCCCATGTAGTAAATGGGCATGGTTTAATCATTTGTATTAGCATTTTGTCTAGGACATGAATCAAATTAGCATGCCTTTGACACTTGTCTCACATGTTGACATAAGTAGTTGCATCTGCATCTATAATTAGCCAATAATACCTAGTACGTAGGAGATTTTTGGCTAGGATGGCCCTACTAGTGTGGCCTCCACATACTCCATGAACTTCCTATAATGATAATGTTGATTCTATTGAATTTGAAAAACAAATTAGAGTTCCATCAAAGCTATGGTAGTAAAGGGTTGGTCTAAGTAAGGTATATCATGAGGCTTGGTGGTTAAAGGTCTCTTATTATTTGCATGATAGGTCTAGTGGCATAATATAGTCATGAAGGTAGGTAAATAGGTCTGAATACCATATAGATATAGGACAAACAATATCACAAATCATTGTGATAGTTGAAGGTTCATGAGCTAGCACTAGAAGATTTTAAATGAGGAATTGATATTCTTTTGCCTTATCAATGTGACAGATCAAAGATCCAATGGTGGTCATGGCATTCATTGTTTGAGAGTGTCAACCATGGCCTTGTATGGCTCCATCTTGTCATCTTTGGTCTAAAATGGGTATGTAACCTGATTGATGATTAACTGAGAATCATTATAAACCTTTAGATGTTGAATATTTTATTTTACTGCATGATGAAGCCCCTGTAATGAGTGTTTCATATCCAGCCATGTTATTAGTACAAGGAAAGCTGATACATAATGATTTAGGGATAATATTCACCTATGGTGTAATAAATAATAGGCCTATTCTTAATCCATGCAAGGTGAATGATTCATCAAAATATAGCTTTTAATGCTACTCCTCAAAATGTGTTTTAATGATGGTCATAATGGACTCGTCTGGGAATTGGAAAGTCAGAGGTTTTATATCTGCAAGGGGAGCTTCAACACGCTGATCTATAAGAACTTATCCCTTTATAGAATTTTGATTGATGTATTATATCTCAAACTCACTTAGAAGCATGATCCATTTGGCCATATGGCCTTGTAAAGTTGTCTTAGATAGTATATATTTGAGTGGATCTACTTTATAAATAACTATGGTCTTGTTGTGAAGCATGTAATGTCATAGTTTCTATGTTACAAAGACCATAGATAAAAAAGCTTTTAATTATGAATATAATTGTGTTCATATGTGCCTAATGTACAACCTAGATAGTACACAACATGTTATTTTCCATTATAATCATGTTGAACTAGAAGTACCCCTAGGGCTTGGTCTATGGCTGATAGATACAATAGGAATGACTTTCCTGGCATAGGTGGTAATAAAATAGGTGGATTGGCAAGATAGTCCTTCAGGTGTTGGAAGGATTTCTCGCATTCTTCATCCCAATGAAATGTGACACCCTTATTTAATAAGTTTGTAAATGGATAGAATTTTTTGGATAGTTGTGCTATGAAGCATCTGATAGATTAAATCTTACCCTACAAAATATAGAGCTATTTCAAATTAGAAGTTGGTAGCATTTTAGTAATATCTTATAACTTAGTAGGATCAACTTCAATGCCTCAATGAGAGATGATGAAACCTAACAACTTTCCTGAAGTAACTCCAAAACCACACTTCTTAGGATTGAGTCTAACCTTATATTCATGTAGCCACTCAAATATTCTTCATAGTGCGGTTGAATGATCGATATGGGTCTTTGATTTACCTAATAGGTTATCGATAAAGTTTTTAACAATATCATGCATCATATCATGAAATATCATGGGCATAGCTCTTTGATATGTGCCCCCAACACTCTTGAGACAAAATGGCATAACTTGGTAGCAAAATGTTCCCCATGGGGTGGTGAACATTGTTTTATGTTGGTTTTTTGGCATAATCTTGATCTGGTTGTACCCTAAAAATCCATCCATTAGTGAAAGAATTTTGTACCATGTTTTGGAGTCAATTATCATGTCAATGTTTGGCAGTGGAAACTCATCCTTGGGGTAGTCTTTTTATAACTCTAAATTGGTACAGAGTATGATTCCTTCTAACTTCTTACTGATAAGCACAACATTCAAGATCTACTCTGAGTAGTTGATCAGTTGAATACATCTCACTTCTAAGAGTTTTTCCAACTCTTTCTTTACTAATATAATAATGTGAGGATAAATCTTGTACAATTTATTCTTCACAGGTTTGCAATCAAGATGTACAACAAGGTGGTGTACAACCAAGGCGGGGTCCAAACCTGGCATGTTTGAATAGGTCCAAGCAAAAATGTCAACAAATTCCCTCAAAAGGTCTATAAATATTTCACACTCCTCAGTGAGGGACACACCTAATTTGATCCATTTTTTGTTATCTAAAGTCTTGATGTTGACTTTCATAGTGTATTCTATGAGGAGAGTCGAACCATCTTCCAAAATTGTTGGAAATGATTTAAATTAGCCTACAACTACAAAGTCCTCTTTTTGGACTGGTTCTTCAAGCTCTCCTAAACAAGATGAATTGGAATCTTGCAAGTGGTAGGGATGGCCATTTTATAAACATTATTGGAAACTCTTGAATGATTTTGTCAAAGGCATGTTGTTCTTCCAAAATAAACTCGAACCCAAAATCAAGTTCATTATTGGTGGTCTCTTGAGCTATGTTTGAGTAAAGATGAACAACCTATCTAATGGTGCTTGAAACAAGTTTTCACCAAAATATTGGCCTTTCTCTTTACTTTTAACTTGGTCCAAAAGTGCCTCAAAGAGGTTTTCACTTTGGGATCTCAATGTTTTATTTATTTGTGGCTAAGGGTGTTCACCCATTTTCCAAAATAGGTTACAGGATCAAGTTTGATCTAAAACACTTATTTGTGGTCTCTATATGAAATATTGTTTCCTAAGCCTAGAAATTTTCAAAATGCCTCATCATTCTCAAACTTGTCTATAATAACTATGGATTCTTGTTGGTCCTAGGCTATAGTTTGAGGGTGATATAGAGGAAATAGATTATGTCAAACAAATGGGGTAAGGGTATAAATGGCATGGGTGTCAAAAAAATTGTTATTAACAAAGTCTTCATAAATGTTATGATCAAACTCTTCTTCATTGATGGTATCATCATCACTAGTCATTGGTGTTGGAATTTGAATAAGATACTCAAGGTCATCCCTAGGTGGTTTAAATTAGAGACCATAATTTACTTTGTACTGAGTTATAGAGATTAGCTCAAGTGTTCCCTATTGATTTGGCCCGATTCCTCCTCCTTCATAGGCTTGATTTTCTTTGATCCAATTAGGAATGGGGTACTTGGTATTTTTATATCAATCGACCAGTTTGTCATTATATAACTAGGTTTCATCATTTAAAAGTGGGTCCTCTTTTTGGTCAATTTTTGGTGTGAAAATGATAGGAGATGGACTATGGAGCTTTCCTTTTTCCTTTTGTTTCCATTTTATGCAAGGTGGCCTGGCCTTAGGTCTCCTATAGGACTTTGGGTGCTATGGAAGTTTGGCAATGTGAAACATGTCATGTGTCAAATACTCTCTTGGACCATTGGCTAAGATGGTAAAATGGTTATTCAATTCAGGAGGTGACATATGGGAAGATAAATCAAGGCTATCTAGGTCTATGCAATTGGCCTCTAGTAAGTCAACAAGTATTTTTTTTACCCTTGTCCTTCTTGGGAACCAAATCTAGGCCAAAATAGTAATTATAACTTTCATACTCAGATTTTAAATGTTTGTAATGTTCATAAGGTTACAAATATCCATTAATGGTGACCTCCATGCCAGAGTGGGAGAACTTGATACACTAGTGAAATGTTGATAGGATTGCACAAATTTCATGTATCTAATGTCTGCCCAGAGAAAATTATAATATAGGTCTAGATCTAACACATGGCAAAGTGTCTCATGGGTCAAGGGCCCAATGATAATTACTGAATTGATGGTGCCTTATGATTCCCAATCTTCATTGTTATAATCCTTGATAGTGATCATTTTTAGCTATAAATCAGTTGTATATTTGATATGCTTGATGACCTTCAGGGACATGATATTTAGGGCTAATATATTATCTATAAGGATATGTTTCACTTTGTGTTACGTTATGACAACCTCAATGTACAATAGATTGTTATGGAGAGGTCCAAGGGATGACATATCACTTTGGTTGAAGGTTATTTGTTGGCATATGGCTAGATGTCAAACCAAATCTTGGAATTTTTCTAGGCTTATGTTATTTAAAATTGGGATTGGCCTAGGAACTCTATTAAGATGTTATTGTGGATAGTAGACGTACATAACAAATCCAAAATGGAGATTTATGTAGGTGTCTTCTAAAATTATTTCATAATGTTGAATGTCTTTTTTTTTATAGTGATATATGTCTTGTTCCAAGCTAGAATGGTGGGTTGAATGGATTTGGTGGTAGGTGGTTGTGGATCAAGAATAGTAATATTTGATTGTTGAGTTATTATTGAAAAATTAAGATTAGATATAGGATAATTTTTGCTAAGAAATGGTGGATGAGGGGGGTAGATAGGATAAGGCTCAATTGTTTGTGCACTTGTATGTGGTCACAGGAATGACAAGTTATCGGTATGAGGTCCCAAAATAGTAATCCCTAGTTGTTGGTGCACCTGTTTGCAGTTCCAGGTTAAGGAAGGATCACTAGCATAGATGGGTTGATTGGAATTGTTTAAAAATAATCCTATTTTGTTAGCACTTAGTCTTGGATTAATAGTGATGGTGGAAATGTGACCTCTCAAAATATGACCTAAAAATTTATTATTGTCATGTGCAACTAAGTGGTAAGTCTATTGGGTATTAAAATCTTTTTGGCCTTGGTTATTTTCATTTGGTTGACTTTTAAATTATTGTTGTTGGTATTATTATTGTTACGACTTTTGATGTTATTGTTGTTATTCTAGTCTTTGTTGTTACTATTGTTGGTTGTTATTATTATATTGTAGAAAAGGGTTTTGGTAGATTATTAGGTTCTAATTAGATGTAGATGCCCTATTATCCAAATTAATCTCCCCATCTTCCAACATATTTTCAATGAGATGTTTTATTTTCACATAACAACATAAATTATGTCCACGAACACGATGGTATTCATAGAACTCATTTTCCCTGTACCTATCTAGACAAGGAATACCCTCATGGTAGTGTTTTAGTATTATCCAACTAATCAAATTAGCTATGGATATATTTAAAAACATGACTTCAATATGTTCTCCAAGGTTACTAAAGACTCGATGAGTAGGCACATTTTTCCTTGGAGGAGGGGTTTATAAAGGTAATGGTTGTTGCATTTGATGAGTAAGTCTAAGTTGTTACAAAGGTTGCACTTGTTAAATAGGTTGTTGGTGGAGAGTAAGCTACATTTGTGGCATTGGTTGAGTAGACAATTTTTTCACCATTTGGACATGATGCAACTTGGTTACTCCATTTCTAATAACATTCTTGTTGTGGTTGAATTGCTTGTATTTTTCATAATTATTGGCCTAGGTTAGTGTCGATGCTTACACTTAGACTTGGTTTTGGTTATAATTTTGGCCTATTCTTTGGTTTTAGTTTTGATTTTGATTCAAAAGGTTTGAATTAATAATCCCTTTCCTTAATAAGGTCCTTTTCAATTATTAAGCCTTTATCAATGATCTCTTTGAAAGTATGTGCACACTGAAGCTCCAGATGATAGGATATCTCACTATGCAAATTTTTAGTGAACATAGTGGCTAATTATTTATATGGTAAGCTATGAGTGAAATAACTAGTAAGTGCTCCCCATCATTGTAAATATCTTTCAAAACTTTCATCAGCTTTTTACTTGGTTTAAGTCAAATCTACCAACGAAATCTCATATTCGATATTGTAGGAGAAATGTTACATAAATTTGTTTGAGAGGTCATCAAAATTAGATATTGAATTTTTTTAAATTTTCAATCACCACTCTAAAGCCTATCCTACTATATTCCAAGGAAATAAAGGTAGGAGGTATATGTCATTTTAATCCACTGGCTAACAAGCAATACAGAATTATGTTAAATTGACCATAGGGTCTCCTTTACCCTTACGTTTATCAAATTTTGGTGGTTTGTACCCTAGAGGAAATGGTATCTACAGATACTCCATGTTGAATGGGTAAGAACACACATCATCTAATTTTAACTTCTTGGCCTATTTCCCTACTTTAATGGTAGCAATTGCATCCTTCATTTGTTGCAGTTCTTATGCCAAGAAACTATATGGAACATTGGCCTAATGTGGAGGCTGGGTGACCAAAGATGGATTTCCTTAACTGGGGTATAATGGAGGCATGATTTTTTTTGAGATGTCATTTTGGATAGGTAATTGACCAAAAATATGAATCTATGGATTGGGATGAGATTGTTGAAATTACATGCATTGTGGTGTGATATACTAGTTTGGATTTTATATATAGGCCTAGTTTTGAGGGAATTATGATTGGGATGGAAGGATATGTCTTGGGGTAAAGTGTTGTGCCTATTGAGATTCAGTAGGTACTTTTTACCAACTAGTCAACCCTGATTGAATAATGGGAACTTGTTGTGAATGAAGGCCCTATCATTGTATTTATGTCACGTTTGGAATGAAAGGTAGTTATTTCCTGATTGGTACTTGTGGGACAATAGTACCTCATTATTATGTGAACACCTATTGTGAGATAGACACTTGTAGAGTGTTTGTAATTTTTTTCTGACCAATAGACATACATTTTTTATTAGACAACATTTGTGATTGTAAAAATATATTAATCTGAAAGTGTTGAGATATACTTGTCACTACCTAGTGAGATGGAACATTTGCTGCCCCTATAGAGGTGATATAATGTTTTACCTCTGTTGCATTGGTATATTGGACTGTGCCTATTTTTTTGGAATGTTAGTCATCACCTATTGAGGTGGAGTAACATGCATCATGTTTTATTGAAGTACAACACTAGTTGGCACTTGATTACTAAATCCTTGCGGTTGTGTGCTTACATAAGTAGTTGGTTGAGGATTAGAGGTAGCTTGTTTTGATTGGAATGTATAAGTTACTTCCCCCTACTATTAT
Organism: Torreya grandis; assembly: GCA_037957365.1. Lineage (NCBI taxonomy): Eukaryota > Viridiplantae > Streptophyta > Pinopsida > Cupressales > Taxaceae > Torreya > Torreya grandis. The sequence continues at coordinate 1,016,910 of JARHVA010000021.1, read as the reverse complement.
GAACCACTCATGGTGTTAACTTAAGGCACTTTTTTTGAACTAGTTGTTGGTGTAGTTAAATGACTTTGGCCTAGATTGGATGACACTTGCATGTTATCCATTATATTTGGCACATTATTCTATGTAAAAGCAGTAGACACTTCTTTAATAGATGGGACATTGAACATGTCACCAACTGAAGTGCTTTGTGAAAATGGGTTTATACCCAAATTATCTTGACCTATCAACTCAATCAATACCCCTATTGAAGAAACTAATTTAATGAGTGGAGCATTTGACATGGCCATGTAATTAAAATTGCGTGCTAAGTTCAAATAGGTTTGATATGCTATTTGTATTTCTATAAAGTGGTCCTCCATGAGTCCCTTTCCTATAACAAGCATACATTGGTCTTGAAATGACATCAACATGAGTGTTTGAAGATTTATATAATAGGAATGTTCAATGGTTTGATTATAAGGTATGTTGAAAGGCATTCTAACTAGACTAGGAAAATTTTAATGGAAAAAGTTTGCTAGAAACTTACCCCCTACCATTGTGGCTCTGAATAAAAATTAATCCTTATTTTCAAGCAAGTGATGATAAAATAAATAAGGATCATAAATCGATGGCACAGTAATGTAATATGGTTTTTGTTTAACTTGTTATACAATTGATGGTACACTAGCAAGGTATTACATAGTTTACTCTTGGTCCTGATCTGAGTATAGAGGCATGTTAACCAAATAATAGGCTAAGAGATCTTGGATTTGGTCCCCATATTTTTTAATTTAAGGAAGATAAGGATCCATCTCACAAATAACATCATCACCATAGGGGTTTTGAACAAATTCATCTTGTGCGACCATATTATCATAACTTGGATTGAACATGGCTCCACTATGAGGGTAATGAGACATATCCAAATCAATTATGAATGTTTTTAAAAAATATTCCTATAGTTATAAAAACTCTTAAAAATAATGTCCAAAGGATAAATGATCCAAACATAGTCTACCTTGGTCTAAAAGTGGAGTTGTATCTCTAAAATAGTTTATGTTAAAACCTTGTCTAAAACAATCTAACATCAAATGTCTGACACAAAAAGGTCAAGTGGATGAAATAAAAATGGAATGACAAAATTAGGTATAAAGTGTTTCAAACAAGTCTAAAATAGGTCTAAAAAAATAAAGGTTGTTAGGTCTTTGAGAAAATAAGGCATTCAAATAGGTATTGCTAGGTCTTTTGGAAAAGGCACAAAGCTAGACTCAAAATAGGTATTGATAGGTCTTTTAGAAAAGGCACAAAATATATAATTTAAACAAAATGAGGTCTAAAAGGAAAGAGAATTAATCTAACAAATTTGAAACACTTCGGCACAAACTAGGCATTCAAATTTAAACATGATCTTGGTCATTTAGAAAAAGACATTAAAATAATAGGCATATGGAAGATAGACCACTTCCCCAAATCTAGGTGTAAAAATAGTTTTCAAATTTAATAAGGAATTAACCTAAGTTACACAAACCAAAAATAAAAGGAAAATACACTAATCCAAAGTACACAAGGCCTAGATATAAACCAATCAATGTTTGGATTTAAACTTATCAAGGCTAATTTCAAACTCAACTTAGAACACTAGTCTTCTCAAAAATAAACAAGCTAGACAAGAATGAACAACATGATGGTACTAGATATAATCCCAAAAGGAGCATGTGGTTTTGATTTTGAAATTAGAATTTTCACATAAGGAAACAAGTATTTGAAATTATTTGAGTAGCATAATGATGTTATTGTACTCTAAAGGTATGGCAAAAAGGTTTGTTTCAAGACTCAAAGGCACAACACTTGGAATGAATTGGGTAGCGTAATGACACCCTTTTCAACCAAGTGACACACATAAAAATGTTTGATCAAATAAATAAGGCAAAGGTGTCGTGTCGAGTGGATGGCATAATGCCTCTTGAAACAAAGGAGTGATGTGTAAACAAGACTCATTTTTAATGTGGTATAGCAAACACATAGTTTTGATTCAAGACCATGCAAGTGAAAAAGGACAAAATGACAAAAAACACCTAAGTGTAATGTCTTAAATCATAGAATTGACAAGGTTGCATCGTATTTCAAATTTTGTCTATCTACTTGCTCTTGAGAGGATTTTAAATTGTTAATCCAAAAATTAAATGTGCATGAAAAGTAAGGTTTTTAGACCCCCTCTTCTCTCAAAATTTTGTACAACAACATAAAACTTCAAGCTACTCATGTTGCATTAATAGTATGTTTACAACAAGTTGGGTTGTCTAAACTATTCATTTTCTCTCATTTATAGATGGTCCCATATGTGTGGCAAATACTAGGTCACAATCACATCATTTTGATCCACATCAATTGACTTGTTGTGAAAGGGTTTTATCATTTTCACAACCACTACATACATCAATTATTTAGTGTACTGTGATGTCTGAGTTGCCCCTATATTCTAAGGTTGAGTGCCACTAATAGATATTTTTTTAACCACTCAAAAAAATCATCCCAGTGGGTCACTCTCAATTTATATACCCCACCATGAAGTGGGGTTAAAATGATGCTAGGAGATAAATTCCCAGGTCAACACTTCCCTAGAGAACTTGTGAGGAGGTGATGAACTCCTACCCATAATCCAAAAATGCATGAAAATAAAGACAAGTGGAAGGACTTTAGGGTCATTTTTGGGTCACCCAATTCATACGAATTTAGGGGAGGGGCTTAATAAATTTCCTTCCATGTTTTTGGACCAAAGTAATAAAATTAAAAAAAAAAATTGAGCATTTTTAACAACCAAGTTCCCTAAAGGGGATGGGGGGAGAACATATACACATCACTTGTCTTGATAAAATAAACACTTTCAATAAACAAGCATTAAATGAAACTCTTATGAGTATTTAAATAAGGTGAGAATTCATTTTATAACACCAAAATGAAGTAGGTAATGAATTTTGAGCCTCTTGGTGTTTGTTGTTGATAATTATAAAAACTTAAAAAATAACTAAGAGATGACAACAACTAAGTTCATTTTAAGCACCAAAAACAATGTGTGTAAGATTTATACATGATTAAACATTGATATTTTCACCTTAGGACTTGCAATTTGTTAGAGGACTTGCAATAACATTTCAAAATTAGCTCTTGGGTTTTTCTAATTTTGTCTCAGAGACTGGTTGTCATTGATCCACAAAGATAAATGTCGATCCAAATAAAATTGATATCATTTAAGCAGATCATCAACATTTCCTACAAAACATTTTAAAAAAAAACAAAGTATGTTTTTGACAGAAAAATGGTTAATAAATGAGCCTAAAACCAAAACACCTCACAGATCCTGTAAGAAATGGGTCAAAAAAATAATATGCAGATCCTCAAACACAGAATGATAGAAATAGAAATTAAGAAAAACTACTATTATCCATGTTCCTATCATGCTCTATTTTTCACACAAGGATCATGGTCGATTCCCTAAATCAATGTCGATCCAGAAAATTAGCATCGATTCATGTAACTTGTAATTTGTCAAAAGGAAAAAGATGTAAATAATAAAGATAAAACTTAAAACTTAAATATTTTTATGCATCCATTAGCAAAACTAAAAGTAGCATATCAATATCCTTGGTTATATTGGATGTTATGTCTCACCGGGCATGCCAATATGTGGACAAGGAATACATAGAGGGAAGGTTAATCTTGTGTTAGTCCAAGAAATAAAACTCAAATAAACACACTAAAATCCTAACACCTCTAATATAGACACTAGGGAGAGATTAGGTAACAATAAATCATATGAAAACACAATAAAAACATAAAATCACACCTTTTTTTACCTTACTTTTATCTCCATATGGCTTGTTGAATGGTTTGCTTAGCTTGTGCATCAAGAAATCTTTAATAATTGAGCTTTATTGGCTTCACCTTTTCTTGGCACCTTAGTTTTGATTGTTTGGCTTAATATTTGAGCATGCAAACACTATTTTCAAGGTATTTAGGCATTATAACACTATACCAAGAGAGCTTGTTAACTTTGCACCAAATATCTTAGAATTCAATAGGCATGGCCTTGTATTTATAGCCTCAAGAATTAACTCCCACCAAATGTGTGTTAAGGTTGAGTTTAAACATGGAATGGGTTCAAACTAACCCTAGGTGAGTTGAGACTAATTCCAATTGAATAAAAAGTTATCATGTAATTATGATTTTCAATTACTAGGCATTGCTCTCAAATTAGATATTTTAGGATATTTTAGAAGAGCTTGACAACTCATAAAGGAAATGATGAAAAGGCTTGATATTTTGATTTTTGGAATTTCTATTTTTAGATATTAATTAATTTCAAATAGATAATTCAACTAATCATTTCATCTTATTTAATTATATGTTTCAATTTTATTATCATTTTAGCTCTTTTAATAATTGTTCAAGTGCCCCACTTAATGGGTCCATAGGCGATATTGATAGTTCTTATGCCACAAGGTGATTAGGGATGATTGCGTGAGAGGTTATTTTTGCATATGAGCTAATATCACAAATAGGGATGACTCAAAATTATTCTGAGCTTTGATGAATGATGCATGAATAAATTTGGGATGTTTAGTTATTCTTAGGCTTAATTTGCAATGATCGATAGGAATTAGTTTGAAGTCCAGTCAAAAGCCATTTATGGATAGATTTGAATATCTACAGTCACACCTTATTAATTTTAAATCATCTTCATAATCAACCCAATAATCATCTAGATGTGGCACATCTTTGTAAGAAGCACCAATGTCAATGGGTTTTCTTACAAACCTCTTACTTCCAAAAGACTCCTGCTTGTCATATGAATGCAAAGTGAATTATGTTTTTAAATATTTGATATCCTAAGCATTCACAAAATTATTGAATTTAAAATGACTCAAGGAGATAGGAAATGCAACTCCCAAAACATACATGTCCCTATAATGTTTGTGCATGTCACCTAACTATCTGCATAGTTTAATTAGGATGATCTCATCATTGGCTAAACTGGGTAGCCATAGAGGATATCATTCAAATCCTCAACTCTAATATATGTAAATTAGATGTAGTAGCTCCCATATTAATAAATTCGGTAAAATTCTTCATTATAAATACTTATTTCCCAATTCTTCCTCCAAGTTTTGGACTATTCACTTAGTGAAAGCATTATTGACACTTTTGAAATGTTTGTTATTTTGCTATAGATTCAACTAAGAATAAAACTTTTTCACTTGTGTATTTGTATTTGCATTGGCTCATTGCGTGGGAATAGAGTATAATATTTGAGAATTTAAAGAGTAAAACAAGTAAGAGGTCATGAAGAATTGCCTTGTATCATCCACATTGATCTATTGTTGGTGCAGGTCCTCATTGATCATTTCTCCCCATTTTATGTTTTTTTTTCCATTATAGATGATGTTCATTACCTACTACTAGGTTGAGAAGAGTTATCTTGTTTAATAGCTCTTCTTTCAAGTCAAACCTAAATAAGTTATTTAAAAGCTTAAAGGGTAAAACTCTCTTATGTTTAAACCATTAATCATTGATTATGATTAGATGTTTGTTGGGATTCTTATCCCAATAGCATTTCCCTACTTCCACACTCATTCTTGCATAAGACTAATGCACAAGGATCCTCAAAGTCATGTCCATTGTTGTTACATCTAGTTTGGTCATTGGGTCTCCTCTGCTTAACCTAATCTACTTTATCTTTAGATCATAGTGTTTGGCATAAGATAATACCAAATCCTAACACTATAATAAAGTAGGAAAACCATATACTTTAGGCATGCCACTTTATATTAGGATAACTATCATAGAGTTTAGGTTCTCCATGTTAAGTCATTTATGAAATTATTTTAGGTCGACATGACCAATTTGAGAATCTCTGATCTTTGAAATGTTGTTGTCTTAGACCAATATGGGTTCAAACCCCATACACTTGTATTTCATTTTTGTTGTTTATGTAATCTAAAACCTGATTCAATAAGGACTTGTAGGTTCTTATGAAAATCAGGAGGAAGAAAATGTTGATGTGGTTTCAAGGGGTAAACATCAGTGGTCATGTAAAACTATTTAGAATACCCCTGAGTATGTTGAAAACCTAGAATTACATAGGACCTTTAGTAGAAAAGATATCCCACTAACTAAAATTTACTAAAAACATGAACTAATGCCATTGAAAGATACACCATAGAGAAGTCCTAAAAAACTAGAGAATTTGTCATTACTTTTACAAATTTTGGTCTTCATGAGAGAAAATGAGAGTTGGGAGAATATCTTTGCTACGTCTAGATAGAGTTGTGGAGGTAAATGAGCCCATAATCTCATTTAAAAAAATCATAGGTGTTTTGACACGATGCATGCAACACATGCAACACTCCTCACCTTGTACATGCACATCACACAACCACATTATTGGTCCTTTTGCCTTGTAGGTGTGATAGATGTATACATAAACACATGTAAGACCTTGCATTGATTTGGATGATAGGGCCATCCATGATGATGCAGAACACATTGGGACTCATCCATAGGAATTAATTTCTTACATCTTACATGTAAATGAGGTCAGCCAACCCCAACCTCCTGGCCATGTTGGGTATGAAAACACACTTCCCACTTGAAACTTATTTCAAATACTTAGAATTTTCATTTCTTAACATTTTTATCTAAGATTTCACCTTGAAGTTTGACATCAAATTTTCTATATTTTTCATGACTTAATTGAATTTGTTCTTGACAAATTTAGGGAAAAATAATTGGCTTAGGGTGGGGATATGGACTTGAGAGAGAACATAGGATAATTTTTTAGAATCATTGGTTTTATAAACCATGTGTCTTATACATTGGGCTAAGGATTCTACTCAAAATGATAAGAATAAGAAAGTAAACAAGAAATAATAGAAATATAGAAAGGAGACATGCATCAAAAGATAGAAATGGAAACACATGACAAACCTAAATCACCTATATGGAATGGTAGGTGACAACCTACCATCACTATTTATAGTGCTTCAAATATTATCCATTTTTTGGTAGTGAAATATTGGTTCCATCTCTGTATTCCAAGTATTATGTATTCTCACCATAGAAATTCTAGATTTTGAAAGGCCCCATCCATAAGGATTCAAAATTCCCATGACTTCCACATGGTTCTCTTATTTTATCCCAATCAAGACTAAATTTCCTACCTAAAAATATTTTTGCCTTAATTTTTTATCAAACACTTATTTTACCTTCTCTTGATATGTTGTGATTCTATCGATCACCATCACTCATTCTTTTTCCAATCTATCTCGATACATGATCCTCTTTTCTAATGCATCTTTGAATTGGTTATCCACTATATCTTGAACTAGTTATCAAGCTAGTAGTTCTAGAGAGATAGGGATATATATACCATAGAGTAACTAGAAAAGAAACATTCTAATTTCTCTCTTAGGAGTTATCTAATTAACCCATCCTACATAATACTATTTATTGTGCCAATTTATCTAAATTTCATAAACTAATTTATGAATGAACAAAAATATTTATGTTCTTATTTTTGGGTTATGTTTGACCATTACATTAAGGATAATAATTAGGTGAGTGTGTAATTGAGATCCCATATTTTTAGCAAAATTTGATAAATTCAGTTGACAATAATTTGGAAGCATTGTCTATGATAATTTTTTGATGGACTCCAACTCTGACCAATATATTCTATTTAATGAAGTTACAAACAACTTTGAAAGTGGTAGATCTTATTAAAATAGCCTCTACCCACTTAGTGAAGTAGTTAGTTAGCATCAATACATGAATATACATTACAATAAAATGTGGGTTAAAAGTTATGATGAAGTCTAATCCCCACTATTTAAAAGTTTATTCAATGACTGTATGGCAAAGAAGCAATGATGTTAGTTTAGGTCATCCCATAATGTATTGGAGATCCTCGCACTTTGACACCCATTCTTGCACATCTTTGAAAAACATTGGCTAGTAATAATGAGATTTCATAATTTTCAAGACTACTACATAAAATAATAAAGTGTCCACCACAGGCCTTATGTTGAAAGCTTCCAAAATCTTCTTTTATTGTTCCTTATTCATGCATTTCAAAAAAGTACCATATAGGGACTTTTTGAATAGAGTGTTGTCCTAAATCACATATTTGGTTGAATTCATGTTGAGTTTCCACTTATATTTTGGATTTATATTATCTAGACACTCTCCATATGAGAGAAATTATGTGATGTCACAATGCCACTCTTTAATGTAATCAACAAAGACAATCAATGGTAGTTATTCCTTCACTTCTTCATGCAAATCAACACCTTTATCAATAAACTTAAAAAAAACATTTCTCTTACCAACTTGGTGGGTTTGCTATCTAAATCATATTCATATACCTTGGCAATCCATTTGCCTCTCTTTGACCCAAGCTCTTGTTGAGTAAAAAATGATTAGATTGTTAAATCTAGGACCATCACAATTGTGTGAGAGTTCAAGATGTATAACTTGAGATATTTCACTAATTTGACCACAATGTATGCATGTTTTCTAAAAATGAATATTTGAGTTCATGTTCCTTCAGACCATAGCTCATAAAAGTGATAATATATTTGATTCCTTCTTCATTTTTATACACCAAAATAATAGATAATGTATATTCGAAAGAGTAGCAATATGCAATGAATTCCTTCTGAAAATATAGCCAAGTAAAAAGAGGTGCCTTGTCAATATCTTCATTAATTTTATTGAAATATTTATTCCCATCCTAATTCCACCCAAAATAGCTCTTTATTTGAAACATCTGCATAATGTGTCAAGTGAGTTTACTAATGTCAGGGATAAATCTTCTGAGAAAATTGACTTTACTGAAAAATGAATGTGTGTTAGGTTTGTTTGTGCGTAAAGATGGTTGTTGAATTTCCTTTACTCTTTATAAATTAATTTTTGTACTTATTTATAAATCACATCTCAATAGTTTATCTTCAGTTACTAAAAAGATATACTTTTAAGGATTCAAAGATACCCCATGAGTTTGGCATCTCTCATAGACCATTTTTTAGGTGTTCATAGTGATCTTCCCTTTTCTTTGAGAGTGATATGAGGTCATCAAGGTAAAACACTTTGATATTATAATTCATGTTATTTAATGCTAAATCCAATTTCATATTTAATGTAACTCTTGCATTGATGAGACAAAATGGTATCCTTTTGTATGTGAATGTTCCCCAAGGGGTTGTAAACAATGTCTTGTATTGATCTTCTACAACCACTTCAACCTGTTTATATCCATAAAATCCATCCAACATGGACATCATCTCAAATCCTATGATATCTTGGAGAAATTTATTAATGTTTGGTAGAGGATAATTGTATTTGAGTGAGGCCTAATTTAGATTTCAAAAATATACACAAATCCAAACTTATCCATTCTTCTTTCTTACATGCACGATGTTAGATACCCTGGTGGAATGATGGATATGAAAGATAATTCTAGCACCCAACATCTTCTTGATATTTTCATAGATAGTTCAAATAATTTTGGGATTACAGTGCCTCAAATTTTTCCTAAAAGGATTAACACCAAGCTTAAGTGGAATATTATGTTGCATACTCTTATATCTGAAAGACTTCAAATCAGCATAACACCGAGCAAATATGTCTCTATATAGTTTGAATAGATTAATGAATCTCGTACATCCTTATTTGGAATAATATTTTCCATTGTTGTCATATTATGGCTCCTCCTCTATACCAATGTTCCATTTCTCATACTCAGGTGACCCTTGGGGATCTTCTTGGATTTTCCTTTTTTTGTACCTGTCATGTTTGTCAAATATTTCCTTTAAAGATACTAGGATTTTAGGGATGTTATTCCCCTTTAGCTGATTAAATTTACCATCTAATTGATTGGATTTAGCATTATATGGTTCTTAGATTTCTATGCCATTTTCTTTTGTTACATAAGACTCTATGTATGTTGTTGGACTTCCTTCAAAATATAAATTTCTAAAGTTATCTCTTTGCTCCAAACAAGCAATACTTTGCTCTTCATTTTCAAACACTTTCCAATGTTCATAAATATATAGAACATAAGGGCAATATACGATTTCAATGATATATCAATATTTTTTAATCTCTGGATGAGGAATCAAAAAATATGTGGATATACCATTTCAGCTATTGGGACATCATCAATGGTGAAAGATTTGAAATTTTATATGTAGTCCTAGACCATATTTATGTAATGCTTTGGTCTAGCATTCTTTACTTGGTATTGACCTCACATTTGTTTCACAATAAAATCAACATCTCCTTGAGCTTTGAGATTTTGAATCCTCATTTCTTAGGCTACCTAAAATCCCAAGAGCAAGGTTTCATATTTAGTTGTATTATTGGTACATTCAAATTGGAGATTGTAGGGAAAAAGAAATAATACATTTTTAGGATAAATCAACACCACACCAACACTTAAACCTAAATTTGAGAAACTTTCATCAAGTTCTAAAGTCTAAGCATAAATTATATCACCTTCTATGAGTTTTTTACATTTAATATCTTTCTCATTCATCATCATGTGGGTAACATGAATTTTTTCCTTGTATAAAATGTATGCCTGAGGATTGTTTAATCTTTGTACCAAATTTTTGGCCTTTAGTTCTAGCATTAGTTTTTTATTTACTCCTTTTATATGGATAATATCATGTTTCTAGGATAATTTTATTTCACCTCCAAGATCTTTATAGAATGATATACTCATTAGTATTCCATAGTTGGGAGGGATATCTACCACTAGAGTAGTCATCTTGACTCTCTTATGAGGGAACACATCTGGAGAAACCTATGCATATTTTATTTATCCAATCAACAAGACTTTTTTCACTTCCATGTTAAATAGTGATCAAAATTTTTGGTACAGGTCCACCCTATGGCATGTGTTACTATGATTCTGAGGGAACACATCTAGAGAAACCTATGCATAAATTATTTGTCTAATCAACAGGACTTTTTTCACTTCCATGTTAAATAGTGATCAATTTTTTTCATGCAGGTCAACCCTAAGGCATGTGTTACTATGATTCTAAGGGAACACATCTAGAGAAATCTATGCATATTTTATTTTTCCAATCAATAGGATTTTTTTCACTTCCATGTTAAATAATGATCAAAATTTTTGGTGTTGGTCAACCCTAAGGCATGTGTTACTATGATCGACATCAAATTATTTGAGGCTCTTGAATTAATTATGTATTTATTTAGTCAAAAAACTCTAATGAATATTAAAACATAGAAAGGCTCAAGGCTTTCATTATTTTGAGAATAAATAACTATGTTATTATGCAAATTAGAATCAACCAATCTAATATGGGATCTATGAGGAGGTGCACTAAGACTTTCTTTTTTGATGAATTTGTCCAACTACTTAGGATTTGACCTAAGGTATTTAGTTTGAGAAATTTGAACCTTAGTCTTAATCATGTGGTCAATTATATCAAAAGAAGAAGAATTAAAGGAATTTAATTATTCATTAATGAAAGCATTATGAGGAAAAGTGGGATTCCTTGTCTTTTTAGGCTACTTATCTTGTGATAAATTTAGTATAATATACCTTGGTTGAGAATGAACTTGGGATAAATTGTAACCTTATGATCTTCCTTGAATATTTGCTTTTTAGACTCTTTGTTCTTTTCTATAGCCTTCAACTTCTCATTCTGAGATTTGGTGAACACAGCATATGAATGACTATTCATATCCTCCATTCTTTCATTGTATTCATTGCCATCAGGATCATATTCAATATATTCTATAGTGGATTCCCCTTTAGGTTCCTGAATATCAAGTTCAAAGGTGGCCAAAATACCCTTTTTTGGTGATTCTTCAATGGTGCATAATTGATGTATTTAGCCATTTCTAGATAACTAAAACCATAATAAATTTTAGTGGTGTGAAATATGCATGGTTATTTTATAACAATAGGGGTTTCATTGATAGTGAGTGTAGATCATGATTAAATGAGAGGTTAGTTCATTGTTAGTGATTCAAAACCAAAAAAATTAACAAACATGACATCTCAAGTGTAATCCCTCGGTTTGGGCAAGGTCTAACAGGATGTAAATAAATATAAAGACAAAGGACAAAATCTATACCTTCTAAATGGATCCATTTTCCAAGCCAGATTAATGGTGTATTGAGCCCAAGATTGTATCCTTAGAGTCTTCATCAATATTTCACCTTCATGTAGGTAGCATCTCCCTTTGGTTACACATGATTTGGCATGAATTAAGAAAAATAAAATGGAATAATTATGGACCTTTCATTTATATTTATGCATAATTTATTTGCAATGAAAAGACTATTTATTATGTCAAATAAGCCTTGTATTTACAGATTTGTTTATCAGATGACTCTAATATCTTTGAACATCATAGATTACACAAAACCCTAGGATTATGTGAGACCAAGATGCAAATCAAAAGTGAGCTTCATAAATATTCATCATCCAATTACAAAAATTACAAAGGAGGTAAATATAGTGAGATATTAGGTCACCATAAAGGTAACAACTCAATTCATAATCAGAAAACACATTAAGTGTATTTCACCTAATGACATTAGCAAACCTAAGCATGCTAACTAAAAATGTGTAGGTAAAACCAAAAGTAGGAAAAATCTTACACTAAAACCTCCTTGAAGCATAGATTAGGTGGGTAAGAAAATTGGGACCCAACAACTAGACCTGATGAGGTACCTAAGCACAAGACAACTCCTATAAAATAGAGAAAATGAGAAAACCCGTAGGACAAAACTCCTCTCCAAAAAGTCAAAAAATAATAGAAGAGGGATAAAAATACCCATTAGAGTCTACACATACCTATAGCCATACTATATCCTACAACAGAGTTCCCAAGAATGATTATGGATCAAAACTAGATGCAGTGAAGAGTGGATCACCCTAGAATAGTGAATGTGTCTGCCAAGTGTCTGATGTAACTTCAACCAAGGTGTGATTCCTATACAAGGAATTATTCTCCTCATATAAGGTATTATGGCCAATTGCTATAAGAAAATAATGTATAGTAAGAGCAAAGGCCAAGAAGGACTCTTTAATACCCTAAAACTATGGAATAGGCTACCTGATATTTGATGTGTCCTTGATCATTATACCTACATCCTATAATTTATGAAGTGGACCAAAGGTAGGTTGATTAGGAAATAATTCCTCAACATATAGAAGGTGAAAATAAGATGGCGGAGGTGTGTCCCCATAATTTTTTCAGTCATTTGTGTTAGAATAAGAGTCATCAATATCAGATGAATGCTTAGGCTTGAAAATGTCATCAAGTTCAAGTGATTCCAATGAAGAAGAATCTAAAGGAGAATCAGGAGCAAAGTGTGATAAATTATATATTTGAGTCTAATGATATATCGTTTCCACTACCAATATAGTATCACTATGTATCTCTCTAATATACATTCAATTTAGAGTGTACTTAACTCGCATGCCCTAACCAAGGTGAGTGATCTGGTAAATTGATAGGAGATTAGTTGAAAGTTATGGAATACTTAGAAAATTATTGAATATTCCACCATAAAAAATATTGAAAATTCCACCAGCCATTTAAATATATCATCTCCTAATAACCATTTTAGAAGTGTCATCACCCATTTGTATAGAGGACATGTCACATGGTTCCAAGAAAATGAACTCTATATGTGAAAAGGCCATGTGATGTGAAGCACCAAAGTCAATTACCCATGTAGGAGTCGAAGGTAAAACATTAACTAGGGCCATTGCATTTGTTTTCCCCTTACTATTATTTTTTGCATTTTTTTTATCATTGTCATTTGCCTTAGAGGATTCATGGGTTGATAAATTATGATTAGTAAAATCAGGGACACTGATATTGTGCTTCTCATGCATCTTCGTCAGTTGTTCAATCTGCTTCTTCAAACATTTGCTTTCATCATGATTTTTAGCAAAGCCCACATGTGATCTAATATTTCTTAGGCTTAACACTATAAAAAGAGGTCTCATTGTTTGATTTGTAGCTGGGAGGATTTACATCCTTCTCTTGATCCTTTTTGTTATGTTTCTTCTTGTTATTGTTTGAAGCTTTCTTTTTTTAGCAAACATTGCATGAGATTTTGAGGAATTCACTATGCCCATATCCATCAGCTTATATTTCTCCTAAGTAAATTCAAAAACAAAGGTATCTAAATAAGGCATCCTTCATGCATCTCCAAGAGCACTTTTGTGTCATGGAAAGTGGGCAAAATATAGAATAGTCTAGACCCAGTTTGGAGTGTATAGACAAAACAAGTTGATCATCTTTATTATCTATTCCACATTTTTTTTGATGTAACCTTAGATATTTGAACTTAGTGAATAAATTCTATAGTGTGGCAAAGTTACCTGGGCTCAAACTTATGAGCTCATTCTTCAACTAAGACCTATCATCACATCCTAATTCCCAAAGAGTTTTTATAGTGTGGTTGATACTTCATTTGGTGTTTTAGTTGATTCAATGTGAAAACATAAGTCAAGAGAAATAGACAAACTAAGACAACCTTGTGCTTGATCACATCTATTAAACCATTTATTTTTATCTACGTCTACTTCAAGTTCAATTTCCTCATTCATGTCTATCCTATAGAATCCTTGTTTTCTTAAAGTAATTAGCATGTTCCTTTTCCATTCATGATAATTAAATGTTGTAAAACGTGGAAATGACCAACAATCCATGATATAAGAAAAGAGGTTGTTATAAAAATTAAATAAGAAATGTAGAAAATAAAAGTACACAACACTACACAATACCCCATTAGAACTATCAGAGTGACCCCCCTAAGGTTGCAAATACAAGCATGTTCGTATAAATATTGAACAAAACCAAGAATGCACCTTGAATAATTTATGTGTAATTATGAAAGAACTGGAGGGACATTGGGATTAACCTATAATACATCCTAGAGTGTATAATAATTGGTTTTAAGGGAGATTTAGTGAGCCAAATATTAATGCCAATGCATATAGCATGAAAAATAAGAACTTTTTAAGAAGACAACACTCAAATCCAAGCTACCGATCAAAATTTATGCATGTTTAAAAATTTGCACGCATGAAAAATTTTGGTGGAAAATAATGGTGGAATTTTTTTGAATCAACTTCCCCAAAAAGTATTGAGCACCTTTAGAGTAAAAGCTTGAGAAAATTGTGAACCAATTTCTTCAAAGAAATATATGGCCATTTGGAGAAAAAGTTAAGAACTTTTAGGTTGGAAGTGACCAAGGGCTTATTTCTCATATGATCAGGTACTAAGACCTATTTTAGGTGATATGATGATCTCTCACACATCAAAGCATGCAAAAGGGGTGGTTTAAATCCACAAGGTGTTTTCACAGAGGTCAAAGTCTATAGGGTGTTTTTACACTAGTCATAACCTATGTGGTCTATGTTTTGGGGGTGTCAAATTATGATGGGTACTTGGGCAACCATTGAAATCCATCAATTTTTATATCAAGTATTGAATTTCATAATGTGTTCATGCACTTATCAAGATTTAATGGTCTATTGAGAATGTTGTTAGGATACGATGGCATGCCAGGCACATTTTCAGGTTATGATAGCTACTCAAGTAGGTATTAGGTTCTAACATGTGTTTGTACAAGTGTCAAGTTTTGATGCATGTTCAAATAGGTGTTGGGTTTTAACATGTATTTAGGTAACTTGTAATGTCCATTGCTAAAGTTTGATTAAGAAATATAAGGGGAGTTAGTAGGATTTGATACATGCTTAGGTAGGCGTTGGGTTCTATTGTATATCCACATATTGTCAAAAGTCTACTGAGCGTATTTTTTTGATGTTAAGAGTCTAACAAACCTAGAAAACTTCCAAAATTACCTGCAAGGGTTGGAAACTCTATTGAAGATGGAAAACCTAAAAATATACATATTTGGTATGGCTATTCCAAAATATAGAAAAAAACCCATTTGAAAACTCAAAAAACTTAGAAAAACCTAAAAAAACCTCAAAACCCTCCAAAAATGGTTGAAATTGAATATCACAAAACTAGTTCATGTTTATAGCTAATCTTAGGGTCTTGATGCCCTCTAAATTTGGTGGCATTATTTTTTTGGTAACTGGAGACATCAATTTTATGGTTTTCATGAATTTTCATGAAATCCCACCAAACCTATGAAAATCAAAAAATCAAGAAAGCTATTAGGATTGCATGCATGAAATATCTCACCAAGGATTTCAAAAATAGAAAAATGGTCATCCGATCAGAGCTATTATACCATGATAGATGACTTCAAGATATTTTAATGTCACAAATTACACCAAAACCTAAGATTAGTTGAGAGCAAGATGTAAAGAAAAAGTGAGCTTCATAAATATTCATTAGTTGATTTGTTAAAAAGTATAACGGAGGTACATTATATAGTGAGATATTAGGTCAACATAAAGGTAACAACTCAACTCACAATTAAAAAACATATTAAGTGTATTTCCACTAATCACCTTAAAAACCCTAAACAAGCTAACTAAAAACCATGTAGGTAAAACTAAAAGCAAGAAAAATCCTAGAGATTACAAGTGTGTTATCTTTTGAGTTATTTGCTTTCCCTAAATGCTTAGAGAACACAAGTGTGTGTGTTGGTTTCTTGTATTGTGTGATTATTTCATGTTGTGTTTGGTGTGATTTTGGTGTCTGTTCAAAGGCTTTTTAGTGTCAATTGAAGTGTATGTGTGACTCCATTACCCAAGGATAGGAGAAGGCAACTGGTCCTTACATAGCAAGCATGCTCCCCCCTAGAATTGACCAAAATGTTGACTAATTTTACCCCTAGTTCAAATTAATTAAACCCACCTACATTTTGAAAACTTTTCATATAGTCTTCTAAGTCATAAAGTGGTCATCATGGTCCTAAAATGAGGTTAAGTCACTTTTTAAGGTCATAAAATGTGTTTAAGCCTTTGTCATATTTGTTCTTCTTTTCTTATGTCATTTTATGCCATATTTTGGTCATTTAATGAATTGTATAGTTTCCCATCAAAATAAAAATGTTTCAAGGTGTAAACTAATGTACCACCTATCAGATAATGTTAAAGGAAGACTACCAAAATTGTTAGGTGTGGAACCTGATTGTCTTCCAAGATCAGAGGTTAAAATTTTAATGTTATTTCAACTGGGTTTTGGATCCCATTATTTGTATCTTTGATGGCACGAGAAGTGAAAATATTATTAAAATTGACTTGTAAAATTGTAATTTTGTAGTCAATCTGGGCCATTTATTAAAGGTTTCTAGATATGATGGTAGAGGTTATGTTTAGGTGTTGTTTTCCCTATAGTGTATTGATACATGGTTGAGATGAAAAAAAAACATATTGTACACATAGAGGAGGCAAAGAAGGTAGAGAGGTTTAACAGGGTTTGTTGCAAGATTTTTTTCTCCCTTGTATTATTGGAAATAATAAACTAGACAAGTTTGGTGGATGTAACCCATCTTAAGTGAACCACGTTAAATCTGGTGTCTCCTATTTTATGCATGTTTATGATTATTTTTGTATGTTTGATTGATTCATTTCATAGTTTCTATTATATGAAATTTGGGGATAAATATGTGTTTTATTTTATCCTAACAAAACTAAAACATTAGAATTTCAATGTACAAATAATAAGATCACTTGCAAAAAGGCAGTTTCAGACAATTGTATGGACTAAGGTAACTAGTTTGGAACGTATGAAGGCTTTAGATAAATCTCTTGATATCCCCATAGGTATTCTCTAGGTTCAAGTAGCTTCAAAAAGTCCAAAAGTGGTAGAAACCCATTTATCTCTCCTATCACTTCCTTAGATAGGTTAAGAAGGTCAAATGATTTTTAGTTAGTACGAACAGAGGAGGTGGAGTTGGAGTGAGTGCACTTGAGGGATGTTAGTAGTATTTATATTCTTTCATTTCATGATCATGTTTTCTAGATTAGTGGTCTGTGCTTTATTAATAATCACTAAGACTATTAGTGCCTCCAAACTAGTTGTACATTCCCAATGGCTTCGATTTTCTCATCTATTTGCATTGATCTATGTGAACTAAGTCATGTACACAATTTGAGAGAGCATGTTCATCCTCTTAATGTTTAATTCAAATGGTTTGGAACATGTGGATATGAATTAATAGGTAAGATCATTCTCCTTGTGCTAGAAGTGGGCATCATTGGTATGTAGAATAGTGTTTTATCAGTTACAGTGTTTGATATTCTATGAATGGATTCAAATCAAAGGAGATGCATTTGTTTTCACCCCCTCATAGCATGGACTATTCTTATTCTCCATTAAATGACCTTGAATTTGATGGAGATGGGGTTATTAGACACTAAGTAAAGACTAAACAAAGCCCTAATGTGTATAGTCACCTATAGGTATGTACATATAATTGGAAGACTATTTAAAACCCAAGAAATAGGTTGTGTATAATTTCAAGAATTGAATAGAGTTCTCAAGTCATTCAGGTTTCATAGTGTTGATCATATATTCAATTCAAGACCTACATTTAGTTAGGATGAAGAAATTTGCTAAATGAGATGACTTACCTTAACTTCTCTGAAAAGAGATTTTGCTCTGTATAGTAGCATCTGTTGGTGGAGGTTTATAAGGTCTGTGTAAGCCTAATGGTTTCTCTATTGTAACCTAAACCTGAAGCAAACATATTGACATAAAAATGAAGTTTCTAGTTCAAGATAATGATGGTTGAGTAAGGTTATAATTCAGTCAAGTTCCCACTTGAAACATTCAGTGAAATGCAGTGTCTTTGAGTCCAAAAGAAACCTAGAACTTGTAAACTTGCATTGCATTGATAGTAGAGAGAATGAATACATAGTAGAGAGAATGAATACAAGATTTCAATGTAAAAATGATACATTAAAGTGTGAAATTTAATAACTACCTTAGTATAAGTCAAAAGGTGTAAATTATAGTGTTTAATCATACATCATCACCTACATGAATCTCATATTTCCCTCATATCAGTCATAAACTAGCTCAAGCCAATGGAGATACAGTTTGAAATGTTGGTAGAGGTATAAGGTGGATAATCATGTTGAATACATTATAAAATTTATGATAACACATTTCATGAGATATTTAGAGGCAAGGAAAATTAATAAAATATTAAACTAAATTGGGTTTTGGATCTCATACTCAGTCAACTAAACCCTGCACATAGTCACAGGCATAAAATCTAGTCTTGAGGGTTTGAAGTGTTAAGACCGCTATGAGTGTGATCAATATTTCATAATTATAATATAGGGTCATCGACACCTAAATAATCATTCTATAGTCTCCTTTAGGTTAAATGAATAGGGGAAGTGTCCTCTATTTTATCTCAAACATGAGGCACTTTATAATCAGGGAAATGTACAGACCCTTTATACATGGATGGAAAGAGGATGAAATTAAGAGTATTGAATAAATGATGTGTTTAAGGTTGTATTTAAGGTGAACAAAGTGTTAAAAGGCCCTAAAATCATTGAGACCATTCACAGGTGGTCATATACACAAACACATTCTAAGCCTATTAGGCCTATAACTAGGCCTAAACCTTCATGGATCTTAATGAAATTAATATGACTATATGATCTTCCCAAACACTTTGATAAAATTAATGGGAGATTATAAGGTTGGAAATACCTATAATTTTTTAGAGATCAACTCAAATTGGTCACTTTTAGCTTAAACCTATCTCAGGGGAACAGAATTCAAGCAGTTATTTGAGAAACCAATTTCTTTTGCTTATATCTATACAGACAACATGCATGGTGTCTCAAATACTTAATAATAGTTAATGGGGGTCTTGAATGTTAATTCAGTGTAATTGGTTAGGGATTTAAGGCCTTAATTTTTATGAATCATCACTAAGAACCTAAATGACCTAAAACCCTTTCAAGAACCTATTGAATAAAATATGAATGGAAGTGTATCCAAAAGAGGTCAATAGAATTGTAAAGTCACTTGGACCTATTTTTAACTCTCCCAATATCCTCACCACTTAATTGTTCCATACCATGACTTATACAAACAAGTTTTTTTTTGTTTTTTTTTGTAGGATTTTAGGTGTTTTATAAGTACATACAGGAATTGATAGGTGAAGGATATTGTGGAAGGTTTGTGGATACTTGTTATAACTTTTCATACCTAATTATAACCTTGTTTATGCATCAAAACCCCTATATTAAGTTGGTCATTACAAGTAGTCTTGAACAAGATAATGAGAAAGAGGGTGACCGCCTAAGTGTGATTGTGAGAAGTGTGATATTGAATCTCTTGAGGTCTATTTGATAGAAAATAGGACAAATAGGTTTTGTTTATTTGTCACACATGCATGAAATTAATATCCATGAGCATCTACAAGTCACTTAAGTGACAAGTGTGAAGGTCTAGACCTAGAAGGCTAATAAGTGACTACAAAAAGGTAAGTGATAAAGTGACCAGGAGAATGCTATTAGTTGGAAAGGCATATATTACTATCACAATCTTGTTTCTAAATTTTCAAGTCATAATATATTTGTCAATGATTGCTAAAATAGTTTTGGTTAGTTAGTGAACTCCTCATCAATATGGCAATTTCAAGCAAGATAATGAAGATCTCTATGTAAACTTCAAGAAGGTGTCATATTTTAGATGGACACTTATCTAAGAGGACCTCATGACCTATTATATGACTCCATTTGATTGAATTGTAATAATATTTCAATCTTTAACACTTGGCCTTGTGACTGTTCAACTTCACTTATTCTCTTTCCTCTCTTATGCTCTATATATTCGAGCCATTTTAACATTGTAAAGAATCCACAATTGGTATGGTGAATCCTTACTAGAATTGACATATTATTTTGCCTTTGAATAAATTTTTTAACTTGATTTTTTATTTTAAACTACTTCCTAAGTATGTCAAGTAGTGTATTTAGATGACAAGTGATGAATGTCTTCTCCTTGCTTTCATTATGCTCTTGCATGCATTGTGTGAGTAGTAGCGTTTCTTCTAACAAGTCCCATGAAGTGTAACATTTTTTTAAGGTGTATTTAAAGTGAGAGAGATTAGCAGTATCTAGGATTAGACCTCATTTTCACCCACCTCTAGATATGTATAGAAATCTACCTTCATGTATAAACAATTATGCTAGAAGAACATTGAGTTGAGGTTAGTTTTAATAGTCTTCTTTCTTAGTGCAAATGCAAGTATGTTTGTGGAGTTATTTTTGGTGTATCACCTTCATTATTATAGGTTGATTTTATGTTTCCTTCTCCCCTTTTCACCCACAATAATGATTAGCCTAGTGTAGTGTGTGATCTTAACAAATAGATCAAGGGAGATATCCCATAATCTATAGATTTACCCCTATTGTATACAATCCATAGGTCTAAGGGTAATCCCATCTTACCCAAATTTTGAGAGTTCTAAACCACCTCCTCCAAGGGTAAATTTTTTTGGTATAATAGTTTTGTCACACCTAGTGGGACTAAGTTCCAAAAGAGTGGAAGGATTTTTGGTGTGTTCTTCCTACTGTCAGCTTTTAAAAGCATTCAAGCAAACACAAATGGTGGCTGCAAATGCAATCAGTTGGTTATATGCATCCTAGGTAATTATTGTAAAATATTTTGATCAAGTCTTATGTTTCATTTGAATAATGAATCTGATATGGTTGTGTTTGTTGATATTTCTTATTACACACATCCTTATCAACCTTATTATGACCCATATTATGTTATTCAATAGCCATATCAAGGTTTTTATCATCCTTATGAGCCATGGCAGCCCTATGGTCAGCCTATTCCTCCTCCATATGATCATGAAGTTGTTAATCAGCCTTGTGAATAATACTATGAAGAAGGCTATCAAGAAGATATGCTTAAGACTTTTAAAGAAGAAGTTCAATCTCTTAACAGGAAGTTTCTTAGAGGCAGTCTTCTTCAAGCTCCTAGACAACATTTTCAAGGTCAATACCAAAGGCAAAAACTCAATAATTAAGAGCTCACCAAAACCCTTCCTCCTCTCTTCCTCCTACTTGAATTCCACTTCAAGCTAAATACTTATTGGTACTCATGCCAAATATTCTAAAATTAGAAAGGGTGATGAAAAAATGGGATAAGGAACTTAATATAATACCTATGCATCTCATAAAGAGATTGAGAAAGTTGATTTAATTATTTGTGAATAAATAGAGGTTGGTTGAGGAGGAAGATAACGATGTCATCAATTAAGATTTGCGTGAAATGAGATGTTATATCCAATCGTGGGTAGATAGATTAGAAAGGTGGTAAAACCAATAAGTTGAGGATCAACTTTTAGCTGTTGAAGGGCCTTAAGATGGCTATGAAGAAGTTGAAAATCTGGTTGAATAATAAGTCTCTCCCTCCTATCCTCAAGATTCTTCTTATGTTCCACATTGGTTTTATCATGCTCTTTTTCCTCATGAAATCATTCTCTATCCTCATGTGGAGCCTCCAAAAGAGCCTAATAGCCTCAAAGTTTCAACTTGGAACCAAGTAGTGAAGTCTTGAGGAAAGAAAGATGAAGAGAATGAGGATCAATAAGTTGATGACAAGAAAGAAAAGCTTGTGTTTTTTCAAGCCCCATGACCTTATCCTCAAGAGCCTATAACTTGTCCATATTGGAGGTATATCCAAGAAGATTTTCAATGTGAAAAAGAGGCCTTAGTTGAGAGGGTGGAAGATAAAGTTTTAGTTGTTGAAGAGCCTCAAGAATGATATGAGAAAGGTGAGGTGCTTGTTGAATAAAATGAAATGTCCATAACCCAGAATAACCTTCTCTCTCTCCAAAAATTTTTTCAAGTGTCTCTTTCATCCCCATGCCCATTCATGATCCCTCCATCACACCTCATTCTCCCTCTCCAAATAATTAATTTATTCACCACCCTCCCACCTCATCCCTTCTTGAAGGAGAACCCATCCTATAGGAGATTAGTGAAGAAGATCAAGCCGAATTTGTAGTTGATCAAGAAGATGACACAAGTGTCTATGAATAAGAGTTCACTATAGGGGCTCCCCTTGTTGAAGACAAGCACAAGTCAACCTTGTTGAGTGAATAAAGAGAAGATATAAATCATGTTGAAATTGTTCATAAGGAGCTTGATCAAGGCATAAAAGAGAAATATTTGAAGAAGAACATCACAATAGCTGAGTTTTTTGGGATGCATGAATATGGTTAAGAGGATGAGTTTGAAAAGGTTATGATTATTAAATAAAAAGAAGGTAGATATGATTGGTAGCAGCATATTGAAATTATCTAAGATCTTGAAGACCTTTGCAAGGTTTAAAGTGAATAACACAATGAGATAGAACAAGATGTCTTCATAGAAGACAATGATGAGGATTGGGTTGAGTATGCTAAGCTCCTTAAAGAGCTTGATGATTTTGCAATTGATAAGAAGTTTTATCTCATTCAAAGCACCATGGAGGTCAAATGACATGATTAAATGAATAATATTTGAGTCAAACTGAAACTAAATAATACCATGAGATGGCTATTAAAGTGCAAGAAGAGTTCTCCTTCATAGATGATATGTTTATAGCTATTGTGGTTACATTGAAGATCATGCGAAGAAGAGTGACAAACATGAAAGAGTTGAGAACATCAAATCCAATGCTCAAAAACAAAACTTTATTCAGGCACTCCTTCATCTCATGGAGAAATATATGGTGCAAAATTCCCCTTTGATCTAGGAGGAGAAAGTTTGCTTTAGGTTAGTCTATATATAGTCTAGGTGTGTGTTATCCTTTAAGTTGTGTGTTTTCCCTAAATGCTTAGAGAGAAAAAATGCGTGTCTTGGTTTATTGTCTTGTGTGTTTATTTCATGTTGTGTTTAGTGTTATTTTGGTGTTTGTTCAAAGGTTTTTTAGTGTCAATTGAATTGTATGTGTGACTCCATTGCCCAAGGATAGGAGAAGGCAACTAGTCCTTACATAGCAAGCATGATACCCCCTAAAATTCACCAAAATATTGACTAATTTTACCCTTAAGTAAAATTAATTAACCCCATTACATTTTGGAAATGATTCATATAGTCTTATAAGTCATAAAGTGGTCACCATGGTCCTAGAATGAGGTTAAGTCACCTTTGAAGGTCATAAAATGTGTTTAAGCCTTTCACATATTTGTTCTTCTTTCATTATGTCATTTTATGCCATATTTTGGTCATTTAATGAATTTTAAGGTTTCTTATCAAAATAAAAATGTTTCAAGGTGTAAAATAATGTACCACCTATTGGATAATGTCAGAGGAAGGCTGCCAAACTGAAACATTATAGGTTCAACATACAAACAAGGTCACCTGTAAAAAGGCAGTTTCAAACAATTATACAAACTAAGGTAACTAGTTTGCCATGTGTGAAGGCTTCATGTAAGTCCCTTGAGATCTGCACAGGCCTTATTTAAGATCAATTAGCTTCAATAGGTCCAAAAGTGGTATAAACTAGTTTCTCTCTCTAATCACTTCCTTGGATAAGTCAAAAAAGTCAAATGAGTTTTAGTTGGTATAGATAAAGGAAATGGAGTTGGAGTGAGTACACTTGGAGGATGTTATTAGTATTTATGGCCTTACATTTCATTATCATGGTTTCTAGATTAGTGTTTTTTACTTCATGAATAATCACTAAGACTATTAGTTCCTCCAAACTGCCAGTACACTCCTAATGGCTTTGGTTTTCTCATATATTTGCATTGATTTGTGTGAACCAAGTGATGTATGCAAGTTGGAAGAGCATGTTCATACTCTTCATGTTGAATTCAAATGGTTTGTCACATGTGGATATTAAGGAACAAGCATGAACATTCTCCTTGTACTTGAAGTGGGCATCATTGGTCTGCATAACAATGTTTCATAAGTTGTAGTGTTTTGATCTTGTGTTAATGGATTCAAATCAAAGGTGATGCACTTGTTTTCACCCCCTCAGAGCGTGGATTATTAATATTTTCCATTTAATGACCTAGAGGTTGATAGAGATGGGGTTATAAGACACTAATTAAATATTAAACAGATCCCTAATATGCATAGTCACATGTAGGTATGTAGAGATAATTGTAGGACTATTCAAAACCCAAGAAATAGGTTGTGTATAATTTCAAGACTTGAACAGAGTTATCAAGTCATTCAGGGTTCATAGTGTTGATCCTATAGTCAATTCAAGACATGTAGTTAGTCAAGATGCATAAAGTTTCTAAATGAGATAACTTACCTTAACTTCTCTAAAAGGAGACTTTGCTTTGTATAGTAGCATCTGTTGGTGGAGGTTTATAAGGTATGTGTAAGCATAATGGTTTCTCTCTTTTAGACTAAACCTAAAGGCAACATCTTGACATAAAAATGAATTTTATAGGTCCAGAGAATGATGGTTGAGTAAGTTTATAATTCATTCAATTTCCCACTTGAAACACTCAGTGAAATACAATGTCTTTGAGTCCAAAAGAAACTAGGAACTTGCAAGCTTACAATACATTGATAGTAGAGAGAATGACTACATGATGTCATGGAAAAAATGATACATTCAGGTGTGAAATGTAATAATGAACTCAATACAATTAAAAAGGTGTAAAGTGTTAAATCATACATCATCACCTACAATAATCTCATATTTCGCTAATATGCACACTTACAGTTTTACATAGTCACAAACTAGCTCAAGCTAATGGAGATATAGTTTGGAAGGTTGGAATAGGTATAAGGTGGATAACCATGTTGAATCCATTTTTAGATTGATGATACCACATTTCATAATATCCTTATAGGTAAGGAAAATTAATAAAATATTGAACTAAACTAGGTTTTGGACCTCATACTCACTCAACTAAACCTTACACATAGTCATAATCACGAAAGCTAGTCTTGAGGGTTTAAAGTGTTAAGGCATCCATGAGTGTGATCAATCTTTGATAATTAGTATCGAGGGTCATAAACACCTAAAAAATCCCTAAAAAACCTCCTTAATTTCAAATTAATAGGGTGTCTTTTATTTTGTCTCAAACATGAGGCACTTTACAGTTAGTGAAACTTGCAGACCTAGTATACATGGGTGGAAAGAAGATGAAATGAAGAGTATTGAAGCACTAAAGGATACATATAATGTTGGATTAAAGGTGAAAAAAAATTTAATATTCACTAAAATCATTGATACCATTCATAGGTGGTCATATACATAGATACATAGTCTAGGCCTATTAGGCCTAAAACCTCATGGCTCCTAATGACATTCATATGACTATATGATCTTCCCAAACACTTTTAGAACCTTCATCAAAGAGTATAAGGTTTTCAAAACCCATCATTTTGTATAGATAAACTCAGATTGGTCAATTTTGGCCTAAACCTATCTCAGGGGTGCACAAAATATAGGTAGCTAATCACGAAGCCAAATTATTTTGCTCATATATGTATGGACAATGTGCATGATGTCTCAAACACTTAATAATATTTGATGGGGGTCTTAAAAACTGAACTAAGTGGAATTTTTTGGGGTTTAAGGCCTTAAATTTTATGAATCATCACTAAGAACCTAAATGACCTAAAACCCTCTCAAGAACTTGATGAAGAAGATATGAATGGAAGTGCATCTAGAAGAGGTAAACTGACCTAGAAAGTGACTTGAACCTATTTGAAACTCTCCCAGTATCCTCACCACTTACTTGTTATGTACTGTCACTTGTAAAGATAGGTCTAATTCTATGTTTTTTATAGGATTTGAGGTGTTTCATAGGTACATAAGGGAATTGATAGGTGAAATATATTATTTAAGTTGTGTGGATACTTTTTATAACTCCTCATACCCAATTCTCACCTTGGTTATACTTGAAATTCCCTTTTTTAAGTTTGTCATTATAGGCAGTCTTGAGCAAGACATTGAGAAAGATGGTGACTACCTAAGTGTAATGGTGAAAAGTGTGATATTGAATCTCTAGAGGTCTATTTGATAGACCAAAGGATAAATAGGCCTTGATAAGTTATCTCACACCCCTAAAATGAATCTCAGTGATCATTTATAGGTCACTTAAGTGACAAGTTTGAAGGTTTAGGCCTAGAAAGCTAATGAGTGACTATAAGAAGGTAAGTGACAAGTGACAAGGAGAATGTTATCAATTAGAGAGGTATATATGACTGTCACAATATTGTTTTCAACTTCCCAAGTTATAATATATGTGTCAATGACTTCTATAATAGTTATGATTAGTTAGTGAACTCCTCATCAACAAGGCAGTTTCAAGCAAGATAATGAAGATCTATATGCCAACTTCAATATGGTGTCATATTTTAGATGGACACTTATCTAAGAGGACCTCATGACTTGTTCTCTAACTCTATTTTATTGAATTTTAACTAGCTTTGAATCCTTGATACTTAATCTTGTGACTATTCAACTTCACTTCTTCTCTCTCCTCTCCTATGCTTTATATATTTAAGCCATTTTGGCATTGTAAAGAATCCAAAATTGGTATGGTGAAGCCCTGCTAGTTTTGACATCTTATTTTGCCTTTGAATAAAGTTTTGAAGTTTATTTTGTCTCTCCAACTCTTTCCTAAGTATATCAAGTAGTGTATTTGGATAACAAGTGGTGAATTTATTCTCCTTGCTTCCATTCTACTCTTGTATGCATTATGTGAGTAGTAGAATTTATTATAATAATAGGTCTCATGAAGTTTAACTATTTTTTAAGGTGTATTTGAAGCATGAGATTGATTAGCAGTGTCTATTATTAGACCTCCTTTTCACCCACCTCTAGATATGCATAGCAATTTGCCTGCATGTAGAAACACTTATCCTGGAAGAACATTGAGTTGAGGTCAATTTTAATAGTATTTTTTGTTAGTGCAAATGTAAGTATGTCTATGGATTTATTTTTGGTGTATCAAATTCATTAGTATAGGTTGATTTTATGTTTCCTTCTCCCCTTTTCACACCCAATAGTGATTATCCTAATATAGTGTGTGATCGTAAAATATAGATCAAGGGAGCTTGCCCATAATCTAGAGGTTTACCCCTATTGTAGACAACCCATAGGTCTAGGGGTAATCCCATGTTATCCAAATTTGCAGAGGTCTGAACTACCTAATCCAAGGGTGCAAAGTTTGGTTATAATAAGAATACAACTAGAATAACCTATACATACTTTTTTATCCAATTAACAAGACTTGTTTCACTTTCATGTTAAAATAGTGATCAAATTTTTTGATGTAGGTCAACCCTAAACCATGTGCTACTTTGGTTAGAATCACATTATTTGAATCTCCCAAATTGATTATGTAATTATTTAGTCAAAAACCTCCAATGAAGGATGAAACATAGAAAGGCTCAGGGGTTTCATTATTTTGAGAATAAATAACAATGTTATTATGCAAATTCAAATCAACCAATCTGATATGGGCTCCATGAGGAGGTGCATTAGGAGTTTCTTATTTGATGAATTTGATCAATTTGATCAATTTTTCCAACTACCTTAATATTTGACCTAAGTTATTTTGTTTGATAAATTTGATCCTTAGTCTTATTCATGTGTTCAATTATATCAAAAGAAGAAGAGTTAGAATAATTTTATTATTCATTAAAGGAAGCATTATGAGGAAAAATAGGACTTCTTATCTTTTCAAGATACTTATTTTGTGATAAATTAAACGAATAAGAACCTCAGTTAAGAATGAACTTGGTAAAAGTCATAGCATTAGGAGGTTCCTTAGATTTTTGCTTGTTAATCTCTTTTTTATTTTTTGTAGCCTTCAACTTCTCATTCTAGGCTCTAGTGAACACAACATATGAATGAATGATCATATCCTCCACACTTTCATCATATTCATTACCATCATGGTCATATTTAATATATCCTATAGTAAAGTCACCAACAGGTTCCTGAATCTCAAGATCAGAGGTGCCCAAAATACTTTATGCTAGTGATTCTTCAATGGTGCATAATTGAAGTAATATAGCCAATTCTAGACAATTAGAACCATCATAATCATTAGTGGTGTTATATATGAATGAATAGTAAATAACAATAGGGGTTGAATTATTAGTGAGTGTAGATCATGATTACATGAGAGGTTTGTGATTCAAAACCAAAACAAATTAACAAACATGACATCTCAAGTGTAATCCCTCGATCTGAGCAAGGTCTAGGAGGATATAAAGAAACATAAAGACATGGGAAAAAAGCTATACCTTATAAATGGATTCATTCTCCAAGCTATATTAATGGTTTATTGAGCCCAAGATTTTAGCCTTGGAGTCTACATCAATATTACACCTTCATGTAGGCCAGATCTCCCCTAGGTTACACATGATTTGGCCTAAATTAAGAAGAATCAAATGGAATAATGATGAATCTTTCCTTTATATTTTTGCAGAGTTTATTTTTAGTGAACAGCTTGTTTATTATGTCAAACAAGCCTTGTATTTATAGATTTTTTATATTTATTGTGACCATCGAATTAAGATCAAGATGTGTGGCCAGTATTCATTTTAATTTGAGTAATAAATGTCATTAATATTTGGGGTTTGGGTTTAAATTTATAAGGCATGGATTACAAATCCTAATATTTGTTTGTATTTATTGTTAATGCTTAATAAATTTTTGTGTCATGTCATGATGATGTCATGATTTAGATATTTGTTAAATATTTGAATATTACATAATTATAAATTAGTCAGTTTCTAAGGATTTTATACTTAACCATTTGAATTTATTTGATGGGATAATTAATCTAATTAGCTTCTAGGTGATTTATGCAATACCAAAATTTAAATATATGTTCCAACTTAATTATCCCAAAATGTTGCTTTCAAAACAATAATTTGACTCAGGGTGAAATAAGTAAAACTAGTGATTACATATGGTGTATTTCCCCGATCAGGTATGCACCAATACATTTCAGAATATGCACATCAAATGTGTGGACTAATTTGGGAATTTCAATGATTTATGCAATATTTATAGAAATAATTCTAATTATAATTTTGACATGAAAGTGATGAGAATTGAATGTCTACAATGAGTTTAGGATTTAAAGGAGAAAGTCTTGGATAAACATTTTCATGATATAGGATAATGGTCTTCTAGGTACATCCTTATATGGAGTAATATGAGCTTAAAGAATATGTTTTTTCAAAGCCAATATATCATTTTTCAACCTTTGAACTATAGGATTTGTTGAATTGTGTTTCTTACTCTTGAAAGTATCATTTTTTAATTTTCATAGCCATGGTCAAATCATCTTTGATTTTAGTGGCATGTATTTTTACTACTGCCAAATTTAGGAGATGGTTTCTTCAAAGGAAAAAACTTACCTCATGTACTTTTTAATTCAAAAATAAGTACTTCATATTTTCTACTATAAACATGGCAATCAATGGAATCTGATGCACAAACTTGTTGAATCGATCAATAAAAACTCATGCGAACTCATGAGATTATTTATTTATCTAAGAAAATTGAGTCAATAAAGAGTGCTCATCTTTAACATTTTTGAATATTTCTTCAAATCTAGTTCTCATCATTTTCCAAACTAGAATGGAAACAACAGGTAGACAATGAAATCATTCCATTGTTATTTTGGCCAACATTTCAATGAATAATCTAACTGACATTTATTCATGTTCTACACCAATATTACCATGGGCAAAGAATAAATCGTTTGTATGCTCATCAAGATGTTGATTACCATCATCAATAAACTCGGTGAATTTCTTCCTTGAACCCTTTGGTAGTTGATTAAGTTTAACACCTAAAGCCAATGGCCCAATACAAGGACCCTATGGTAAAGCTACAACCATGTTTTTAAAGTTTATTTCCTTAGGAACCAATATTTTAGGTAATGAAAATGTTATTTTTATAGGTTTTACCCTTCTTATTCATTTAGGATAGAGTATAAAACTAGACTATTCTTGCAATTCAAAGAATGGATCAGAAATAACTTTCTTCTCACTAGACTTTGTGTACCTCTTCTCAGCCAGGATTCCAAAAATTTATTGCATAGGGGTATAGTATATTTAAGGATTTAAGGATCTCTATGTACTAATTTGATTATTATTCTTCCAAAAATGAGTGCAAAAATTCTCTAGGCAAAATCATCACATTGATCATCTTCATCTCGTATGGTTGCAACTCTTTAAAATTGGGAGTTACTCACATTGTTATCCCAAGAGAAATGTCAGAGGTCATAAGAGATATCCAATCAGCAGCTTGTGTCTAATCAAGGTTTACTAAGTGAGTTGGGTTTTTATTTATGAGAATAGTCATAAAAGTTATTGATAGAAATGGGTAGTATGAAAAACACAAAATATGCCCCTCGGAGGCTACCAAAAATTATTGGTGAAATATTTGGCACTTGTGATAAATAAGATATTTTACAATGGTGAAGGAGATAAAGTCTCTCATCTATTTGAAGGGTAGGTTCCCTTTATTGAAAACAAGAAAAGTTAAACTAAACCTATTTATAGTAGTTATAGGTTGCTTGGAGTATTGGGTTGTACACTTTCAACTAAAATAAAAAATAAAATAAAGTAAGATGAAGGGTCAGACATGAATGAGCAAATGCATATTTCATCCAACACATGATAATAACATGGCTATGAAAATTAACATGCTTGTATGAGATTGATGCAAGTCTTGTTTGAATTGAGAGATATGCATTAACATAGGAAAAATACAAATCAACAAATAAAAGTAAGACATAAATTTTTGGAATTTCCATGTGTTCTCAATTCAAAGAATAAGAATAATGTTTCTTTCTCTTTCCTTTCAAGACAAATTACAATGGAGATAAAACAACCCCTGTAAAATTGACATTTATCCTATTTATAGAGATAGGAGGGAATGGGTTGACCCTTCACATTACATGTAACCTTTGGCATTCACATTTTTGTCTTATTCTCTTTTTACTAATTTTAAATCTTTTAGAAAAAATAAAAATATGGTTTCCCAAAATAAAATAATAGATAAAAATTAAAATTATCTC
Source organism: Torreya grandis (assembly GCA_037957365.1). Classification (NCBI taxonomy): domain Eukaryota; kingdom Viridiplantae; phylum Streptophyta; class Pinopsida; order Cupressales; family Taxaceae; genus Torreya; species Torreya grandis. The sequence continues at coordinate 984,897 of JARHVA010000021.1, read as the reverse complement.
TAATCATACTAAGATGTCTTCTTTGGAGTAGTAACTGGTGTTTAATATCCTAGAGAAAAAACTGAGCTTCTAGCTTGTTCTTTCACTCAAACAACCTTAATTATTTTAAATTTATTCATTGCTTGAATGATTGTGTTACCCTTAGTTACCACTACATTCTTGTAATGTGTCAACCATCTTTTAGATACCAAAAACATGGCATTTGGAACTTTCATCAATTTGGTTAGTTGATTGTTCATTTCTTCAAGTGAAACATGGATTTCATTGATCATAATCATTGAAGCTACATTGCAGGCATTTTATTTGAATAATTATTCTTTGATCAGCTTCTTAAACTAAGTTTTGACTTCATCCATGGTGAACTGGCTTGTTGAATATTCCTTCAATAGATCATAATGTAATTCACATAGGTTAGAAAATATTTCTTTATGTTTGAATTCAGACGTGAATAAGTTCTTTGGAAGACTAGAGGGTCAACTTCTCTTGTGCTTCAACCATATGTCATTAATTATGGTCATATGCTTGTCAGTATTCTTATTCCAATAGCATTTCCCTACTGCCACACTCATTCTTGCATATTACTCATGCATAGGGATACTCAAAGTCATTCCCATTATTGTTCCATATAGTTTGGCCATCAGGTCTCCTTTGTTTGACCTTATCTCCTTTGTCTTTAGATCTTGGGCATAAGATAATACCAAATCCAATCATTTTACTAAGGTACAAAAATTGGCCACTTCAATCAGACCACTTTCTATTAAGATAAATGTCATACAGTTTGGATTCTCCATGTTGAGTCATTTATGGAATTATTCTAGGTCGACATGACCAATCTAAGAATCTTCAAACTTTGGATTGTTTTTTTCTAGGACCAACAAGGGTTTGAATCCCATATACTTAAATTTAATCTTTATTTTTTATGCAATCTAAAGATTTGGTTTGGTAAGGACCTATAGGTTCTTGTACAAATTAGAAGGAAGAAAATGTTGATGCAGTTGCAAGGGGTAAATGGTGGTGGTCATGAAATACTTTGTGTTTGTTCAGAATATCCCTAAATCAAGTATGTTGAAAACCTAGAATTATGTATGTTGGAACATTAATGTTTAAGTGGTGATAATAAGTACCCTTAACATTTTATAATGGTTAAATAAATAATTAATATATATGTTATTTATTAACATGAGGTAATCTTGTGTAAATAAATTATATATATATATATATATATATATATATATATATATAACCATTGTTGGTTTCCTCAGTAAGAAGTTGGACTTGTTGGTTAAACAGTCCACCACCCCAATATCAAAAGGGTTTTACCCCTTTGGTACTTCACACATGATTATGATGAATTGATCATCGAGATATTATGATATTTGATATATGACATATATCATTGCAAAGAGTTTTGTGAAGAGCATTCTGAGAGAGAAATGAGAGGAAGAAGGTTTATGTATTGGGTAAAGTTTCTCATAAATGATTAAATCAACATTGTGGTTTTTTACCTCTATATGAGGTTTTCCACGTTGCATACTATGTCATCTTTTCTGTGTAATTTTATATCAATTACACATCTAGATCCATTGTATATGTATATTTTATCATGGTTTCCAAGCATAGATAATGTGTTGATTGATTGGCAAGAGCATTGAAGACATCCCTAAAAGTTTCCAATCAAGTTTTTTAACACAAATTCAGCTTGTACAGCCTATGGTATGACCATGAAAGTCATTTAAAATATTTTCTTTCCCTCAAAAAATTGTTTATTAAATTTCATGTTGCCTATGGATCTTGGTTATTGTAAATATGAGTAAATTAACACCTATTTCAAGAAACCATAATCCAAATCTTCTCTAAGACATGTTTGTATGGCCCCCTATGGCATTTTGAAAGGTTTAAAAACTCATAAAATTTGTTGTATTTGCTTCTACTTCTTATTTCTCAGTTTAAGAGGTCAAATAATTTTTTTTGTGGCCTAAAAACACTCTTGAAGAGATTTTTGAAGATGAAAACTTTTTTTTTGAAGATCTTGGCTACCTATGGCATCCATGTATGGCATGGAATAACAACAATTTTCATAAAAAATGAATTTTGAAATCAAATTTTGATTTTGAGAGCTTTATTCTCTTCCATGGACCTATGGAGGATTGTTTTAATTTTTTTAATCCCTATGGTGGCTTCTTCAAACACCTATGCAGTGCCTAGTTTCCTCCTTTAAGCCATTTTGATGTAGAACTATTCTCCCTAGCCTACAACTATTCTTTCTCTTATTTGCAATCTTGTCAATCTTCCTTGGTAACACTACACCTATTTGTCCAAATGGACCAAATCAAAATTCCTTGATTATAAATATTTTAAAAACACCTAAAACATACAAAATCCTTCATATAATTCATCTTAATCCACCTTTGTCATTCATCACTAACAAGATCTCTTAATGCCTTGTTTCACTATGTTCTTGTGACAACATGCCTCCATAATCTCTTTGAGTGCATTGATTAAATTATAGTTTGTGACTCTTAAAACATGATTATTACAATGCATTTAATAATCTCCATTCATTCTATACCATCCATAATGCGTTAATATAAATTTACACAACTCTGCCTATTCCTTGCACACTCCTTGTAGCCCTTCTATAAGCATTAAATGCAAAGTACAAAAATGTACACTCATTTTTAGGAATCCAAAACATAATTATTTCTTATCATATCAAAACATACCTATTTGTGAATTTTGGAACTCCAACTCTTCATATAAGTTCATTTACTCTCTTTAGGCCTAAAGAACTAGGTCTCTATTTGGCCTATTACCACTCAATCCTCAATAAACCATACCTAAAAGTACATACACACTCTAAAACCATAAAAATCCATTATATTACCCTCAAAATAGGTGGACTAAAATTTTTTAGAACTTTTGTATGGTTAGAATGTTTATTATACACCAAACCCTAAACCTAGGGTTTCTAGGCCACTATTAGGGTCGAGAGCCTATAAAAAGGCATAAGTTCACTATGTGAGGTTTAAAAACCTAAATACACCTGTAATTTATCTATATATACCCTACACATATTTTTAAATCCTTATAAAATTTAATTCAATCTATTGTCTTTGTTTTCCACTCATAATTCATTGGATTGTGATAGGAATTTAATTGTCCACAGATCTATGCTCCAAGCAATTAGAAAAAATAGCATTCTAATGCCAACTATAAGATCAAATATCCTTTAGAAACACTTAATATATCTTACCTTTATATACCAATTCTTTTATATATCAATGCAAGTCACTTCTTAGCCTTACCATGCATGCTCAGTATCAAATTATAAGTTTGCTACAGGAAAAAACATAGTCTATCCACTTCTAACTTCAATGAATATTTTTAAAAATATTGGAATCATGGGTTCTATGGAATTCATTCAATCCTTAAATACATTTTTAATATTTTTATAATGACCACTTCTTGCCTCATACTGAGACACTCAATTCTTGACCATTCTTAAACCAACACTGGGTTCATGCAACCTTCTCCACTCAAAAAATAGGGTTACCTTGTTTAGTTAGCAATTAAAAATATTTAATTCAATGTGATATTTTATTGAAACAAGAAAATTTTTAAGATTTAACTTACTAAGTACCGATTCCTTCTCAAACATTCTTATACAAGTCCTTCACTTTAACTCTTGCCTCCTCACAGTGCATAAACTCAAAAAACTACAAGAATGCAGGATAAGTAAATTCCTAAATAGATACTCTTATTCTCAGTTTGGGAGTAAAAATATTATCATGTAAAAACCATCACATATTAATTTGACACAATAATTCCATCATTACTATATTTATTTTAAGCTTAGTTCAATACTCAAATGACTTACTCAGTCATGCATACATGTTTTGGCAGACCTTCTTCCATATTCAAACATGTTTGACCTATTTTTCCTTTTCCCATTTCATCCTACATACTACTCATATATATATATATATATATATATATATATATATATTTAAATAGACACTAAAAACATGCTCCATAACCATTTATTGAAATAATAAACTTCAAACAACCACAAGACCCATGTAGGGTGATGGCTTTATGACTGCCACCTTACACTCCCAACATGACATATGAATTCTAACCACTATTAGGACCTTTTCTAAGACCATAAGGTCCATTAAAACATTATTTAACATTTGCATGACATCAACATTCCTTTATACCTCCTAACCATCTCTCAATCTTTCATTACAAGTTTGAAAATTCAAATTATGGAAAAGGCAGGAAAACTTCAAATTCAAATTTGACTCACTATCATGACTCCAAATCACATCCAAGTTCATGTTTTTGGCATTCTTAATATGCCCTTGCATCACATTTCCTTGCCTGGAATGCTTCATAAGGTTGGTAATAGTTTTTTACAATATATTTAATATTTTTTTGTTTTATTAAAAACTAAAATCCATGCAAAGCAAAAGTGTGGCCCTAGTTTCTATTTGTCTTTTTACTAAAAAGTAAAAAACATGCAAGAGTTTTTTACATGCATGTAATTCCTATTTATTTCATTTTAAAAATAAAATTCAATTAAATATGCCTTAAAAATAATATCTTGCATGTAAACTCATGTAAATTATAAAAGGGGAGTTGGTATTTGTCATTTTCTAAAGAACTTGTAAAACTAGAGGTCTAGTGTTCAAAACACACTAACAAAAAAAAATTGGTCAAATTACTTTAGTCAATTTTTTTCAATTAGAAATTCCATTTTGATTTGCATGTCTTAACTCACATTTAAAACATTGGTCTATTTATGATTCTTTCAACACTTGACCTAGACAATCCCTTGTCAAACATGATCATGTGACTGGTTGTTTTCTAGGTTTGGCACATTATATATGCATTGGTGTGGTCCATTTGTTGATATAAATCATCCTTATATATTTTTTAAAACTTTTTAAATAATTTTTTTTACATAGTTATTTTGTGTGACAATTACGACACCTTCTTTGATCGTAATATTTTACAAAAATTTTCACATTGTTTTGCATAAAATTAAATAATTATTATTTATACACACTATAATTTTCTTTATTATCAAATAGAGTATAAAAACACATTTAAAAAGTTTGTTTTTTTAGATGTTATATTTTTGTAGTGCCATCCTTAAAAGGAATTTATGGCTTCTCCTAATTTTGTGATAGACAAATCTCAAATTTTAAATGGGTCTAACTATAATATTTGGAAAATACACATTAAAGCTAAATTCTTGGCTCTTAAACTGTAGAAATTAATTTCAAGACTAAAAAACCCCTTCAAGGAGAAATGTCTCAACTAAGCTTACCAATTATTTCAAAATAAATCACAAGAAACTATGTCCATTATTTTGAGTGTTAAGAATGGATTCCTACTTCATGTGAGTAATCAAGAGTCTCCTAAGGATGCTTAGAAAATTCTTGAGTATATGTATGAAGGGACTCATCTCTCCAAGATAATTAAGCTTATTCTTGAATTACTAACTACACCCATGAAAGGTGATGAAAAAGTTAAGTTTTTTTTTCCAAAAATTAAAAATATTAAATCTTAGTTAGATGGTTGTAATTGAAATATTATTCAAGATCAATTATTTTATTTCATTATTTAGTTAAATATTCATTTAAAAAATCATAATTTTGTTTCAATTCTTAATTCAAAATACCAAACAGAGAAAGATCTTCCTGACCTCACTACATTATCTATTCTTATTATTTAATAAGAATAAGTGATGTCAAACTTTAATTTTAAAGAGAATATCATTCAGGCACTTCTCACACGTAATGGTGTTCCTAAAAACACTAGAAACTAGAATTCTAAACCTACACTTTCCAATGGAAAATATGTGAATAAGAAATCGAATAATAAGAATCACAAAGTTAAATTTAATAAAAATTACAATCTACCTGGAAACTTTGGACATATAATGAAAGATTATTACAAAAACAAATCTAAAAAAAAGTTTTAAAAATAACAAAGAGAAGAAAGGTTCTAATTAGAATCAACCCAAAAAAATCAGGGTCAAAACAACAATTAGGATCAAAATACTAACATTATTGCTTTGTACACTACCTTGTTTGCTTCTAATGAAAATTAATGGATTTTAGATAGGAATGCATTACATCATATAAATTATTTATCAAGTATTTAATCTAAGAGGATATATATCTAAAATGATTTATTTACTAATCATTCATATTTAGAAGCTACTAAGCAAGGAAAAGCTAAATTTGCAAATGGAGTAATAAAAGATATTGTCTATGTTTCTAAACATAAGAAAAATATATTATTATGTTCTTATTTTAAAAATGATAATTTCATGGTAAATTTTCAGCAAGATAAATGGTATTTTATAAATCAATTTGGTTCTCTTATTGCTGAAAGAATTTAATAGAATGGTTTATAAATGTTTTATACTTCTTCTACATGATGTATTTCATCACAAAGTAGAAATAAATATCAATTGTGACATGAAAAATTAGGTCATGTTAATTTTTTAATTTTATATGATATGTCTCATCATGATCTTTTGATTTGTCTTCCTGTTATTTCTTCTCATCATGAAGCTTGTGAGGGTTACTTATGTAATAAGCAACACACTAAACCCTTTTACAAAAATCATGATGTGAACTCTTCACATTCTTTAGAGTTTATTCATATTGATGTTATAAGACCATTAGAAGTTACATATTTTAATATTTCTTTATATGTTTTTACCTTAAATATACTAACTGAATTGATACTGTCTCAAATACAATGGTATATATTAGTAACACTATTTAATTTTATTCTTGAAAAAATGTTAATTATAATTATATTGTAATAGATATATTGGTCTTATATGAGAAAACAAAGTAAATATATAGACATTATATTATTTTCAAAATGATCACATTAATGATTATTTTTAATTCATATCAGTTAGCATTGAAATACATTATATACATAACATCGTGTTTCATTTGACAAGATGATCATGTTTAATTATTGCATTTGGCAAGAAGATCATGCTCATTAAGACAGGATATTTTGTGTTTAATGGTTAAGATGCTTCATCTGATAAGTGGGAAAAGTTCATGCTAACATGCTTAGTTAATTCATTTGATAAGAAGATATGTTATGAAATGCAAAGTGTAAATGGATTTTGTATTATTAATTGGCTCCTCATCATTTAATTTACCAAGCATTTTATTTATACATATTTGAAAATATTTGTTTTAGTGTCATATCTATTTGATTGGATGATTGCATATCATACTAAAATTGTTCATAATTGATGTATGAGATATTATATAACTCAATCTTTTGTTAGATCCAATTTTAGATCATTGGAAAATGGCAAAAAAACATATTAATCTTGAATTTTTTTTACTCAAATTATAAAATGAGTTATTTATATTGAAATATTTAATGTTTGACTAATTTAAATTTTTTTATGTGAATCACATAATAGTTGGGGATGCCCATATTTTCAATATTAGATATGTCTAATAATTAATTGCGTACAATGATTTATGTGTGTCGTTAACTTAGTAATCAAAGTAGTGAATTGATTTACCTTAAACATGGCTTGATTATTTAAAATGTGTTGTATCATATATAAACATATGTCATTATTTATATTTTTATATTTAATTATTGTGATGTTAACCATGCTTTGATATCATAAATATATTTTTTGATGTGTTTTAAGTATGGTACGGGAACTTTCACATAGAAGTTGTTAAATAATCCGTGTGGCTATGAATGTTTTTAGAATAACTCAATTTGGATGTTTCTCACAGTACCACCTTTCTTTTTGATAATCTGTATAGCTCTATCAAAAATTGCAGTGTAGCATCAATAAACTAAGCATATTGAATTTCATGTGTATTTTATCCAAGAGAAATTCTTCAATGGTAATATGTATATTTATCCTATTGTTTAACCCTAAATGGTGTCTAGATTGGTGTTATCTAGATTGATTAAAGGGGTATGTATAAATTAAATGGCACAAGGGTGATAATCAGATCTATAGTAGGCCAATTAGATGTTAAACTTTGATTTAAGCATACACTGAATTTATTATACTGAGACAATCTAAATATGGAATGTACAACTATGATAGATATAGAAATGACAAATAAGTGAATTACTTAGCTTGTTCTAATGCTAAAGTAGTTTTAGATCTAGAAGAAGCTAAAATTAGGCTAGAAGGATATTTTAGAATTGTCATCAAATTCTATATTTGATGTTTCAATCACTCTAGACACTAACATCGGCCTAAGATGGTTATATTGACACTATTATCTGGGTTTGATGTAAATTTTCTTTACAAAATACTTGCTAGAAAAGGATGTGACTGCCTAGATGCTTCTAAGTTTGAATTTGTCTTCACCCTAGTGAATTCAGATCTATGTCATAAACTGTCGTTCTTTGTAAAATAGTAAAACCCTAGTTCTCCATCTTCATAGTGACCTTGGGGGAAAATAGATTAGTGGGCACACAATGTTGATATAACCCTAAATACTCTACTAGCAGAGGTGTTTCCTACGTATCTAATACTTTAGAAGAGTGTCTCAGACTCATGTAGTTATCCCCTATGTGTTAGCTTATGTGTGAATCATACAATGTGTGCAAGGCAAGTACAATAGTAACCTATCTTGTAACTTGGTAAATCGGGCTTGGATTGTTCCTTTAGTAATTTAGACCTATAAATGTGGTGTACCTATAATTGGTATGGAAATAGATAAGCTTTTTTCAATTGAATGTTTGATAGAGTGATTTTGATAAGTGCCTTAATCTCTTTAATTTTTTTCTAAGTGTTTGTAGGTGAAGAATGAATGAGGGTTGATCTTGAATTTATATCAATCCTTTTATATTATAACTCAAATTAAATCACTTAAAATGACCATTAAGATATGTCCCATTAATAAATTAAATAACTTTAGAACATTGAACACTTGCATCGGGATAGGACAGTAACATCGATGCTACTATTTGATCTAGACATTAGTGTCTAGGGAGTAGGAGAACATGTACAAGTTTATAACTTATAGAGGTAGAATATAAGTACATTTTTAACATTTTGGGAAAGATAGAAGACCTAGGTCATCAATATAAAACTAGTCAAACTAGGAGATATAGGCCAAAGGGCATAAAGATAGAGCAAATGAGAGACTTGTGAAAGCGATAGAGGTAAAGAATTGAGAAGAATAGCTAAGGTCTGAGTTTTCCAAGTTTACAATACTAATGTTCTATATAATCATAAAATATCATCTACATTTTACCTCCATTTAATCTAGTAACAAAAATTTTAATTTAAAGGAAAGGAATACATACATGGGTGTGTATGCACACCTTATTTTTGTGTGTGCCCAACTTGAATGTTTTTCTAGTGATTGGCTTGCAACCAAGATCATGTTATAATATAAAATTAGTGCATATAACCTAGGTTAAAATTAATTGAAATAGATTGAAATTAAAAGAGCGATCTTTAGAAGTACACCTATGTGTTGATGTAATTTCCTTGCTTATTGGCAAGTTGTTTTAAAAAATATGTATCATTATAAGGCTCTATAATTGAGATTAGGATATGTATGTATGTATGTATGTATGTATGTGTATGTGTATGTGTATATATGTGTATATGTATATATATATATATATATATATATATGTATGTATGTATGTATGTATGTATGTATGTATGTATATATATATATATATATATATATATATATATATATATATATATATATATATATATATATCTAAAGTGCATATATCCAAGGAGATAGAGAGAGAAATATTGGAAGGCATATTCTTCCAACTTTGGATCAAAAGTGAGTTGCCACTTGGTAGTTGAGATTAGTTCAATCATGCAAACTAATGATACTCATAACCTAGGGAGGTTGGATAATAATTATAACTTAAAAACTTGGAAAGATTGAGTGATTTGATCATCTTAACCATACAAAAAGGTAAACCAACTACTACAATAGATTGGCTCAATAAAGTCCATAAATGTTTATGTGGTATCAGTACAAAAAAAAGTTCATGATATGGTAATAGTCCATGAAAGAATCTTAAAATATTAAATTGATTTATATTTTGTAATATTAGGCACATATTGCATATCATATGCACTTTAGTTATGTCTCATGTTGAAACTATGTATAACAATAGTACCAATGTATAGAATTATAAAGCTCTATAATGGAGATTATGATATATATGTGTGTGTGTGTGTGTGTGTGTGTGTGTGTGTGTGTGTATCTATGTGTGTGTGTGTATACACATATGTGTGTGTGTGTATACACACACACACACACACACATATATAAAGTGCATATATCCAAGGAGATAGAGAGAGAGAAATATTGGAAGGTATATTCTTCCAACTTTGGATCAAAAGTGAGTTGCCACCTAGTAGTTGAGATTAGTTCAATCATGCAAACTAATGATACTTATAACTTGGTGAGGTTGGATATCAATTATAACCTAAAAATTTGGAAAGATTGAGTGATTTGTTCATCTTAACCATACAAAAAGGTAAACCAACTACTACAATAGATTGGCTCAATAAAGTCCATAAATGTTTATGGGGTATCAGTACAAAAAAAAGTTTGTGATATGGTAATAGTCCATAAAAGAGTTTTAAAATATTAAATTGTATTATATTTTGTAATATTAGGCACGTATTGCATAGCATATGCACTTTAGTTATGTCTCATGTTGAAACTATGTATAACAATAGTACCAATGTATAGAATTATGCCACAACTATGAATTTGAATCATGTAATTTCTTTTTTTGACCAATTTAGATAATTATATAAGTGTGGAGAACATACTTCTAAAGCATGCCCCCACTATATATGGAGATATCTAAAAATTGATATAAGTATCAATGTAGAGGACATATTTATAAATATGCCCACTATAAACTAGAGATGTTGAATACTGAATAAGTGTGGAGAACATGTTTCCAAATCATGCCCTCACTAAATCTTAGAACTATGAATGTGTGGAATCCATGTCTATATGACATGCCCCCACTAAATCTAAGAACTGATAAAAATATCAATGTGTTAAATGAGTTTAGATAACATGCTTATAAAAGATGCCCCCACTAAATTTGGAAACTGATATAAGTAACATATACTGAATGAGTGTGGAAAACGTGCTTCCAAAGCATGCCCCTACTAAATATAGAAACTAATATAAGTACCATATACTAAATGAGTATGGAGAACATGATTCAAAATCATGCCCCCATTGAACCTGAAAACTATGCCAAGTGTGGATAGCATACCTCTATGGCATGCCCCCACTAATATATCCCCCTTTGATGTGAGGGAAAGATAATAACTAGTAGTTACCTCACCTCAAAAGGATAAGACAACTATATAATCTATGAATGTAACCATGTATCATGTATAAGGAAACATGTCTAGGTACATGTATCATTGAAGTGCATAAAATCAATGTGATCACATGTAGGCCTAAGATGCACAATAAAGATCATGGCAATGTCTAGATAGTAACAATACAAGATCAAAAAGTAAACAAACACACACACACACAAGAGCACTCAAAATTAATTCAAAAGGCAATGGTCCAAGAAGACTAAAAACAAGGGGCATGTTCAAATGTTGCACAATTGAAAGGACATGATTTAGTCAAATTTTCATAAAAATAGGGATAACATATTTAAATGTCCATACAACAAACAATGACATATGTAAATGTCAATGAAAACATACATAGGCACAGGGGCCATAAGTAAAGGAGCATATTCAAATTCTTGAAAAAGGAATACAAGACACTTGGGAAGTGCATAAAGTAGAGCATAAGCAACTAACATAAACATGTCATAGTATCCCATGGATCCAATGTGTTAGGAATAAATGTCAAGTTTATAGCATATTAAATACCCTACATAGGATACAATCATATCAAATAGGCATGTGTAAGCTTACGTAATATATTTATGCAATTGCATAATGTTCATTGGGTTTTAAAGGATTTTCTTCAAATGTAACAAGGTGGTATACACTTTTTTCTAACTTTTTTGTAATTACAAATTGTCTCAACCAATTTGGTTTGAACTTTCTTTTTTTGTCCTTTTTTGTATTGGTATTCTTTTCATTTTATTTTAGTACCAGGTCACCCACATTAAATTCACATGGACTAACCTTTTATTTATATGTTCATTTTACATGATCCTGATAAACACGTAGGTGCTCAACAAGTTATGTGCATTTTACACTCAACTATTCTAACTGATGCAATTGATTTTCATGGTATTCATTATATTTGATGATGTATTTTAGAGAAACATGCAAAGAAGGTATTTAAAATTCAATTGGTAAGAATAACTTTGTACCATAGACCAAAGAATAATGTGTGGCCTGAGTAGGTGTGTGTACACTAGTTTGATATGCCCATAAAGCATATACCATATGTTGGTGCCAATTAGTGTTGTATATTTCAATTATTTTTCCAAGTATTTTGACAATTATTTCATTAGTTTTCTCTATTGTCCATTGCCCTGTGGATAATAAAATGTAGAAAAGATATGCTCAATCTTGTATTTAATTCAAAATCATCTTAATGTCTTATTTTTAAATGATGTTCCATTATCATAAATTATGACGGAAGGTATGCCAAAATGGTAGATGATATTGGTCATCAAAAACCTACATGTGTCATCCCGTATGGTAAACTCAAATGGAATGGCTTTCACCCATTTTATAAAATATTATGCAGATTTAATGATAAATTTGTGCCCACTAGTAGATTCTAGATTTATTTTGCATATTAAATCAAAGCCCCATAATAAAAAAGGCCATGATGAAATGATGGGCTATAACTCATGTAATGGTTCATGATTCAAATTGCTATATTTTTGGCTTTTCAAACATAGTTTTTCATGTTCAATACATTCTTATTCTATTATAGGCAAGTAATAACCTTTAAATAATAGTTTTTGAGACATGGCACGTCCATTAAAATGCCCACCATACTTGTTGTTATGCATTTCTAAGAGTGTAGTGTGATCCTCATCTTTACTTAAGCATCAAAGTAATTATCCATCAAAACCTCATTTAAACAAATCATTTCCAATAATAACATAATGAAAAGCTTCATATTATAAATTTCATTTATCATTTTTTGCAAAATGTTTTGGTATATAGGCTCAATAAAGAAAATTATAAATATCAGTGTACCATTTTGTGTTTATAGTACTATGAATAATAGTAAGAATGACCAAGGCATTCATTTAATCAAAATAAATGGAAGGATTTCATAGTTTTCATATTGTAAAGTTTATATGATCATCATCAAAATTCATCAAGAATGTCATGATTGCCATAGAATTTATATGGTAGTTATTTTTGCATAGAATATTGTTGATGAAAAATGTGTCAAATGTCTATATGAGTTTATCTACCATTTCTTTATATGGTAAAATATGTTCTTATTTAGTTTGGTAGTGATTACTAGACTGGTTAACAACCAATTGGGAATCACCAAAAACTTGGATGTCCCTTATATCAAGCTTATGTGCCATGGATAAACCAATGATCAAGGCCTCATATCTAACTATACTGTTGGTGCAAGAGAAAGCTAATTTTTAAGAGAAAGTCATGTATTTGCCTTTGTGGGTACAAAATACAATGCCATCACCCGCTTCTATTTGCCATTTGGATCCATTAAATAACATTGTCCATAGAGTGGAAGATATGTCATATGCCTCAAACTCATCACAAAAAGCTTCAATGAGTGGAAAAGAATCTGGAAAAGAAGTTGCATCTAATTGGTCAGCTATAAATTGACCTTTTATTGACTTTTGGGCTATAAATTTTAGATCAAACTGTATGAGTTACATCACCCATTTGACTATGCAACTTGTTATGTGTGTTTTGTTCATGAGATACTTTAATGGATCTTATTTAATTATAAAATGAGCCTCATTATTGAACAGATAATGTTGTAATTTATGGGTAGCAAAAACCAAAGATAAGCATAGTTTTTATGTGGCTATATATTGTCATTTGTAATCAAAAATCTGGCAACTAATACAATAGTTTTCCCTCTCTTTGTGATTATTATCAAATTATGCTAGTAAGGTCCCTAGAGCCTCGTGGGTAGCTAATATGTAAAGAATCAATGGTCTATCTGGAATAGGAGGCATAAGTACTAGTCGGTTTGATAAATAGATTTTATCTTATAAAATCTTTGTTGACATATCTCATCCCATATAAATTGTGTATCCTTTTTTAGCAAACATGTGAAAGTGATTATTTTATCAACTAATTAGGTAATGAAATGGTGTATAGCTTGAATTCAGCCTTGAAAACATCACAATTATTTTAAATTGGCTGGTAGTGGAATTTCTATGATAGATTAAACCTTTTTTGGATCAACCTTAATGCCTCATTGAGAAATAAAGTATCTGAAGATTTTTCCCAAAAAAAACCTAAAACACATTTTTTTAATTTAATCAAACATTGAACTTACATTATGTAGATTGGTATTATCTATATTGATTAAAGGGGTATATATAAATAAAATGGCACAAGGGTGATAATCAGATCTATAGTAGGCCAATCAGATGTTAAACTCAAATATAAGCATACACTAAATATATTATGCTAGGATAGTCTAAATATGGGTTAGTATGCACATAGTGTCTATATGACCCCAAAAACCCCACTATGAAAGAGTGTTAGCTACGTATCATATACTCCATAAGAAGGCCTCAAACTCATGTAGTTATCCTCTACGTGTTGGGTTGTGTATGAATAATACAATGTGTGCAAAGCTAATACAACAGTGATCTAGCTTGCAACTTGGCAAATTCAGCTCTTGGGTTGCTCCTTTAATACTTTAGACCTGTAAATGTTTTTTACCTATATATGGTATGGAAATATGGAATTTGTATTCAATTAAATATTGATAGAGTGATTTTGATAAGTGACTTGGTCTCTTTGGTCTTTTTCTAGGTATTTATAGGTGAGAAATAAATGAGAGTTGATCTTGTATTTATATCAATCCCTTTGAAGTAATAAATTGCATTAAAGCATTTAGACCAACCATTAGGATACATTTCATTTGTAAATTAGATGAATTTATGGCACTTAACACATATGTTAGGACAAGACAATAACATTGATGTTACTATTTGACCTGAATGTTAATGTCTAGGGAGCAAGAAAATAGGCACAAGTTTAGAACTTGCAGAGATAGAATATAAGTACATTTTAAACATTCTAGTAAAGATAGAAGACCTGGGCCATCAATATAAGATTGGTTAAATTAAGATGTATATTCAAAATGGCATAAATATAGAGCAAATGCAAGACTTACAGAAGTGGGAGAGATAAAGAACTAAGAGGAATAGCCAAGGTTTGAGTTTGCCAAGTGTACAAGATTGAGGTGTTAGATAATCACAAAATATAATCTACACCTAAGGATTAACAAGTGGAATATATCTTCACAAAACCAATTGATGTTATCAATTTTTTTAAGTTTCATATAATATTGGGCACTTGGAGTTGCCATTGAGGGGGATTGTGCATGACAATGTCTCTTCCTAATGACCATGTGTTTCTTTCTTACTCTCTATACTTCTTCTCATTGTAAATCATTATAATAAGTCACTTTAATTGATTACGGTAAAATTCATTATATTTAATTTTACGATATACCCAATACATTATAGCATATATTATAATATAAGTTGTTATGTTATAAAAAGCTCTAAAAATGCTTGGTTGATTATTCATGAAAAACTGTGATATGTAGTTTCACAATCATGCTAGACTAAACTTACTCTAATTAGTTTATATATTATAATTCCTTTTATTTCAAAAGGTGATATTGGTATGATGAAGGTTTTTAAATCCTTCAAATTTTACATACCTCCTAAAATCATTATAGTTGATTCATGGAGTCTAATTCCTTTATTAAGGTGACTATGACATGTATCCCCACTTAACATTAAGGGGGGGTGTTGGCAAATTAATGTTTAAGTGGTGATAATAAGTACCCTTAACATTTTACAATGGTTAAATAAATAAAATAATTTTATTTTATTTATTGACAGAGGTAATCTTGTGTAAATAAATTAAATATATTAAATATATTTATTATCATTGTTGGGTTCCTCGAAGAGAAGTTAGAACCATTGGTTACAATGGTAAACACCCTAATATAAAAAGGGTTATTTCCCTTTTATAATTTACACATGATTGTGATGAATTGATCATCAAGACATTGTGATATTTGATATAGAAAAATATCATTGCAAAGAGTTTTTTAAAGATCATTTTGAGAGAGAAGTGAGAGGAAGAAGACTTACGTATTGGGTAAAGTTTCTCATAAATGAATAAATCAACATTATGGTTTTTCACCTCTTTATAAATCTTTCCATATCATATACCACATCATCTTCTCTATGTACGTTACTATCAAATGCGCATCTAGATCCATTGCATATGTATTGCTATGTATATTTTATCACTATAGGGCCTTTGGTAGAGAAAATCTCCCTCTGGCTATTTTTGTGAAAACATGAACCAACACCACTGAAAGTTAGACCATAAAAAAATCAAGACATAGATATTTTGATAGTATTTTATAAAAAATGGTGTTTGTAAGAGAGAATGAGAGTTGGGCAGAGATATACACTACATATGGATGGATTTGTGGAGATAAATGAGCCCATGATCTCATTTTTAAATAATCACAGGTCTTTTAGCATGTTGTGGCTAACACTCCTCATCATGTGCATGCATTACTCAGTTGGTCCATATGTCCTCATGGGTGTGACAAATAAAAGGTCACATCTATGAGCAATCATAGGTGTGACCTCATGTATTTTGCATAATTAGGGATAAAAACATCATTTATGCAAATGTGGGGTACATAGGGATACGAATGTAAGCATTACAATCTCACATCCCATGTAGTATAGAGATTAGGCAAGCCTAACCTCCTGGCCATGTGGGGAACAAAAAGGTGCTTCGCACTTGAAACTAAGATTTTTCTTTATTAACTTATTTCTCTAATATTTGGCATTAAAGTTTTGACATAAAAATTTCTATGTTGTTCATGACTTAGATAAATTTGGCCTTGACAAATTTAGGGAACAACATGATCATGAGTCGAGGGGGAAATAGTATTTAGATTCTTTAAACTTTTTTGTTTGATATCACTATTGGAAAGACATCACTATAGTTGTGTATTGAAAATGGTGTTAGATATTTCTTAGAATCTATAGGAAATGTTATATTATAATTCCAATGCGACATTTTGTTTTGAACTCATTAGGCCAAGTTTTGATTTATCTAGTCACTGTTTAGTAATTATTTTATTTTTTATATTTTATCACTCATCAAAAAAAAGGAAAATATTTCCGATGAAAGTATTATCACCTCTTTAATTATTAAGAGTATTTCAAATTATTGACTATATATATATATATATATATATATATATATATATATATATATATATATATATATATATATATATATATATCACCGTAGTTTATAGCTTAGAATTTCAATCAAAATTATTCTTTCAACACCATTTTAAATCATCAAGTATATATACAATTGAAATGACTATATAGTTTACATATTTTATAATTTTGATTGTTTATTTGGCTTCAAATAAATGTTCAAATAGGTGACCTATTTAGTACTCAAACTCATTAATCATCTCTTAGTGGAACAAAGAATAGTGATTTCAATTCACCTTAATCTCACACTTGTTACTATTATGAAATTAAACCAATTCATGCCCATTGATATATTTTTTTTTAATTGCTCATCTAGGTTTTGCTGCTTTTACACGTCTATCTTTCGGCTTTTGTTGTACGAGAACGGGACCCTATAAACCCGGCTTTAACCAATCTAATAAAAAAATAGTTTTTTTAAGACAAAGATAAAATACTTATAATCTATAGTAAATGCAATTGATAAATCTAAAATTTAAATGAAATAAATTAAAAATTAAAATAGGAAAACTTAGATTTTAACTAAATGCAATATAGATACATAAGACCCTTTCTCTAGGTAGTTTTTATAAAATAATATATAGAGAAATACTTTCCCTATAAAAATAAAATGATGTTGATAAACAAGTCACTTTCACATAATTAAATAAATTATAAATTGTTAAAATTCATTTTTTTTTAATTTGATAAGGGTACAAAAATGGGCTTTAAAGGATCCCAAAACCTTCATAGAAAAAATACAATAATTGAAAGAGTTTAGAAAACTTGTACTCAAGGTCAAATCTACAAACCATTACCACATTAAAATCCATTGATGCATTGCTTAAATAATATCTCAGTATATTATACACAAATAGATCATACAATGAGAATTTTTTTATATCTCTAAAGCTTCCATCAAATACAATGAATGAGTTTTACATATATAGGCAAGGAAGATTAATCCTAACTAAGAGATCAAGCTAAGTGATCAATCCTAACTAAGAGATAAAATTAAATATCAATCATAACTAAGAGATGAAGCTAGACATCAAACCTAGAACTAAGAGATAACTATCCCTACAAGATAGAAATAACTAGAAAATATCCCCATAATATCTAAGAGATATATATGTAATATCTCATAATATCTAAAATTAGATAAATGAAATATCCACACATAAATGGGTGGGAATAAATAAATACCTAGATGAACATGAGCTAAAGTAAATAACTTACTCTAACACCCCCCCAAGTGAAATTAGTGGCCAAAAATAGTGTATGTATGTATGTATGTTTGTATGCATGCATGCATGTATGTTTACAAATAATTCCACAATTGTGACTATAAATCACATGGTCTCGAAGGACATTCTACCTATTTTCACCAACATATACTATATATCACATATTTAATCTATATAATAGCTACTTAAATATATTTCATATACCATCAAGATTCAACATGATATAGATGATAGATAACATGTTCTGGATGCCACATACTCTATATGGTGACTACAGGGACTAGATGGTGTCCACAAACTCTGGATGGAATCCACATTCTTTAGATGGTGACTACAAATGTTGGACGATGACTAGGGGGCTTGGATGATGTCCATAAGGTCAAATGGTGATCTTAGACTTTGGATGATAACTAGGGGTTGGAATACATCCATAGGGTCTAGATGGTGACCATAGACCCTAGACGATGACCATAAAGATTGGATAGCATCTAAAGGATCTAGATGATGATTAGAGGTTCTAGATGATGATGACAAACTCTGTATAGTGACCATAAAAACTAAATGGTGATGAGTGGGACTAGACAACATCCATAGGGTCTAAATAATGAATAGAGGGACTATATGGTGATAATAGACTCTAGATGGTGACCACAGTGGTTAGACAACATCTGTAGGGTGTGGTTGGTGATAATAGGGGCTTGATGACAACTAGAGGTATTGGACGACATCCATAGGATCTAGATGGTGACCATAAGGTCTAGATAATGACCATATAGACTAGACAACATCCACAGGGTCTAGATGGTGACCATAGGGTCTAGACACCTAGCTACATAGTGCATATATTTGTCATGCCCAAGTGGTTGGCCATAACTTGTCTTAAAAAAAATGTTTTATATGGTGGATTCTAGTGATAATGGTAAGAGATTAGACTAATTATCAATAATAAATATCATAATATTTTATTTTGGGTATCCAACAAGAATACCCAATCAAATTCAACCCACATCCACTCAAAATATAGATACTAAATGATTTACAGAATCTTTTTTATTTATTTATAGTAACTATAATTTTACATTTCAAGGATAATAGAAAACCCTTTATGCATGCACATCCCTCCACTGATAATAGTTTTCCAAATGAAATAATTAATCAAAATATCTATCACCATTTATAGATATTATTGATGGTAGCATGGCACCACGTGAAAACATATCTGCATATGGCATGGCTCCAGTGAAGGACAAACTAGATGATATGATAGAAACATTAAAAGAAATATGTAGATCTCATAAAACAACTCCCATTGCAAATACAAATCCGTTTTTTTTATAGGTAAGAAGATACCTAAGGAAATTCTAGATGATGGTATCTATCTATCAAAAGACACTTATACTTAATAGACACAAAGTTCATCCGATAAAAGTACTCAAAAATTTATGTGAAGAATGAGCATTAGATAAACAATTGGAAGGTCTTTTAAGTTTGATTGGGCAACAAAATTTTATTTCATTGAACCAATAGATCCAAAAAATAGTAGTGATACCCCAACTAAATGTAAATGTATAATATGTACTTATAAATTAATAAAGGACCACAAAATGTAACTTAAGCTAAACATAATTGAAAAACAATATGGTAAAGTATATGTGTCGGTAAAATAAGATGGACAAATTAAAAAAATGCATAGATGGAAAGATGCCAATGAATACATGCATGTTAGATATGTAATAGAGTATGAAAATAATCAGATATGTATGTAATATCTAATTAAGAAAGGAGGAATTATTACAAATCAAATAGGAAAAGTTATTCAATATAATCAACATGCCAAAAATATACAATTCTCACTAATCTACCACATTCTTAAAAAAGGCAGACCTACATCTTATTTTTTAGATTATAAAATTCTATTTCAACATAATATACTTCATAATTTTCCATAATCACAATGGGTAGATAGTAATGCTTGGGACACAAAAACATGTCTTGTGATGATTAAGAAGGAATATTTGAAAGAAAAAGTTAAAAATGCAAGATTTATCTCACTATCCATTGATGAGGTCATAATAGTTGACAACACAACATGAGTTTGCATCCATGTTTACACTTTTGAGAACCATTCAAGGCAATCTCATATGTTATCTATTCATAAAGTGATTAAAAATTGTAATGTTGAAAACCTTTTCAAGTTGGTTATTTATAATCTGAGGGAGATTGTTGGGATGGATGATTATGTTATAGCTACGAAGTTGGTTTGTGTTGGAGATAATGGTGCAATAGTAATGTAGGGGAACATAAATGGTCTTTGTGTTTGACTATAGACATAACATTCTCAAATATGATTTCAATTCATTGCATGGCCCATAGAATGAATCTTGCATAAAAAATTGTAAGCACATTTGCAAATGTCTCAAAAGTGGAAGAACTTATCCATGATTTGCGCACTTATGTGTCAAGCTATCCAAAGAGATTTTTAGAATTTCATTAATTTTCAATTAGGTTTATCAATGGTAATTTTTTTATAAAAGATAATGATACAAGATGCATTTCCATGTATAAGCCTACATGTAGAATTTTTGAAGAATATCCATCATTTGTAGGTTTTATGTTTAAATATCATATGGAAGTCAACAAAGTAAAATATTTATTATATTGTTTAACAAATTTAGAAATGATTTTGACAATATGTGTTATTCTCCCAATATTAAAGGAAACAAATTATTTGATGAAACATGATCAAGAGAGATCCATTTATATTGTAGACTTCATGCATTTCAAAAAATGGGTTTGTCAATCTCTTTTTATCTTATACTCAAGGCAAAATATTTTTAAGCAACATATTTTTGCTAGTTGGTAAAATTTAATATATATTAAGGATAAAAAAAACTATTTGAAATTCAATATTAAGGATCATCTTTGTATCTTCATTAATGGAAAGGAAATACCACTACACACATTCCAAAAATAAGTTGATATAATAGGATTAGAAATTGAAGAAGTCCCTATAACACATATTCTTTACAATACTGTTATATTTGAAACATGAATAAAATTGAGAAAGATGAAGGATAGATTACTTACAAAAATTGGAGAACATTTCAAAGGGATGAGTTGCTTGAAGCCATGGGAGGGTGAATCCCATATTTTGGAGAGCTGAAGATGGTGAAAAATGAATCAATAATTTATTTCTCAAATACATGGGTACTCTCATTAAACATTTTTCTAAGTCTTTAGATATCAATGGAGTTAAAATTCAAGGTATTTTTTGAAAGGATTTACTGACAACGCACTCAACCCATTTTAGACTCATAATGATTGATCAATATAAGTGTCTAAATGAGCCAATAAAAAATGATGTTATTATAATCTATGGAAAAATTGTATCCCAATACCATCCTATAGGAAAATATTAGTGAATATTTTATATTATATGAACTATACCAAACAATGATTTTGGGCTTTGGGTAAAATGAAAGGGTCTTTAGTGCATTATTTTTGTTAAATCAAAACTTCTTAATAAATTGGACAAAAATCTCAAGACATGGTTGAGATTGTATGTTTTGTGTTATCTAGTGGATGCATTTCCCTATGATAGAACACTTAAAATTCATAATTCATTCACTCAAACAAGAGGAGTCACTAATACAACAAACAATAGAGCCAATCCAGATATTGAGAATTTATATGCATCGGATAGAGTACATACAAATGATAATTATGAAGTACAGGCTACTCAAAAACTATTTCAACAACTTGAGTTTTAGTATGTATGTTTCAACTTTCAATTTTGTAATTGATTTTTATATTGTCTTTTGTATCTCATAAAATTAAAATCAACATACTAGGGTAACTAATATCGAAAATCACTAAAACATTAGTATTATGTAAATTGTAAGACTACATTAATTAGGTTATTATATTATTTTAAAATAGTTTTAAGTTATATTATAATGGCTCAAACTTCAAGCTTTGTTAAACAATATATTTAGGTTATACATATGAAAAATATTTATTTTACACTTTGTTTTTTATATTAAGGGATTGTTTCATGTGATTTTGAATATTATATAACAAATAATTATGCTCTCATCACTATGCATATTAAGTAGTAAATTTATAATATAATATAAACTTTGTCATGGATAAAATACACTAAATAAAACAAAAAAATAGACTTATATTTATAATTTCAAGTTTTGCTTCCAATAAAATGTCTAGTGTCAACATGACATATATAAAATCTATTAAAATAAGCTTTCCATAGTGTAGTTGATTTGGGTTTCTCATTTCCATTAAAGACAAAGATATAATTAATAATATAATATTTTCAACATGACATGAGAAGACACCATTCAATATGAGGAATTATATTTTTTTGTTGATAAGTGGATGATGTTGCCTCAACTTCCCCTTTCCTTGAATCATTTTCTAAGACACCTCCTCTAACAAGATCCTCAGTTATAGCATTTATATTTGATCCAAAACTCAAAAGTTTTGGTTGATAAATATCACAATAACACAGAAATAACACAGTAACAATGAATTCTCTGAGAAGAGATGTAGTGTTACCCAAGATCGCAATACAAATATATGCTTATCTCTGGGAAGAGATGTCTGTCTTCACATTTCAGGTTATCTTTTCTTTTATACACAATTTGAAAGCATGGGGAGGATGTGGAAGGTCACCAATCTTGAGGGAGATTAAATGGTTTGACTTCCAATATTTAAAACAATACAAAATTTGAGGAATTACTATTTTTAGAAACTTACTATTTTTACACTGCACAACTAAAATTAAAATTTGAGGCACTTCTGTTGGGTTTTTTGGGGTAAAAATTCATTGAGCAAAGCTCTATGCCATTTCACAATGTTCCCCTCATTCTTAGCTTTCCAACGGTTCGAACGGTGAGTCAATTGGAGCTACGATGCAAAAGTTATGGCTCCCGAAAGTTTCGTCATCAATTGGGGTGGAACTATCACCCAAATTGTCGCCTAAATTGATGCCTGGATCATTCCTCCCTCCTTGAAAATCAATGGTCCCCATTGGATCAATGCTCCCCATCAAGTGTGGTAGTTGTTTCTTGATTTGATTCTCTGTGAGCCACTCACCTTGATGACTAAGCTGGCCCCTTTTGACCACTCGATAAAGTAGAATAGAGCGTCCTTGTGTTGTCTTCATCCAGGTATCCACAATCTGATCCTCTTCCAGTAGAGCAAAACTCTATGGATGAAGTTCATCAATGTCAAGTTGTTCTAGTATAACTGAAGTGTCCAAGAGCGGTGGATGATATGGTTTGAGGAGCTCCACAATGAATATTGGATGCAGACCAAGGTAGGCTGGTAGGTTCAACTCAAAAGCATTTTCTCCAACTCTTCTAGTGATGGTGTAGGGACCATATCGTAGAGGTTGAATCTTTCTGTGTGGGCCTACAAGTCATTCCTTCTGAAGTCACAACCAAACTTTGTCACCCACAGCAAAATGGTGTGCAATCATGTATTTGTCATGGCATTGCTTATACTTTTGATTCATCTTCTCCAAGATGTCATGAACTTGTTGGAGGTGTTGCATTTGTTCAATAAACTTGGTAGCTTTTGTTGCCTCAGATCTTCCATGAGGTGTGTATTCCATGGTGGAAAAGGGAATTGTTATATCAACTAGTGCCATGGGTTGGAACCCAAAACATACTTGGAATGGACTATGCTTGGTCGAGCAGTGCAGTGCCCAATTGTATCCATGTTGTATGAAAAGAAGTCCCTCATCCCATGTGTGTGGATGTTTAGAGTGATACATCCAAATCATGTGAACAATCAAGAATTTTACCACCTCTGTTTGACCATCAGTCTGTGGATGGAAGGCTGTGGACTTCATCAGCTTAGTATCCATCATCTTCCATAAAGTCGACCAGAAGATGCTCAAGAACCTGCTATCTCGATTTGAGACAATGGACTTGGGAAGACCAAAATGGAGCCATACATGACTAAAATATAATTGAGCAATTTCCTTAGCAGATATATTTTTATTATAGGCAATCATGATAGCCATTTTTGAAAAATGATCAACTACCACAAAAATGCAGTCCTTACCATGTTTTGAAGTGGGCAAACCTGAGAGAAAATCCATTGAGATGGATTCCCAAGGCCTGGTTGGTTTTGTAAATGGCATGTACAATCCTTGCTTCTTATTTGTTAGCTTAGCTATCGCACATGGAGTGCAAGATTTGAGATATCTTTCCACATCCTTTCACATATGGGGCCAGTAAAAGTGTTTTTGAAGAATTGCCAATGTTTTCTCAATACTAAAGTGTCCAGCTATCCTACTGAAGTGTGCTTCCCATATCATATTTTGTTGCTCTACCACTGGAACACAGATGTGTCCCATATGATAGAGGATATTATCTTGAAAATAGAAATCAAAAACATGTGTACGTTTTTGAAGTGCTTGATATTTATCGGCAAAGGTAGGATCTGCTTCATATAGGGCACCCCAAGTGGCGGTCTCACATCTACACAGGTCCAAAACTATTGTGAGTGCAGTAATTGGTGAGCAGCTCAGACAATCCGTAGCTGTATTTGAGCTCCCCTTTTTGTGTTTGATTATTAGGTAGAATTGTTGAAGATATGTGGCCCACTTTTGATGCCTCTCATTTCAAAGCTTGCTTTGCATTTGGATGAATTATAATGGTTTGTGGTCAGTGTGGATGATCGTTTCTTTCCTCAAATGTAGTGTTTCCATTGTTTGTAAGCTTGAAAAATGTCATAGAGCTCCTTATCATATGTTGGATATTTCCTAATTGTATCAGTGAAATTTTCACTGTGATATGCAATAGGATGGCCATGTTGCATGATGACAGCTCCCATGGCATATTCAGATGCATCCGT
This sequence comes from Torreya grandis, assembly GCA_037957365.1. Classification (NCBI taxonomy): domain Eukaryota; kingdom Viridiplantae; phylum Streptophyta; class Pinopsida; order Cupressales; family Taxaceae; genus Torreya; species Torreya grandis. The sequence continues at coordinate 959,251 of JARHVA010000021.1, read as the reverse complement.
CATCAACTCAAAAGGTTGATGCAAATCTGGCAAGGCAAGAATAGGGGCTAAGTAGAGTCTGTTCTTCAAATTCTCAAATGCCCTTTGCTATATGTCACCCCACTAAAATGTAGCTTTAGCTCCTACTTTAGTCACTTGGGTTAGTGACCAAGCAACATGTGAAAATCCAAGAATAAACCTGCGGTAGAAATTTGCAAGACCCAAAAAGCTACGAAGCTCTGTGAGGGTCCTTGGTGTGGGCCATTCTTGAATAACTCAAATCTTTTTTGGATCAACATGGACCCCTTCCTCATTCACAACGTACCCGAGGTATTGAATTGTTGTCATCCCGAATGTGCATTTGTCAAGATTTGCATACAACTTGTGCTCCCGAAGAGTTTGAAGCACCTTACGAACATGTTGCAAATGTTCTTCCCATGTTCTGATATAGATGAGTATGTCATCTAAGTAGACAACCACAAATGAGTTAGTGAAGGGTCGTAGGATGTCATCCATCATCCTCATGAAGGTTGCAGGTGCATTAGTTAAGCCAAAAGGCATAACCAACCATTCAAAGAGCCCCTCCTTAGATTTGAATGCAGTCTTCAAGAAATCAGTGGGATCGATGGGAATTTGGTGATAACAAGATTTGAGATCAATTTTGGTGATGAAATTTGCACCACGGAGCTGGTCCAGTAGGTCATCAATCCTAAGGAGAGGATAGCGATTCTTCACAAAGATTTTATTCAGGGCTCGATAGTCAATGCAAAGCCTCCATGTTCCATCTTTCTTCAGTGCCAACACAATTAGGCTAACACAAGGTGAAGAGTTTGGCCTGATGTGACCCTTTTGGATCAATTCTTGATAAATATCACAATAACATAGAAATAACATAATAACAATGAATTCTCTGAGAAGAGATGTAGTATTACTCAAGATCGCAATACAAATATATGCTTATCTCTGGGAAGAGATGTCTGTCTTCACAGTTCAAGTTATCTCTTCTTTTATACACAATTTGAAAGCATGGGGAGGATTTGGAAGGTTGCCAATCTTGAGGGAGATGAAATGGTTCGACTTCCAATATTTAAAACAATACAAAATTTGAGTAATTACTATTTTTGCAAACTTACTATTTTTAGACTGCACAACTAAAATTGAAATTTGAGGCACTTCTATTGGGTTTTTGGGGGTCAATCTTCATATAGTTGAGCTTAATGCCATTTCATAATGTTCCCCTCATTCTTAGCTTTCCAACAGTTCGAACGGCGAGTCAATTGGAGCTACGGTGCAAAAGTTAGGGCTCCCGAAAGTTTCGTCATCAATTGGGGTGGAATTGTCACCTGAATTGTCACCTAAATTGATGCCTGGATCATTCCTCCCTCCTTGAAAAGCAATTGTCCCCATTGCGTCAATCCTCCCCATTAGGTGTGGTAATTGTTTCTTGATTTGATTCTCTATGAGCCACTCACCTTGATGACTAAGCTGGCCCCTTTTGACCACTCGATAAAGCGGAATAGAGCATCCTCGTGTTGTCTTTATCCAGGTATCCACAATCTGATCCTCTTCCACTGGAGCAAAACTCTGTGGATCAAGTTCATCAATGTCAAGTTGTTCTGCTATAACTGAAGTGTCCAAGAGAGGTGGATGATATGGTTTGAGGAGCTCCACATTGAATATTGGATGCAGACCAAGGTAGGCTGGTACGTTCAACTCAAAAGCATTTTCTCCCACTCTTCTAGTGATGGTGTAGGGACCATATCGCAGATGCTGAATCTTTCTATGTGGGCCTACAAGTCATTCCTTCTGAAGTCACAACCAAACTTTGTCACCCACAACAAAATGGTGTGCAATCCTGTGTTTGTCATGGCATTGCTTATACTTTTGATTCATCTTCTCCAGGATGTCATGAACTTGTTGCTGGAGGTGTTGCATTTGTTCAATAAACTTGGTAGCTTTTGCTGCCTCAAATCTTCCATGAGGTGTGTACTCCATGGTGGAAAATGGAATTGCTATATCAACTGGTGCCATGGGTTGGAACCCAAAACATACTTGGAATGGACTGTGCTTGGTCAAGCTGTGCAGTGCCTGATTGTATCCATGTCGTATGAAAAGAAGTCCCTCATCCCATGTGCATGGAAGTTTGGAGTGATACATCTGAATCATGTGAACAATCAAGCAATTTACCACCTCTGTTTGACCATCAGTATGTGGATGGAAGGCTGTGGACTTCATCAGCTTAGTATACATCATCTTCCATAGAGTGGACCAGAAGATGCTCAAGAACCTGCTATCTCGATCTGAGACAATGGACTTGGGAAGACCAAAATGGAGCCATATATGACTAAAATATGATTGAGTAGTTTCCTCAGTAGATATATTTTTCTTACAGACAATCATGATAGCCATTTTTTAAAAATGATCAACTACCACAAAAATATAGTCCTTACCATGTTTTGAAGTGGGCAAACCTGAGAGAAAATCCATTGCGATGGATTCCCAAGGCCTGGTTGGTTCTGGAAATGGCATGTACAATCCTTGCTTCTTATTTGTTGGCTTGGCTATCGCACATGGAGTGCAAGATTTGAGATATATTTCCACATCCTTTCGAATATGGGGCCAGTAGAAGTGTTTTTGAAGAACTGCCAATGTTTTCTCAATACCAAAGTGTCCAGTTGTCCTACTGAAGTGTGCTTCCCATATCATCTTTTGTTGGTATGCCACTGGAACATAGATGCATCCCATATGATAGAGGACATTATCTTGTAAATAGAAATCAAAAACATGTGTACCTTTTTGAAGTGCTTGATATTTATCGGCAAAGGTAGGATCTGCTTCATACAGGGCACCCCAAGTGGCAGTCTCATGTCCGCACAGGTCCAAAACTATCGTGAGTGTAGTAATTAGTGGGTGGCTCAGACAATCTGGAGTTGTATTTGAGCTCCCCTTTTTGTGTTTGATTATCAGGTGGAATTGCTGAAGATATGTGGCCCACTTTTGATGCCTCTCATTTCGGAGCTTGCTTTGCGTTTGGATAAATTCCAATGGTCTGTGGTCAGTGTGGATGACCATTTCTTTCCCCAAAATGTAGTGTTTCCATTATTTTCAAGCTTGCACAATGGCATTGAGCTCCTTATCATATGTTGGATATTTCTTGACTATATCAGTGAAATTTTCACTGTGATATGTAACAGGATGGCCATGTTGCATGATGACAGCTCCCATGGCATATTCAGATGCATCTGACATCAACTCAAAAGGTTGATGCAAATCTGGCAAGGCAAGAATAGGGGCTAAGCAGAGTCTATTCTTCAAATTCTCAAATTCCCTTTGTTGTATGTCACCCCACTGAAATGTAGCTTTAGCTCCTCCTTTAGTCACTTGGGTTAGTGACAAGCAACATGTGAAAATCCAAGAACAAAATTGCGGTAGAAATTAGCAAGACCCAAAAAGCTAAGAGGTTCTATGAGGGTCCTTAGTGCGGGCCATTCTTGAATCACGCAAATCTTTTCTGGATCAACATGGACCCCTTCCTCATTCAAAATGTACCTGAGGTACTGAATTGTTGTCATCTTGAATGTGCATTTGTCAAGATTTGCATACAACTTGTGTTCCCAAAGAGTTTGAAGAACCTTACGAACATGTTGCAAATGTTCTTCCCATGTTCTGCTATAGATGAGTATGTCATCTAAGTAGACAACCACAAATGAGTTGGTGAAGGGTCATAGGATGTCATCCATCATCCTCATGAAGGTTGCAGGTGCATTAGTTAAGCCAAAAGGCATAACCAACCATTCAAAGAGCCCCTCCTTAGATTTGAATGCAGTCTTCCAGACATCAGTGGGATCGATGGGAATTTGGTGATAACCAAATTTGAGATCAATTTTGGTGAAGAAATTTGCACCACAGAGCCGGTCCAGTAGGTCATCAATCCTGGGGAGAGGATAGTGATTCTTCACAGAGATTTTATTCAGGGCTCGATAGTCAATGCAAAGCCTCCATGTTCCATCTTTCTTTGGTGTCAAGACAATTGGGCTACCACAAGGTGAAGAGCCTGGCCTAATGTGACCCTTTTGGATCAATTCTTGATAAATATCACAATAACATAGAAATAACACATTAACAATGAATTCTCTGAGAAGAGATGTAGTATTACCCAAGATCGCAATACAAATATATGCTTATCTCTGGGAAGAGATGTCTGTCTTCACATTTCAGGTTATCTCTTCTTTTATACACAATTTGAAAGCATGGGGAGGATGTAGAAGGTCACTAATCTTGAGGGAGATGAAAATGTTTGACTTCCAATATTTAAAACAATACAAAATTTGAGGAATTACTATTTTTAGAAACATACCATTTTTAGACTGCACAACTAAAATTGAAATTTGAGGCACTTCCATTAGGTTTTTAGGGGACAAACCTCATTGAGTGGAGATTGATGCCATTTCACAATGTTCCCCTCATTCTTAGCTTTCCAATGGTTTGAACGGCGAGTCAATTGGAGCTACGGTGCAAAAGTTATGGCTCCCAAAAGTTTCGTCATCAATTGGCATGGAACTGTCACCCGAATTGTCGCCTAAATTGATGCCTGGATCATTCCTCCCTCCTTGAAAAGCAATTGTCCCCATTGCATCAATGCTCCCCATCAGGTGTGGTAGTTGTTTCTTGATTTGATTCTCTGTGAGCCACTCACCTTGATGACTAAGCTGGCCCCTTTTGACCACTCGATAAAGCAGAATAGAGAGTCCTCGTGTTGTCTTCATCTAGGTATCCACAATCTGATCCTCTTCCACTGGAGAAAAACTCTATGGATCAAGTTCATCAATGTCAAGTTGTTCTACTACAACTGAAGTGTCTAAGAGAGGTGGATGATATGGTTTGAGGAGCTCCATAATGAATATTGGATGCAGACCAAGGTAGGCTGGTAGGTTCAACTCAAAAGCATTTTCTCCAACTCTTCTAGTGATGGTGTAGGGACCATATCACAGAGGCCAAATCTTTCTGTGTGGGCCTGCAAGTCATTCATTCTGAAGTCGTAACCAAACTTTGTCACCCACAGCAAAATGGTGTGCAATCATGTGTTTGTTGTGGCATTGCTTACACTTTTGATTCATCTTCTCCAGGATGTCATGAACTTGTTGCTGGAGGTGTTGCATTTGTTCAATAAACTTGGTAGCTTTTGCTACCTTAGATCTTCCATGAGGTGTGTATTCCATGGTGGAAAATTGAACTGCTATATCAACTAGTGCCATGGGTTGGAACCCAAAACATACTTGGAATGGACTGTGCTTGGTCGAGTGATGCAGTGCTCGATTGTATCCATGTTGTATGAAAATAAGTCCCTCATCCCATGTGCATGGATGTTTGGAGTGATACATCGAAATAATGTGAATAATCAAGTGGTTTATCACCTCTGTTTGACCATCAGTCTGTGGATGGAAGGCTGTGGACTTCATCAGCTTAGTATCCATCATCTTCCATAGAGTGGACCAGAAGATGCTCAAGAACCTGCTATCTCGATCTAAGACAATGGACTTGGGAAGACCAAAATGGAGCCATACATGACTAAAATATAATTGAGCAGTTTCCTCAGTAGATATATTTTTCTTACAGGAAATCATGATAGCCATTTTTGAAAAATGATCAACTACCACAAAAATACAGTCCTTACCATGTTTTGAAGTGGGCAAACCTGAGAGAAAATCCATTGAGATGGATTCCCAAGGCCTTGTTGGTTCTGGAAATGGCGTGTACAATCCTTGCTTCTTATTTGTTGTCTTAGCTATCACACATGGAGTGTAAGATTTGAGATATCTTTCCACATCCTTTCGCATAAGGGGCCAGTAGAAGTGTTTTTGAAGAACTGCCAATGTTTTCTCAATACCAAAGTGTCCAGCTGTCCTACTGAAGTGTGCTTCCCATATCATATTTTGTTGCTCTGCCACTGGAACACAGATGTGTCCCATATAATAGAGGATATTATCTTTCAAATAGAAATCACAAACATGTGTACCTTTCTTAAGTGCTTGATATTTATCGGCAAAGGTAGGATCTGCTTCATACAGGGCACCCCAAGTGGCGGTCTCATGTCCACACAGGTCCAAAACTGTCGTGAGTGCAGTAATTGGTGAGCAGCTCAGAAAATCTACAGTTGTATTTGAGCTCCCCTTTTGTGTTTGATTATCAGGTGGAATTGTTGAAGATATGTGGCCCACTTTTGATGCCTCTCATTTCGGAGCTTGCTTTGCATTTAGATGAATTCCAATGGTCTGTGGTCAGTGTGGATGACCGTTTCTTTCCCCAAAATGTAGTGTTTCCATTATTTTCAAGCTTGCACAATGGCATAGAGCTCCTTATCATATGTTGGATATTTCCTAACTGTATCAGTGAAAGTTTCACTAAGATATGCAATAGGATGGCCATGTTGCATGATGACAACTCCCATGGCATATTCAGATGCATCCGTCATCAACTCAAAAGGTTGATGCAAATCTGGCAAGGCAAGAATAAGGGCTGAGTAGAGTCTATTCTTCAAATTCTCAAATGCCCTTTGTTGTATGTCACCCCATTGAAATGTAGCTTTAGCTCCTCCTTTAGTCACTTGGGTTAGTGACCAAGCAACATGTGAAAATCCAAGAACAAACCTGCGGTAGAAATTTGCAAGACCCAGAAAGCTACGAAGCTCTGTGAGGGTCCTTGGTGTGGGCCATTCTTGAATAACTTGAATCTTTTCTGGATCAACATGGACCCCTTCCTCATTCACAATGTACCTGAGGTACTGAATTGTTGTCATCTCTAATGTGCATTTGTCAAGATTTGCATACAACTTGTGCTCCCGAAGAGTTTGAAGCACCTTACAAACATGTTGCAAATGTTCTTCCCATGTTCTGCTATAGATGAGTATGTCATCTAAGTAGACAACCACAAATAATTTGGTGAAGGGTCTTAGGATGTCATCCATCATCCTCATGAAGGTTGCAGGTGCATTAGTTAAGCCAAAAGGCATAACCAACCATTCAAAGAGCCCCTCCTTAGATTTGAATGCAGTCTTCCAGACATCAGTGGGATCGATGGGAATTTGGTGATAACCAAATTTGAGATCAATTTTGGTGAAGAACTTTCCACCACGGAGCCGGTCCAGTAGGTCATCAATCCTGGGGAGAGGATAGCGATTCTTCACAGAGATTTTATTCAGGGCTCGATAGTCAATGCAAAGCCTCCATGTTCCATCTTTCTTCAGTGCCAAGACTATTGGGCTACCACAAGGTGAAGAGCTTGGCCTGATGTGACCCTTTTGGATCAATTCTTGATAAATATCACAATAACATAGAAATAACACAGTAACAATGAATTCTCTGAGAAGAGATGTAGTATTACTCAAGATCGTAATACAAATATATGCTTATCTCTGGGAAGAGATGTTTGTCTTCACATTTCAGGTTATCTCTTCTTTTATACACAATTTGAAAGCATGGGGAGGATGTGGAAGGTCACCAATCTTGAGGGAGATGAAATGGTTTGACTTCCAATATTTAAAACAATACAAAATTTGAGGAGTTACTATTTTTAGAAACTTACTATTTTTACACTACACAACTAAAATTAAGATTTGAGGCACTTCTGTTGGGTTTTTGGGGGTCAAAATTCATAGAGCAAAGCTCAATGCCATTTCACAATGTTCCCCTCATTCTTAGCTTTCCAACGGTTTGAACAGTGAGTCAATTGGAGCTACGGTGCAAAAGTTATGGCTCTCGGAAGTTTCATCATCAATTGGGGTGGAACTGTTACCCGAATTGTCGCCTAAATTGATGCCTGGATCATTCCTTCATCCTTGAAAATCAATGGTCCCCATTGCATCAATGCTCCCCATCAGGTGTGGTAGTTGTTTCTTGATTTGATTCTCTGTGAGCCACTCACCTTGATGACTAAGCTGGCCCCTTTTGACCACTCGATAAAGCAGAATAGAGCGTCCTCGTGTTGTCTTCATCCAGGTATCCACAATCTGATCCTCTTCCACTGGAGCAAAACTCTGTGGATCAAATTCATCAATGTCAAGTTGTTCTACTACAACTAAAGTGTCCAAGAGAGGTGGATGATATGGTTTGATGAGCTCCACAATGAATATTGGATGCAAACCAAGGTAGGCTGGTAGGTTCAACTCAAAAGCATTTTCTCCAACTCTTCTAGTGATGGTGTAGGGACCATATCATAGAGGCCAAATCTTTCTGTGTGGGCCTGCAAGTCATTCCTTCTGAAGTCACAACCAAACTTTGTCATCCATAGCAAAATGGTGTGCAATCATGTGTTTGTCGTGGCATTGCTTATACTTTTGATTCAACTTCTCTAGGATGTCATGAACTTGTTGCTGGAGGTGTTGCATTTATTCAATAAACTTGGTAGCTTTTGCTACCTCAGATCTTCCATGAGGTGTGTATTCCATGGTGGAAAATGGAACTGCTATATCAACTGGTGCCATGGGTTGGAACCCAAAACATACTTGGAATGGACTGTGCTTGGTCGAGTGCAGTGCTCAATTGTATCCATGTTGTATTAAAAGAAGTCCCTCATCCCATGTGTGTGGATGTTTGGAGTGATACATCCAAATCATGTGAATAATCAAGCGGATTATCACCTCTATTTGACCATCAGTCTATGGATGGAAGGCTGTGGACTTCATCAGCTTAGTATCCATCATCTTCTATTGAGTGGACCAGAAGATGCTCAAGAACCTGCTATCTCGATCTGAGACAATAGACTTGGGAAGACCAAAATGGAGCCATACATGACTAAAATATAATTGAGTAGTTTCCTCAATAGATATATTTTTCTTACAGGCAATCATGATAGCCATTTTTGAAAAATGATCAACTACCAAAAAAATACAGTCCTTACCATGTTTTGAAGTGGGCAAACCTGAGAGAAAATCCATTGAGATGGATTCCCAAGGCCTTGTTGGTTCTAGCAATGGCGTCTACAATCCTTGCTTCTTATTTGTTGTCTTAGTTATCACACATGGAGTGCAAGATTTGAGATATCTTTCCACATCCTTTCGCATATGGGGCCAGTAGAAGTGTTTTTGAAGAACTACCAATGTTTTCTCAATACCAAAGTGTCCAGCTGTCCTACTGAAGTGTGCTTCCCATATCATATTTTGTTGCTCTGCCACTGGAACATAGATGTGTCCCATATGACAGAGGATATTATCTTGCAAATATAAATCACAAACATGTGGACCTTTCTTAAGTGCTTGATATTTATCGGCAAAGGTAGGATTTGCTTGATACAGGGCACCCCAAGTGGCGGTCTCATGTCCGCACAGGTCCAAAACTGTCGTGAGTGCAGTAATTGGTGAGCAGCTCAGAAAATCTATAGCTGTATTTGAGCTCCCCTTTTGTGTTTGATTATCAGGTGGAATTGCTGAAGATATGTGGCCCACTTTTGATGCCTCTCATTTCGGAGCTTGATTTGCATTTAGATGAATTCCAATGGTATGTGGTCAGTGTGGATGACCGTTTCTTTCCCCAAAATGTAGTGTTTCCATTATTTTCAAGCTTGCACAATGGCATAGAGCTCCTTATCATATGTTGGATATTTCCTAACTGTATCAGTGAAAGTTTCACTAAGATATGCAACAGGATGGCCATGTTGCATGATGACAGCTCCCATGGCATATTCAGATGCATCCGTCATCAACTCAAAAGGTTGATGCAAATCTGGCAAGGCAAGAATAGGGGCTGAGTAGAGTCTGTTCTTCAAATTCTCAAATTCCCTTTGTTGTATGTCACCCCACTAAAATGTAGCTTTAGCTCCTCCTTTAGTCACTTGGGTTAGTAACCAAGCAACATGTGAAAATCCAAGAACAAACCTGCGGTATAAATTTGCAAGACCCAAAAAGCTACGAAGCTCTATGAGGGTCCTTGGTGTGGGCCATTCTCGAATAACTTCAATCTTTTTTGGATCAACATGGACCGCTTCCTCATTCACAACGTACCCGAGGTACTGAATTGTTGTCATCTCTAATGTGCATTTGTCAAGATTTGCATACAACTTGTGCTCCCAAAGAGTTTGAAGCACCTTACGAACATGTTGCAAATGTTCTTCCCATGTTCTGCTATAGATGAGTATGTCATCTAAGTAGACAACCACAAATAATTTGGTGAAGGGTCGTAGGATGTCATCCATCATCCTCATGAAGGTTGCAGGTGCATTAGTTAAGCCAAAAGGCATAACCAACCATTCAAAGAGCCCCTCCTTAGATTTGAATGCAGTCTTCCAGACATCAGTGGGATCGATGGGAATTTGGTGATAACCAAATTTGAGATCAATTTTGGTGAAGAACTTTCCACCACGGAGCCGGTCCAGTAGGTCATCAATCCTGGGGAGAGGATAGTGATTATTCACAGAGATTTTATTCAGGGCTCGATAGTCAATGCAAAGCCTCCATGTTCCATCTTTCTTCGGTGCCAAGACTATTGGGCTACCACAAGGTGAAGAGCTTGGCCTGATGTGACCCTTTTGGATCAATTCTTGATAAATATCACAATAACATAGAAATAACATAGTAACAATGAATTCTCTGAGAAGAGATGTAGTATTACTCAAGATCATAATACAAATATATGCTTATCTCTGGGAAGAGATGTTTGTCTTCACATTTCAGGTTATCTCTTCTTTTATACACAATTTGAAAGCATGGGGAGGATGTGGAAGGTCACCAATCTCGAGGGAGATGAAATGGTTCGACTTCCAATATTTAAAACAATACAAAATTTGAGGAATTACTATTTTTAGAAACTTACTATTTTTAGACTGCATAACTAAAATTGAAATTTGAGGCACTTCTGTTGGGTTTTTGGGAGTAAAACTTCATCTAGTGGAGCTTAATGCCATTTCACGATGTTCCTGTCATTCTTATCTTTCCAACGGTTCAAACGGCGAGTCAATTGGAGCTACGGTGCAAAAGTTATGGCTCGCGGAAGTTTCGTCATCAATTGGGGTGGAACTGTTACTCGAATTGTCGCCTAAATTGATGCCTGGATCATTCCTCCATCCTTGAAAATCAATGGTCCCCATTGCATCAATGCTCCCCATCAGGTGTGGTAGTTATTTCTTGATTTGATTCTCTGTGAGCCACTCACCTTGATGACTAAGCTGGCCCCTTTTGACCACTCAATAAAGTGGAATAGAGCGTCCTCGTGTTGTCTTCATCCAGGTATCCACAATCTGATCCTCTTCCACTAGAGCAAAACTCTGTGGATCAAGTTCATCAATGTCAAGTTGTGCTACAACTGAAGTGTCCAAGAGAGGTGGATGATATGGTTTGAGGAGCTCCACATTGAATATTGGATGCAGACCAAGGTAGGCTGGTGGGTTTAACTCAAAAGCATTTTCTCCAACTCTTCTAGTGATGGTGTAGGGACCATATCGTAGAGGCTGAATCTTTCTGTGTGGGCCTGCAAGTCATTCCTTCTGAAGTTGCAACCAAACTTTGTCACCCACAACAAAATGGTGTGCAATCCTGTGTTTGTCATGGCGTTGCTTATACTTTTGATTCATCTTCTCCAGGATGTCATGAACTTGTTGCTGGAGGTGTTGCATTTGTTCAATAAACTTGGTAGCTTTTGCTGCCTCAGATCTTCCATGACGTGTGTATTCCATGGTGGAAAATGGAACTGCTATATCAACTGGTGCCATGGGTTGGAACCCAAAACATACTTGGAATGGACTGTGCTTGGTCGAGCTGTGCAGTGCCCGATTGTATCCATGTTGTATGAAAAGAAGTCCCTCATCCCATGTGCGTGGATGTTTGGAGTGATACATCTAAATCATGTGAACAATCAAGTAGTTTTCCACCTCTGTTTGACCATCAGTTTGTGGATGGAAGGCTGTGGACTTCATCAGCTTAGTATCCATCATCTTCCATAGAGTGGACTAGAAGATGCTCAAGAACCTACTATCTCGATCTGAGACAATGGACTTGGGAAGACCAAAATGGAGCCATAGATGACTAAAATATAATTGATCAGTTTCCTCAGTAGATATATTTTTCTTACAGGCAATCATGATAGCCATTTTTGAAAAATGATCAACTACCACAAAAATGCAGTCCTTACCATGTTTTGAAGTGGGCAAACCTGAGAGAAAATCCATTGAGATGGATTCCCAAGGCCTTGTTGGTTCTGGAAATGGCGTGTACAATCCTTGCTTCTTATTTGTTGTCTTAGCTATCACACATGGAGTGTAAGATTTGAGATATCTTTCCACATCCTTTCGCATAAGGGGCCAGTAGAAGTGTTTTTGAAGAACTGCCAATGTTTTCTCAATACCAAAGTGTCCAGCTGTCCTACTGAAGTGTGCTTCCCATATCATATTTTGTTGCTCTGCCACTGGAACACAGATGTGTCCCATATGACAGAGGATATTATCTTGCAAATAGAAATCACAAACATGTGTACCTTTCTTAAGTGCTTGATATTTATCGGCAAAGGTAGGATCTGCTTCATACAGGGCACCCCAAGTGGCGGTCTCATGTCCGCACAGGTCTAAAACTGTCGTGAGTGCAGTAATTGGTGGGTAGCTCAGACAATCTACAGCTGTATTTGAGCTCCCCTTTTTGTGTTTGATTATCAGGTGGAATTGTTGAAGATATGTGGCCCACTTTTGATGCCTCTCATTTCAGAGCTTGTTTTGCATTTGGATGAATTCCAATGGTCTGTGGTCAGTGTGGATGACCGTTTCTTTCCCCAAAATGTAGTGTTTCCATTGTTTGCAAGCTTACACAATGGCATAGAGCTCCTTATCATATGTTGGATATTTCTTGACTATATCAGTGAAAGTTTCACTGTGATATGCAACAGGATGGCCATGTTACATGATGACAGCTCCCATGGCATATTCAGATGCATCCGTCATCAACTCAAAAGGTTGATGCGAATCTGGCAAGGCAAGAATAGGGGATGAGTAGAGTCTATTCTTCAAATTCTCAAATGCCCTTTGTTGTATGTCACCCCACTGAAATGTAGCTTTAGCTCCTCCTTTAGTCACTTGGGTTAGTGACCAAGCAACATGTGAAAATCCAAGAACAAACCTACGGTAGAAATTTGCAAGACCCAAAAAGATACGAAGCTCTATGAGGGTCCTTGGTGTGGGCCATTCTCGAATAACCCAAATCTTTTCTAGATCAACATGGACCCCTTCCTCATTCACAACGTACCCGAGGTACTGAATTGTTGTCATCTCGAATGTGTCAAGATTTGCATACAACTTGTGCTCCCGAAGAGTTTGAAGCACCTTACGAACATGTTGCAAATTTTCTTCCCATGTTCTACTATAGATGAGTATGTCATCTAAGTAGACAACCACAAATGAGTTAGTGAAGGGTCGTAGGATGTCATCCGTCATCCTCATGAAGGTTGCAGGTGCATTAGTTAAGCCAAAAGGCATAACCAACCATTCAAAGAGCCCCTCCTTAGATTTGAATGCAGTCTTCCAGACATCAGTGGGATCGATGGGAATTTGGTGATAACCAAATTTGATATCAATTTTGGTAAAGAACTTTGCACCATGGAGCCGGTCCAGTAGGTCATCAATCCTGGGGAGAGGATAGCGATTCTTCACAGAGATTTTATTCAAGGCTCGATAGTCAATGCAAAGCCTCCATGTTCCATCTTTCTTCAGTGCCAACACAATTGGGCTACCACAAGGTGAAGAGCTTGGCCTGATGTGACCCTTTTGGATCAATTCTTGATAAATATCACAATAACACAGTAATAATGAATTCTCTGAGAAGAGATGTAGTATTACTCAAGATCGCAATACAAATAGATGCTTATCTCTGGGAAGAGATGTCTGTCTTCACATTTCAAGTTATCTCTTCTTTTATACACAATTTGAAAGCATGGGGAGGATGTGGAAGGTCACCAATCTTGAGGGAGATGAAATGGTTTGACTTCCAATATTTAAAACAATACAAAATTTGAGGAATTACTATTTTTAGAAACTTACTATTTTTAGACTGCACAACTAAAATTGAAATTTGAGGCACTTCCATTGAGTTTTTTGGGGTCAAACTTCATCTAGCAAATCTTGATGCCATTTCACGATGTTCCCCTCATTCTTATCTTTCCAACGGTTCGAACGGTGAGTCAATTGGAGCTACGGTGCAAAAGTTATGGCTCCCAAAAGTTTCGTCATCAATTGGGGTGGAACTGTACCCGAATTGTCGCCTAAATTGATGCCTGGATCAATATTAGCAAGTTTTGTCCTTTATTCGTGCATTGCATCTCCTACCAATAGTATATAGGGATACACATTTATTTTATCCTTGAATAAAACTTTTGGATCTATGTCATGTTCTTTTATTATCCTCCTAAGTGTATTGTTATGTTTGTTTGCTAGGGCAAGGTTTTCATTCAATACAATTATCGCATTCAAAATTTTATGTGATTTTTCCATATGAATATTTATTACTTATGATTCATTCTTTAGGTTGTCATACTTTGACTACAATTTGAAAAAAGGTGGTCAGATAAAAATTACAAAACTGTCATTAAATATTGTGAAAAAATTATTGCTTACCAAAGCTTTATCTCTCTCTACATTGGCAAGGAGGCAAAGGTTTTTATTTCTTACCCATTTGTTGTATTATGTATGTGCCTCTGCATTCAAATTTTTTAATCTATTTATCATAACATCTAAAACATTATCATTATAGAGATTGCTAATTGTAATTGATCGTGATTCAGCTTGATTCACTAAAACATCAACTTTTGAGGGATCATTTTGAACCAAAGAATATAAAGAACATTTTCTGAGGGTTATGAAAATGCTCATTAATTTCCTTCACAAGAGCCTTCCCTAAATCTCCTATACTTTTAGTAATTTCAAATCAGTGTACTATGTCATCTAGCAAAGTGAGCATTATATGCAACAATATTTGTTAATGGAAAGGATGTCAATTCATCAAAAGATTACTCAACTTCAAGGACTTGTTCAAGTGGTGAATTAGATGAACCATGACTAAATTTTTTTTTTTTGGAGCTTAAAACTAAGATCCCTAAATAATATTATGGGAGACAAATCTATTTGGATCCATTCTATCAATACCCTCAAGTAAAGCATCATTAAGATCAATATTCTACAAAATTGTAGTGAGACCTGTTGTAGTAGACATTCCACCCATACAAAAATTAGGGAACTCCAATGTTTTTATATGCATTGTTCCCCTATTATCTATTGGTAAAAATAAATTCTTCACGCTAATCTATATATATCTGGGTGGTCGTGGTGGTGGCATTTGATTTCTTAAGTAATGTTGCCTTGTAATAGTAAATTCCATCAAAAATTAATAAACAAATTTCAATAAAAAATTTAAGTGCATTAAACAACTTAAACTTTAGGTCAGAGATAATACGATCCATACTTTGAGTTGTCAATATGTTTTGTAGTTGTATACATGGTGTAAGAGAATGTGAATCTTCATTTTTTTCCAAACAATCATAAACTCAATTTACCATGTTGATGTTCATTTAATTTAATAAAGAGCACAATGTAAACTTGAAGTTGCATACCTTGCATGAGAGAAAATATTGAATAGGTTGAGGTAAAATGTTGTTAATGTTGGAGGCTACTTAAAAATTGAATGAAACATTAACAATGCCAAAAATTAATTTTTTTTGTTACATCAATTTTTAAGTTAAAACTTCTAAAACATGAATTTGTGGATGTGCCTAGCAGATGTTGTTCAGTAGTAGGTAATATATAACTCCTCATATTTTTTATCCTTGTCAATGGTGTTGTTACCCTAGAGTTTATGTCATCACTTGGATGCCTATCTGAATCCCTAGAGCCCTTAGGGGAATGATATTTTATTCACTCCAACTTCTCTTCTTAATTAAGAAATAATTTCTCTTCTCTATTACAAATAAACAAACCAAATCAATTTGAATTATAACAAGTAAACTGACAAGCAAATTTTATTATGCAACTGCACTATTAATTTTAATTGTAAACTTCAAATTTAGCTCCAGATCAATAAGGGACACAAAATTAGATTTCATTTTTTCATGCAAGATAGTTGGAACATTTGTTCCCTTCAACTCATGATATGTTGCGTAATATAAACCCAAAATAAAATTAGAAACAAAAATTGTGTGTCACTTTGAAAATCACAATCTAAATCATTTCTAATCTTATTAGAAATTAATGTAAACCTATCAAATAGTTATCTACCAAGATAATGAATAATGTATGCTAAATCGCAAAATGTAATGTTTGTTATTCTTCCCTGAAAACAATCCTCACCTAGAAAAATTCAACGATGGATTCTAGTTAAGGGTTTGTTATATTTTAGACTGAAATACCCATTCTTGAATTATTAGGGGTGACTATAATGCAATCAAAACAAAAATTGAAAATTGAAAATGAGACTTAAACTTTCAAAGTTTATACATAAAACATATAATTTTAATTAACAAAGAGAACATTACCTACCAAAGCAGAGGTATCAATTGTCAACCTTAAGTGATTCTCTAGATAAATTTGGTATTCCTTAATAAAAATAACTTTAGTTGTTATGGGTTCCATGTTTGTAAATGGTATCCTTATCAAATATTTTGTGTTTGAAGGTGAGGTGCCAAAACTAATAGTTTGAGAATCGAGGGTACAATAAAACTATCTGGGAGCAGGTTTGTAACTAGACATGAGAATGTTGAGTAAATTCATGTTTGTTTCATAATGGGGCATGTAAATAAGGCCTATTAAAGAACATTTATTTATCCATTTGTTGTAAGTGTTTTTATCTTCAAGCAACCTCACTATCTTTGGGTAAATAAGAATTATGTAAACAAATTTTTGAATGGGGGTAAAGTATATAGGTTGGGAAGCCATTTTTGATATTAAGTGCCAAGGAAGAGATAAAACTTTAGGAAGAGATTGATTTTTGAACTTAGTGAATGAGAAAAATGATCATATTTAAGGGTTTAGGGATATTTATAAGCATATTTTTTGGATGGAAACCATAAGGATTGGATGGGGGTCAAAGGGACTGGATGACACCGATAAGTCCTAGAAGCCACCCACAAACTCTAGACATCAAATACAACCTGTAAACACCATCCACAGCCTCTGAATTATGTCTAAAACCTCTAAATGACATCCATAGGGCTTGGATGGTGTCCATAGGTCTTGAATTATTTCTAAAAACTCTATAAGTGTCCATAGGCTTTAGACAACATCCATGGAATCTAAAAACTATCTAGGGGCTTTGGATGCTATCCACAGACTTTGAATAGTGTCCACAAGAGTTTGACATCATCTATAGACTCTGAACAATGTCCATAGACTTTGGGAATTATTCATAGATTTTGGATGGTGTCCACAGTCTCTAGATGATGTCTAGAAACTTTTAATAGCCTCCACAAAATCTAGACACCATCCACAGGCTCTAGGCAACATCCATAAGCTCTAGACGATGTCCACAGGGTCTAAATGTAATTCATAGTGTCTATGAAATGTCCACACTCCATAATGTCTAGATGAAGGTACCTAAACATTATGGTCAGGTGGTACCTAGGGTTTGTCTTCCCAAGGAAACTACTTTCTCTTTATTTCAATTGGAATTCAAAGCGTACTTTTCAATATTCACTATAATTTTACATAGGGATTTTTCCTAGGGACCCTTAAAAAAATTGTAGTATGTATGTATATATATGTATATGTATGTACATATATAAATATGTATATATGTATTTATTTATATAAATACATACACACACACACATATATTAATACATATATACACACATAAATACGTGTGTGTGTTTAACAAAATATTGTTCAGATGTATGAAGGGCCTGGGATTATTCCCTATATACCATTTTTTAGTATTATATTATAACTATGACTTCATAATATGCTTTGAACTCAATGAAGATGAAGCCTACCAGATAGATACCTAATAAAACCCAATTGGTAATAAATACCACCAATTTACAAGCAACAAGTAAAACTCTTATTTTATACACTTACAAATTTATAACCAAGAGAGGATTTGATAAGAAAGGAAATATATATGTCTACAACTTAATCTCTATAAATAAACAAAATAATCTAACTTTTTTATATATACATAAAATAAATGTGTATATAAGCATATGCGTGTATTATAAGGATATGTAATTTGATTTAAAATTTTAATATATGTATGTACATGTATATAAAGTTATATGTATGTGTGTGTGTGTGTGTGTGTGTGTGTGTGTGTGTGTGTGTGTATACACACATGTAATTTGATTTATTTATTTGGCATAATTTCATTTCTTTACTATTTTTTATTTAAAAGCACACTTCTATTAATTAAAAGAAAACTTATAGTACAATGCTAGTCATACAAAAAAAGGGGTGGAAAAGTCACACCTCAGAAGCTAAAATGAGTTAAGAGAGCCTCGGGACAAACCAAAGTCCAAAATAAAAAGGACACAACCTAGATAAAAACCATAGTTAAATTAACTCATGCACATCAATAAAAAAGATAATTAAATATCATAAACAACAAGGAAAACACCAAGTAATAGCTATGAACATGGTGGCTAATGGAGGAGACAGAGGTGGAGGGTCCTGAGGCCTTCCTGCCCATCCATCCTAGGTTAGGGGATCTTTATCAATAGGGAGGGGATCCAAACCATTAGCTTGATGGTTAGTTATAGAATCATACTGCATCTAAGAATCCTGATGGGGAGGAGACATGGCTAGCTCCAACCACAAAAACTTATCCTACGGAGGGGGCCTCCACCCCCCACCACGACTGTCTATTAAATCTTCTCAAAGGAGATGGGAAAAAAGAGTGAGGAAAGGAGCTCCTCAAATTTTGACACCTCCAGTTATGAGAGCAATGGCAACTCCTCTTCTACCCATGATCCCCAAGAGGAGAATGGTGAGGTGGGAGATCAGGTGGCTCATGGCTGACCACACAAGGAGCATTCCCCCAATGGTCTAGTAGGTGTTGTAGATGATGAAACTTGAGTCGTACCTTATCTGTTTGAATCTGAATCTAAAGGGTAACATTAGTAATTACATCAACTTTATTAGTTTCAGAAAAAAATTCCATAATCTCATTATTAAAACAAGCTTGATTTATAGATTTATAAATCTGAAACAAAATATCAATACAAAAAATATGCCAAAATCTATTATATCTTGTAGGTAACAGGGTGTATTCCCCTAGGAGATCCATTTTCCAAGTGAAAAATTCAAGCCTAAAGGGTTTGAAAAGTGCATGAATCCATCTCCAAGCTGATTGGGCATGAGGGCATAACTAAAAGAGATGTTTGATGGTTTATGGGTGATGTCAGGCCAAACAAGTGGGATCTAGATCCCCTATGTGATTGAGCCTATTTCCCATGGGCAATCCTTAGTAAATAATACACAAAGGAAGTGGGATTTATTAGGCTCAATACAAACTACTTAAATGTTATCAAATCTTCAGGCCCATACCTAATGGAGGGAATAGAGAGACCATCAATGGTTAAGAGTCTCTGTGTCAATATGTTTAGGGGATAAAAAATTATAACCCAAACAAGTAGAGTATCGGTGCAATGGCATGGTTTTAGGCTAGGACCAGTCCTTCCACCATGACCTAAAAGAGGAAACTCTAATCTTGTGTAAGTATTCATCAGTATGAAACTCTACAATTCAAAAATGGATTCTCTATCTTCCTTGTTAAGATGGAATTTGGCCTTTAGCATAGTCCAAGGAAGCCAGTCCTTAGAGTTATTATAAAATAGATCACCAATCATGAGAATACCTTGCTTAAATATCCTCAAACTTTTGATCTAGGGGACCAGGGTAAAAGGGACATTGTGGAAGGTTAGCTGAGGAGACCACCATAATGACTGGGAGTTTAGAGAAAGACCACTTATAAACTCATCCCCCAACCAAATGAGGTGGGGTTTGAGATTTTCCTAGGCCTTCTAAATATGTTTCATGACAAATGTGTCCCCTAATTTGACAGACACCAGGGATATAAGTGCATTGTGAAATCCTATGCCTTGATAGGCTTTTTTGCCAAATGAGCAACCTTGAAAAATGTAGTGCCTCAACAAAATTTTCCAAGCTTCATCTCCTTCTGAGCTGATGATGATCCATAAAACCCAAAGATCGGTCTTCTAAATCTTGATGTTAATAATCCCCAACCTGTTAACTTATTTAAGATGACAACAGATGGCCTAGAAGACTCAATGAAAGCTCTAGTTCCCCTCAAAATTGGCCCATAGAAAGTGTCATGGAAGCTTTTTAATCTTTGCATAGGAATCATTTGAAGGGGCCCAACAAGATGAATAGTACACATGAGTATTATTGAACACCTTATAATAAATATAGAACTTTATGGCCAAACTCAAAGGCTTGGTGATCCAAAAAGGAATTTTTTCTCCACTCTTTGAACCATGTAATTCTAAAATTTTGTAGGAAATGCTCAAAAATCAAATGGAATACCTAAAAATTTAAATTGGGCCCTTGGAAGGATCCATTACCACATATATCCCTCCAACTAAGGAGGTTTGGATGATAAATATTATCAATAAGATTGGGTCTTATGTTATTAGATAGATGACCAAAATATAAGGCACAAAATATCTAAACATTCAATGGCATGTTCCACAGAGTCTTCATCTACCTACAAAGTGAGTAAGGAGACTGTAGACACCGAAATCGTGTCTACCCCCTAGGTCATCCTCCCCCCTTGGCCCCCTTGGTCTATTTCCTAACACTTGTCCTAAGCCCCCTCAATTTTAAATTAAAATAAACAAATATTTTAATTTATTGGCCCCCTTTCCACCTCACCCATGCCACCTTGGATCCCCTCCTTGGATGCCCCCACCTCTCTCCTAGCCTTTATTACCCAAATCCTCTCTTAATCCTTCCTCTCGTGTCCATTTATACCCTCCTCGACCATTTTCCCACGACCATTTTGACCCCGGCAGCGTGCAAGAACGGACAGAGGCTAATTTTAGCCTCTGCCCCCATTCTTCTGTTGCTGACGTCGGTCATTATGCGGCCGACGTCGGCGGTTCTGCCGACATCGGTTGCCTTCAAAACCATTTTTTGCAACTGTTCTTCCCCCTGTGAATGTGAACTCTCTTTGGCACTTTGGCATTTTGTTCCTCTCTCCTTCCCTCTTGCACAGCAACACCAGCAGCTACAGGTACCCTGCAAAGATAATCCCAAGCTCTTGGCATTTACAAGACTGTTAACAACTCCAACAACAGGTTTCCTCCATTCTTCCTTTAGCAAGTAGGAGGCAAGTACTTTCTTGTTTTCATTTCATTTCTTATTTGAATTTACCTGCTAATCCAGCCCACTATCCACAACCTTCCTTGTCCTTCTCTGAGAGGCTGAAAAGCCTTCTCAGATCCATGTCTCCCGTTCATCCTCCTTTTGTCTCTGTCACCCATCCAGTCCATTCCCAGACAATATTCTCAGTCCCTCAAACCCAAAAATAGTCCCTCAGACCCCCCAAACTATCCCTCTGACCCTCAAACAGGCTCCTTGACTCTCAGACAAAACCACAGTCCACCCTACAGACCAAAAACCCAGACCTGAACTTGTCCCTGGCCATCACCCCGACTGACCTCAACCGTTGCCCCTACCGACGTCGACAGTCTAACTGACGTCGGCGACATTCCTTGATCGATGCCGGCAAAACCCATGACGTCGACGACTATGCAAAGCAGACTGTTGCATATCAAGTATGCTTTTGCTTTCAATTTCTTTCTTTTTAGTCTTTTATCATTTCTCATTTCTATTTTTGTTAAATATTCTATTTTTAACAGTGGACTGTCATCCTCTGAGAAGCCTTTTTGCGCTTCTAAGACCGAGCCTTCGCTTGGCAGTCCACTTTCTTGTCATCTAACGTTTTTCATGTTTAGTCTCTTTCTCTTTCAGGTGTCATCCTCCACAACCAAAGAGGAGTTCTCACAACATCTGATTCTGGTGCGCAAGTCCACAATCTGGATACGTACAAACCCTCATCCTTTCTTCTTAGTTTCTCATTTTTCCTTTCTTGAATGTGAAAAGCGAAATCTCGTATAGAAACATTCTGGCATGCCCGGTGGGACCTTAGGGTCTTCCTTGGGTTCCTTTTCTTTCTGTTCATATAGGTGCATTAAGTTTCTCCCTTTTCACCTCTTTCTTCTCTTCTAAACGACATCATAAGCAGGATTAAAAAGAACTCTTCTTTCTTTTCTTGCATCATAGACTAGTCAAAAGTCATACTCTTCAACCCTTTCTCCATTTGTCTTCATACGAACTAACATTTCAACTTGGGCTTAAAACACATTGCATTTCATTTCTGCTTGCTTGCATTTCTTAGTCCACATCCAGTAATTAACAAATCGCATCATGAATTAATCGTAGTCCACTTGATGTTACACAACCAAATCACTTGCACAAATCAAACATCAAAACTCACCTGAGACAAGGCCTGACTGGGATTTCATCACCCAGCGGATACCTTACCCATCCCGGTGATCCCACTTGGATTTCGTCACCAAGGGGAAAGCCCACTCTGTTCTCTGGCAGAGGATAATCTCTAGGGAAAGTATATTTTGGCTAAGCGAGACCAGCTTATCACTGGGCTTGTGAAGTGAGGGGAGCTTGCTCCTTAGCACCAGGCCATGTACAGAACCTAACCCAAACTCTTGAGCGCCTAAACAAACTTGAAACCATCCATAGACTTCTTCTTTTAGGACCCATCTCAAAAGCCAATCTTCCTAAACACATTCTAAGGCATAAGCCACCACGAGCTTAATAATATATTCCTAGGGATTAACGCTTAGGATCTGCTTGTGTTCTTCATCTTTTCTATTCTTATCTACTTGTTTGAGCTAGTGAGGACATTATTCTTCCTTTTTTCCAAAAACTCTCAAATCTTTTGGGTGTTTGGAAAACACAGTCACCGACATCAGTTTTACCACCGACGTCGGTGACCTTTTCTCGCCAGCATCGGTTATCTGACCAACGTCAGCCATCTATTCTCACCGACATCAATTTTTTAACCGACGTCAATCACTGTCACAGTCCTTTTTTTTCAAAATAGCAGCCTTAAAACCCACCCTTTTTTCTACCAAAACCCCATTCTGAGTTCCTGAAGTTGAAAAAACACTGTTTCTGAAACCAGCCCCTTCTTGCCTTGAATGGTTTTGACACGCAGTCAAACCAAGGCTCTTCTTGACCAAGTGAGGCATCAACCGCTTCCGCCTTCCCCGTCCATAACCAGTCCTATAATGGAGTTCCACTCGGAGACCGAAAGAACTCCTACTCGACCGACCCCAACTCAGTCTCCCATTGTCCCTGAAGGGGACCAAGATTTCAAAAGATTCTTGGACTTCAATGGCAGAGCCCTTCAACATTATCTCATGTAAAGCTGAATGCAAGACTCCTTAGGCAACCCAATTTATGGGATGCTGACTTCCTTAGTTGAGACAATGATCACATCAACAGCGTCCACAATTCAACCTATAGACAATCAAGCCAACACCTCGACTAATAACCCGACCGTGTCCTACCTTCAAAATTTAGCCTCTCCTTCTAGACCTACCTCCATGGGGGTTCTGGTACCCCCTCAACCTCAAACTACTCAACCAAATCTTGCACCCTTCCAAAACCTAGTGGTCTCTATCCCCCCTAGTCTTGCACCTATCAACACAAGAGTAACTGTCTACCCTTCAATAAGTGTGGCCACTCCTCAACCATCTTTGACGGCCCCTATCCAATTTGTGCCTACCAACCCCATAACACAAGTGCCCTTGGCTTCAACTTCCACCCCGATGACTAGCTACCCATATGTTGTGTTTACACAAATGTAACCAACCACGTCATATTCCCCTCTCAATACCTTCCAAGTGCCTTATAATCTAGGGGGCACTCCACCCGCCAATCCGTCAGTAGACATCATCAAAATGCTGATGGACAAAATGTCCAGTCTCGACACGTCTATTTCTGGTTCACGCAATGCCCTCTCATACGAGCAAATTTGCAACAAACCCATCCATCCTTCCATCCTGATCAGGCCATACCCCAGTCAATGGGAGCTTCCTAAATTCTCTCGTTTCCATAGCAAGGAAGACCCGCAACATCACCTATGGGAATTCAGACATGCCTGTTATCTCATTGCCCATGATGATGTGTTACTTTTACACACATTTCCTATGTCTCTCTCTAGTGCTGCTCTTGACTAGTATAGCTCTCTTGCCAGCCATTCCCTCTTCACATTCACCCAGCTGGCCCAACTCTTCCTTGATCACTTCTCTATCAACATCACCAAAAAGGTCTCAATCACAGACCTCTATTCTATCCGACAGTTCAAGGATGAATCCATAGCCGATTTCGTTGCTCGCTGGAGAGGCCTCATCAATCAACTCTCATTTTCCTTACCCCAACCCGAACTTATCAAACTTTTCTCCCAAGCCTGTGCCAAGCATATTTCCTCCACCTTGCGGGTTCAGACTTTCCGCACCTTCGACGAAGCCTTCACGATGGCCCGCAAGCTTGAATTATGTGCCATCAAGGAGAACAAAGTCAAGTTGCAGAGTAAGAATCCCAACTCCAAGACCAATGACTCCTCTTCTTCTAAACTTTCTTCATCTAATCCTAAGTCAAAGGCATCAGCAAACGTTGTAGTCATTAGACCTTCATCCTCTTCGCCTTTAACCAACCAGCCTGAGCCATCCACGTCCCAAAGCATCACCCGCCAATTCCAGTTGAGATATGTACAATGACAATATACTCCACTCAGAGAGTCATATGCGTCTGTGCTGGAAAAACTTATCAAACAGTGGGTTCTCAATCTCCCTCAAATTTGACTGCCTCCACAATTTGATCCCTCACATGCCATCCCTGTGTGGTATAGGGAAAATGATTTTTACAACTACCACCGTGTTAAAGGCCATGACACAAGAAATTGCAAGACCCTTAAAAATATCATCCAAGACATGCTTGAAAAGGGTGACCTCATCCTCGACAATCCCAATGTGCCACCCAATCAAGGCATCGACATCTTCAAGCAACCATTTCCCAATCATCCTCTGACCCAAAACAATGTCCAGACCATGACTAACGACATTCACAAACATAATATACGAACAGTCAATACGGTCTTGCCCTTCATCCCCGACCAACCTCTCTCACCAACTCAAGAGGTTAGTCCATCCATTAGTCCATCGCATGTGGATGAACCTCCTTCTCTGGTTAGTTCTCCGTCAACCTCTCTTATATTGGAAGACACCTCGACCATACCGGCACCACCGGTCTCACCATCCTCCTTCTTGCTACCTATGGAGGACCCAACCCTTCCTACTCCTCAACCACAAGTGGAGGGTGCAATCATTCATGCCTTCTACCCTCTTGAGGAGCCTCATTCTCCACTTGTTTCTCCACCTAGGGAAGAACCTGTCTCTCCTCCATCTCCAACCGAAGATGAACCTGTCATGACTTCATCATGCCTTGGGTTTGAGACTGCTACAT
The DNA here is from genome assembly GCA_037957365.1 of Torreya grandis. Taxonomy (NCBI): domain Eukaryota; kingdom Viridiplantae; phylum Streptophyta; class Pinopsida; order Cupressales; family Taxaceae; genus Torreya; species Torreya grandis. Next base: position 933,751 of record JARHVA010000021.1, on the reverse strand, counting down.
CGATCTCATCTTTGGCCCCACAACCGTCAACATCTTCTCAAGGACCCAAATCTCATCCAATGTCTTCTCAGCCATTTTTCTGATTAGTGGAGAAACTCAGACTTCTCCCTTCAAGGAAAGTGGAGCATCAGGTACTATGGGAGCGACTTAAAGCTCTTCAGCATGCCCGTGCCATCTCGTCTCATGCTACCCATCCTCCCATGAAAAAATCTCCCAAGACTTCCAACCAAGACCAGACTTCCACTTCTAGACCTTCTAAACCTCAATCAACTGCATCAGGACCAAAACCCACATCTACCCCATCAAAGCCAACCAAGCCACTCGGTGTTTGCCCTGTCTCTAACCTCGCTCATTCACAAGTGAAGGTGGACTTAGACCAGGCCCCGACCAATAGTAGTCTTCAACCTAAATAAAAAAAGACTACTAAACCACAGAGGCGAACTCCTCCTCTCCCGTCACCATTGCCCTCCATTTTGGGCCCTCATCCTTCGACCCTGACCAAAGTCCTCCCCATTCCAACTTCTAATCAAAACCAATTGCCTCTGCTGCTTCCTCTACCTATCTCTAGCCTACCCTCTCCCAAAAAGATGGTACTTCTCACGAAGAAAGTGCCATCTCCACCTGTCACTGCACCATCAACCCAAAAGGTGGTACGGAAGCCTCCTCCAACTCCACCCAAGCAAAAGTCACCAGCATCACACACATCAACAAGCACGGACCCTTTAGTGGGCTCATACTCTTTGATATTGCACCAACTTTTGCAGACCTCCAGCATAACCCTTCTGCCCATCAGGCCCTTCTAACCTCTCAGGTCTAAGCCCTCCTGGTTCGATGATACGAAGATTTGTCAATATCATCATACGCCAGGCCATGACACCGAGACTTGCTATGCCCTCAAGGCCGTCATTCACCGCTACATGGAGAAAGACACTCTCCTTCTTGAAGACACTATCGACCGACCCCCGACACCTTCTCATATCCTTCCAACTTCTTCAACCACATCAACATCTCATCAGCAGGCCATGACCCCTTCAACTCCTTCACCCCCTATCTTCGAAATCAATGCTATCCATATAACCACTAGGTCACAAAAGGACAAGGCGAAAGAAAAGGCCACCATTCCTTGGACTTATCCTTTTGTCAAGCTGCCTCAACCGCCAAAGCCTAAAATTTCTATCCTTGGCGCATCTCAACCCTCTTCTTCTTCCTCTTCAGGGGCGATCCATGACTCCATGATAAAACAGCTTCACCAGACGCCCATGAAGATGACCCTCTATGACCTTATTTAAACCTCACCCCAGCATCGTCAAGCCCTCATCAGAGCCATATAGGCAGCGGAGGTCCAACTCGAGGACCCCCAACCACTCGCTGCCCTTGTCCACTCTTTGTCTCCCATTACCTCCATCACATTTAGTGACTCTGAGATTCCTACATCTAACACAGAAGATCAGGACGCTACTCTCTTCATCACTACCTATGTTGATCAGACATGCATTAAGTGCATTATGATTGACAGAGGTGCCAGCATCAACATTATCTCCACCCATGCCTTTGATCAATTGGCTCTTCCCAAGAATTGCGTATTTAAAACCGATGCAATCTTGCACTCCTTCAATGACACCACTACCACAACCATTGGCATAGTCATCCTTCACATCCGCATTGGCCCACGCATAGTCTCGGTGCTCTTCTATATCATCGAGGGAGAGTTTCAATATAACATGTTGATGGGCCAACCCTGGATCTGTGCCATGGCTTGTGTCCCCTCTACCCTACACTGTTGTGTGAAATTTGAGCATGACGGGCAAGTCCACACCATTCTCGTTGACCCATCACCTTTCAAAACTTGTAACATAACCTATCGACCAAATGACATCCTCATTCCTATCAAGCCATCAACCTCGGCACTGCCTCCATCTGCGAAGCTTCAACCAGTTCGTAAACGGCGGTCGCCCTCACCCCTCCTCTTCAAGCGGTAACCAAAGACCCCATGGAATACATCTTCTAATGACTTTCACTTGGGGAATATCGCTTGCTCGCCTTAGACATGTTCCAAACTCCACAAGAGTATGGATGCCTTCACCACAGCCCCAGTTACGACCATCAGATCGAAATGGTCGTGCCTTATGGTCCTCCTTACCTCCAAACCAATCTCGTCTATGGGGGGATCAATCAACCTCCTACTGATGGGAATCCTCTCTCTTCACCTCAACCATTCACATCAAACTTCTCATTTATTGGCAACCCCACCTTTGCACACACTTACCTTTATAGGTGTGCATGGAAGGGTTTTGGGTTCAGACGCTATGAGCAAGGCTCCCATCAGCCTATTAAGCCTCTCAACAATGACAATGCCAAGAAACGGTATGGCCTGGGATACCACGACCCCACTCAGGCCTCTACAGACCTTTGCCCTAAACCCACCATTGACCAATCTCCTCCAAGCTCGCCCATTCCTCCCCCTTCACCTGCAGAGTCGATGGTTTCCATCCCTCCTAACTTTTTCAATGCCTAAACACCATTCGCTTGGGAACCCCTGACCTATCAACCAGGTGGGGTACCTAGGTCTCTCCTCCTCATCTTCTCTCCATCTCATTCATCTAACCCATTAATCATCTACACTGGGTGTTAGACATTCTTCTTACCACCAAATGACTGGGGGGAGTTCGACTTTATATCAGCAACCATGACCTCGACCAGCCATCGACCAAACATCAATCACACATCGACCATGACCTCAACCAATCATCAGACCAGACATCGACCAGACATTGACCAAGTCTCAACCAAGTATCAATCAACCAAGCCTCGACCAAACATTGACCAAGCAATGACCAAACATCAACCAGTCAAACAATCTGACAACATATCAATCAACTTCATGTCCAACATCAACCAACTTCTTAATCATCTCCAGCATGTAACCAATATAGAGTGAAGTAAATGAGGCAAATTTGCCCCTAATTGGCTCAGACCTTTCATCATCACGCACAAGTATGGACCAGGGATGGCCAGAACCTGAGCCTCTTAATGCCTTGCATCTGCGACCATTCTACTGTTAGTCGAGTACTCATCTTCTTGACATTTAACTTGAGCTCATCCCTTGAGCAATCTCCATCCTCTTAATCCTCATTCCTTTCAACCCTATTCCCCTAAACAAATCCTCTATAACCCTTTTATGAAGTATGGATGCTTTGTCCTAATAAAAGGGAGCCCTTGAACTTATATAGTCTTGTCCATGACTCAAAATTCTGTCAAAAATAAATCAAGATGTCAAAATATCCAAGGTCACCAAATCAAATCAAAAGGCAGACTACTCCCTCGAAGGACAATTGTACTATCATTGTTGTAGCTAATAGACTGCTCCCTCGAAGGACAGCTATTCAAAAATATATAAAGTAAAAATATAGACCACTTTCTCGAAGGATGGCTATGATTAAATCTTGCTACAAACAACACTTTCTTTGAAGCTTCTCACATCGATCAGCTTCACAAATGACCACAAAGTAAAATGACATCTCTATGTAGACTTCCCGCATTCATCAGTCTGCACCCAAAAAAAAAAAAATGAGTCATGGACTTGGCTTATACTTGTCTTAGGGTCTCCTATAAAAAAGGGCAAGGTTATCTCTGCTCTAAAATGGGTTACCCTATCCTCACCATCATAACACCTGGTCAAGGGACTTCAAGCTCACTTTAATGTCAAAGTGATTCAATTACCGTTCTAACACAACCATGGTCAACGACGCAATGCATGAATGGGGCTCTTTATTCTAACAACCCCTATTTATGCTATCATTCTGGTCCTTGTCAATGAAAGGGCGATTATGCCTTTCACTTTCTGCTAACACTTTGGTCACATTCAAACTTCATCATTTGTCGAACCAACTCAACCCAATTTCTTTTCAAACCACTCACATAGCCTATTCACACTAGTTTCTATGGACACCAATACACATGGAAACTATGGACTACACAATTTATGTTAAGCATAAACCAATACTTGCTGAAGATAAATAGACCTCAATTCATTTTTAGCATACATCCATCATGAATATGGAAAATTGCTAGGGATGAAAGACCCCTCAACCAATGTTACAGCATACACCATTTGGAAAAGGCTGTAACATCTTTTTCTCCTCATCATTTTGACACATGACCAAACCAATCATCGACCAATCTTCTCAACTAGTCTGAACTACATTGGTCTGAGGCCCTAAGATCAGGGCTATGTAGGTAGCACTCAAATGACATGACATCTTCTGGGGTTAGCTCGACCACCCTCGTTTGTTCATCTACCTAATGGACAAACCATATTCTTCTCCTTTGACCATGACTTGACCAAGACCAAGACCATCGACCACTTTGACCCTTCCTCCCTTTTTGGGAGAACTACATTGGCCTGAGGCCCTTCACACCGGGGCTATGTTAGCAGCACTTAGCTGACACGATGTCTTCTGAGGTTACCTCGGCCACAACCTTTCATCCATCCATTCATTCGACCAACTATTTATCTTAGCCTGCCTCGACCAATGACATTGGAGATCATGCCTATCTCCTCAGACTTTGACCACTTCTAAGACAAGCATTGCCTTGGTTGTTTTTGCATGTATGCTACCTCATGAATGGTTAGCAGAATTGTCTGTAGACCACATTTTGACCTTCACAAGTATAGGATCACAAGCTGGTTGATCCCCACTACTTGTGACATTTTCATGTTTCTAGGAGCACTTCCTAAGCCTGAGATACCTAGAACACGATGACCATTGGAGCTTCAGCTTAGATTGAATAACCCAATCAGCTACGACCAAATGTTGGGGCCTGATTATTTCAATTTTGGTACTCCTCAACCTTTGACCTATGATAATTTGACCAGACCATCCCGTGGCATGGTACACGTGTAATCTCACCCTTTGCAGCATTCACACTCGATCCTCACCCTCTCTATCCATCTCTCTGTCAAATCGACACTCGATCTCAGGTTCCCTTCCCTCGACTCTGACTTTGAGGGGGGAACATCTCATCCCATACCTGGGGCAACCAACTCCTATTTTTGTCTTGCAGTTCATCAAGAACAACCAACAAGACAAAAAGGGGCAAATGTAGACACCGAAATCGTGTCTACCCCCTAGGTCGTCCTCCCCCCTTGGCCCCCTTGGTCTATTTCCTAACACTTGTCTTAAGCCCCCTTAATTTTAAATTAAAATAAACAAATATTTTAATTTATTGGCCCCCTTTCCACCTCACCCATGCCACCTTGGATCCCCTCCTTGGATGCCCCCACCTCTCTCCTAGCCTTTATTACCCAAATCCTCTCTTAATCCTTCCTCCCGCGTCTATTTATGCCCTCCTCGACCATTTTTCCATGACCATTTTGACCCCGGCAGCGTGCAAGAACGGACAAAGGCTAATTTTAGCCTCTGCCCCCATTCTTCTACCACTGACGTCGGTCATTATGCGGCTGACGTCGGTGGTTTTGCCGGCATCGATTGCCTTCAAAACCATTTTTTGCAACTATTCTTCCCCCCACGAACATGAACTCTCTTTGGCACTTTGGCATTCTATTCCTCTCTCCTTCCCTCTCGCACAGCAACACCAGCAGCTACAGGTACCCTGCAGAGATAATCCCAGGCTCTTGGCATTTGCAGGACTGTTAACAACTCCAACAACAGGTTTCCTCCATTCTTCCTTCAGCAACCAGGAGGTAAGTACTTTCTTGTTTTCATTTCATTTCTTATTTGAATTTACCTGCTAATCCAGTCCACTGTCCACAACCTTCCTTGTCTTTCCCTGAGAGGATGAAAAGCCTTTTCAGATCCCTGTCTCCCGTTCATCCTCCTTTTGTCTCTATCACCCATCTAGTCCATTCCCAGATAATATTCTTAGTCCCTCAGACCCCAAAACAGTCCCTCAGACCCCCCAAACTATCTCTCTGACCCTCAAACAGGCTCCCTAACTCTCAGACGAAACCACAGTCCACCCTGTAGACTAAAAACCCAGACCTAAACTTGTCCCTGGCCATCACCCTGACCGACCTCGACCGTTGCCCCTACCGACGTCGACAGTCTAACTGACATCGGTGACTGTGCAAAGCAGACTGATGCATATCAGGTACGCTTTTGCTTTCAATTTCTTTCTTTTTAGTCTTTTATCATTTCTCATTTCTATTTTTGTTAAATATTCTATTTTTAACAGTGGACTGTCATCCTCTAAGAAGCCTTTTTGCGCTTCTAGGACCGAGCCTTCGCTTGGCAGTCCACTTTCTTGTCATCTAACATTTTTTGTGTTTTAGTCTCTTTCTCTTTCAGGTGTCATCCTCCACAACCAAAGAGGAGTTCTCACAACGTCTGATTTTGGTGCGCAAGTCTACAATCTGGGTACGTATAAACCCTCATCCTTTCTTCTTAGTTTCTCATTTTTCCTTTCTTGAATGTGAAAAGCGAAATCTCGTATAGAAACAGAGACATTAACAAAGTTCTCATTAATTAACTAGTGGTCTGAACTAGGTAGAGATATCCCTTTGACTAGATCCTTGGAAGCGTAATTGGCCAATAGATAACTAAAATCTTTAGTATCCAACACATAAAGCATAGGGGCTAGGGGACAACCCCGTCTGATGGATCTGTGAAGTTCAAAGTGTTAATATTTAGAGCCATGGATGGTGATGTAGGCCTCAACATCCTGAAACAAAATGTTGATAGTATGAGAAAACTTGGGGCCAAACCCTAAAGCCTGTAAAATAGCTATAATAAAATGCCACTTTATTTGGTCCTAAGCTTTATCAAAATCAATCTTGATGAAAAATGCATTTTGGTTAGATATTCTAGCCCATTCCATACATTCCCATACGATAATAACATTGTCCAAAAGATATCTATGTTGAATGAAACTAGTTTTCTCACTTTGAATACTTAAGGGAAGTAAGTGTTTGATTTTGAGAGCTAATGCTTTAGCTATGATTTTGTAGGACACATTGATCAAAGTGATGGGTCTCTAGTTGGTTATTACCTTAGGGACCCTTACCTTGGGGATGAATTTGATGTTTCCCTAATTGATGAGATGAACTAAATAATTGGTCAAGACCACTTTATAATAAACTCTATGGAGATCAGGTCCAACAGTATCCCTTAGGGTTTAATAGAATTCATAGGGAAATCTACCAATACCTGGGGATTTATTAGAGGACATCTACATAATAGCTTCCTTAAGGTCATTGACATTGAGAGTTCTATGACAAGCACCTCTCTAAGATTCCAAGAGTTTACAAGGGACCACAGAAAGACATTGAGAGAGGAAAACCTCATGACCAGGAGATGAAGGTTGTGCCATAAATACACCATGGTATTGATACACAAAGGCTTAGAGGATATCTAGAAGTTTGGTAAACCTATTTGAAGCACTTATAATGGATTTGATTTTCTTATCAACTTACCTTGACCAAAGGAGAGTAAAAAAATCCTTGGTCACTTTGTCTCCTACCTTGAACCAATGCATCATTTCTCAGAGTTGAGCTCCTATGGCCTTATAAGCCTCCACAATCTAGAGTTTATGTCTCCACATAATAGCCTGGGTATGTAAGTGTGAGTTAAAATTCATAACTTCTAATTCTTATGAAACCCTAAGGTATTCATGATTTGTATCATTATGAATGCACTACCTAAAAATAGCCACTTGTTTACCATAGATCTGAAGGAAGGAAGTGGTGTGGACTATAATATTAGACCACCACTTAATCAAGCCAGTGTCCTCTATGGGTCTAGGAACCAGGATCCAAATCTTGGTGGTATGCTCTACAATCCACTCATGCTTGAGATGGGTAGTGTTGAGGTAGAACTGGTAACCTTTGGGTTTAACTTGAGGAGAGGTCCATTCTATGCAAAAATAGATAAGATGGTGTTCAGACAAGAAAGATTCTAGAATTACAAACATAGGTCATCCATGAATAAGAACAAAGAAGAAAAGATCTTGTTTAGCAAGCAGGGCAAGGTTAAAATGTTTGAGGACTCGATCTTCTCCTTGATGAAATTTGGACCATGTGAACCACATGAAATTTGAATATCCCCTTATGCAATGATTTGGTTTGAAGACCCAAAGTTTATTTCACATTTAAATCCAAGCTTCCCATTCTCTTGCACACCATCTCATGGGAAGGTGACCTCCTTTATCTTTCATAGATTCAATCATTTTAAAGTCACCACAAATAATCCAATGCACATCTAGGAGGGAATTAGCTAACCATATATAGAGCAAGGTGCATTCCATAACATCATTAGAGGCATACAAAATGACAAGGCTAATGATGTGATTATCAAAGTCAAAAAGAGTCCATACCACCCAATGGGTGGGGTTGGAACCCTAAGAAATTATATTTTGAGATAGGTCAAGTTCCAACAAGGTGACAACTCCCCCATGGCCAAACTCATGATAGGTGGCTTGATAGAAGGCCCCATGCTAAATAGTGTGAGCTAAAAATTAAAGCAAAAATAAATAAAAATTTGACTTTTTGATTGCATAAATCTTTAATGTGAGAAAAATGATGATAATTTTTCCTAAATATACTTATGAGTCAGATCAGTGAGTCCTTTAATGTTTCAAGAATAAATTATCATTAGGAAACATCTAAATTCATATTATTTCCCTTGAATAGGTCTGAAAGGGATGAAAACCAATTTAAAGTTGAGCCTAGAAGAGCAAATTATCCAATCTTGAAGGGTTATTTTTTATTTGGCACATAATCCTCATCTGCAAAGGGAGAGGGACTACATGATCAGGGCATAATAGCCTTGAAATTGAGGGTTACAAAGCCCTGATCTGAACCCAAAACATTCACCCCTGAAAGGTGTTGTGATAAAGGAGTCATAGGAGTAGGATATGTGGAAGACATAAACTCACCTATGGGTATCAAGAAATGGGAGGCAAGGTTTTAACTTATGATAATGTCAAGGCTTTGCTAAAATGGGCTAAGGAACTTGTGCCCCCTGTGGGTTGGTAGACAACTAGCTGAGTCTAACATTACCATAGGTAGTAGTATTTTTCTTGTTAAAAACTATGGTCCACCCATCAAAGGATTGGGGTTTTGTCTTAGCCCTACTTATGTCTTGAGGGACCAAAAGAATGAGGACCATTAGAATACATTCTCTAATCTTTTGGTCTAAATCTTGACACCTGAAATAAGTGTTTGGAAGGTTAATATAGAGCACATGCTGAGAGAATTGATTATTGCCCACTTGAATATCAACAAACTCTTTGAGATCTTAGGCAAGGTTTATTTTGACACAAACCCTTCTCTGAGATTGGGCTGCATATAAATTTGGTTAATCATGGCACATAAAGTAGCCCAAAATCTTGATAAGTTGTTCAACAAAGTTACACAGAGGAAGAGGTAAGCCTGTAAATTCTACCCATATTGGGATTTTAAGCTTAGCTTGTTCAGAGACTTGGAAGTCTCAGGTCTAATGAGAAAAACCAACAAGGGTTTTACAAATAAACCATGGGCCATGGTTAATAATGGCTCTACAATGTTCAAGGTTTATGAAAATAAATAGGAAGAAATCCTTAGTGAGGTTTGGACTCCTAGTTTCACCCCATGGCCTTGCCAATGGTTTTGAACTCATTATTTCAAAAGGCTCTCTGAAGGAACTTGACCCACAAACTAATCAACTAGGGTAAAATTTTCAAAATAATGATAGGATTTATCAAACTCTGATAAATCTAGAACCACATCTAGTAGAGGAGGGTTAGATTCAAAATCAATAACTCATGATAAACCTTCAAGATAAACTTTTGATCTTATTTTGATGCCATGGATTCTTTGGTTCTCAATAGTGGTACCTACATAAAATGATACAGAATGGGTGGTAGTATCCATTTAATATAGGGTAAGGTGATAAATTGTCCAAAGGCCAGATGATAAGCCTAACTCAGCATAAAAAATGCATTGTTAATAACTCCTGCCTAGATCAGACAAATCGACATTATGAAGGGAATGAGGGGAACACTAAAATATCATAGACGTAAGTGCTCTCTCTCTCTCTCTCTCTCTCTCTCTCTCTCTCTCTCTCTCTCTCTCTCTCTCTCTCTCTCTCTCTCTCTCTCTCTCTCTCTCTCTCTCTCTCTCTCTCTCTCTCTCTCTCTCTCTGTGATAAGAACATTCTTTACTATTTTATTTTAGTGGGTCTTCAATGCATGATCAAACACAATATATAATACTGATAAAGAGAGGCAAAAATATGTTTATAATGTGTAAATAAATGCATCAAAAGTTTCAAAAAAAGCATACCAAAGACATAATAAACACTGACATTTTTGTCCTCTCTAGAAATGGCAATCAACACACTGTAATATAAGGAGAAACCTCCAATGTATAGAGTCAACAGGGGAAGGATACTAAACATTCCACAATTTATATTAATATGAACACCTTGCATCATCGACATAATCACCCATGGAAGATAATTGATCTAGTGGTGTGATGCAATGGTGACTACTCCATTTACTTCCAGGCATAAACATGATAAAGGGATCTTAGCATTATTAAAAATATATCACCCACTAAATGTCATTTATTACTAATGTTTATGTATATATATTTCATTTTCCCCTAGATTATTTTATAATTTTTTGTTTAATATTATTCATCCAAATTTAATGATTGTGATTTAATATTGTGTAGTCCCATGTACAAGGGCCCAAATCTTCTCATAGGGAGATGCATATCAACATAAATATAATTATTAATGTTATTAAAAAATCAATTAAATATATAAACTTTATTATTAAAATAAAAAATATAATATAAAATATAATTGAAACACATGAGTAATACTAATATTAATTAAAAATAAAATAAATGTAAAAATATCAATACTTGATTTTTAATTTAATTATCTCCAAGTCTTAATACATGTAATAGTAGATATAGTAGGTTAGTGTTCAAATTTGAAATTTGAGGTTTAAATTTAAGCCTCTTATTTTAGGAAAGGCTCTAACTCAAAGTTTTATTTACAAGAGTAAAATTTTCAAATATAAAATTGTAATATATAATATTATATTCTCTCCTTATTACTTTAAACTACCTATTCTGTCAAATTTACCTAGGAAATGAATTGAGCATCATTCTTATTGATGGTTGAATTTTTTTACTTGATGGCATTCACCAAAAATTTGAAAACATGGGTTCTTTGCTTAGTGTGGGACCATTCCTTGCAGATAACCTCTAGAGATAACTAGCTTTGTTTTCTATTCTAGTGCTAAAACTACTCTATTCTACTTGCATAAAGGGAAATATTGAGGGAGAGACTTAGGACGATGCTTAAAATAAATGTGGTGATGCACCAAAATAAAAATATGGGAATATTTCATATGTATAATAATATAATGTTATCATCATATATGAAGGAAAGTGAACATGATAAAGACAATAACCTATGAAAGATAGGGCACAATCCATGAACTGAAATGCAAAGGAAAGAATAGAGCCCAAAGTCTAGATAAATAAAGCCATGATTACCATTTTACCTATAGGAGATATGCACGATCATGGCACATTACAATAAAGGTTTGAGATATTCATATACAATTAAAAAAATGGAGACTCGCATCTGTATTAAATATTCAAAGAGCATAAGAACTTAATAAATTAATATTTTACTCAAATGATTAAATTACAATTTATGTATCAATAGGAGAAGGGAAAAGGTAGGAATAATTTAAGACTCTACTCTTTTAGTGCATAAATAGTTGAGGATTTATCTCATTTATCACATCTCTCTAGATCTCAATTCCTATTATAATGAAGATCTACATAGTCATCCTTTGGTATCAAGCATGGGATACCTCTTCTCATTGTGGTCAAGTTAATATACTTGTAGCTACTCTATAGGATCAACAAACCAAATATTTAAGTAAATTTTATGAATTCATATCAGTTAAACCTGCTTTGCACTTCACCATTAATTTTCTTACCAACCTTGCATTTAAACCCTAGTTTTTATCCAGGGTGTGTGAGCAATTATAGATCAATCCTTGGGGAACTAAATAATGGTGTGAGTCTATTTTCAATCTCCACATTATATTATTTAGTACAATTAACTCAAACCATTAGATGAGATAGATCTGATGGATTGAAGTCATAATATATTGGTGGGGCCAAAGTGTACACCTTTAGATTTATCAATAGATATTCTAACAATTAGATAGTTAGAGATTGATCTTGAAACTCTTAATCATCTTGATGTCACTTACCTTTTGATTTTATAAAGTATCCATCGGATGGTTCAAAATTAATTTTTTTAAATCAATACATCTAATAGTGGGATGGTTCCCTTTTGAAGTGACATCATTGCATCATGCCAAAAACACTCTTACATTTTATGAGATCTGACAATTGGACAATGACTGCTACCTTGTGAAGAGATTATGGAGTTAGTTAATTTTGTTCTTTGTTACCATGAATGTACTAAAGCATGAGAATATAATATCTTAACAAGCCAAAGAAGTCTTCTTCTCTTGCGGAGTTATGCAGAAGGGGGGATATATGGTTCATTGATCCATAATTATAATTGAGAATAACAAATTCCCGTTTCATTCTTTCTCAACATAATTTTAAATGTTACAATCCATTTTTCCTTCCACCTCATACTCTTAAAAATATTATATAAAATTTACATCTCATTAAACTATATTATGTATAGTATTATATTCTTTTCTTATTATTTATATTAATTTAATTGTCTAGTTTGAAGTGAATTTTTTTAATATTGGTAAAAGTGGGTTTTAAAAAGGCACCTGACCCTAAACAATACTAAATAGGCTAGGTCTATAGACCAGATATAAAAAATAGCTTGTCATTATATGGAAAAACAAAAAAATAGCTTATAAGCAACAAAAAAATAGTAGAAAAGTAGTAGAAAGTCCCAAAAACTTATGACAATGATGAAATACAAAGAGGTAAAATTAAATATTAATCTTACATTTGTAAGTGATATCCTTGAATATTTTTGATTGAGAAACATCCTCTTCCACTGTTATGGCCTTCATTTTCTTTTCAAAAGTTGGTATCTCAAATTCAACATACCTTCTCTTTGATAGTAGATTGGGAGTCTCTATACTTTGTAGGCTTTTCATCATAGTGATCTTGTTGTACTTTACCAGGGTGTTGAGATTTTCATTGATTTTTTCATTTGCTTTTTCCAAATTGTACATTCCTTCTTTTATGTTTTGAAATTCCATGCTTAGCTCTAGGAGATCAGATTTAGTGGAGCAAATAGCATCATTTTGGCTTATTTTTTTGACTTCTTCTTTGAATCCCTTGTGATCCTTCATGAACCAATATAGAATGGATTTTTGAAGTTCCACTTCATCCTTGACTCTGTTGAGTCTATTATTATTTTTAATCTCTTCTATTCCATCTCTAAATTCCTTAGGGATGTTGATATCCTATTTTTGCAAAAAATATATATATATATTTTATCTTCCTCTATTGTCTCCCTTCCTAAGTGACTTTTTCCTAGATTTCTCTTTGATTATATTTTTCCTTTAGCATATAGAGGCTCCTAACAACCTCTTCCAAGTTAATCTTATCAACTTCTTCCTTGGGATTATTGCTCAGAATTTTCTTATCACCCTCTTTCTTGGGATTATTACTCAGATGTAGGGGTTTTTGTGTGGCTTATTTTTTGGGATGTATTTTATCCTTCTTGGGGTTGTTATTAGTAGGGGGATGAAAGGAGGAGTCCTCATTAGTTTCAAAGTCAATGAAAATCAGGTTATCGTCATTAGGGTTCTTTTGCTTGGGTTTGGTAGAATTTCTCAAGGTTCTTTTGGGGTGAGGTAGGGATTGTAGAGCTTTTTTATTCTCCTTTTTCTAGAGAGCATGGGTGATAGGGTTTAGGTTCAATGTGTTGAATAATTTATAGTTGTATAAAATGATATCATGGTGTATGGGTTCTTATGTTTTACCCATTTTGACTTCAAAAATGGATTTTTCAAGGGAATGAATAATATAAAAGGCAAGCTAATAGGAATATCATGGTAAAAGTAAATAAAAATGGGTAAATGAAAGTGATGAACTAGAGTGTATCTCCTATCAAGTGTGGCATACCTTATAATTTATTCGGCCACTCTTTCAAAAGGCTTGGGGAGATCCTTATAAAGAAAACCTTCAATACATTCTGGTAGTTCTTCATTATCTTTCAAAAATTTATCTTTTTCTTCCTTGTAATTTCTATTGAATTTAACATCTTCCACTTTGAGACTGGTGACCTGAGCAATGAGACCTTCTATAATTTCAATAGTGACATTGTTGATACATATAACTCTATTATTCCAAATTTCCACAAATTTCCTGGATAGGTACTTGTTGTAGCCATCAATGTTGGTGATGAAATTAGTCAGGCCTCTAGTTTTAAAAATCTCCCACACCTCCAAATCATGTTTGAGGTTTTTAGCAAACATGGATTCTATTTTGTTTAAATCTTCTCCCATCCTATTGTGGTTAAAATTTCTATAATGAATGTTCATGGAGTTGAAGAGAAGGAAGGTTGCAGTTATTTTATTACTGGCCCTGAGTTCTTTCTTGATGTTTCTTCTAGTTTTCTATATGAGATCACTACAACCATTATTATTATAAATTTTTCTCATCATGGTCAAATATGTGAAGTGTCTTAAGTTTTTTTTGTTATTGTGATAATTCAGTCCTATCTTTATTAATAATGACATTGTAGCTAATGGGTAGCTCCTCCTCATTTCCCCAACTTTGAAACTTGCTTCCACCACTCCCATATTGGCAAAAAATTCTGTAAGTTGATCTTCTTTCATGTACATGTGTTGGAAAATGATCTCATGAAAATATTCAACTATGACAATGCTTTCCTTTATGATATTCTCAATGGTCCAACTAGCCTTGTGATTCTATTTAGACTGTTAATTATGTTTAGAGAATCTCCCTCCACTAGAATCTTATTGATTCTAATATCATTTGTAACTTGAATGCCCCAAAGGGTGGCTAGTGCTTCTACCATATGATTAGTTTGATGTCCTATACCCCACTCATAAACAATGATAGTGTAACCTTTATCATTTCTCAGTACTCCCCCACCACCTGACATACTATGATTTCCTTTCGATTCCCCATCAAAATTTAGTTTTATCCATCTAGGCTTTGGGGGTTTCTATATGACTTTTTCTCTAGTATCAATAGTTTCACCCTTGGAAGGATGAGTAGATGAGGGAAAGAGCCATTTTTTTACAATCTCTTATTTTTGACTTAAGAGTTACATTTTTATCAAATTTGATTACTTTCATATTTTTAGTGATATAATTGAAAATTTTGTTGGCAACTTTGCTCTAAGGATTTTTCAATTCTCTAAAGATCCTATCATTTATTTCTTTCCAAACCCCCCAAAGGAGGTGAGGGAAAGAGATGGGCCAAAGTTTTTTGAGTTCTTAGTTTGAGAATGGAATATTCCAAGCTAACCAGAAGCACTTAACGTAGCCAGATGAATCCATTTGATTTGGAGTTTCTATAGCAGGAGCCCCCATATTTTGAAGATAAAATGGAATTAAAGAATAAGATGGCGGAAATTCTCATTTTCAAATTCATAAATAAAACATTTGTTGATAATGGTCAGTACCCTCTTGGCCAGGTTGTCTAAAGTGAGGATCTTGTTTTGTAAGCAAAGCCAAAGGAAAATATTTATTTTTGGGATAATATCTTTGCCTCAGATTTTTTGACCAAAGGATGGCTTCTTGAGTGTGTGGGACTATTTGATTGTAGCTATAATGAACCTCATATTCACCATTGGGAGTGGCATTCTATGATATTTCATCTTGTTTATTTAGATTTGCGATATGGATGCTTTGCAAGAGAATGTTGAGGTCAGAGATAATAATTTTTTTTTCATTATCAATATTTTCAATTTTCAAATGTTTCCACTTTCTTCTAATATCTTACATCTATATGTAGTCATCCACCATCACCTCGTAGTGGAATTGAATTTGATCTTTGATTTGGTACCATGTCTCAAGATTATTCAAGGGGTGGTTGAGAATCTAGATATCCTCCTAGAATCTGATATTAGCACCATCCCCTAATTTCCATTTATGACCTTTGTTGATGATATTTTTGTTATTAACAAAAAAAATTCCATATAGAGGAGCCATTGACAAAGAAATTATCACTTAGAAAAGCTACAGTAGGATTGTTATTTATGTATTTAGATGTGAATGTTATTGTCCATGTGTAGGATTCCTTGATGAATCTTCATCACATTCTAGCCACAAGTTCCTTATTCATCCAATTTAATTTTTGGATCACCAATCCACCCCATGACTTGTAGAGACTGATATGATCCCAGGTAATAAGAGGGATTCTTTATTTGATTTTAGTGCCTATGCATATGAAACATTTCTAAATTTTGTCAAGTTTATCCTTGATGATGGTTGTCATTTTGAAGAGGGTCATAATATAAATTGGGAGGCTTTGGAGGAAAATTGTGACCAACATTAGTTTGCCTACTTGGGATAGCATGGCTCCTTTCCACCCAAATAATTTTTTTTGGAAGCATTCAATCAGCAAGTTCCATAGGTGGATTGGCATGTTGCCTGTAAAAAGGGGTAGACCAAAATAGTAAGAAGGGTTGAAGTGAATTTTGTTGTTTCTTTACAATTTTAGATATATGATATGAAATAAATTTAAATTTTGTTTCACATAAAAAAATCTTCATTTAAATTAAACATTAAAAAATATTTAAAACATAATAAATAATTATATAATGATATATAAGCATACATAAGGGTCTTTTACCTTTTTAATATGTTATCTCTCTAGTAAACATGTGCTTTGGGACATTTTCAATCTATTACCATGATCTAAATTATTGGAGTAAATTTGCATCTATCTAGGCATGTCATCAACTAGGTTTGAACTTGAAATGGGATAGTGTCAGGGCCATATGGATGGTTTGGGTTAGTGATAATACCTATGCATGGTCATAATCAGGGCATGCAATCTATAAAGTGAGTTGCTAGTTTTATCAATCCTTATTTTTAACTTGTCACTTTCAACCCTAATTTCATGTGCCTCAACTTTTAACTCTCCAAATTAATAAAATATGTAAGACTAAAATTAGTGATGGTTTAGTTTGGTTGTATGTGTAGATATGTTTAGTGTGTATCCTTATTTTTTTTAGAAACCATAAAGAATATAAATAAATTTTAAGTCAATAAAAAAAGTACATAATAACAACATTCATGACAAAGTGTTGCAATAATGTTATTAATAGTTTCTCTACAAGGACTTGAGGATTTGTAGACACCTAATTTTGGTACAAGGTTTATTATTGTAATGTTTTTAGTGGGGTTTTTTGCATATGGGTCATTGGTCCAAATTAGGTATGTATATATGTTCTTCCCTATGTTTTTACTTCTTTTTCTTCTTTATGTGGCCATGTCATCTACTCTTTATTCTATTCTCTCTCCCCCCATCTTTGTTTCTACCTGGGTATCCCCTTCTCTTATTCTATTTTTATTCCTTAACAATAATTTTGCAACCACATTTCTGGTCAAAATTTTGTTATGGGACCTTTTTCCATGTGTCTCTATCTCTCTTTGTGTGGGCCTATTTTATTGGACTATCAATTTTATCTTTATGCTATTCAAGTCTTTCAAGTGATTTGAAGTGTTTCAATTTGTTTAATATTTAGACATCAAGAAATTGGTACGAGTCCTTTTGCTATAACATCATCCACTTTTCTATATTTCCTTATTTTTAAGATAATTATTACCCCATGCTTCTCTCTCTCTAGCCTCCTACCTCCTAGATGTCTTCCATATTCATCCATTTTTTATCTTAAGACTTATAGCCATACCTTAAGATTTTTTGTCACCTTTCTTGATTGTCTATCTCTCTTCGAATGGATTTTTTAATCACATGTCTGCCATTAAATATAACCTCTACATATTAATTATTGTCAAATTTGTCTCCTTTATTTTTGTGGGTCCTTTCACCTTGGCCTGATTTCTTGTGCATTTATTTCATATATTAGTATTTTTATAGTCAGCCATTGCATATATCATGTCCTTAGGAGTCATATATATTCAAATCATTCAAGGAATTTACCAAGTAATAAAACCAAGAGGTAGAATAAAGTGGCATCAAAGCAAATAATTTATCATTTCAAGACTAGGCACAATCTACAAAGATCCATTTCTACTCTTAATGACTTATCTTTAAATTTTGAAGAATGTTAATTTACTTCCATCATTTATATGGAAGAGGAGGTTGACACCCTTTCTTAACATTCCATTTACACTACATAATAACTATGTTGGATCTAATTTTAGCATGCGGGATACATAGTTACAACTTCTCTTGAGATTGTCTGACCAAAATACTTTTATCCCTTCTCATTCTCATACGTGTGTTATGGAGAATTAGATCAAGAGAATAAGAAGACATAATTTCAAACATTCTTCCCAAAAATTTAAATAATTTCAAATTCAATTTTATATAGCATTAAGAGCTGAACATACTTTGAAAATCAAGAATCTATAAAGGTGAGTAGTACACATTCATCTTAAAATAATAGAATCATCATTCATAGAGGCACAATGTTGAATTTTTCCTTTGTAGATTAGTCAATTAGGAAGTAGGTGATAAAAAATTTATTGCATATTGAATAATTCAAATTTCACACAAATCTCATTCATTCTTTTCAAACCAAGGATGCACTTCTAGAACTACAACTTTTGTCATAGCGTGATAGTTCCATATCTCTTTCTTCTCATATTAAACATTACTTGTCATAAAAAAAATCAATAACATATTTTTTCTATTATTATCCACTAAATTAGATCTAATTTACTATTTTATATTGTTATATTATAGATCTATCTTGCACAAATAGTTTTACCATTCTAATAGTTTCATTATATCCTAATGTCACAATTAATTAAAATAATTTGGTGAACCTATTCATTATTTGAGCACCTATATTTTGAGGATTTATCATTAGGGATTTGATTTTAGTTTTTAATTTGATTTTTGGTTTCATATTTCCTTTTTTATCCCTTATTTTTAGGCTTCCATTAGTTCAAATCACAATGATTATATTTAGTCTTGGTTTGATTTCCCTTAGTGGCTCATGCTTAGGCTTATAATGTTTCCCATATATCTTTGGTAGATCAATTTGCATTATATATTCATTTATAAAAATGTGTGGGGGTACTTTGTTTCTATACATTCATGAGCTTGCTTACATGGTTATTATACAGATATCATTATTCACACATCTTTCCTAGCATTTATCTAAGAATATTAAATTGTGGATTAGAACATGATAGGGTTACTTGTAATGATTTATTTGATGATACTCTAGATAATGATTTCATTGATATACCTCATCTTAGGGATGACCCTACTATCATTTATTTAATGATGATTCATTATGAGATCAATGGTGTAATAACTTAGAGAGTAGGGCCCGTATTGTTGCCATACCTCCTCCTACATCTCTAGGTGAGGAAAACCGAAATGCCTCTTCTCAAGCTTCTAATATACCTCTTCCTCCTTCTAGGATTTGTATTTAAGTACCCCAATCCCTACAATATTGTTAAACAAATATATATTACTCAAGCTAAGATCTCCAATCTAGTATTTCTTAAGCAATTCATGACCTTCAAGAATATACTACGTGATGATACCCTATAAAGTAATATTGATCCCGCCAACTTTGATTCTCTTGTCAAAATTTTACAAAATAGTGAGCATCTAATATATTTTAAATTATAATATTTAACCTTTAAGGACATTATAGATCAAAATCTCATGTTATACATTTAAGTTAAAATCAATTGTTCAACAATTAATAGGATCCTTATAGATAACAATTTAGGATTAAACACATGTAGTGTAGCCTTCCTTACTGAACTTTGAATTAATTTTAAGTCTCTTACATCATTAGATATGATCATTAAAATATTTTATAATAGAGCACAAATCCCTTTGGTAATAATTTTATTGAACATAGTGGTTGGGCCCAATACCTTAGATATGAAATTTCAAGTAATATCTAATCAAGTTAACTTCAATATTTTGCTTGGTCAACCATGGATTCACCCTATGATTATTATTCCCTCTAAATTAAATAAATGTTTAATTTTTTTATGAGAGTTACATCTATAAGTATTCCAGATGATGTCCCCTTTTGATACTATCTAGATATGGAACACATAGAATTTATTATCCCAGACCTTAACATATCTTATTCAAAGATCATAACACCTCACCATCTCATTCCTATGGAATAAATGAAAATATGTGATGTGGGTGAAACTAGTAATACTAAAGAGGTTAATCATGCTCATGATAATAAAATGAATATTAAACTTAATGGCATGGATGAACAATTATATAGAATTAGTTTTACACCAAATAGCCCTAGGGAGTATCTCAATGACATAAATACATTTGGTATTAGCTAATTATAATATATCCTCAAGATTATGGGAGACCTTTTCCTTCACATATATTAAAGTAAATACCACCTCTCATAGGTAAGGTAAATTAATCTATTGTGGACACTTGTTTAAACATTGATCAACCAACATGACATAGTTTTCCTCTACTCATTCACTTTTTATAGACTATCATAGGATTTAGATATGTAAAGAAAAAAGGTGAGAAGGATAGAAAATTAGGGAAAAGGAGCAAAAGAAAAAATATCCAATAACACTATTTCTTAATCAATCAAAGTTTAGTAATAAAGGAAATTAATGTTGAAGATATATCATTTCAAATAAAACATGATTGTGCTTTAACATACCAATCTTTCAATCCTCGTATATCACCAATTACTTCATCCCTTCAAATCAAATTTTATAGTTCTTACAATAAATGCACAAAGAAAACCCAACTATTGATTTTCACCTTTTATGACCAAGATATACCTAATGATAAATCAAATAATGGTTCTCTATATATTCATGCATATGTTTCTCATCACTATTTGAGAGCACAAATATTTACTGACTATGGCTCTGGAAAAAAATAACTATTATTATGTCATTTATATCCATTGAAGGTTATACACAGTGAAATTTACTTATTGTGACCATGATACTTCAAATTTATGTTGGCATTACTTGCACACTACTTGGTGTGATTACACTACCAATTATAGTCAGTCCTCAGACCCTTTTATTTTGGTTTTATATTATTCAAAAATCTATTACTTGGATGTGTAGACACATAAATTAACATTTAATCAAAAATTATGCACTTGTGACCACTCTTTTACACACTTAGCTCTAAACCTATTGTAGTGCCCCTTTTGATCACTTTTGACCACTTTTCACACTCCTCTAAGCTAATAGACTACCCCTAAATGCACTAATCCTTATTTTTATCAACCTTAGACACCTTTTAATCCCTACATAATAATCATGATCAAATCACCCATTATACAAGAGTACCCTAGGGGACTATTTAACACTTCTCTAGTGTTTGTGCCCCCTCTCCTATCTTCCCATTAATATCGGGTAATTTTCAAATTCAAAAACTATAAGAAGGTCAACCTATGTCCCAAATGAGCCCCATTTGATGGAATTTCATAGATATGACTATAAAAACACATTTCAAACCATTTTTCATATAAGAGGCTTCCACATCAAGAAGCACCAGATAATTGCACATTGAGAGCAAAGAACCTATTTCTCCCAACCTATTTCTCCCAATTCTAATTGCATACATCCCTAGTATCCTAGAGCTCAAGTCTGAGTAAAATTTATAGGTCACAAGTCATGGTTAAATCACTTAATCACATCAATATTTTACTAACATCTAACATATTTCACCAACTATTCACACACCACATAGCATGGGAGAAATACATGAAGTTTGATCCCTCTTTAGAGTATTAGTATGCAGGCAGTGCTTAACACATGGGGTGTTGAGGTCTCTCCCAACTTCTTCCACTGACACATGTTTCCCATTTATTTACATTTATATTCACATGTCA
Organism: Torreya grandis; assembly: GCA_037957365.1. Lineage (NCBI taxonomy): Eukaryota > Viridiplantae > Streptophyta > Pinopsida > Cupressales > Taxaceae > Torreya > Torreya grandis. The sequence goes on along the minus strand of JARHVA010000021.1, from coordinate 911,735 downwards.
ATGAGTTAGGATTTTTGAATGAAAATTATTCATACATTGGTCTCTACAAGTGATCGTAAACTCCTATACTAGACACAGGATCTAAAAACAAAGGCATAGAGAACCTAAAAACCCTAATTTACTTTCTATAGTTGGATATGAGCCTATATTATTGTCCCACTGAGCTTAGAATATAACCACCTAGTTATAAACTATACATAATATTCCTATAGCATGTATATTCATTAGTGAGCACACTAGGGGCATGGTATACACAAGTTTTATCCTTATTTACCCACACCATCTTATTCATAGCTTTGATATTTACATAAAATTATATCTTTCAATATTTATCGCTCACTTACATTGTGATATACTACTATTTATCTTAATTATTTCATATACTCAGGTTACAACTCAACTCTTGTTCATAAAATTACATAATCATGCATCTTTCTATATCATTTTTCTATATCCATATATTGTATGCATTCTTTGTTTGCTTTGATGACATTTGAATATTTAATTTATGAGTGGCTCTAAGCCTCCATTTCTTTGATTGTATGCGAGTGAGTAAACTTAAGCATGTCCTTGTGTGTGTCTTATATTTATGTGTGTGGATGTTTGCACATGTCCTTCTATGTGGATCTAATCCTCCTTTGTTTATTGTTATGCATGTGAGGGAATTTTAACATGTCTTCATACGTTTTTTCTTTTTGAGTGAGTTACATTTGATTACATGTGGCCCCTTGGCCTTCTACTATGCATTTTGTGTTTTTTGAGTGTACTCTTTGATTGTATGTGTTATGGCTATGACACCTTGCTTACTTATATGCTCAGATTTTAAAAGCCATGATGGAAATCATGCATCTATCCAACCCTTTTAATACCATGATAGATATCATGCACTTCTCCCTAAGTAGTTCTAATCAGTGTTATATACTCAGTTGATCAATTATTTATGTGTTTCATTGTCACATCTATCTAGACACACTTACTATAAATGTTTGTTTCTGCATGCATCTTACATTTTTACTATGCTTAGTTTACATACATAATGATGCCATGTATTTAAATATTACTTAGATTTCCATGTTTACATCACAACAATCTAATGCATAAATTTTTATTTTAAGTTAAGTTCTTACATAGGATCAACAACTCACCTCAAAGAGGGGGAATTTAAATAAGTTTATCTTAGAGACTATACCTCCTAGACCAACACATAAATAGGATTTAACAGTAATTAAAAAGTTGACGGTTTCAAGCTCATAAAATACATAGAAATTCATGTTGAAAAAGAGCACCACATTAGATAGGAGAGCATTGCTCTAGTGTCTTTACCAATTTTGTTGTCTAAATGCATAAAAAAGGCATGTCTAGAATTCTTAAAAACCTAAATTTACTTAGAATAATACTCAATAGTTTCATAATCTTAATTTCCAAAATTACTCAAAATTACATAGTTTATCTCAAATTTGCTTAGTTTGGGGGTAATCATGCATGGCATGTTGTTTCAATATGCCACACAGGTTTTTTCTCTCAAAATCAAAATTATTTTACTCATTCTCAAAATCTATATGCACTAGATATTAGTTGGGTGCATGTGTGTGGTATATTACTTATTCAGTGCTTAGTTTTGTGCACTAGTCTAATAGATGGAATGACAATTCAGGTCATTCTCCCTCCACATTGCATACATCAAACTTAGGACATACTCAATATTGTGCATGGTTTTTTGCACTAGTTTTGTACTAGTTTTTAATAGAATTAAACCTTATTCCATCTGCAGTGGCTGGTTCACTATTTTCACCAGTATTTACACCTATTTTTCAACCAAAAATATTTATTGGGATTCATATAGGGATTAAAAAATTACTTCACTAATTTGGGTAGGTGATCATGGATTAAAGAACAACTTGAGTTCTTACGCACACCCAATTATCAAAGAATATTGGGGCATGCATGGTCTAATTTAATCTATTCAACATTAACAAAACTACAAGTGTACAACCCACCATAGTCACTAGTTTTTTGCACCATAAAATCACAATGGTTTGTATACCCAACTAGGTGTATTCACTCCTTGTCACTCTCTAGTTCATTATATTTCACTTTTGGATATTCATATCAAGAAAAGATTGATATTACATATGTTTCATTATAGGTTTTTGCATGGAGCACAATTTAACATTATGGCCTACATCCAGGACTCCTCTCCACATGTAAGTTTAGGAATGTAAACTTTTTCCTTTTACTCTAGTATAAAAGGGGGGCAAATGTAAACACATAAATTAATATAAGATCATACATGCAATAATCTAGTGTGCTTCACTGTTAACAAAATTATTCAACTTCATGTGATACTTACTACTATTCCACCTAACTTATTCATGGTTACTACTACATTTGATTCTACCACATCACCTCCAACATTTATTGTTTATCCTATATCTATGAATACGACACAACCATTATATCTTATGTGAGTTTCTCAAGCTTTGTCTCCTAAAATAACATTGTTTATTCCTACATTTAATACTAATGTGCATCCAATATTTATTTTTAACCTCTTACTATGGATCATATGCCAAGATTTACTTTATCACATTATACATATATGCATGTTTCTCTATAGGTTTTGATAACTCTTCCAGCTAAATATTTGCATATCTCTCATAGGGAGAATGATTGAGATTAATAAATCACTTATGACTGTGTTTCTAATACTCTAAAAGACACATTTGACTTCAATATTATAGATCATGGCATCATAGATCAAGTCATCAATTATCTATACTAGCCTTCATTTTGTGCTTCATTGATACATCTTTATTGTACTATGGCCTTATTTTTTGATTGAAAAGTGTACTTTTCTTATATGAGTTGTATCTTTCATGTGTTTTCCTCCCTTGAGTTTTATTGTGTACCTCCTATTTTTTTTTATTTGACATATTTGTAATTTTCATTCTATTTTAACTTGATATTCTTCTATCTCCTTGCTTATTTGTTGATTGCTATGTTGCTTTGGTAATTTTCCCTTTGATTGTTTATCACATTACAAACACTTGCATATATTTACCAATGATGATAACATATATATCAATACCTTCCACCCAAACATACACTGAGTTCTAAGAGAAGTAGTATGTTTAAAATCTTCCTCTTCTTCTTATAGTTTGTTTGCATGCCTCACCTACCTATTTTTTATTATTTCTTAATTTGGCCCTTTGGCTTCAATTATCAATTGAGGTAAGATTGTTTATATTTGTTTTCACCCTCTTTCCTTCCATTTATTTTTCCTTAAACCCCTTGGCTTCCTTTATTTCTTCTTCTAGATAATTATAAAATGCAAACACATGAAAATATAAAAAACAAAAGTTGTTTTATCAATTGATATATATTATGCTTATATACATATCCTATATGTTTCTCACGTCCATATTTAAGACAAATGATTATCATGGAATCTCTTTGACTAGGTGAGATCTATGATGGATGGGTTCTATATGACTATGAACTACCAAATGTTACACTTCTACTCTACTGCCCACACCCTAAGGTCATGATCACATTGGTAGTATGACTTACCTAAGGGCCATCTCTATATAAAAAATTATAAAATGATATTTTTATTGCTTTATATTAATCATATATAGCTATGTTATATAAATTATATTATATCTTGATAGAAATTACATTTTGTGTGTTTACATGGATATCTAAATTGTATAATTACATTATTTGTGTAGTTACATTATGATGATTACATTCTTGATTTGTGTACATACTTAAGTTTTTTCAATTTATTGCATGTGTTATAAATGTGTTGGCTTGTTGCCTCCTTGTCCATAGAGGATCCTCTAGTTTTCAATTTATCATGTCCTATGAGTCACATGCCTGTGTGTGTTGTTTCTTATGTACTACATACTTGATTTATGCAATATTATCTACTTATTTCCATGATCTATATCATGCATATACTATGATTTGTTCCAAGGTGTTTCACATACATATTAATATTTTATTATTACTAATCTTAGTTCCTATGTTGCCATGGTGTTTACCATACATCTATGGGGGCATACTATATTTGTGTACTTCATTACTTTATTTAGCCCTAGTAGGGGAATTTTTGATACATTCAGGGTTTACGAGTTATCCCTTACCTTCCATTTTTGGGAATCATACTCTTCTCCTTGAATTACTACTTTGATACATATTTTAAGTAAATAGAGCATTAAATGGGCATGTTTTTTCCCCATGTATATCTCCCTCATATGAGGATTCACACATTTCTATTCAATTTTACATGAGATATTTTATGATGGTTACATTTTTCAGAGATTTATACAATTATATGAGGAAATGGTTAAATGAAATTTATATGTTTTTCACACAGTTTGATGTTTATGATATATTCATTTTATAGCACATGATACATCTAACTCTTTCTTTCAAGATGAGTGAATGCAACGTAGGTTTTTCTAATCCCTTACCCCAAAAGGGGGTATATATTTAGATAATTTAGTTCTCATGATTGATCAAAATTATAGAGCAAACTTATTATGCAAGTGTATGGAGAATTTTTTTTTAGTGAACTTGATCGAACTAAGAGCATCATAAATGGTCCATTTGTTTACTTCCTTAATCAAGAAGTGGATTGAATTACATTCACTTCAAAATAAATCTTATCAGAATAGTGTCTTTTTTTTTAATCGCAAGAAGTGATGGCATTAGTACCATTAGTTGTAGTTGTTCCTATGATCCCCATTTCAATTTATGTCTTTCACACTTACTACATTTTTCACATTGACTTCTTATTATAATTGGCCATTATTTTCAAGTACATATTCATTCCAATATACAATAAACCTGTGTGGATTGAGCCTAGCTTAAGAATATTTTGATTCATCAATCCTTCCTTAAGTAAATCAAGGTACCTTATTAAATTATTTATTTTTATATTTTAACTCATGTATTCATTCAATCACATGCAAACATCAAAGTACATGTATTATTTAGAGAAACAAAATTGGTACATGTAGCTTTTCCATAACCTCAGTTACACATTTTTCACATTTGGTCCACTTGTTTATATTTTCATATTTTAAGGGCAATTATTACCCACACACATATATATCCAACCTCTTTCCTCCCATATGTCTTCAGTATTCATCCATTTCAATTTTGAGCCTTATGTGCATATCTTTTGAGATGATGGCACCCTTCTTGAGTTTCTATCTCTCATGAGATAGATTTTTCAATCACATATCTATTTCTAATTTTCCCCTATAGATTCATCATAATCAAATATGTCCCCCTTTTTTTGTAGGTCCATCCAACCTTGGTCTGATTTCCCACGCCTTTGATTTTGCATATTAATTTTTTTATATAGTTAGCCATTTCACATGCCATGCCCTAAAGAGACTTATATATACAAATCATTCCTAGTCATTTACCAAGTAAGAGAAACAAGATTTATTATAAATTGGCATCAAGAAGATAATTTATCATCTCTAGTCTAGGCACACTCTACAAATTTCTATTTAATGCCACTTGTACTAAAGAATGGTTAGTGAATATTCATATAGTATCATCATTAATTATATGGAATAGTAAGTTGAAACCTATGCTTAACATCCCATTTACACTACAAAAAATTGTATTATGCCTAATTCTATCATGTAGGTTACGTAGTTGCAACTCCTCTTGAGGTTGCCTAACCTAGTTCCTTCTATCCCTTATCCTTTACATGTGTTTATTATGGAAAATTAGGTCAAGAAAATAAGAAGACAACATTTAATACATTTTCTCCACCAATTATGAGGATCACAGATATAATATTGTACAACATCAGCATGTGAACATACTAATAAAACTAAAAAATCCATAAAGGTGCATAATACACATTCATCTCCTAGGAATAAACTATTGACTAATTTGACCCCAAGTCAAATTAGGTCAACTCCCCTTTAAGTTAAAACTTCCATGGGGTCTCATAGGTCCTAAAATGTTCACAATGGTCATTAATAAAGTCACATAGGATGTTTTATCTTGGTCATACTTGTTAAATTGGCCTTATGTCATCTTAGGCTATCTTTTGGGTCTTTTAATGAAATTGTACGATTTCAACAAAAGGAAAAGTGTGTCAAGAGGATATCCAACATCCCATGTATTAGGTATATGTTAAATATGAAATTTTTGAAACTAAAAATTGCAATTTCAACGTATAAAGGAGTTTAACTATAAAACATGCTATTTTTAGTCAGTTATACAAACTCATAACAGTCCTGACACATGTGGCTAGTCTAGGGAGGTCCCTTTAGATCTCCATAAGTAATATCCATGTTCAGATAGCTTTTATACCTCCCAAAATTGTTAAAATTGGTTCTTCTCTCTCTTCACTTCCTTTGGCAAGTCAAACAAGTCAACTTGTTTGTTGTTGGTATGGACAAGAGAGGCAAAGATAAGATGAATGCACTTGGTGGATGAAAGTAATTTATTTGAGCTCTCATTTCATGTCAATGGTTTCTATTTTGGTGGCCTATGCTTCATGAACCATCTCTAAGAATGTTAATGACTCCAAACTCCCTGCATAACCCCAATAGCTTCAATTTTCCTCATTTGTTGTAGTAGTATGTGTGAACCAAGGAGTAGAGGTAGTCTTTCAGAGCATGATCATCCTTCTTAGGTGGTTTTTAGTATAGTTTGTAGTGTAAACATGGAGAAATAATCAGGATCACCCTCATTATGCTATAAGTGACCAACATTGGTTTGTAGGATAGTGTTTTCATCAATGGCAAAGTTTGTTTTCTATGAATCACTTCATATCTAAGGTAATGTACCTATGTTCAACCTATCAAACCATGGAAGCTAGTTTTTCCTTGGAAGGTTGGTATTAAGAGACCTCAAAGTTGATGGAGATGTGACTAAGATAATGAGTAAAAGATTGATCAGATCTTTAATATGATAGTCACCTATAAGGATGTATAGAAGATGGATGGACCATCCAAAACCTAAGACATAGAATATATTTAATCTGAAGACTTGAATGAGATTCTCAAGTCATTTAGGTTCATTTTGTTGATCCTAGATTAGTTTGAGCAACATATAGAGGTGCAGAGTTAAGAAAGTTACTTAAAGGGATGAGTTACCTTAATCTTTCTAAATAAGGGACTTTGTTTCACAATGTAACATATGTTGGTGAAGATCTATGAAGTTTGATTAATTCTAGTTGTTTCATGTTAGTAGCCTAGGCCTAGGAGCAATGTATTGACATAAGAAGGTGATTGCTAGGTTAAGGAGAATGATGATAGAGTGGAGTTTCACTTAGTTAGGTTTCCATTGGAAACACTTAGTAAGTATAGTGCCAAAAGCCACATGAACCTATAACTTGCAGTGACACCTAATAGATTGGTGATAGAGATGAGAAACATGGTTTGCAGGCATAAATGCTTATCCAAGTATGTGATTACCTCAATAACATTAGGAGTAATCAAAGGAGTTGATACACTATGTTTTCATATAAATCAACACCTACAGGAAACTCATATTCCTCTAATACACACCTATATTTGGGAGATAGTTTGTGGACTAGTCCAAGATGGCAAGGGTTTGCAATTTGGTTGATATAAATATATATTGAAGATTACCAAGCATGAAAATCACTTTCATAGTAATGATACACATTTTCATAAGACTCTCAGATGCAGGAAACAAAATGTAGTTTGATCTAAACTGAGTTTCTAACTCCATGCCCACTCAAATTGAGTTCTACATGTAGTCTACAAACTTAAAGACTAGTTTTGAGGATATGTGATGTTGAGATATCTTTGAGCATAATAAGGTTTGAGACTTAATGTAGAGGGTTAGCATGACTAAAACAAGACTACCATGATCTCCTTCAAGTCGTATGAAAATTGGAGATGCTCTCTATTATATCTTAGACAAAGGGCACTCTAGTAGCAAGCCAACCTACAAACACGGTACATTGATGAGCAAAAAATAAATTGAATAACCTTGAAATATTGTATAATAATGTGTAAGGTTGGATTAGGAAGGAATAGAGATGGATAAGCACCTATAGTTATTGGAAACCTACAAGTGGTCAAATATTTAGTCAAACATAATCAGGCCTATTAGGCTTAGAACTAGGCATGAGCCCTAATGACGTCCAACTTCACTCATATGACCCTCCCAAATAGTTTGATAATCTTCATGGGAGAGTATAAGGCTGAAATGAACCATTGGTTTGCAGAGTGAATCTCAAGATTGACCATTTTGGCTTAAAATTGTATTAGGCCTACTCAAAATGCAAGAAGGAGCTTGAGAGGACAACTTCTTTTGTTCACACTTATATGAACCATGTACATGATACCTAAAGCACTTGGGAAGATTTGAAGGGGGTCTTAATCTCCAAATTTTTGGAATTGGTTCTAAGGTTGGACGTTTAACTTTTATGAACCATTGTCAATAGTCCAAATTACCCAAAACCCTCCTAAAACCCTTGTGTGATCCCAATGGGAAAGATATGTTGGGAAGTGCTTTCAAAAGGATTTAATTAGTCTTGAAACTATTTTGGACTTGTCTAGTACTCTCCGAAGCTCCTTGACATTCAATTGATTTGTATTATCACTTGTACAGACATGCCCAATTTAGGGGTTTTTTTCAAGTTTTGAAGTGTTTTATAGGTGAAGAAGGGGATGGACAAATAAAAATCATTGTATAAGGTGATTATGGACTTTTTCTAACACCTCATACTCATGTCTCACCTCATTTATGCATGAAAGTCTCTATGTTGAGTTGATCACTAGAGGCAGTCCTAAAGAAGACAATGAGAATGAACATGATTGTCTAAGTTTGAAAGTGAGAAGTGGTACATTAAATATTTGGAGGTCTATTTAATAAACCATAGGACAAAGATGTCTTTTACATGTGTCTAACACATCTTTAATGGATCTTCATGAGAAAATGCATGTCACATCTCAATTTCACCCTATAATTAATAACCTTTAATCTGTTAATTAGTAGGGTTAATATCTAATTTATAATTGCTTTGATTTAATCATTTTGACATATACTATTATGGATTGTTAATTAAAATACATTGTGTAACAGTTATAGTCTAATTATTTTATACTTGAGGATGTATAATTATTAGTTTTGCATCATTGGTTTATGATGCCTTTGAGTAACTACCTATTTGTTGTGAGGTAGATGAAAGATAGGTCCTGCCATTAGAGCTTGATCAGGGAGAGCATCATCAGAGAGGGTTGGTTAGATGGAGTGATTGGGGAAATTTTCAGTGGGCAATGCTAGTGACCCCACACACACACAGAGATATTTTAAATGATAGGCATAAATGGTAGTGTGTAATTGTGAATTATAGCTTGTGATTAACTTTGTATGTATGGAATTAATTTTAGTGTCCAAATTTATTTAACCTAATTGATTTCATTTTCTAAATTAAAATGAAAAACTAATTATTGATTGCTAAAAAGATATTATTACTTTAGATATGATTATCTAGTAAATGAAAATCAATTAAAGGTACGATTATCGTGGTGAAGATATTTTCTTAAAATATGAATTGTGTCTGAAAAATTATTTGAAATTTTAGAAACCAGATTTTATTATTATTAAACATTAGCATGTTAGTAGATAAGAAAAAAAAGAAATTAACTAAAGTTAATAAAAATAAAACTTAAGTTGAAAGTGATTTTTAATACTATGTAAGAATTACTTAAAATTATAAAATAAAGATATGATAAATTAATTAAGGGAACTTGAATGGAAATTTAGTAAACAACGATGACGTAGTAATCTTTAAAAGTATATTTAAAAATAATAATAAAGATAAAATTATAAATAATTTGCATGTAAAGGGGGTAGCATGGAATTCAGGAGAAAGTTGTCTTATAAATAGAGGGGATTGGGTGGATTAAGGGACATGGTTACCCAGACACGGATACAGGGACGAATGGAGAAAGGAGGGAAGAAGCTAAGGAATCAGGAAGAGAGTAAGACAAGGCAAGGAAAAGGGCATAGTACTAGGTTAGTTTGAAATGTTTTCATTCCAAAAAAGCTGAATTTAAATCTTAAATTTATGTGTTACCATAATAGATTTTGCATATCATTTACTGAAGAAAGCATTTGAATAAATCAATGTCTTATATATTATAATGTTGCATAATATCTTATATAAGTTGTATTCCATTGTAGAGACCTACGTTTTTATTATTTATGTTGAGTTTCTTCCTCTTCAATGGTATTTTAATGATTAAAATGAGGTTAGGTTTTGGTATATACAGTTGGCATCTTGGAGACTAAGTCTTATTTATTATTTTGAGTCAACACTTTAAGAACAATAGAGTTTATTAAAATGTCCAGCCAATCTTAATAAATTTCTAAGTATATATTTGAATAAAGTCATTTTGCATAAATATCAATTGCATAGCATTTTAGAAGTTGCTCAGCCATGTTTTAGGATGTAACGCCATTCTAAATTGAGTAAATTTATAATCACTGAGTTATTCTATATATGTTGTGTATACATTGTGTATGCTAAAAATGAACATTGTATATATATAATTAAATAGTTGAGCCAAATATTAAGTGGTATAAGTTAACACTTAAATTTTAGAAATAATACTTGAAATAAATCATTAAAGTGCTAAGGAAATTGTTGAAGTTGTTAAGTTAAAGTCAGGTCTGTATATTAGATGTCAGGTATAAAATAACTATGTATATAGTTGTGTATATGTTAAAGTCAATAAATAAATGAGACGCCCAGCTATAATTTTGATAACGTTGTCTTTAGATATTATGCTAAGCATGAAATTGGTCTTTTATTAAAAGAGCTCTGTATATTTACAAAAAATGGTGTATATATTTTATAAAATAAATAAATTGAGTTTTAACCCATAGAGCCAATGCTTATTCTTAAAAGGCCATATATATATTTTAATATTGTACAAAGATAAATTATTGAAATGTCATATCAATATTTTGAGACACCAAGCCAAATTTGATACAATGTTGAAAGTGGAGTATATTTATATACCAATTGATTGGTGAGGTAATTAATTAGGCATTGAGTCTTATATAATGAATGTTGTGTATAAAAATGAATGTTGAGAGATTTTATATAATTAAAAATGATAAGTATATTAATTAGAACACTGAGACCTAATTATAAATGCAACCATGTATTTCCTTTAATGTAAGAGCAAATGTTCAAAGGAACTTTATATTTCCTCAAATTTCCATATTGCGGTTCGAGCAATATGCACTGCTAATTGTATGGCATTGTTATAAAAGAGTGTGGTCTTAAACCAATGCTTAGAATGTTCTTTAAAGAAGAAATAGTAAGTGGGCAAAAGAAACTATAGAACAAGATAAAGATGGGTATCAATTATAAATCATCAAATATATTACAAACTAGGATTATTTGAAAACATAACCTTTAAGCATGCCAATTTAGTCTTGCATCCTTATGATAAATTGTGATTGAGACTAATTGATAAAGATTTATACAATTGGTGATTATATATGTGACTACTTATAAGCCATTATTATACAATAACTATACTTCAAATGAATATACATGATTTGTAGCAAGGATTAGAGTTTTATATAGTTCTTTGGTATATTACTTTGTTTTGAGTAAATAATAGCAAAGATAGATATTCTATGAAATATATTAATATACTTCTATTTGAATTATACTTTATCTAGGATTGATATAATCATATGATCTAGATATATAGTTTTTCTTAGGTTGTTAGTAGAAGCAAAGATATATATGTAAACATGTTGATAGGGTCAAGTTTTTAGCGACTTGTAGGATGAAAACTTGTATGCTTTGGGAGAAAAATTATTTGCACTAAGTGAATAAACATTTGTAGAAATAGTGCATCATGATGTGTACTTCAAAATATGTTTTCATCTAATTGTTATTGTGTAGTGTAAACCTGTACTTGCTTTATTATATGTTTGGGTAGGGAACTCATGCACAATGAGCTATGATAGTATGGTATGTCATAGGTTATATAGAATGATAAGTACCCAGATGGTACATACTATATTGGTTATATCTAGACCCACACTTATGTATTTATATACGTGTTGGTTATTACCTGAATAATATGTGTTGTAGAATTTGATAGGATATCATTTAGGTGTGCATATAATCTTGATAGTGCGATGAATGTTAAGATAGAATTATATGTATTGTATGACTTGCTTGTTAGAGTTATGCTTGTTTGAATATGAGTGGGAAAAATAGTAGTCATGTCTAAAAACACTAGACTAAGATGATATGGTTTGTCTTGAGGTGTAATTACTTGGATCTTATTGAATTAGTCTATAGTTATTGTGTGTTTTATTTAGATGGTATAAACAGTGGTCATTATTTCCAATTTGGGATTAATTTTAAGGTAAGACCCATTCATGCATAGAAAATTTTGTGTATATTTTGATTTCTCCTTGTTTATCTTGTGATGTGATATTACTGCTAGGAGAATGTAACCTGTATGAGTCTTTGAGTTATATACTATGACATATATATTGATGATACTAATAGGTAGTGAGATGAATTCCACTAGCCTAGGTAGTACCACCAATAGATAATCCAATCAAGTGGTGTGTTAAGAATTGACCAATCTAAATGATCATATATTATTTAAAAACTTAGGCCTAAGTAATGTTATATACATTATCATTCATATGTTTGATTTTTATGTTGTGCGATATTATGTTAGAATGGATTTTTTTATGGCACACTGCATGTTTTTAGAAATGTTAAAGCACATTGGGTACTAAAACATATCACTAGATTTCTCACACCGTTATATCCACCTGTCCATGAAGAGAGCCATTTCTTAATAGTAGATTGTGTAGGGGATCATTGGTCCATGGTTAGTGTGGTAAAGTGCTCAGATAATGCTCTCCCTTCTCCATTGTAGTACCACCTGAAGATGACACTTGTGATTATCAGTGATACATGAGTCGATTCGACTCAAGCTTTGGAGAGTTTGGTATCTATCATTGTATTAGGTCATATACCTAAAGTAATCAAATTATGTTATGTACTTGTATATTTGTTATCATATGTTGTATTATCATACCATTCATAGCTATGTCCCATGGTATCTATTGTTCTCTGGAGTTGTATAAGAATTATATTAAATGTAGTATTTGTAGTATAAGTACTATTTTTCTTTGTTATGGTTATGGTATATTGTATTGTTTTATTTTTTGGAGTGAATTTTATTTTCTTTTTTAAAAAAATTAATGCATTTTCTTAAGTACAACTTGAGGGGTTGCCACACTGCAAGTCACTTGAGTGACAAGTGTGAGGACAAGTCTAGAAGGGCTAGTGAGAAGTCACAAGAGGTGAATAACAAGTGTTAGGGAAGATAATATTAGTTGAATGGATTTGATGAATTGAATAAATCATGTTTTTGCCTCATCAAATCATATGTATCTTTTAATTACTGCTACAATAGTTTTTGACTTTCAAGTGGAATCTCCATTGAAAAGGGCAGTTTCAAGAAGAATCATGGAGTACATCTATGCTAACCTAATGGATATGTCATGTTTGTGATAGAAACCTATCTAAGAGGACTTTATAACCTCTTTTCCACTTCATTCTCTTGCATTGTAACTAGTTCTCATAGTTTGGCACTTGGATTTGTGACCCTTCCACTTCTCTTCTTCTCTCTCCTCTCTTATGTTCTATATATGGAGGCCTTTTTGGCTTTTGTCTCTAGTACACACCTATTATGGCAAAGCCATGATAGTTTGGCATCTTTTTTCCCATTTAATAATATTCTAAAGTTGATTTGATCTCTACAATCTCTTGTTTAAGTGTGACAAGTAGTGTACTTGGATGTTGAGTGATGAATGTCTTCTCCTTTCTTCCATTCAACTATTGCATGTTTTGTGTGAGTTATATCTCTTAAGTGTGCCTTGAAGTGTGAGAGAGACTAGTAGTGTCTAGTATCAGACATTCTTTTCACCCACCTCTAGATATGCATAACAATCTGCCTCTATGAGAAATACTTATGCTAGAAGGATAATAAGTTAAGGTCAATTTTAGTAGTATTCTTTCTTAATACATATGTAAGTGTGTTGTGTGGACTTATCTTTGGTGTATCAATTCATTAGCATAGGTTTCTTTTATGTCTCCTTCTATTTTCATCCCCAATAGTGATTAGACTAGTCTAGTATGAGCCTAAAAGATAAATCAAGGGAGCTAGGCCTTTAACCTAGAGTTTTACCTCTGCTATCGGCAACCCACAAGCCTAGAGGTAATCTCATGTTGGCCAAATGTGGAGAGGTCCGAACAACCTCATCCAAGGGTGAAATATTTTCATACAACATTTATGACACATGTAATGGGATTAAGGTCCAAAAGAGTATAAATTTTTTTGGTGTGTTCTTCCTACTATCATCTTTTGGAATAATTAAAGCAAACATCAATGGTGACTCCAAATGCAATCATATAGTTGTAATTATCCTAGGTACTTATTGTAAAATATTTTGATCATACCTTGTGTTTCATTTAACTAATGAAGTTAATATGGTTGGATATGTTGAGATTTCTTACTACCCACCTTCCTATCAATGTTATAAACCCATTCCTTCTACATATGGTCATGAAGTTGTTGAACAATATTGTGAGGAAGCCAATGAATAAGGATATCAAGAAGATAAGTTTAAGGCTCTTGAAGAAGAAATCCAAGCTCTTAAGATGCAGGTTCTTGAAGGAGAAATCCAAGCTCTCAAGAGGTAGATTCTTGGAGTTATTCTTCCCTAATAGCCCTATCCATCCTATCAAGTTCATATATATCCTTTTCAAAGTCAATACGAAAACCCATACTCCTATCCTTCTCTTACCCCAATTCCACCTCAAGCTAAATCTTTGTTGGCACTCATGACAGGTTTACTATAATCATAAAGGTTAATGAATAAATGGAATCAAGAGCTTGATGTGATCCCTATTCATTTCGTATAAAAAATGAGAAGGTCATTTCATTTTCTTATGAATAAGTGGATATTGGTTGAAGAGTAAGCTAACTATGTCATTAATGAATAATTTCATGAAATGAGATGTTATATGCAATGGTGGGTTGATAGGCTTGAAAGATGGGGAAACCAAAGAGTTGAGAACCAATCTGCAACTATTGAAATGCCTCTACAAGACAATGGAGAAGGTGAAAATCTGGTTGAAGTTAATGTCTCTCCCTCCCATCCTCAAGAGTTTTATTATGTTTCATGTCAATCTTCTCATATTCCTTGTCATCATGAAGATTCCATTCAATATCAAAAATAACCTAATATCCTCAAGTTTCCAACTTGGAACCAAGAAGTTGATGTCAAGGGAGAAAACCTTGTGTGTGTTCAAACTCCATTGCCCTCTCTTCAAAACCTATGTCTTATCCATTTTGGAGGTCCATCCAAGAAGAGTTTCAACAAAAAATAAGCCTTATTTTGTAATGTGGAAGACCAATTTATAGTTGTGGAAGAGCTTCAAGAAGACAATGAAAATCTTGATCTGGTTGATGAAGGAAATGAAGTATTTATAGCTCAACAAAACCTTTTATCTCTCCATCTCCATGCCCATTCATGAGACCTCCATCACACCTCCTAATCTCTCTCCAAACCATGAACCAATTCACCACCCTCCCACCTCATCTCCTCTTAAAGGAAAACCCATCTTATGGGAGGCAAGTAAAAAAGAACAAGCTCAATTTGTAGCTAATAAAAAAGGTGCTTCAATTGATTATGAAGAAGAATTCATTATAGGGACTCCCATTGGTGAATAAAATACCAAGGCATCCTTTTTGAGATAAGAAAGAGAAGACATAGATGAAGTTGCAGTTGTCCATCAGAAGCTTGATCAAGGTATATGGTAGACCTATAAAGAAATGTTCCATGAATATGAAGGTTTTGAGAATCTAGTTCTTGTAGGAGAGCAAAATAAGATTATGGGGGAAGAATGCAGAGTTTCAATTGAACAACCATTTCTTGAGGAACATCATGAATTAATCTATGATGACTATGACATTCATGAACATAGTCAAGAAGATAAGTTTGAAGAAGTGGTGGTTCTCAAGGAGAAAAAGGCAAAGATGGTTGGTTGTAGTAGATTGAGATTTTTGAATAACTTGAAGAGTTTTGCAAAGTTGAAATTCAAGAGTATAAAAAAATAGAACAATATATCCTCATGGAGGACAATGACCAGGATTGGATTGAATACACAAATCTCTTTGAAGAGCTTAAGGAACTTGAAATTGGTAAAAGTTTTAATCTCACACAATATGCCATGGAAGTCAAGGAATCATGATTGAATGAAGCATCATTAGAAGTTGTAGTTGAGGAATCTCATAAGAATATTTAGATTGTTGAAATGTAAGAAGAATTCACCTTTATAGGTGATATGTTCATAGTTCTTGTGGTTACATTGAAGGCCATGCCAAAGAGATTGGCAAACATTAAGAAGTTGAAGACATCAAGGCCAATTCTCAAAGGACAACTTGCCTCATGCATTCCTCTATTTCATGGAACAATATATGGTGCAAACTTCCCCTTTGATCCAAGAGGAAGAATTCTATCAGGTTAGTTTGTGCATACGTTAGTTTGTTTGAGTTGTGTGTGTTTTCCTTAAGTGTTCATGAGAACACAAGTGTGTTTGATTTCTTGTCTCATCTTTTATTTGTTTCATGTTTTATATTTGGTTTGGATTGGTGTCTGATCAAAGGCTTTTCAATGTCAAATGTGGTGTATAGGTGACTCCATTGCCCAAGGATAGGAGAAGGTAACTGGTCCTTAGCATAGTAGGCTTGTTACCCCTAAGAAATTGCCAAAATGTTGACTAATTTGAACCCAAGACAAATTAGGTCAACCCCCCTATAAGTTCAAACTTATATAGGGTCTTCTAGGTCTTAAAATGTTTGTCATGGCCATTAATAAATTCATATAGGATGGTTTACCTTGGTCATACTTGTTAAATTGTTCTTATGTCATCCTAGGCCATCTTTTGGGTATTTTAATAAAATTGTATGATTTCAACCAAAGGACAATAATGCTAAGAGGATATCCAATGTCTCATATGTTAGGTATATGTCAGAGATGGTATTTTTGAAATTGACAATTATAGGTTCAATTTACAAAGGAGTTTAATTATAAAACATGCCATTTTTAGTTAGTTATATAGATTCATAACAATCTTGGTACATGTGGCTACTTCAGGGAGGTCCCTTCAGATTCCCAAAAGTTATCTCCATGTTTAGATAGCTTTGATAGCTCCAAAAATGGTGAAAATTGGTTCCTCTCTCTCTTCACTTCTTTTGGAAGGTCAAACAAGTCAACTGATTTATAGTTGAAATGGACAGGAGAGGTAGAATTAGGATGAATGCACTTGGTGGATGAAATTACTCTTTAATATCGCATTTCATGGTAATGGTTTATATTTTGGTGGTTTATGCTTCATGAACCATCTCTAATAATGATAGTGACTCCAAACTGCTTGCATATCCCCAATGGCTTTGGTTTTCCTCATTTATTGCAGTAATCTGTGTAAACCAAGGAGTGGAGGTAGTATTTTAGAGCATGATCATCCTTCATAAGTGGTTTTGAGTCTAGTTTGTATGTGTAAACATGGATAGATAATCAAGATCACCTTCATTATTCTAGAAGTGACCACCATTGGTCTACAGGGTAATGTTTTCATCAATGGCAGAGTTTGTTTTCTATGAGTGACTTCATATCCAAGATAATGTACCTATGTTCAACCTCTAAAACCATTAAAGCTAGTTTATCCATGGAAGGTTAGTATTTATATACCTCAAGGTTAATAGATATGGGACTCTAAGACAATGATTAAAAGACTTATCAAAGCTTCATTATGATAGTCACCTACAGTCACCTATAAGGATGTACGGAAGATGGATGGACCATCTAAAACCTAAGACATATGTTATATTTAATCTGAAGACTTGAATGAGATTCTCAAGTCATTTAGGTTCATTGTGTTGACCCTAGATCATTTTTAGCAACATATAGAGGTACATAGTTGATAAAGTTGCTTAAAGGGATGAGTTACCTTAATCTTTCTGAATAAGGGACTCTGCTTCATAATATAATATTTGTTGGTGAAGATCCATGAAGTTTGAGTAGGTCTAGTTGTTTCATTATAGAAGCCTAGGGCTAGGAGTAATGTATTGACACAATAATGTGATTTTTAGGTTAATGAGAATGATTATAAAGTGGAGTTTCACTCAGTTAGGTTTCCAATGGAACACTCAATAAGTATAATGTTAAAAGCCACATAAACCAATAACTTGCAGTGACACCTAGTAGGTTGGTGATAGAGATGAGAAACATGGTCTACAAGCGTACATGCTTATCTAGGTATAATATTACCTTAATAACCTTAGGAGTAATCAAAGGAGTTGAGACACTGTGTTTTCACATAAATCAACACCTACAGGAAACCCATATTCCTCTAATGCACACCTACAGTTGTGAGATAGTCTACAGACTAGTCCAAGATGGTGAGGGTTTGTAAGCTAGTTGATAGAAGTATATATTTAAAATCACCAAGCATGTAAATAACTTTTATAGTGATGATACACATTTTCATAAGAACCTCAAAGGTAGGAAACAAAACTGATTTTGATCTAAACTGAGTTTCTCACTCCATGCCCAGTCAAATAGAATTCTAAATGTAGTCTATAAACTTAAAGACTAGTTTTAAGGATATGTGATGTTGAGATATCTATGAGCATAACCAAGGTTTGAAACTTTATAAAGAGATTCATCATGACTTAACAAGCTTGCCATGATCTCCTTCAAGTCGTATGAACAAGGGAGATGCTCTATATTCTATCTCAGATAGAGGGCACTCTATTAGCAAGCCAACCTATAAACATGGTACATTGATGAGAAAAGAATGAAATGAAGAATGTTGAAATACTATATAATGATGTGTAATGCTTGATTAGGAAGGAATAGACATGGATAAGCACCTATAGTCATTGGAAACCTACAAGTGGTCAAATACTCAATCAAACATAATTATGCCTATTAGGCCTAGAACTAGGCATAAGCCCTAATGACTTCCAACTTCACTCATATGACCATATGACCCTCCCAAATAGGTTGAGAATCTTCAAGGGAGAGTATAAGGCTAAAATGAACCATTTTTTTGCATAGAGAATCTTAAGATTGACCATTTTGGCTTAAAACTATATCAGGCCTACTCAGAATGCTAAAAGGAGATTGAGAGGCCAACTTATTTTGCTCACATATGTATGGACCATGTGCATGAGACATCAATCACTTGGGGAGATTTTAATTGGGTCCTATACTCCAAATTTGTGTAATTGGTTATAAGGTTGGATGTCTAACTTTTATGAACCATTGTTAATAGTCCAAACAACCCAAAACCCTCCTAAAACCCTTGTGTGAACCCAATGGGAAAAATATGGTGGGAAATGATTTTAAGAGTTAATTGATCTTGAAAATGATTTGGACTTGTCTATCACTCTCCTAGGTTCTTTGACATCCAATTGATATGTACTATCACTTGTATGAACAAGCCTAATTCAAAGATTTTTTGCAAGTTTTGAAGTGTTTTATAAGTGCAAAAAGGGATGGATAGATGAAAATAATTTTAGAAAGTGATTAGGAACTTTTTATAATACCTCATACTCATCTCTCACCTTAGTTGTACATGAAAGGCTCTTTATTGAGTTGGTCACTATTGGCATTCGTAAACAAGATAATGAGAATGAACATGACTGCCTAAGCTTGAAAGTGAGAAGTGGTACATTAAATATTTGGAGGTATATTTGATATACCATAGGACAAAGAGTTCTTGGACATGTTTCTAACACATATTCAATATACCTCCATGAGATATTACAAGTCACTTGAGTGACAAGTGTGAGGACAAGTCTAGAAGGGCTAGTGAGCAGTCACAAGAGGTGAATAACAAGTGTCAAGGAGGAAGATATCAGTTGAAAGGATTTAATGAATTTAATAACAAGTGTCAAGGAGGAAGATATCAGTTGAAGAGATTTAATGAATTTCATTAATCATGTTTTTTCCTCTTTAGATCATATATATGTGCCAATGACTACTAAAATAGTTCTTGATTGTCAAGTGGAATCTCTATTGAGAAGAGCAATTTCAAGAAGAATAATAGAGTGCATCTATTCCAACCTGAAGTATATGTCATGTTTGTGATGGAAACCTATCTAAGAGGACTTCTTGACCTCTTTTCCACTTCATTCTCTTTCATTGTAACTAGTTCTCATAGTTTGACACTTGGATTTATGACCCTTCCAGTTCTACATATGCAAGCCTTTTTGGCATTTATATCTAGAACACACCTAGTATGGCAAAGCCCTACTAGTTTGGCACCTTGTTTTCCCTTTGAATACTATTCTGAAGTTTATTTGATCTCTACAATCTCTTTTCTAAGTGTGAAAAGTAGTGTACCTAGATACTAAGCGATGAATGTCTTCTCCTTACTTGCATTTAAATGTTGCATGTTTTGTGTAAGTGATATGTCTTCTAATAGGTCTCATAAAGTATATGTGTTTGTTAAGTGTGCCTTGAAGTGTGAGATACTAGTATTTTATAGTATAATACCTTATTTTCACCCACCTCTAGATATGCATAGCAATCTACCTCTATGAGAAATACTTATGCTAAAAGGATAATGAGTTCAGGTTAGTTTTAGTAGTCTTATTTCTTATTGCAGATGCAAGTGTCTTGTGTGGACTTATCTTTGGTGTATCACCTCATTAGAATAGGTTTATTTTATGTCTCCTTCCCTTTTCACCCCCAATAGTGATTATCCTAGTGTAGTGTGAGCCTAAAATATTAATCAAGGGAGCTAGCCCTTTAACCTAGAGGTTTACCTCTGCTACAGGCAACCCACAGGCCTAGAGGTAGTCCCATGTTGGCCAAATGTGGAGACGTCTAAACAACCTCATCCAAGGGTGCAATATTTGGCTACAACACAAAAAAATTGGTCATAGAGGCACAATGCAAAATCTTCCCCAAGAAGATTCATCTATCAATAAGGATTTGCTAAATCTATTCATTCACATTAAACAGTTCATATTTCATAAAGAGATCATTCATTCCTGCCAAACTAGGGTTACAACCCTTGAGGATGGGGCCTAGTCTAATTAATTACATATTTATTTGGTCTATGGTTGTGATTAGGGTTACTTCAATAAAATAATTGATTCTAACATCTGATCACACTAATTCTCAAATCTTAAGTAATATCCCTATTCATATTTTGATGAAGGATCTCAAGTAGTTTAATAACTAAGAAATCAAAATTACCACAATCATAGTAGGAAACCACAATGGACATAAACATGTCTTTATCAACCTAAAATTATGGTAGGTGTATTTATTGATGGCTATGATTCTTGTCATTTACATAGGGCACTTTGATATCTGGATTATTAGTCTATACAACTCCAGACCTTCATTTTTTATTTTTAGGCACTATTAGAATCCAAATGTGTTCATTTTAGTTACTTTTATCTCTCTTTCTCTTTACTTTCATTGTTAGTGATTATTCATAATTTCATGGTACTTTTATCCTCATTTTAGACACTAGGGCATGTTTTATTATATTTATTTACTATATTATCATAGATTTACCTTGTGTCAGTTTTGATGAGTTATGTGTAGTGTAATTACCCCTAAAACCACTATTTTTAAAACATAATCAAATGAGCCTAATCACCTGATTATTCAAAGATGATCAAATAAAAAAATTATATACATTCATAGGTATGACCAACTCTAATTGCTAGAAATGAGACAATCAAAAAATATGAGTGGGTTGATCAGATTTAAAAGAGAGACTAGGAACTATGTTATATTCATACAAATAATCCAAATAGGTGTCAATACCATAGGTACGATCCTAGTCTTGAGATAGGATAATAATGAAATGTGTGGCTGTGAAGCAAATATTCACAATCACTATTCACAGACACTATTCATAATCATTATTCATGATGACATGACATGCAGGTGATGTGGCATGTGATATGCAGGTGTTGCATGGTGGTGTGGTTTATAGGTTATGGAGATGATGTGGCATGCTGGGATGTGGCATACGAGTGATATGGTATGAAGGTGATGTGGCATAGGCCCATAGAGGGTCCCAAGTGTGATCAAGATGATGTGATTGGGAGTGGGGAATAACACTCCATTAAGGGGCATGGTTTTATCCTTAGTAGACACATGCGGTTTGTCATATGATGTTAAAGATAAGAGTTCAAGGTGTGGGGCACATTTCTTGATGTGTCCTTGATTCCCATGTGTGGATAAAGTCAAAAGGTGATTGCAACACCTTTTGGACTTATGTGATCACATGGAAGAAGATAAGATCATTTTTATTGATTGGCCTCACATGTGTGAGTGGGTGCCATCTTTGGAGTCACATGGAGTGGCTTGACATCTTATCTAAAGTCAAGCATCCACTTTTTTGACCCTTGGTGATGAAGATAAGATGAATAGTTTGGACTCACTTGTGGAAGTGGGGTGAAGGATTTAGAGCCACATGGAGATGGCACATGTTCTTGTCTAAAGGAGAATCTTCTTTGAAGACTTTTGGCACATGAGGACAACTACCACTATTGAGGATAACTGTTCACCCATGTATGGTGCATTTTTTGGGCCACTATGTATTTTCACCCTCTCTCTTCTCTCTTTCATTGTAAATGATATTTATTAGCATGTTTTCTCATTTATATTTGTAATTGAATCAATATTTTTTAGTCCATTATTGATTCCCTTTGAGGATCGATGCAAGCCTTGGGCTTGCATGTTAGGAGGTTGGAGCTTGTAATGCTTGGAATCTTAGATCACCTAGATGCTTGGGTTGCAAGCATCATGCATGCTTTATTATAAGCATGGAGATCCTTGAGGTTAGCGGTTAGAGCCTTTAAGGCTATGTTAGCTTGGCTCACCTAATTAGAGACTTGGATCTAGATGCTTGTTAGCTTAGCTCATGTTTGGAGATGGAGGTTGATGCTTTGGAGCTCACCTTGGATTCTATAGATGTTAGCATTGGATGGAGTTGCATGTTGCAGCTTGGAGGTTAGAACCTAGAAGGCTTGGTTGTAAGCTTGGATCACATGAGTGCTTGGTTGTTAGCACTTAAAAGGAGTTGTTGAGAGGATGCTATTGTAAGACAAGATTTGTTGATGTAATATGAAGTTTGGAAGCTGTCATTGCCTCGTGGTTTTTTCCTTGCTAGTTTTGTAAGGGTTTACATGTATATCTTATGTAATGTGTTATCTCATGTTGTGTTGTTATTTTTAGCTTGTTTTATTTCCACATTAATTCAAGTGCACGTGTTTAGGATTATGTTTTGGTTCCTAACAAGTTGTATCAAAGTTAGGCTTTAGTTGTTGGTACTTAAACCATGCATGTGTGTTAGATCCTAATAAAATGGGTGTTGGGGTGGGATACGAATGAATGAATATGTTTTTAGACCTAAAATTTCAACCTAATAGTTTAATAATGTCAAATTTATAATTTGATTACTCATACACATAAATGTGCATTAAATGTATCAAATATTGTGTAAAATAAAATGTCAAGTGGTCAATTTTTAAGTTTACATTTTTCCCAAATTTGAGGTGTGTGCTTAACCATATACTAGATGATGTGAGAACCTATTGAAAAGTAAGCATATAAAAAGTATATAAACATTGTTGTGAATTTGAATATTTGAGTACCATGATGTTGAGTCTTGGAACCTATAAAACTAAACTTACCTTATTTTGTGTTGGGCCTTGTAAAGCCTTCCCTTATCACTATTAATTTAAGAACACCTTTTTATTTGTCATTTATTTTCCTTGAAATACTTCCAAAAACTTGTTTATAGGGTTTTTATCACCTTTACTACTTTTGAAATAGTCTAATATTAGACTAAATACAATCATACTAATATGATATTTGTCATGTCATTTGTGGGTCCTTTAGCCCTTGTCAACATGTTTCATTGTGCCCTCATTGTTAACTTTCCTACATTCATAATATAGTTTTGTAGACAAATAATCTATTGATTTTAATTTGAGAATTATATATGTATACAAATGCCATAATTCATTTTAGGAATAAGAGAACACACTGCACAACCATTGTTTGTTCATGAAATTTCAAAGATCGAATTTAAGTGTTTCCTTCACTTTAATTTTTATTACATTTCTATCTATTGAATATTTATTACTACATATTTTTTCAAAAATGACTAATGAAAGATCATTTACAATCAATTACATGCTTATATATCATACATAAGGATAAGGGCTAGGCAATTTATTTAATCATATTTAGTTATTGACTTGCATGAGTGTTGACTTTGTCGTGCCCAAAAAATTGCATGAATGAAACAAGAAATAACATGTCTTTTTTTATATTATATAGTGCACAAATAAGGTGATATCCAACACTCAAAAAACATACTATCACATGCCACACAGAACATATGGTGCAATTACCAAAGTTAAAAATGTCACATGGTCTTTGTAATTCCCATGTTGATATTTCCTGCACTAACTAACCCATGGTGATCCAGATGGCTTACATGATCTCCACAATCCTAGATAGAAATGTAACCCTTACAATATTCATTCAAACTCACAATTAATGTTGATAAGTTTCCAATGTGGTCTAGGGCCAATTAGAGAGCCCAAATTCATCCTTTAAGTCACAACTATAATTATAATTTCAAGATAAGTTACCTTTGTATAAAAATGGCTAAGGATAATGTCAACTAAGCCTTGTATGACCTTAAAGGATGCCTAAAATATCTTAGGCAAACACTTGATAGCTAAAACATCCAATATGCATTGTTGGATTTAGCCTACTCCAATTGTTAGATAGTGTTGGATATAAAATCCTAATAAACCTTATGGTTTCCTAATAGGATTAAAAAACTCAACTAAGGTAGCAAAAACACAAGAGGGAGAGAAATTTAGGTTTTTAAAGGGAAGATTGGTTCATAGTCCTTCTCATTCATTATGTGGTCCCTAATTAACCTTCATTAATGGGGCCACGTGTGAAAACACATATTTTGAAAAGGTCTTAGAGTCAGAACCTGATAGGTTTAAAATATCATTATGTTAATTTTAGCACCCTATGTCCTCATTAAAAGTATCCATCATGCTCTAAGAACTTGTAGGGTGAAAAAATGTGTAGGGGGGAAAAGCATCCATAGCGACCATTAATTTCCACCCATGATGTGTAGCTTTGAAATATGTTTTAAGGTATTAATATTACTTATCAAGGTTATTAGTAATCCCCCAATACCTCCCTTTCCTTCCCAATCTATTTGAAAAAAAAATGTATTTTGGGTCCCTCAAACCTCTAATGGCCATCTAAAACTCAAAACCTGAACAAGGTAAAATTAAATTTATTATTTAATTTTCATTTTATTTTTCTCTTCATCATATTTTTATGTTTTTTATTTATTTTTTGGATGGGATAGTAAAAAAAATAGGGAGGGGTCTCTTAAGGATTTCCTACCCTTAACGACATAAAGGGCCTTTAAAAAAATAAAGGGAAGGGCCTAGGACCCTTACATAGCCTTAAACAAAATAGACAACCCCCTTAGAGATGACTAACCTTTCCACATAGTATTGTTGGACCTAAACTTCTCAACCTTTGCTCATCACTAACTCAACATCCTATTACCATTGCTTAATAGCCTAACAAATATCTCTATTATCTATCACCATTATTTAGCAACTATATGTTTATTTTCTCCCAAATATTATGGAGCCTAGCAAGTAAACTTCCATGCCTAAGTTATCTATTACAACTAAGTATTATGTTACCACCATTTTTATATTGATGCGGAGTTACTAATATATCTCCAAGACCACAAAAATGACTATGTGTAATTTTTAAGGGAATGCAACCTATGTGAAATTAGTCTTAATCCCTTTGCAAGACTATTGTCAACCAATGGTACCTAAACTCAATGCTTGATTGAACCTTACTATTATGTGACCTCTATGGGGAAATACATCTCATCTTAACAATGTCTTCTTTTCCTCAGAATTAGTGATGGTTAAGGAACCACCACATATAAACACTTTATAGGTTATTGTGGCTTGGAATGGTTGAGCCACCACCGAGTTCTCACCACCCTTACGATCTTTTCAAAATTTAGGCTTCCTTATTAGAGAATAAAAATTACTTGAAGCCCATTACAGGCCACTTTAACATCATTCACAACCCTTTCATAGGATCAAGTAAACATATAACTTTAACCTTGAGGGATGACACTACTACGTAGTGCAACTCCACTAGTTTATCTACTAGTGTTATTCCATTGACCCTTTCCTCTATATTATTGTCCCATAAAACCTGGGATATATTTTGGGCCTTGCTTAACAACAAGCAACCATCCCTACAAAATAAGGGTGTATCCCTTTTTTTTACCTTAAGGTGGGTGTGTGTGTGTGTGTGTGTGTCTATATTATATATAAGGCATAAAATAATGTTCTTCTAAATTGTATTAAAAATAACCTGAGACGCCTAAAATTCCCAAAACAAATCCTAGGCATTCTAGACACCTAGTAGATCATAAAAAATTAATTGTGGAGAATATACCTTAACACATTGTGTGAAATAATCAACTAAAAATGTGTCATTTTACAAAGGAATCTAGCCTAATTCAAGATATTTTTTCTAAATATATTAACTCAAGCAACATAACTCCTAAAATCAAATTAAAAATACCTACAAGTTTGTGGAGGATGTAGGCTGCAATAAAAAAATAGAAATATCTAGGTGTAAAAATTTTACCCTTAAAATTCAAAATGTTTAACATGACCCTTAGGCCTTAATGCAATCATAAATCAATAAGCAACTTGGAAGCAAACTTTATTAAAAAAATTATGCTAATTTTTTTTTAAAACACTAAACTAAACTAAAGAGTATTTTTTGATTTCTATAAACAAATACTTGTATATATATTTTATTTCAAAATGTAACTTTCACAAGCAGTTACAAGGTGACAAGGGTGTACAAACATTTTAAAACTTACCTTTTAAATTATGCAACATTATAAATATTTCCAAATGAAAACATTTTTACAGCTTTAATTAGTCAAAAATAAAATATTATAAATTTTAAATAATTAAAATGTAAGCTCTAAGTGATACACAAACTAAGTGCCTCCCACAAGCCAAGACAAGGAGGGGCTTACTTCACATCCTAGTTCCTTCACTAAGTGAGTGAACTAGTCACCCTCAATCCAAGGATTTCAAACACTGGTCATCAAGGGTACCAAAAAAAGGATAACTAAGTTACGTTGAATCTCACTCTAAAAGGAAAGGTGGACTAGGAAATACCTCTAGTTTAGAACATTTTCCAACAAAATAATTTCCATTTCCAAAACTCAATTAAAAACACAAACACAACATATAAAAAATATCAAGGCTCTCCTTGCAAGGAAGCATCCATAATGGAGATAAGGAATTATCTTAGGTGTAAGGTAAAAGCATTCAATATAATTGTTTGCTCAAAGAAAGTAAGAGATCATATTCCATTGTTGGCCTTAAATACATAGAAGATGGTTTTCCATTGATGATACACGTACCAACCACTAAGAGGGGATACTACTTCCACCAAAATGTGTGAGGTTAGGAGGGTTGTGATGATTAGTCACCCTGCCTAGTTCTACACCTACGTAGTTTTTTTTAACATGCATACACTTACAAATCAACCTATAATATCTTACAATAAGTTGAACCCATTTATAGTTTTTAAGACTAAAAATGATATAACAATGAAAAATCAAAAGGAAGTGAAAACCCTTCAAAAATATCTTTGTAAGGTCCAAAAAATGTGTTGGACTTATTCCCAGACAAGTGCAAAATTTAAAATAAGCATTACGAGCCAAGAGGCCTTGTTAATCCTTAAAACTTGAAAATTTTAAGAAAGGAGAAACAAGAGGCTTAAAATTAAATAAATATAAGTAGGAGTGTTTTCATGGATTCCATACCTCAGGTCATCCACTTGGATAGTGAAAAAAACCCCTTCCCTGAGTCTTGCAATAAGGTTCAACACCTATATCTCAAGCTCCTTCTCTTTCCCCAAGCTCTACCTCTAAAATCTAAATTTAAAGAATATAAAAGTGTGCACAAGGGTGGATTTCCCTCCACTTATAGTAAAAATCCCAAAAACAATTGGCCAATGGCAAGGTGACAATAGTCCCTTCCCATCTTCATGCCTCTCTCCTAAAAGTCTTCCAACTTACAGCTACTCTTGTAAATAATTAACTCTCACTTTTAAGTGCACATGGTCAAAATATTCCCTCAAAATAAAAACCTCACTATATAAGGGTGTGAATATAAAAACTTCTAAAAAACACTCATAGGTTCAAATACCAAGTCAAAGGCCTTTATTTCTACCTTCAAATCATTTAAATTATTTTTCACACCACTCCAAAAGTGGGTTTCTTTTTCTATCCAAATTTTTCAAGTTTGACAACCTTTTTTTACTCTTTCATAATCCACTTGACTCTATAGAGATTTATAGAACTCTCATGGGCAAGGGTGAATGGGTTTGAATGGTGACACATGAATAAAATTGAAATTTCCCATTAAATGTAAACTAGATCAAAACTAGGTAAAAATACAAGGTGACAAGATTTAACTCTACACATCTATAAGTTTGGTAGCCTTGTGACCAATGTAATCCAAGATTACTTGGTTGGAATATATGTAGTCCTACACACTCAACAAGTAAATTGTATAACAATGTAATAATAAAAAAATGTACACTGAAATAAATTAAAATATATGTGAATCCACACCACAATAATAATCATGTAGAATTAATGTGCTTCACACACTCAATACTAAGTTAGATGAATTAGAACTATTTCAACTAGGTAATAATCTAAAATATGCATAAATGGAATAAAAGATGTAATCAATCTAGGTCAACTAGTAACATCATGTGTATGTAATGATTTCAATATGGGTACCCCTTGCATAAATAATGAATTCAATAATTTAACACAAAGAATAAGTATAGAAAATAAAGGAAGTAAAATAAAACTATGTGAAATTTCACTTGATAGTGGTCATTTGGCTCTTTTTACTATGTTTCATTGTTCACTAATTGAAAAAAAATCTTGATTCCACAATTTCATCTTCTACGCCAATAAGTTATTAATTTTAATTTGAGAATTATATATATACAAGATCACCCTAATACATTTAAGGACCAAGAGAACACATTTCACAATCATCGTATGCTCATGTAATCAAAAGTATCACATTTAATAATTTCCTACAATTTTATTTTTAATGTATTTTCTATCTATTGAAGAGTTATTGTTACATAATGCACCAAAATAAGGACTACTAAAAGGCCATATAAAATTGACTACTTTCTTGCATCTCATACTTAAGGTTAAGGGTTGGGCTATTTATATACATGGATTTGATTATTGACTTGCATGAGTGTAGATTTACAACTTGTCATTAAACAAAGGACTGACTGAATAGTCCCCTCAAATCAACACCACACTTTTTATGTCCTTGAAATGTTTCTTTGAGTGGATTGGTGCTTTAGTAAATGTTTCTATAGAGTAAGTGTATTTGAAGGGATTCATATAGTTTTAGACTGATATGATATATTATACTACTATTGAAACCAGATTTCCATTTTTGGGAAACAATATCACTATCAAAATAGTTTGATACCAGTCTTCCCATATCCAAAAATTTTGATTTTGGTCTCATCATCATATCACACCAATCTTTTTAGATTCTTTTGTGCACTATTTCTAGACCTTCATAATAATTTCAGAATTTTTCAAAGTAAAAAGGAGTTAGAAATCAATTTTGCATCTATAAACCCCCTTTGTCAATTATCTATATCTCAAGGTACTATCATTCATCTATTTTAAGCACATTATTGGTCCTTATTTATTGTATTTATTATATTTAAATTATATCTATTACATATGAATATTTTATGGTGTAGTATAGTGTTAATAAGATCTAGATTCACTTCATCATAAAATGTTTTATCAATGAAGTGCACAAGGATAAATAACTCTACACTACATCAATAAACTAAGTACAATGGGCATATATGATAATAATACATTGAAAATAGTAAATAAAGAACTACATTGAGCTTAAAATAGATGAATGAAAGTACCTAAAAATAATGAGACTTGATAAAGGTCATTTATAGATGTATGCTTGCTTTATAATTCACGTGTATACTAACAGAGGCTAAAAATTATACGAGTAAGGTCCATAAATAATGCAAATGAAGCTCAAGAAAGATTATGTAGATCTAATGCAGTGACCAACATCTAAATGTTTTGATAAGGGTATACCACTATCAAATAATTATATGATGGTATGTCTCGAAAGTGGTAAGTTTGTTCTAATAATGGTTGCACATGTTTGTACAGTTTGAAACTCTGTAAATCCCTTCATCTACACTTACTCGACAAAATCATCTCCCAAATCAATGAATTATTGTGTAAAAGTGCCATAAATCCTTCTCTTTTGACCAAGCCTAATCCAATTCAAGAGACCATACAAAGACATAAAAACTAGTTTTGTTTTAAGAGGACTACCTCAGTTAGTCCCTTATTTAATGACAATTTGTAAATGAACACTCATGTAAGTCAAATTCTTAGTAGCTACTTATCCAATCCCTACAACTTCTTGTTGTCTCTATGAAGTTTGAAAATAACATTTAATCTACAACAAAAGGATGAAATGTAGAATCTGGGAGGAGATGAGAGTGCATAGTTATAGTTTTTAACTTTTAGCAATGTGATTATGTCATACGCATTATGTTTTATCACTTTTTTATTTACTATGTGTGGTCCATCTAACTTCTCCTCTTATATCAACCAATCACACATGCCAACATACCATCAATTACCCTTCTTGCCACTTGTCGCCAAGTGGAATGGATCTAAATTTTGGAGTCACACACAACCAATGGAATATGAGGGAAGAAAATTCATAACGGTGATTGGAATTAAGGAGTAATGATTGGAGTGTATGAGATTGATTGGGGCGAAAAGACATAGAAGTAAGATGACTTAGGCATCAAAAAGATGCAATGGTGAGTTATTATGTGGAGAATGATGGAGGGGTAACTTATAAATCTCTATGGCACATTAATGAATAATAAACATAGCAAAATTAGTCATAAGAAAACATAGATATCATAAATAACTAATGTAGTTACCTAATATAAGGCATTGATTTACCAATTATATCATTGTTGCAGGTGGATGAAGGTGGCATCTTGGAGTTTTTGACATGATCCATCAACTTATACAATTGTCTAATGCGGAAGATATTTTTATTATGATCAAGATAGATTTGATTCATCACTAAACATCTGAGAGAGGAAACTCTTGTGAGAATGTCTAGTTTGAAATAAGTTTCCAATTGTGAACTTAGTAATGCTTGATATCATGATACAAACATGAAATTATGGAATATACACAGTGACAAACAATGATTACATGTGCTTAGGAGGCAAGGAATTGAGAGTAAGAGCTACAAATTTTTTTTGGAGATGATAATTTTACAAAAGGAAATAAGAAATAGTGGCTGTAGGTTTCTTTTAGGAACCTACAACAATTGTGTTTATGTATATGCAGAGCCATTTAACAAAATAATAGTAGAAACCATATTATTAATAGCCCATGAGATAAGAGATAGGAATGATGATCATAGTGCATCTAGCCTACTGAAAAATGCTCTTTTAGTGCTAAATATTGCTGGGGCAGACATTATAGATCAATATAAAGTTATCTTCAACACCTGGAGGCAGGTCTATAACACCTAGCAGGTTGGAGGTAGATGTAAAGTTACCTGCAACACTTAGAAATAGCCTTGTAATACCTAGGAGGTTGTCAGTCAATGCAAAGTTACCTACAACACCTGGAGATAGGCTTGTAATACTTAAGAGGCTTTAGTTAGATGCAAAGTTACCTGTAACATCGAGAGATAGGATTGTAATACCATGGAGACTATAGGTAACCCTGTTTATTGCTTCTTTTTTTTCGTAAGTGGTCAACAAGTCATTTTTCCACCTATAGTTGAGTATTATTATTATTTTACTTTTACTCCTAAGTGGATATCAATCTATTTTTACACTCAAGGCCATTTTATTCAATTTTTACCAACCAATAAGTTATTTTTCTAATAAAAACTATAATGTGTGTTGTTCATATCCTATCCCAGAAAGGTGGGGTTGAAGTGTTCCATCCATACCTATTAAAGTTCCTTATAAGTTGAGCCACAATACTCATCCAATATGTGAGAGATCTCCATTTTAATGTGAAGATTTTATTCTATTATGATCTTTAGAATAAAATACTCCTTAGAGAGTGGTTTCTTGTACAGTTCAAGACAATGACCATTAACCATCAAGGAAAAGGTACATGACCAATAGTGCATAGTTTTACTGATCCATTTTAAAATATTTTTCTACTTCAAATGTACCTAACCATCTAGTTTGAAGTTTCCTTTTATGATCCATATATTTTGAGTCATAGAGTAAGGCCTAATCACTTGGCTAAAACTTTCATGTTTTGATGAACTAATCATGCCATTTTATCCTTTGTTGTTGAGCTACCTTTATGTGTTGCAAATATTCTCTTCAAATCCCATGTAAAGAGTTTAGTTGCATGGTCTTTTTTCATCTCTGCTTTAGAAAAATCCATACCAAGTTCTAGGGTCATCCTTGGAGTTTTGATTTCAAATGTTATGGGGATAATAACCCTCTTACCATAGGCCAACTCCAAGGGCATGAACCCTGTAGTTGTCTTCCATGTAGTTCTATAATCCCATAAATCCTCTAGAAGATGTTCCACCCAATCAAGGTATTATATAATTATTATCTTGGTAATAATGTTCTCTAACTCCTTATTTTTTAACTTCAACTTGGTCATTAGATTGTGGATGATATGGAGTAGCATTCTTGTGCTTGAACTCATACTCTTGTATAAGGGTTGTAATCAAATCATACCTGAATTATGGTCCTTGATCTAAGACTATCTCTCTTGGAACTCTATATCAGGTAAATATCTCTTCATATAATACCTTTGCTACCTTTTCATCTTGTGCATGCATCAAAGCTCTGACCTCTACCCATTTAATAAGGTGGTCAATGCATACTAATATATACTCCTTGTTCTAAGAAGGTGGATCTCTAGCTCTAGTAAAATCGATCCCCCATTTTTTAAAGGGATCCAAAGCTAGCTATGGTTGGAGAGGCATCTCATTTGAATGTGTGGGTTTCCCTATATGTTTAAATATGTCACATTGGAAGGTGTATGTAATAACATCTTTGTGTAAAGTAAGCCAATAGTAACTTGTCGTGAGGATCTTATATCTTGTCCTCTTTACTGTAAAATTCCCCCCATAAGGCTCATCGTGACATGCTCATAAGATAGCAAACACTTTGTGTTCTTTGATACGCATATGCACATGATTAAATTAGGTTTAAAGTGGAAGAGATAATTGAAGATCCATTAATAATGGATGATTTTAATCCCTCAAATGGCATTTCTCCCTTAGCAAAAAATGTGGAATATTTTTCCTATATCCATATAGTTATAAATATTTGAAAAACAAGGAGTGTTAACAATCAAAGCAAAGAGATATTCATTAGGAAATGAATTATCTACTAATGGGATATTTTCATCAAATGTTAATCTAGATAGAAAATCTGTAAGTACATTATCTTTCCTAGACTTGTCCACAATAGTAATATCAAATTATTATAATAGTAACAACCATATAATCATCTTACCACCTATTGTTAGTTTTTTATTAAATACTTAATTGTAGAATGATCAGTATGAATAAAAATATGATAACCACTAATGTAATATAAGAATTTTTTTATAGCATACACTACCAAAAGAAATTATTTTTTTGTGACTATGTAGTTTAATTCTATTGCTCGAAAGATTTTTACTAATGAAGTATATAACATAGTTTAGTGACCCATATTTTTGTCCAACTACTACCCCAAGTGTTGTGTTAGAGGCATCGATGTGAATATGGAAGGGTAGCTTCCAATCTGGACCTCTCAATACTAGAGTTGTTTATTGTTGCTTGTATAACACACCCTAATTTCATGACTAAAATCATGGAACCTATTTTTTCTCTATAGTCTAGTCTTGTAATTCAATCAGTTTTGTGCCTTGGACCTATAACAATTGTTGATCTGATTGGAAAGAGTTTTTAGGAGATGCTTCAATCACCTTGCTTAAGCTCACTTTATTATTCTTACCAACTCTAAAACACAAATTTCTATCCTGTGTATATGGTCAAGTGTGAGTGCATTTAAGGCTTCATTGATATAAATATCTGAATTTGCATGAATCTAATGTCTTGGTCTATTTCAGATCATGTTTTGAACTACATTAAAATTTCCATTTTAGACCATTTCGACTCAACTTTATACAAAATATTTGACTATTATAGAGTTCTAATGTGTTTTCCTTAAGTTATTTAGTCTAATATTATTTTCCTTTGAGCTAAATGGACCAAGTTTATATCACTTTAGCTTTATGACTTAGTCATTTCATTTAAATGGACTAAATTAGTGTCAAGTTTGGTAAAATGTCTACCTTTATTCACTTAATTTATTACCTTTTGCCTTTATTTTGGTCTAGTACTTAATCATTTTCAGACAAATTTCATATTTGAATTCTAACAATATTTTATTTTGTTGTAGGCCAATGGTCACTTTATTTTCTTGTGAGCCCTAGGTGAGCAAGAAGCTACCACTTATCGCTCCCTCACTTCCTTGTGAGCTTTTGAGACTTATTCACTTTTTAGTGATCCAATAAGCTGACAAACAGATGAGATGCTACCAATTTTTCAAATCATGCTTCCTCATGCCTTTTAAAACTTTGAGTTTTGTCTTTAATCTCCCAAATGCTTGGGATGCCAATAGATGTTGAGATCTCATTCCTCCTCTTCTCTAGAGCACCTAGAGCAAAGAGCATACCCAAGGATCCTCTAGACACCCAAGATGCTACCACATGGCGTAATCATATTTCCTCGGGCCCCAAATAAGGTCATTACATAGTAAATAGGTAGTAGAGTCCCATATGCCCAATATAAGTCCATGTGTCAAAATCTTAGGGCTCTAAAGTAGTCAGGACACATTGAACATAGAGTTGGGACTAGTGAGCTCTGAGAGAGTGAGATCATGCCATGTGGCAAGATCTCACTACAATGGAGACAAAGAAAAGTCAAAGGACCTAGGACCCTCAGCTAAACTACATAATGATGAGAGGTAGCCACGTAGCAAGACCCTGACACATAAGGACATGCTAATTTTCATATGTAATAAGAAGTGGCCACATGATGTGACCTTTCCAAGAAGGATACATGGGTTTCCACAATAATAATTTGAACGTGAATTTGATGGCCATCTTTCCTATATCACTTGTCAAAATTAGGAAATTAGACTGTAGGTCCAATCGGGTATGTGTGATCAAGGAATATCCCATTCCTAACAGTAGAGATGTCATGAGACACAAACTCTTAAGGAAATCAGATATAGTGGGTTTGGCCAAGTGGTGGCATGCACTTTGGTAGTAGGTAAAGACCACAAAAGACAAATCTTCCATAATGAGCATGGTCTCTAAATGATTAGATCCATTATGAATTAGATAGTGACATTTAATCAAAAGACATGGTGTGCACATTGGATCAAGTAGAAGACAACAAAAAGATTTAAAAAAAAAATTGTCTTAACTAGGCATGATCATAGTAATTCAAAGTATGGCTAATTGAGCATTCCTATGGGTCTCAATGAATTTTGATAGTGCAAATTTAATTCGAGAGCATAAAAGAAAAAACTTTGTCTTAATCAGGCATGGCCACCACTATATATAATGCAGCCAACTAAGTGATTTGATGAGTGTTAGACTAGCTAAAGCTACCCAAGTTTAATTCAAAGATTAGTTGCCATGTACCTAATCTTGATTTCCTTGGGATTGAGTGAGATATAATTGAAATTTGATCTCAACTGGACACATCTCATTGAATGCTTGTAACCACTCTATGTAGTGAGTTGATGAGTGGCTTCATAGGCTTGCATCACCTATAAAAGACTAGTTATGTGATGTAATAAGGATTGGTCCATTTTAGTGTTAGAAGTTAGAATAGATGACCATACCCCTTTTCCCTACTTTCTTAGTTATTTTTTCCTTTTTTCATGAGTCGAGGCTATTTGGGCTTAGGTCTATAATTTGCCTAAGTATACAATGAATCTTCATTTATGCTTCATGAATTATATTATCATTTAAAATATTTTTAAGTTGATACCCTATGCCTACTCGTGTATATAGTGGTTGTCTTACCTTTGTTTTCATAGTTATTTTGTCCTTAGAGTCTTGCACCTTCTTTACCTTTTAGTTGTGCTATGTTGACCAAGCCAAGACTGGTTTACTTAAATGGAATTATCTACTCAACAAAATCATATTTGTTTCCTCTAAAAAGTGGGTTCATCTTCTCTTTATCCCTACCCTCTCTCTATTTTTCTCTTTTTTATATGTAATGTCCCAAAATTGGGATAATGAAGCAAAAGAGGGTTTTCCAACAAACCCCTAAACAAATTCCAAACAAAATCTAGATTTTGAAAATTAAAACCAACAAACCCTAAGGTTGCATATGCACCACCAAACTAAAAATCTCACACTTCGTATCACTCAAAAATAAATATAAAATCACTTTATGATATTTAGCCAACTATGGCTCACACCAATTGAAGACAAGGAGCTGAATTGATGTATTTTCCAATCCAACCCCTCATCGCCACCAAGCTGATTTCAAAGTCCCTTTCTTATCACAAATCCAACTCAGAAAACCCTTTATAATTAAATTCAAACTATAGATAAATTTCAGCATACAAATCATATAAATACTAGCTAGTGTTAGGACTTAAAACATTATTAAATCTCTCCAAACAAAGTCACCACACTTAGGAATTAAATTGTATGAAATAACTCAAAAAATCAAACTTATTTGCATATCAAACCAGTTGTAATTAGGTTTATAAAAACCACCAATTTTATCAATAAGTAATGCTCTATTTTTTAGGGCCAAATAAGGCACCCTAAACCCTTGCACACCTCCACCAAGTGGATCACCCAACTCAAAAAATAAGGGAAGAATTTTAGAATCAAAACCCTTGCCTTAACCTTTCAAAAACCCTTCAAACCCTTATGATTTATTACTAAATAAATCAAAAATTAAATAACAATTGTAACTTGAAAAAATGGAGTCTAAAAACCTTCTGAAGATGCCTAAAAACTCCTCAAACTAATTCACCCTATCTCAGAAAAGTATAGAAAATAAATCAAATTGTTTCCACTTACCAACAATCTTCCAAATGACCTCCAAAAGGCCCCTAGGGAAAGTTACCCAAGACAAAAAACTAATATAAAATATTTAAAATATTTTATACTTCATGAAGACTCTAAATCAGCTCTAAAATCCCCAAGATTAGCCCTCAAGCCAAGTCTCCAAAGCTATAAAATCAAGTAGAATATTATGAAATATTTGTAGACTTCAATAAACCCTTCCAAATAGCTCACTCAACTCTCTAGGCAAGTTACCACATTGTGGAATGGTCTTCAATGCCATGTACAAGCTCTTCAAGCAAGTTTTCACTCTCCAAGACTTGTAAATTCACAAAAACTAGCTTTCGATAGGGTTTTCAATAATACTCAATATAGGTGGTGTTTGAAAACACCTTTGTAGATCCACTTGTATGTAAACACACAATTTTGAAGCTCAACTACAGCCCTTGAATAGAGTTTTCCAAGTATTAGGAATGGAGGTTTTCATCCCAAACCCTTGACACTTCTTGAAGGTTTTCATCGTCAAGATGTGGTAATCAAGCTTGACATACTTGATCAAAGTTTTCAATTTAATATTCAGCATAACCTCTTCAAAAGATTTTGTAATTACTTTTATATTCAACCCCTAAGGGTGGCACCCAAGTTAGATGGATGTACCTTTTTAAAACATAAGCACTCAATCTTTTTAAAACTCCCTTTTTGAGGGTTTAGGCTCCCATGGCCCCAAGTTAAGTGAATATAATATTAAAAGTATTGTCTTGCAAACACAACTAAAAATTAGAATAATTAAGTACTTTTTACCTTTTTACTCATAAATTATCTCCCCTCAATGTTCCCTTATCTTTCCTTCCCTTAGCCTTTGGGGATAACCAAGCTAAGGATCCAAAATTAAGCCACACCAAAAAGAGAGACATTACAGTCTTCCCCATCCAAAATTGCTTGTCCTCAAGAAATTACAAAAGCCATGGGGTTGTCCCCACATTATTCATAATGTATCTTCCCATTGAAATGGCTTCCCACTAAAAAGAACCTTCAATTTGAAATCCCCACTTGTTAAACATGCATCTTGCTAACTACCCCCATAGGTTCAAGATGTCATAATCACTTGCCAAGAATTCCTCATAACCCAAAAAACCTAAGGCATACCATGCTTGCTTGCTTTTGATATAGTCTCTCAAGGTGATTAATGTTCCTCCATAAAAGGTTCCAAAATTTTTAGAATAAATCACTATGATCTCATCATACAACATACCTTGAGTGCTAATAGTACATAGGTACAACCTCTCTTGAGTGTGACTTCTATCACTTTCTTTATGCATCAAAAAGATGTAAATTTAATCAAATGAAAGCCTCCACCAATTCCCAACATAGAATTATACCTTCCAATCTTTATTTAACCAAAAGCATACTTCCTAATGCACATTTACAGAATACACCCTTGGCTGGAACTTACCAAAAAAATCAAAATTTTGGCCTCCCATATACAGCTATACCTATCCCTCAAAATTAGATTTTTCTATGTGACAATTTTTAGAATGTACCATGGTGCAAAGTTTCCCAATATGGGCTGTAATGTGCCATAAAAATGCCAATTTTTTCTTCTTTCATGTGGCTGAACTTTTTTTGTTAACTCAAAAAAATTGAAACAACAAAATTTAGATTTCTTACCATTTTTCCCTACTCTTTCCCTTGACTGCCATGTGCAAAATAAAATGTTTTTGATGCCCCCAAGGGTCCATAGGTGAGCCCAGCTATGTTTATCCTTATTTTTCAAGTAGAAGGACCTTCCTTTCTTGTCATTTGGACCTTTTGAACAACTTCTAGTCACTTTCATCCCTTCAAAATTCAAAAGGTGTCCTCTTTTCCTTAAAATATCACTACTTGCCCCCTTGCAAGAAGGAATAGGGTGCTACCCAAAGCATATTTTGGGTTTCCCTTGGAAATCCATTATTTTATCATCCCCTTTAATATAAGTATGACAACAAAAATCAAAATTGGCAATACTTACCAAATGTCTTATAGAGGGTTCCAATTTGGAGTGAAAGGGTTGTATTGTATGTCTAGGAGCAGCCTTCTTTTGCACCTTTCTCATGCTCATGAGACATCCTCCCAAAATTTTATTTACCTTAGAAGAAGGGGCCTCTCCATCACTCAAACCATGCAAAATAATCTCCTTACTTGCCATCTTGAATTTAAGCTCCATGGTTTGGTAGTTTTGTGTGTACTCACCAAGTGAGTGCAACCATTAAATACCAATGACCATATTGGTCTCCCCATGCCCACCACATAAAAATCATCATCAACCACATATTTTTCCAAAGTGAGACTAATATTTGGGAACTTTATTGTACAAGGGATGGTGAATCCATTTTCTATTGTGACTTTGAATCCCTTGAACTCCATGGATTGTAGTCCACATGATGTTACCAATCCTCTATCAATGAAATTGTGAGTTTCCCCACTATCAATAAGTATTGTAATAGATGTACCCTTCAATGATCCCTTAAATCTAAAGGAATAATACCTATGAGCCCCTAAAAGTGATGCCAAGGTGCCACTCAACTCCTCTTCTCCCTCTATCTCCAAAGTGCTCTCCTCATAGTTGGTTATCCCAACATCCTCCTCATTTTCCTCTTCATAAAACACCTCAATGTAGTGAACATGTCCCTTACGATGGCAATTGTGGCCCTTTTCCTAAGGGTCCTTGCATATGAAGCAAATACCTTTCCTTCTTAGCTCATTTCTCACATCAAAGCTACTATGTGGTAGCTCCTTTTGTTGCCCCAAACCTGGTTGGTTTGGTCTAGTCAAGGGACCCACATGATTGGCCTTAGGTGGCCTTGTAAAGTTACTCTTGGATTTCTCTAAAACACCACCTCTATGCTACCCAGTAGGTGTAAAAAAGGTACTCTTTGGTTGTCCTAAAGGTCTAAATATGCCCCTTATAGTAGAAGACTCCAAATAGTAGGCCTTCTGAATGGACTCTCTCAGTGAGGGTGGATCAAAAGCCTTGACCAATCCCCTTAGGGAGTCAACCAAGCCCTCTATGAATAACACCACCAATATCTTATTCAAAATATCAGTCAGCATGAATGAAAGTATCTAAAACTCTATGACATAATCATCTACCAAGTCCCTCTACCTCAATTGAGCTAAATCATGGAAATGAAGCTCCAAATATGCTCTATCAAACCTCTCAATCAACATCTTGTTGAAATACTTATAGGAGTGTATGTGTTGATGCACCTATGTGATCAAACCATGTTAACACCAATCATGGGATTTTCCCTCTAAATATAAAGTGGCCAACTAAATGATCTCTCCCTCTGCCATAGATCAAAGTGAAAAGAAAGTATCCACCTTCTAAATCCATGCCCTCACTGAGCTCCTTTGTGACCCATCAAATATGGAGAGAGATAACTACCCCAATGCACGTTGGAGATCTCCCTAAATGCCCCTCTACCTCTAACCAATCTTGGGCCCACTTTATCCCCATTTCCAAGCTGAAAACTAAAAAAAAGTCATAGCTTCCCTAACTATTACAAATAAGGTGACATACTCATCCATATATCTCTCTAAGTCCTCATGTGGGCTAAGTAACCCCTCCATCATTGGTACAGGCTCCTCCTTATGAATAAATGTAGGATGTGTGATCCTACGTGTGAATGCCCCATTCCCTGAAGGGGGCGTATGTGCATCTGGCCTACTCCCTAAGGCACCACTATCTCTATTGAGTGGCTTTAAGCCACCCATCTCACTGACAGAATGAAGAAACCCCTCCATTACTATTGTCATCCTCTCAAGAGTTTGAGAATAGTTCTCAAACCTTTCCTTAGCCAACCTATCTCTCCTCTCACCTTATGTCTCCTGGTATCCCATGTCACCCATGGCTTGATCCTACTCAAGTGAACCAATTGGTGAAAGCCCTGCTTCCCTCCTGATACTCCTCAAGTAATACTTAACCTCTTTATTTCCATTCATGTTTCAAACCCTTCACCTCACATAATATCCAATATATGGCTCTGACACCATTGTAATGTCCCAAAATTGGGATAATGATGCAAAAGAGGGTTTTCCAACAAACCCCTAAACAAATTCCAAACAAAATCTATATTTTGAAAATCAAAAACATCCAAACCTAAGGTTGCATATGCACCACCAAACTAAAAATCTCACACTTTCTATCACTCAACAATAAATAGAAAAATACATTATGAGATTTATCCAACTATGGCTCACACCAATTGAAGACAAGGAACTGAATTGATGTATTTTCCACTCCAAACCCTCAATGCCACCAAGATAATTTCAAATTCCTTTTATTGTCTCCAAATCCAACTTAGAAAACTCTCTATAACTAAAGTCAAATTATAGATAAATTTCAACATACAACTCATATAAATATTGGCCAATGTTAGGGCCTAAAACATTATTAAATCTCTCCAAACAAAGTAGCCACACTTAGGAATTAAATTACATGAAATAACTCAAAAAAATAGACTTATTTACATACCAAACTAGTTGTAATTAGGTTTATAAAAACCACCAATTTTATCAATAAATAATTCTTTTTTGTTTAGGTCCAAATAAGGAACCCTAAACCCTTGCACACCTCCACCAAGTGGATTGTCCAACTTAGAAAATAAGGGCAGAATTTCAGAATCAAAACCCTTAACCTTTCAAAAACCCTTCAAACCCTTATGATTTATTACCAAATAAATTAGAAATTGAATAATAATTGTATCTTGAAAAAATGGAGTCTAAAAACCCATTGAAGATGCCTAAAACCTGCTCAAACTGATTATCCCTACCTTAGAAAATTATAGAAAATAAATCGGATTGTTTCCACTTACCAACGATCCTCCAAATGATCTTCAAAAGGCCCCTAGGGTAAGTTTCCCAAGATGTAAAATAATATAAAATATTT
Source organism: Torreya grandis (assembly GCA_037957365.1). Lineage (NCBI taxonomy): Eukaryota > Viridiplantae > Streptophyta > Pinopsida > Cupressales > Taxaceae > Torreya > Torreya grandis. Next base: position 869,370 of record JARHVA010000021.1, on the reverse strand, counting down.
GTAATATTTTATGTTTCATGAACACTCCAAATCAGCTCTAAAATCCCCAAGATCAATGCTCAAGACAAGTTGTCAAAGCTAAAAAATCAAGTAGAATATTAAGCAATATAGTAGACTTCAATGAACCCTTCCAAATAGCTCACTCAACTCTCTAGGCAAGTTGCCACACCATGAAATGGTCTTCAATGCCACGTATAAGCTCTTGAAGCAAGTCACCACTCTCCAAGACCTGTAAATTCACTCAAACTAACTTTTGATAGGGTTTGTAATATTTCTCAATATAGGTGGTGTCCAAAAACATCTTTGTAGATCCATTTGCATGTAAACATGCAATTTTTAAGCTCAAATACATCCATTGAATAGAGCTACCTAAGTAGTATAAATGGAGGTTTTCATCCCCAAACCCTTGACACTTCTTGAAGGTTATCGTCCTCAAAATGTGGTAATCTAGCTTGACATACTTGATCAAAGTTTCCAATTCAATATCCAGCATAACCTCTTCAAAATATTTTTTTAATTACTTTTATATTCAACCCCCAAGGGTGGCACCCAAGTTGGATGGATGTATCTTTTTAAAACATAAGCACTCAATCTTTTTAAAACTCCCTTTTTGAGGGTTTAGGCTCCCATGACCCCAAGTTAAGTGAACATAAGATTAAAAGTACCTTTTTGAAAACTCAACTAAAAATTAGAATAATTAAGAACTTTTTACCTTTTTGCTCATAGATTAGCCCCCCTCAATGTTCCCTTCTCTTTCCTTCCCTTAGCCTTGTAGGAACAACCAAGCTAAGGATCCAAAAGTAAGCTATGCCAAAAAGGGGGACATTACATTATATCTCTATTAGGTTAGTTTTAGAGTAGTTTGAATTGCAATCAATAATTAAAATTTTATCTAGATTGTATGCTTGTCACTTGTCATTAATGATTCATTGTTGAATTTGGATAAATGATAAGTACCAACCAACAAGGAGTCCATTGATAAATCTGAATGAGCTAGTTCTTTTGGGCATAAGAGACCAAATGCAATTCATAAGTCTAGAATTATATTCTAAATGGGCCCCTTATATGGAATAGCTTGCATTGGCCAACTGAGGTATCTACACTAATAACTAGTAACCAATACCTTGGTGAAGTTGTTGCCAATCACACTTCCTTTTATGAGGGGTAAAAGGGGGGATCCTCATTGGTTGAGTCTTTCCTCTCTTTTCTGTCTGCATGTTGATGTGTGCCAAAATGCACATAAACATTGTCATGAGTAGACCTTTAAGAGTTTGAAATGTTTCCTAGCATGCATTATTCCACACAAAGTCAACGTCTTTTCCTAATAAAACAAATAGTGGAGTAGATATCTTTTTGAAATATTTGTTGAATCTATGGTAAAAACTAAAATGTCCTAGGAAGCTTCTAACATCTCTTTCTTTTTGAGGTGTTTATAGAGTCTTTATTACCTCTATTTTAACAAGGTCTACCTCTATCCTCGTGGATGAAATATGATGTCCTAATACAATACCTTCCTACGTGAGTATATAATATTTCTCATGACTTAATGACAGATTGTTGTCTTAAAAAAATTGGAGAACATTTTCCATGTTGTTAATGGATTCACCATAGGAATTCCCATATAGTTTGAATTCACACATATAAATTTCCACATATTCATGGGATAGATCAACAAATTTTCTCAAGATAACCCTTTGAAAGGTGGCAGGAGCATTGCATAACTTGAATGGAAGGACCAAGTAAGTGTAAGTACCCCAAGGGCATGTAATGTGGTCTTTTCTTGGTCTTAGAGTGTAATCATGATCTAGTTGTATCTGCTAAAATTATCTAAGATTGAGAAGTATTTCTTCCCCAAAAAAGTGTCAAGAACTTGACTAATGAATGGAAGAGGGAAGAGATCTTTCCTTGTGGCATTGTTAATCTCTTGATAATCAACACAAATGTGCCATTTACCATTATTTTTTGGCACAATTACAAGTGGTGATACCTACTGGCTATCAAAGATTAGGTGAATAAAACCTGCATCCAAGAGCTTTTGTAGTTCAATTTTTATAACTTCTCAAACAATAGGATTTACTTGTCTTTGTGGTTAACAGATGAGTTTAGATTTTTCTTTGATATAGATGTGGTGAGTACACAATTCTGGGAAGAGGGTTCTCATGTCATGGTAATCCCATACAAAATCAATTTGGTGTATTTGTAGCATGTTTACCAACTAGGTTTCTTGTTGGGGTTTAGTTTGTTATTGATGTTGAGAAGATGTCCTAGTAGTATGTCTACTTGTTTCGATAATAGTTTCATAGAATCAATGTTACCTAGAAGAGTGCCAAGGTAGCAACGATGTGGTAAGTGTAGACATCCAATTCCTAACACCATTTGTGTTGAAATTGTCAATCTTACTCAAATTGTGTAGTTCCAGAACCATCTTCAACAAACTTTTACAAGAGTTTATTGTGCCTAATAATATAAACCTTGATCAATTCCAAAACCTAGTTGGACACTTGTCTTCATTTTGGAAAATCACATTTGATCAAAAAGACATGTCCACCCTCAACCCAAACCACAATAACCCACTATACATTGAGATAATCATTGTGGATCACAAGATCAAGCAGGTTCTTATAGATAATGGTTCAGGGCTGAACATCATATCTCTTAAATTGGTACGACGATTGGGCTACATGGATAAAGACATTCAACCAAAAACTATTACAATCAAGGCTTATGACAACACCGAGAGGGAGTCATCTAGTACAATTTGGTTGCCAGTCATTGTTGGGTCTATTTCTCATCACACATTATTCCATATTATGGATATTGAGCTTCCTTATAACATACTTCTTGGTCATCCTTGGATCCATGAAGGATAGGTAATTCCATCTACTCTTCACCAATGCCTTAAGTTTTCCCATGATGGGATCGAGGTTACTACTCCCATTGATCAATAGCTGTATCAATACTACAAACATATTGAAACAAAGTTTCATAATTATAACTATTGCCTAGGTTCTGAATTCATTTCAATGAAGAACAAAGCCATCATTTCTCATCCATCTCCATCTAATTATATAGACCCTAGTGATCTAGATTCCATTTTGATTGATCCATTTCCTACAGCTTTGGCCAAGAAGCTTATTATTAAAGACATAGGCATTTCCATGTACCATCTGAAGGATGTCCTCCATATTGAAAAATTACCAAAATCCCCTAAAACATTTGGTAAGCCTAAAACTTCCCAGACTCCTAACAGACCTAATCAGATTTGGAAACCAAAGAAGCAACAACCAAAACCTCCTATGGTTTTTGTACCTATAATTACACCAAAGAAAGATCGAGAGGCTTTTATCGAGGGAGATTGGTTATGTTTTGAAGGCCTTGCTGATTATTTTTAGAATCCAAAGTATCTTATCCCTAACAAGATAATGGATCATCTTAACTATATAGGGAAAGGCTTTGGCCCACAGGTGTAAGGAATTTTTGAACCCTTATCAGTTGGATTTGTCAATTGGAATCATGGTCTCGAATTTAAACCACCATAGGATGACTTCATGACATTTAATAGTGACTCTTTTGAAGTGACTAGTGACAAGACTCCTAGCAGTGACATAATGTCCCATTATAGCCTTTTCGATGAGCATGCTGACTCAAATTTGTTTGATTCAAATGCCATATTAACCATAATGCCTATTGGAGCTTCCCATCCTAAAGCAAAAACCCATCCTAGTGGTGCTTCCCTTCTTGAAGTAGGACATTATATATTTACTATTGGATCTTCTCATCCTGAAGCAAAAACCTATCCTAGTGGTGCTTCCCTTCCTGAAGTAGGACATTATATCTTTACCATTGGTGCTTCCAATCCTGAAGCAAAACCTCATTGTAACCTATGCCTTTGCCACCTCGAACTCATAGATAGGGATCAACAAAATTTGGTCATATGCCTCGATGAGTTTCAAAATGAAGAATCAATTGTAGAGTACATGGGCCTATGAGATGCATTCCCCATTGGTTATCATAAGCAGGGTTTTGATTTTTCATTAAATTCTTCTACCTACTTTGGAGAGTAGGTAAACTTTTTGGTCATAATAAAGAATAAACATCAAGATATTCAGGTGAAAACCTCTTTAAGGCACTTATAGATCAGGGAAAAAGTAAAGAAAAAGACAAACCTTTGAGTGAAAACCTATTTCAGGCACTCATAGGTGGGAAAGTTTGTTCATCCCCTCAAGACATAGAAAGCCCATCTAACTCAAGTTCCATAGCTAGTATAAGCATCTCTTCAGAACAACATCAAATATTTGAGCATCTTGCTCTTGAGTTTCCAAAGGTTTTTGCCAATTAGCCTTGCCCTGAGAAGGTAGATTCTAATTCTTCATATTAACCGGATCCTTGGGAGGAGAAACAAGAATATATAGTAGAGGAAAATGATCATGACCATACATTGCCTACAATTCTAGAAGACGGATCCACAATCCTTATGGACAGCACAACAAAATTGAATTTGGGAAATCATGAGGATCGCAAAATGGTTTATCTTAGAGATTCCCTTATTGAAGCAGAATGTGAACATATTATATCCATTCCTAAGGATTATATTGACACCTTTGCATGGGCATACTTTGGCATGCCAAGCTTGGACCCATATTTAGTGGTGCATCATCTTGTTGTTCACCCTGGTGCTAATCCAGTCAAGCAAAAGTTGAGAAAGATGCATCTGTGCATCACCCTTTTAGTTAAGGCTGAGTTGGAAAAGTTGTTAGGAGCCTATTTTATCATACCACTAGACTACTCTAAATGGGTTTCTAACATAGTAACAGTGAATAAAAAGACCCCAGGCATACGTGTTTATACTAATTTTCATGATATCAACAAAGCATGCCCAAAAGATGATTTTCCTCTACCCAACATTGAGATGATCATTGACTCAATTGTTAGGTATGAGATACTATCCTTAATGGATGAATTTTCCAGTTACAATCATAATAAGATAGCCCTTGAAGATCAGCATAAGATCACGTTCACCACTCTATAGGGGACATTCTATTACCAAGTCATGCCATTTGGTTTGAAGAATGTTGGAACCACATATCAGCATATAATGATTGTCATTTTACTTGACATGATTTATGATATTATTGAGGACTATGTTGATGATATACTAACAAAATCAAGAACAAGAGCTGGACACCCTGACATTCTACAAAGAATATTTGAGAGGCTTTGTGCATATAAAGTTCGCTTGAATCCTGAGAAATGTGTCTTTGGGGTCACATCAAGAAAATTGCTAGGGTTCATTGTATCATAACGAGGGATCAAAGTCAACCTTGCAAAGGTCAACGCTATTATGGAAATGCCTCCACCAAATAATCTTAAATAGTTTTGAGGTCTACAAGGCAAGATTTATTCTATACGTAGGCTCATTTCTCAATTGGCAGATAAGTGCCACCCATTTACCCATCTCTTAAAGAAAGGGGTAACATTTTAGTGGGATGAAGATTGTTAGATGGCATTTGCAAAGCTTAAAACATACTAGCCAATCCACCAGTCTTATGACCTCCAACATAAGGAAAGCCATTGCTTCTTTATATATCAGCTACAGAACATGCACTGGGGGCACTTTTGGCTCAGCATGATGATCATGGTAAGGAACACATTGTTTATTATTTAATCTACACATTGGTAACCTATGAACATAATTATATGCCTATTGAGAAGGCATGTTTAGCTATGGTGTCAACCACTCAAAAATTATGACATTATTTGCTAAATAACAAAACTATTGTTATCACCAAGGTAGATCCTCTCAAGCTTCTCTTATCTAAAGCAGCTCTTCAAGGACGCATGGCTAAATGGATTATGATCCTTAGTGAGTTTCATATTGATTACCAGAATAAAAAGGTAATAAAAGGACAAGTTCTTGCTGACCAACTTACAACAACTCCTACTATGGCCACTCAACCTCTCAACTTTGACCTTCTAGATGATTATATCATGATGATAGAACAAGCATCACAAGAACATGAATAATGGACACTCTATTTTGATGGCTCCTTCACATCTTGAGGGTATAAAGCTGGCATATTGTTGATCATGCCACTGGGAGATTTGATCCCCAAAGCTTTCCATATACAATTTTAGTGTACAAACAATATGGCCGAATATGAGGCATTGGTTATAGGGCTCCATCTTGCCATATAGTGGGATATTCAAATCTTAAAGGTCTATGGAGATTCGTAGATAATCATAAATAAGACAACTAACCAGTATCAAACAAGGGATGGTAAGCTTGTTCCTTATAAGCAAATTGTCGATAACCTCAAAACACATTTTACATCTCTACAGTTTGAGCAAGTTCTATGAGTCAAAAACAGATCTATCAATGTCATGGCAACAATTAGTTCCATGATTTAAATGCATGATAGTTATAAAGAGTATCAGTTCTTGGTTGAAAATCTTCTTCAACCAACACATATTCTATCAGATTTAGAGAGGATATGCATTGTTGTTGATCCTAATCCCTCACCTGAGCTACCATGGTACCAAGATTTTTTTAACTATTTCCATAGTCATGTACTTCCCACCAACCTTTCCAACAACCAACAAAAACTTTTCCTTCATCGCTTAACATGTTATACCCTCCTTGGAAACATGCTTTATTGTAAAGGCTATGATGGAATGCTCATTCAATATTTATCTTTGGGAGAATCCAAGCTGGCACTAAAGGAGGTTCATGAAGAAATGTGTGGAGCCCATACTAATGGTGTAGTTCTAGCAAAGAAACTCCTCATAATAAGCTATTATTGGCCCAAAATAGAGACAAATGCTTGTAATTAAGTAAAGAAGTGTGTTCCTTGTTAGTAGCATGACAACTTGATACATGCACCTTCCTTACCATTACAGCCAATTACAACACCATGGCCATTCTCAACATGGGGTCTCGATCTCATTGGGAAAATTAACTTGACATCTTCAGATGGACATAAACACATTTTGACTACAACTAAATATTTTACCAAGTGGATTGAGGCCATTCCTCTCACTTATGTTATTGAGAAACAAATAGCCAAATTCATCTGTTATCATATCATTTGTTGATATGGCATCACAACTCATATTATATTCAATAATGGTGGATCCTTTGTGAACCAAGATGTGAAATCTCTTTGTGCAAAATTCAAGATCAAGCACAAGAAATCCACTCCATATAACCTACAAGGCAATGGACAAGCTCAGGCATCAAATAAAACCATTCTAGCCATCTTAAAGAAGATTGTCAATGATGTTGGTCGTAATTAGCACTTGCAACTCTTTCATGCCCTTTGGGCTTATAGAACCAATCATCACACCCCAACTGGAGCTACTCCATACTCCCTTGTTTTTGGCACTGAAGCTATCATCCCAGTCGAGATTGAGATCCCATCATTACAAATATCACTGAAGCACATTGAAGATAATGAAGACTTTAGAGCCTCACGACTACATGAACTAGAGCCTCTTGATGGTAAGCGTTTGGCTGGCCTAGAAAATTTGTAGGCCTATCATAACAAATTGTGGAGAAGTTACAACAAATGCATTCTTCCTCAAGAATTTGAGATTAGTGACTTAGTTTTGAAAGAGAACTAGAAGAATATGAATGTTGAACCCAAAAAAGAAAGGCAAGTTTTAGCCTAATTGATTAGGACCATATATTGTCACAACAAACTATGGATCAGGAGCATATTGATTGGCTAAACCTAATGGTGAAGAACTTTCAGAACCCATGAACATCATACACCTTAAGAGATTATATGCATGAACAACTTTGAACCATTGTTTATAAGACCCTTGACTTGGGGGCAACTTGTGCTATCATAATTTTATCCCACCCTTTTATCTTACCTTGAACACATTTTATACTACCCTGGTCCACTTTTCATGATTCCTGATAGTAAAAGCTTTGAATCCTTGGCACTATGAATGCATTCTTCATCCCATTATGGATTGTTCTCTTTGAGAAGCATATTCTTTGTTATGTCTAAGGCATGTTATAAGCTTGAACACTTTTTGTCCCTTGACCAATTATGATCTCAATTATGTCTCATGAACATTATGAACGTCTTCATCAACAAGTTCTACAAAGTAGTTCAACTAGGATAGTCTTGTACAACTTCAAACAAGTGAATAGATGCATCTTCTCAATTCCAGTATCTGTTGCTCCTTGTTTTATCAAGAACCTCATTCTCACTGATTTGCAAGCATGGGTCATTGTAGCCAGCTTAGCTATCTTATTAGAACCCCTACTCTCAGGACATGCATCTCCTTGACTAGATGGTCCCACCTTGTGCATATTTTATCTCAAAAATACCAAAAACATTGGAAATACTTTTAAAATACCAAAACATCATAACATGATCCACAAAAGAACAAAAACATTATCTTGCACTTTTATACATTTGTACATTCTCGTTCCACCATCCCACACTGTCATCATTTTATGAGTAACTGTTAAGTTTGAATGCTCTTTCCATTTTTCAAGCATAGAAACACCAGTTCATTTCATCTTATCCGATGCACTTGCCATTTTGTAAGATCATCCTTTCTCATCTCATTAGCTTCTTGGTTACCGGACCATTTTTGTTTGTTTTTCATATGTTCCATTTCTTCTATAAATCATGTTGGTCTAATCACCATTTTTCTTCTATCCTATTTATTGGGAGAACTACATTTGGCCTAAAGTTCATGTTGGAACATGCATGCATGGAACTATGTAGGCAGCGTCCACTTGTCTTATACATCTAGAGTTAACTCAGCCAACCTCTTCCTTTTCTTCTCTTCCCCCATTTATTTTGTCATTATTCCTCTTTAATTAAGGAATAATTGTCTTGTCATTATTCTCTGTTATGATGTGATAGAAAGTAACGCTTCTACCACACATACATGAACATTTGTCTTTAAACTGCACTAACTTGGTTTTTATTTATGTGTGTTTATTTATGTTTTCTTGGTGTTTTGTTGTGCTTTCTCACCTCTCCATTTATTTCTTCTCCTTTTCTTTTTTATTACCTCTTATCTCATTATTGGTCTGTTTCCTTTATTGTTTTTTCTATTTGATTTTACTTTTCTTTGTTGTGTTTTAGAACATCTTGATGATTCACATGGATCTCGATTGTTTATATCTTGATCCTATGTTATTAAGTTGTTCTTGGACCAATTTGTTTATTTGATTCTTGTTGGTGTCTTGTTTTTCTATTTAATTTTGCTTTTCTCTTTTGTGTTTAAGAATGCCTTGATGGTCCACATAGATCTTGATTATTCATATCTTGGTCTCATGTCATTAAGACATTCTTGACTTTTATTTTTAAACATTTTATTCCTACTTAAGATCATATCTTGATTTCAAGTTAGGTTAATTTATGTTTATCTTTTTCTTTGTTTTTAATTTTTTCTTTAAATGTAAATCGTTGTAACTCTAGTTTTGGTCATTATTTTACCATTATCCTTAGTTATAGATATTCACATTTGAATTGGCTTAGCGCAATTGGAATCTTATGTCATTCTAAGTTATTCATATTTATGATGCCTAATTTATTTTTCTATAACAAGCACTTTGTGCTCGGGTCTCAAAGTCTTAACGTCAACATTAACTCCGATGAACGATTCTCAAGAACACTTTGCAAAACCTAGGCTCATGATATGGAATTAGGCTTCTAGGTAGCATGCATTTCAGGATTCTTTGTCTCTGCTTAGATGTGCATCTCTTTGCATACATTGTAAGTGTAATCAATTCTTGGTCATTTTTCATCATTCTTCATTCCATTCTCTCCCAAACTTGGGTGATCTACATTAGCCTGTAGTTCATGTTGGAACATGAGTCCATGGAACTATGTAGGCAGTGCTCAATTTCTATTGAGGTCAACTTGGCTATCTCCATTCTTCTTTTCATCTCTCTCATCACTTTATGCATTTTCATATGCTTGGTTTTATATGGCTTTCTAAGCCACCACACCATCGCATGTACATTTGTGCCTGCTCACTTTAACCTATATTTTTGGTTATATCCTTGAGCTATTTTACTTGTTAATCGCCCATGCTAGGGCACACTTTCTGAACCACATCTAAATCAAATCAGCTCTACAAGGGAAAAATCATTCTTTATTGTTTATCAATGATCAAGATTCACTCTACTGGGGCAAAACTATTTTATCATGATCACATTTGCTCTATTGGAGTACTTCTTATTATCTTCTCTTTAGAGACCCTGTTCTAGTGGTGCTTCCCTTCCTGAAGCAAAACATTCTCTCTTTTCCTCTAATTCCAAGCTCTCCACATTAAAGCCCATGATGGCAATATTTTGGTGTGCAACTTGTCTCAAGATCGATCAATGTTGTAAGCATGCAACTTGTACTCTCAAATTGGGTACATTTACAGTGTGTCCCTTACATTTATGGATTATATCTTTCTGATTCTGCCCGTCTCTAGGGACTATTATACTTCTAATTATATTTTGATCATTGATGGTAATCACGTGTGCAAGCATTAGCTCATCTAGATGTGATCTATTCCATGGGTTAATCTCTCACTTTCTCTCTCTTTTTCAGAGTCCATCCTTTTCTTCCATCCTAGTATGTCCTCTCGAGGGGGCATCATGGGTGTGTTCCAAATTATTCTCAATAACTCTTTTCTTTGAAAAGACGTTGCTTTGCTTGAATGTCTCACTACACATTCTCAAATAAGGGTAAAATGTAGACATCCAATTCCTAACACCATTTATGTTGAAATTGTCAGTCTTACTCGAATTATACTCAAATGCATGTTTTGGGTCAAAATCCATAAAACATCATAAAGGGTTAAAACTTGTCACTTACACGTGCCAGTTTAGGTCAAAGTATCATTAAATAGGGCAGTGAATTTTATGGGCTAGCTAACTTTGATCAAATCATTTTGAGTCAAAATGATAAATTTGCCATTTAGTGCTTTGGATCAATATTTTCTTCTAATTCATTTGTACATGTCATGTACCTTTGTTATTTGGTGTTGGCAACATCCTAAATGGGAATATAGCTCCAATGCATCTAACATCACCTTCCAATTCCTCTCTAATCAAATTACGATCCAATAATATGACTTTCTGACCATTTTGATTAATTGTGTACCAATTTCTAGAGAATTGCACTAAACTTGATTAAACTTACTTAAGCTAATTAATCCATTTTAAGAGCTTAAGTCAGAATTCCATAGATCTTTTTGAGTATCTCATTATTGGAAATTGATTTTGAATATCTGCATCACCTAGTGACATCATCCATGGGGTTACATCCATCAAGCCATAAATGCATAAAAAATTAGGATTATGGTTCACCCATGCCTAGTTAATGCCTCACATGCCTCTTTAATGCTTATTTATCTTGAGGATATTTATGAGTTTAATTCCAAATATTAGGATTATCTATGGCCACACATCTCAATCTTGAGATGGATGGTCATGGTTGATCCTGATCAATCTCAAAAATCTATAAATAGAGAGGCTATGGACATGAATTTTAAGCTTGATTTATGCAAAGTTATTATGCAGAATTATCTCTATAATCCTTTGCAATAGACCATTTATTTTATTTGAAAGCTTCATTGATAGGCTAATTTAGTTATTTGGAATCATGAGCCTAGGTTTTATGAAGTGTTTTTGAGACATTGGAGGAGTTTGTCACCACTGTTGACAAAGACAAGGATGCTTGATCAAGGGAGAACATGATTTTGGGCCACATGGGTATGGTGAATCCATTTGGGAAGGTAATATGATGTTGCTTTCTTTCATTTGTTTTTTGTTATCCTTTGTAATTTTCATAGGAATAGATAGGCTTAATAGTTAGTTCTTTATGCATTTTTCATTATTTATGGACTAATGATTGACTAACTTGCTTTGTAATCCTCTCTACAGTAAGAGTTGATGGAATGTTTTGATATCTTTCCTAGGGTCTGGGGACTTTTTTATTGGAAAGATATTGGTAAGGGGAAAATATGTGCATTCAAGAAGATTGTATGTATGTAGGTCAACATTGTAAATGTCTTGCATGATTTTATAAGTGATTATGTCTTCATCTTGTGTCTTCAAAAATGGGCTTTATTTAATAGTAAACAGATTTTATAGGGGATCTTAGTCATTCTCCTCATCCTCTACCCAAGGAGATTATTCTAGTTCTAATGAAAGTTGGGTTAGTGGATATAAGACTAGTTCTTTCATGGTATTTCTATTGGAAATTAATATATTCATTGACCTACAACTAATGAATGCATCAATTGTAGCTAATTAATCTTGCCTAAGATAAGAGGGTATCCTCCTAAATTAGCCTTTGGTTGTAATATCATGAATTTGTTTGGATACTTACATGAATCTACCAAGATGACAAGGTCTGCAATCACCCCTTTAGGTTTGATAGTTGATATGTCTGTCATTTGTAAAATAGTGGGGGTTCGATGAAGGCATGCAAGTCTTAGTTTCTTCATGGTTTCCTTGGTCATGAATTTTGGTAGCCCCCTAGATCTATTAGAGTGTTTTGAATATGTAACATTAATGTAAGCATCAATAACTAGGTTGTCTAGGTCAGATATTAAGGTATGATCATGTTTCCTAGCATAATGCTTATGAGTTGTCCAACTACTTAGATGGTCTCGGGTCCTTCCTTTTTGGCCAAGTTTTTTGAGGCATAAATCTTGAAAAAGCTTGTTATATATGGGGACATATTTTATAGATTGAAATAATGTAATTTTGACATAAACATTTTTTAGTTGACTGACAAAGTCAAATTCAGATTTTGGTTTTTCTTTTTGTAATCACAATATTTTTGGGAAAGGATGGGTTTGATGTGTTTCTTGGGCATTAGATGTGCTTGGTTCAAGGGTGGGTATTTTACTTGATGGTCATGGGTTAATTGTGGTTTTGGGAATCTCTTTTATATGTTTTTTTATTATGGGTGGGGTAGGATTTGGGAGTGTTCTTCTTGAACAAAGTTATACATTGTCAACTTCTACTAAATAAGTTTGATATGTCACTTCCTCATTATTGTTAAGCACAGGTTGGGTAGGTCATTGTGGAGATTTAGGTGGAGGTGGAGTGAGATTATTTGCCATTAATGTTATTTATTGTTGTAGGCATGGTTGTTGAAATCCAAAATTGGGGTTAGGCCATGGTTGGTTTCCCTTACATGGTTGTTTCCATTAGTTGGAAGGAGGATACCATTACTAATTTTTATTGGGGGGTTGTGGTTTATTTTGGTATTGCAACAAATTAGTCTTAGACTGAGAGCTTTGAGGTAACTAATTTTGTATTTGAATTTGTTTCCAATTGGCATGTGGTTGAGAGCTTTGTTGAGGCTAGTTCAAGTCTTGAGGTGGCATTTGATTATAAGGATTTGATGCATACCAATTATAAGGAGGAGTATAATTCAAAAATATGGAATTTGATGGCATACCTAGATTGTGTGGTCTTTGAGACCATGGATTCATTTGAGCTACATAAAAAATTAGTCTCCATCTCCTCCAATTGCACAGAGCTCCATTGCATCAAGATATTTCTTTGTTATGATTGCCACTTTTATTTGAGAAACATGGCATTTGTAGTCTATTTTCCTTCTCTCATAGTCTAGGTAATAAATGATCAAGCATGCTTTATTTCCTTTTATTTTATTCATTTATGCAATGTATCCAATTGTGTAGCCAAGTGACTGATTATGTCTTGTTTCATATCTTACAACATGTTACATACTTCCACCTATGATAGTCCGTTAGAAAATTTGGAAGAAGATGTAGGCAATGTTTTATTGTTTTGGTTCTTCTTCATCATAGAACTTCAATAATGTATACATATGAGGGTAATCTCATTAAATGATACTTGTGATACATCTCCACTGCTCATAAGATCTATTACTTACAGACATTCCTCATTGACTCCTTTCAATAATATTAGCTTGATGGATTATGGATTTAGTGCATCTTGTTTAGAATTTTGTAGACTAAACATAAACCTCTTCGTATAATACTCAAATGATTCATCTTATTTTTGCTCTATCCCGAAGATATCATCGCTCTTAGAGTCTCATCCTCTATAATAATATTTATATTTAGAAAGAAATGTCTCCTTCATATGTTTCAAGTGGAGATTGAATCCTTTCCAAACCCAATGAACCATTTGAGGTTTGCATCCTTAAGTGTAGTTGGGAATGGTTTCAACTTTTGAGCATCATGGTTGTAGTCAAAACTATAACATAGAACATTAAATTTGAAGAGGAATGTATCAGGATCCTCACTTATCATCCCTTTAAAATTGGTCAAGGCTAAGGGAGGGACATTTTTCATGGGTGTAACACTTACAGGGATTTTAATCTTTCAAACTACTTGTAGACTAAAAACTTTAAAAACCCACTCTTCAAAATCTTTATCAATTTATTTAGCCCAAGATGAGTAATGAATAGTAATATTAGGATTTTATAATGGAAGGGATAATCTTCTAGCTGAAGGTGATGGAGTGGGGTTTCTTGGGAATTCTTCTAGGACTTCAACAAGTACCTCTTCTTGCTTAGTTGGTTCAACTAGTTTGGCTAGTTCAACAAGTACTACAATATTGAAACTCCTCTTTGAGACTAGGATGGCTTTGAACTCTCTTTTGGTAAGAAATTTGGGTGAGGGAAGACGGAACTAATTACCATATTCCTAAGAATATGGTGGCTGCATGGGCACTCTTTGAAATGGCAGAAAGATATTTTTCTCAGGGATGTGAGGGACCTTTTGTTCTTTATCTTCATATTGCTTTACCAACTCAGCCAATGAATCCTCTATTATTGTCTCTTCTAGTGGAAATTCTTGTACCTATTGTAAACTGGATAGGGGTGTTCTTCTAAAACCTATAGATGTTACAAGTGATATCTCTGCTCTTGCAACAAAGTTCTAGTGTCTAGGCAAGAATATTCCTAGATGGTCACTCTCCCTCTGCATACAATTCAACCACTCTTTCTCTATTTTTTTTAATTATACTTGCTCTACCCTACACAGGGTTAGCTTGAAATAAAATTATTTGTTTTTTGATTGATCTAAAATTCTAACTAGAAAGTAAGTAAATCTCACTCTTGAAAGCGTGAACTTGTACCTAGAAATTATAAAATTTAGTTTAGAAAAATATAAGTTTACTCTATAAAATTGGTAAATTTGATTTATGAAAGTAGGAAATATAATTTATGAAAACAAGAAATATAATGTATGAAAGTAGGAGTCTAATTTACAAAAATAGATAATTTGTTCTATGAAAGTAAGAAATGTAACCCAACCTTTTGAGATCCTAATGTTTGATACTTCCTCGATAATGATGCCAAAATGATGGAGCCAATACTCACGTACAACCTGAGAAATACCAATCATATGGGAAACCCCATGGTTATTGGAAATCTTACCTTAATTAATTGTTAACCTGAAGACATAAGTTTTTCAAGGTGTTGACACTATATGTGAAACACTAGTCACTTTTGATGTATGGGGTACTAAACGCTATGTATATAAAATACATTTTGATGGTATTAAATTAACACACTTGCACAAAATTTAAAATTATGGGAAGTGAATGCTTGCAGAAATGAATTGCATAAATGAACTAAATTATTATTTTATATTTGGAAGCTTCCCACGCCAAATGAAAGTACTTATGTGAAATTGAAACACACACTCACACACATGAAAACAAAATTACTTGTGCTCATAAATTCAAGATGCATACGCAAGACTGAAATGGAAATACTCACACCACATGAACTAACTAATGGATGGGATTTTCACCATAGTTCTTTACGAGAGGGTCGTCCTTGGTTAGAATTATGTTCCAATCCACTCCTTGGCTATAAATATTCTATTTCAAATCACCTTGATTGTATTAATTGGACACGTAGCAATGAAATTATTGTTACAACATGGTACAAATAAATCACAAAATTTTTAAAATTAATCTTACTTTCTCTCTCTATATCTTATACCAACCTACTACCTGCAACTCTACTCCTTATATAGGGTAGGCAGCCAATATTAACTATCTTTCTAAATTTGAGAGTTTACAACCATAATGCCTAAGAAATTAGAACAAATGGAAAAGAATGTATGTGACTAAAATTGAACTGTTAAGCAAACATAAGAAATAACCACACAGTCCAATGGAGTACCTGTGCAATTAAAACAATGCCTCATCATGTTGCACATGGTTCCTTAAGTTTGTTAGATGATCTGGAAATGGTTTGGAGATGACATCTAGTGATTTTTCTAGCATTCTAGAAAAGTATTCACCTATAACCGTTATTACGGGTGGTTACAATAGTTGTTGTGGTTGATCCCAAATAGTTTCTATGAATGGTTCCTAGTTGTTGTAAATAGTTTGTCCCCATTGTAAAACCAACTAATGGTTGTAGATAGTTGTGTCTTTAATGTCCAGCCAACTAGTGGTTATAGGTGATTTTTGTTCTCACTATCGAGTCAGCTAGTGGCTATAGATGCATCTGTTGGAATGTTTATAGGTGCACAACATAGAAAATAGAACATCTTTCCCATTCCTTTTTAGTAATCAAAATATTAAACCATTAAACTACATTAGAAAAGTTTAAAATAACACAAAATCCCAAGATTAGCTTGTGTGTGGGTGTGTGTGTGAGCATGCACAATATAAATATACTATGAGTTTGGAAAAAGTAAAAAAATGCCAAAAAATGTTTAGGGAAAAACTAGATATTATATGAGGTGATTTTGAAGCCTCATCAGTGTATATAGGTGTGTCGAAGTAAACTTCATCTTATTCAAAACAATGGTTTTCAAACAATTTCTTTATTGATAAAATAAAATACAAAAGAGTGAATGTAATAATTTCTTGGTCAAAAAAATTATTAGTTGCATAGTGCGAACATATAAGGTTGAGCTAGTTATCTAGGCATCTACATCTATTTTTCCTTCAAACATAAGGATGTTTAGATTAACTTGCACCTTGTAGGGTGTTTCACCACCAATAATATATGTGAATGAAATGTGTTGGAAGGAGACTAAACATGCTTAAGAAGTTGAGCAAACTAATCGACATTACTTGTTCGTTCATATGCATGACATTCTTGCAATTCTTATCATTATCTTTACAAAGTATCCTCTATCATTTTTTAGAATATTTTTAAAGTTGGAGTCATCGAGGATTTGTTTGATATCTGAGGACGTGTAAGAAGGTATGGTGAAGGGTCATAAGTCTCGATCCCTAAGTTATTGTATTCATACCTCATATGAGTTGGCATGCAAATAGAGATGGATTTTAGATACAATCTCGATATCACTCATGAGATGACATGAAGTATATATGCTATGATACCATCGATTTAGGGCTTGAGAGGAGACTCATTGGACAACCACACTAAATAGTTTTAATGGGTTGTATGTGAAAGTGCATATGAATGATAAAGGTTGAAAGATATATTAAAGTGCAATAGACAAAGGAAAGAGAAGATAAGAACAATGACAATAGATGCATAACTATAATACCAAAGTTATATTATGCTAAGTTTTAGATAATATCAAATATGTCAAATGTGTAATGTCTATGTACCCCTAATATACTTTGTATCACTAATTTTATTAAATAAATAATAAAAGAAAATATTAGTATACAAAGAAGTAAGATGAAGCATTGATTAGGCCATTGCAGTGGTTTGTAACAATTGCTTCATAACACAATCATTTGTTTGATGAATTTTTTTGATGTTATGACAAAGCTACATTGTACAATATATATGTTGTAGGAGTTGTGTAGTATGGCTAGATATGACTTAGGACTTGTAGTTTTACACACATGTTAAAGATGATGTTGAAACTACTGGTGGATTTTCATAAATTGTCGAGAAACATTCAGATGCCAATAGTTGAAGTGATGACTCAAATCCCCTTGGATCAATCATGGATCCAAGGTCTCCCAAGTGAAATGTTATAGCTCAAGTTATTAGGTATGACTTGATATTCTGTAGCTATAGTTTTTAGTCCAAGTAATATATTCAAAGTGATTTCTCCAAGAGTCTTTCTTAGTTGATTATAAAAACCTCTAATGATCATATTGGAGTTAGTAAGGGCTTGCCTTCATATTCCAAGTGGCATAAGAAATGACTCACTACAAATGTTTAACTACAAACACTATGAATAATTACTATTTTGATCCCAAGGCTGTTGATTGTAACTTGAATGTCCAAGGTTACATGTTGATCAACAATATTTTTTGAGGGGAATTCATCATGCTCGAAGGTAATAAAGTGCTCACTACCCTTCAAATATCTGAAAATAGAGGCAAAGTGAGAAGGTTGAGTATCACTCAAAAAATTAGTGTCCTCTAAGGCATTAAAAAAATGTATATATTAGACCTTGTAAGTAATTATAAAATATATATCTTTGCTAGAGTGTTCTTGAGTTGATCTACAATATCATAATCTTTAGCTACTTGTATTTTAAGTCTAAGAGCTTGAGGCATATTAGGAGAGATATTTTGATTAGTTCCACCTTGAGATTGAGAAAGAAGGGGGGAGGCAAGGGCATTTTACACTCTTGTCCCAGTTTTCCTTTGCATAGTGTGGTTGACCCCACAATGTATCACCATTCATTGATAAGTGGGAATGTACATTTGTCACGAGGCTTTATGACTCTTCTATCATTGACAAGGGTAGTAAGACATAAACATGAAGCACTATCATAACTACATACAACCCAACCATCTCTTGGAAATTATGCTAGCATTTTAAGATATACCATTAAAAACATAAAATTTGGACATAAATGGATATTTATACACTAATAACTTTATGATACATAATAATATGCACTAACTAAGAATATGCCATGTAAATAATAACATTAAAAAGCTTGTCATAATTGAATCACATCTACGAACATTCCTAACTATAGGAAAAGCTAAAATACACATAGAGATACAAGATTTAAAATGAAATGAATGACTAAGGCTAAATAGATACGACACTAAAAAATATCCTAGGAAGGATCTGTTGACCAAATTTTGACCCCAAGTCTAAATGGGTCAACCCCTCTAAGTTGAAAATTTTCATGGCATTATAAAAACTCTTATATGGTCTTGTTATGGTCTTAAATGGTCATAAATGGTCTCCATATGGTCACATTAGTCATTGTCTAGCCCTGTCCAAGGTTTGGTCTCATGTGCACTTGTCTAGTCTTAGGGGTCATTCATAAGGCCTTGGTGTTGTCAAATATGGTCAAAGGTTTGATATGGTTTAGAGTAATTATAAAAGGTTATTAATGTGTCTTTAAGATGACAATATCATGTGTTAAGCTTTTATTATGTTCTTATGTGTTAAAATGTCATTTTAGTCACCTTTTGGCTTATTTGTGAGTTGTACGTACCACCTTCAAAATAAAATTTATAAAGAAGTTCCCCAATGTACCTAATGTTATATAATATTTAGATATGGTTAGAGACTGACAAAATCTGTAGTTTAATGCCTAAACTAAGCAAACTACCCCTTTACAAGCACTTTTGGTCACTTGTACGGCCTTAGAAGATCTACTTGTAGGTAAAAAAGATTTCAAAGTGTCCCTTGGGCTTCCAAACATCATATTATAGCTTTGGATCAAGTTTAAAGTTGTACATATGCATTAGACACTCTCTCTCCTCCATCGTTGCCTTCACAAGCTCAAAAAGGCAAAAACCATATGCATGGTACAGCTAGGAGAGAGAGAGTTGAAAGTTTAAACTTTGGCCATTGTTAAGGGTCATAATAAATTTGAAATTAGTGGCATTTATTTGCATATTCATGGCCCCTGATTTATGAACAATCACTAAGAGTGTCAACAGGTCATTATGCCTTGTTCATTCAAGCAGGGTCTAATTTTGATCTTATTTCTTCATGCTAGAATTTGATGGAGAAGAATGGTTTTGTGTGATGTTTTCAAATGTCAAATGGATCCTTTCAATGGTATTTTAATCAAGCAACTCAAACTTCTCAGGTATCTTCAACAAGGGGAAAAGTGTCTCAAGTATGAGAGCATATCATCTTGTTGCAATTGGTTTGAGATGTTTGTCACCTTTAGGAGTTCCAAGTCCTTTATATTCCATGGAATATTCTTAAACTTCATAAGATTCATGTGCTCTCCCTTGGAATGTGATTCTTGTATGCATTCTTTAAGTGCTTTGCTCTTTTCAGGCATGGTTTGTGTAGTAACTATCTTTTATAGGCAATGATTGCCAAACTTGACTCAAAGTGGCAATGAAAATCAATGATGAAGCAATAGAGAGAATTGTTTGACATGTTAGAAGCTCAAAATAGTAGAAATTGAACTCAATTTCACTCTCTAACATAGATTTAGGCAAGCTTATTTCACCCACATGTCTGCAAACCTATAAGTGAACATTCATAAGGTTTAGGCTCCTTCTTAAGAGGTTTTGGTAGTGAAGAGACATATCTTAGATTCTTAGACATTCATATGACCTTGAAAACATCCTTTGCATTCTCAAAAAGTATGAACCAAGCTATAGACTCCATCTTATACACAGAACTTGCATACAAATTAGCTATACACATAGTCCATACAGGGAATGGACAAGTTTGAAGTGCATTTCTAGTTGGTTTGAGATGTTTGTCACCTTTAGGAGTTCCAAGTCCCTCAGATTCCATGGAAGATTCTTCAACTTCATAAGATTCATGTGCGCTCCCTTGGAATGTGATTCTTGTATGCATTCTTCAAGTGCTTTACTCTTTTTAGGCATGGTTTATGTAGTAACTATCTTGCCAAACTTGACTGAAAGTGGCAATGAAAATCAATGATGAAGCAATAGAGAGCATTGTTTGACATGTTAGAAGCTCAAAATAGTATAAATTGAACTCAAATGCACTCTCTAACATAGATTTAGGCAAGCTCATTTCACCCACATGTTTGCAAACCTGTAGGTGAACATTCCTAAGGTCTAGGCTCCTTCTTAAGAGGTTTTGGTAGCGAAGAGACATATCTTATATTCTTAGACATTCATACGACCTTGACAAAATCCTTTTCATTCTCAAAAAGTATGAACTAAACTATAGACTCCATCTTATACACAAAACTCGCATACAAATTAATTGTACACACAATCCATACAGGTGAATGGACAAGTTTGAAGTGGTATACTATTTGAAAAAAGGGTTTACATGAATTGTTGAGAAGGTAATAAAGCATAGAATAAGAGTTGACACAATATATAAACAAACAACTCAAGGATCTGTTTCAACAAGTCCATATAAGCAAGAAAGAGACCTACATGTTACAAGCCTGCACGTCCTATTTTGAACAATTTTTTTTGGTTATGCCAAAAGGAGTTGGTTGTAAACATAACTCCATGTAGAGTGAGAGGTTAAAAATCAATGCATAGATGCATGAAATCATATGTTTTTGAGAGCCAAGGAGGGTCAGATGAGAGAGATTCTACAGGCTTTAGTGTTCATACACAATTTTATATACAAATACAAGAGGAGTAAAGTTTTAAAATGATATGAAAAGTCAATGAGACTTGTAGAGAAATGAGAAAGAGCTTCCAAAGAGGGTTGACTACTATTAAGGTGTCATGGTGGATTTGAGAAATCCAAGCTCAAGACTACATGTTCAAACTCTCTTACAATGACCACCTACAACCACTTTGAGAAGGCAATACTGAACAGTGTGTGTTGTGAAGTCATGGTAACTTGAGAGTGCAAATTGAAAGGGATACGCACTCCCAATAATATGACAGAGTCATTGAGATGTCAAAGAATGGTAACGGAGTAATAAAACCCATAAATACACTCAGACTTCTCCTAATGAACATCTACAAGTTACAATAAAGAGTAAGCCAATTTGAAGCTTGAGGAAGGATGCAAAAGTACATGATGAACATTGGGGTCTAATTTAGGAGATCATCTAGGTGAGTAAAATAATTTGAGGATAGTGAGACCTAAAGAAGGTACTGATCAAGATGATTAATTAGAGCTTCAAACCCATGCATACATAGTTTAAGACCATCTACAGGCCCGCCTACTTTTATGAGAGTTTTTGCTTGTTTAGAGAGGGGTAAGAGTCTATGAAAGGTTCGAGGAAATGAA
This sequence comes from Torreya grandis, assembly GCA_037957365.1. Lineage (NCBI taxonomy): Eukaryota > Viridiplantae > Streptophyta > Pinopsida > Cupressales > Taxaceae > Torreya > Torreya grandis. The sequence goes on along the minus strand of JARHVA010000021.1, from coordinate 847,270 downwards.
AACCATTTGAATATGGTTTCATAGTGTCATCAAGATCTCATTTATATCCTCATACCTAATAACAAGGAATATAATGAAGACAAGCCCTATCTAGGCCTAATAAGTTTAAGACCAAACACGCATATCATAAAGTGTAGTCATGAACAAGGTGGCTTGTTGGAGGTAACATGATGGTTTGAAGGTTTTGAGAAGTTTATAGACATGGTACAAACCTCTAAGAATAATCAAAAATAGGGGAAAAGAAAGAAAATGCCAATTAGGCCTATAAGACTTCCTCGAGTTCCTCTCATGCAAGATTGCATTTCAAGGCAGGTTTCCTCCCACTTGTTGTGACCTTAACCTAATGCATGGAGATAAATGTATCTTGAAGGAGGTATAAAGGTCCCCATACTTCATTTTTATGGCATTAGTTGTTTGATTAAGTCTCTGATATCCATGAACAATAGCTAAGACCGTCAACCCCTCTTCAATGGCCAGTTTGTAGACCAAGAGTCAACTTCTCACACTTAGAACTGTACAGTTAGGATGCATGGAGAAATGATCACCTAAGGATAGTTGAGGATGCTAGTACACTTGAAAATTGTGGTATTATTTTAGGGATTGAGGGCTTAGGGTTTATGAACAATCGTTCAGAACTTAAGCCACTATAAACCCTCTTAAAACCCTAATAGAGACCCAATGTGAGAAATGGACTTCTAAAGCACATGTAACTACCTATTTTGACTCCCTAACCTCATGTATATTATTGAATATTCCAAGTAGGTTCTCCAAGTGTATTTTGTCTGTACTTGCATTTGTATAGACTACAATAAATGCACTATTTTGCATGGTTTTTGATGTTTTACAGGGATTTTGAGCAAAGGAAAATTTGAAAACTATTGGAGGATGTCACCTAAGCTGTATTTCATCTACTCAAGCCAAAAAATATGCATAGGACATCCTAGAAGTGATCCAACAAAGCTCATTTTCTAGGGCAGTCCTAAACAGGCCTAAAATGAGTCTAGGTTTCAAGGCCATTTTATGGTTCTCACACTTCCACAGGGTATCAAAGCCTCAAATTTGACATGGGGGTTGGTGATAGCCTAGGGAAAGTGAATCACATGCTTTTGGGTGATTTCACATGTGTGATATAGGTCTAGATCACAAAAATAGGGTTATATATAAGGAGGCCTAATTAAGGAGAGGATAAGGCACTTCCACTTAGAGTTTGGACTTGAAACTTGGCATGGAGTTATAAATCCATATTGGATCCTCAAATATGCTCTTATTTTTTTAGTACCATCTATACACTTCCATACATGATGAAGTTTTCATGATTTTAGGGCTACCAAGAAAATAGGCCTAATGAGAGCTTAAAGAGCAAAATGGAGTCTTGGGAGTTGTTCTAGAAACCAAAATGGATTTTTGTGGGTCTAATAACATATTTTAAGTCCATTCATGGAGATAGAGTGACTTGGAGAAGATGAGCTCAAGTTTTGAGCCACTTGGACAAAGCTAGGTGTGGGAAATGAAAAATTTCAAGACACCTAGGTATATGAATGATGAGTGCGACTGAAATGTCAAAGCAAAGGAGTTTCTAAGTGCAGATAAGGTGTCAAATGAGAGGGTTTGAAGGCATTCACAGTGAATTGATGATTGAGAAGTCCATTTTTCAAGAAGATGATCAAGATGTCAAGCTAAGTTCCAACTCCTATGCCACTTATAGGATGGAACATCTTCAGAGGAGAGAGAAATGGCTTTAGAAGTCTATTTAGACTGTTCATAAATCCTCCTTGTTTGTAACTCTCACATGGACACTTGGAAATATTTTTCATCTATGCCCCTCTCTCTCTCTTCCCAATTCTCTATATAAGCAGCCACTTTTGGCCTTGTAATATATCCACATTTGGTATGGCAAAGCCCTGCTTGTTTGAGTATTGATTTTACCTTTGAATAAAAAATTTCAAGCCAGTTTTAAGTTAACTTCTTTTTTAAATGTGTGAAGTAGTTCATGGTTGAATGGCAAGTGATAATTATATCTTGTTGTGTTCATCTCACTCTCTCATGCTTTGCGCAAGTAGTCTACCTTCTAACAGGTCACATGAAGTGTAGTTAGTTGTTTTGTGTGTCTTTAAGTGTAATGAAGAGTACTAGTGTCTATAATCAGACCTTCTATTCATCTACCTTAAGAAATACATGGCATCTTATCTCCATGTTGAAACACTTTTGTTATAAGAACCTTGGATGTTGAAATCAATTTTATAAATTGCCCTTTCTTAGTGCAAGTTTAGGTAGTCTTGTGGAGTTAATCTTGGTGCATCACCTCTATTAGGTTAGTGTTAATCTCCTTCTATCACTTTTATTTCAAAGCAAGTAGATTAATGGTTAGTTATAGGTGTGGTGCAAGGGAGCTAGCCCTTTAATTTAGAGACTCATCTCTCCCATAGGTCACCCATAACTTGAGAGATGTTTCCATGTTATATCAAATTGAAGGAAGTTGGAATATACCTCCTTAGGGTGAAAATTTGATTAATTTTTGAACACCTGATGGGACTCATAGCCCAAGAAGTTGTCAAAGGTAGATGTTGACCTTGGCAAATTTGAAGTTGTAAAGCTTCCTTCATGCATTATTTGGTGACTCCAACACTCATTAGCTCTTAGTTGTAGACTAGTGCTTCATTTTTATGCCTAAGGTAAATACAAGGTCTTCTAATAAAGGTATTTCATTTGATTTTTTAGAGTTACCTTACTATTCTCTTAGAGCAAAGACGTTTACTAACACTCATCCATACTTTAAGAAAGCTTTGGCTACTCATTACCTATTAGGAGACTTTTTTTGTGTCCAAGTTGTAATATGATAGCCCTAAGCAACTTGACTTTTATTGCCTTCAATGGCCATAGTCCTTTAGCACTTGCTCACTATAATGACATCCCTATGTTAGCCCTCAAAAGTGTGCTTTCATACACAGGAGAAATTACCACTACTCCCATTGAACACAAGAAACATTGCCAATTTTTGTAATATAAATAAAAACATCGAAGAGGATGTTGTTATCAGATTGTTGGATATTTATTTCAAGGGAAAAACATTTGATTGGTATGGCACTTTGACTCCCAATTCTATCACTACATGGGATGAATTGGGTGATGCCTTGCGAAGGATGTTTGAAAACAAATCTGATCACTTGTCCTTGATCGAGAAACTGACTACAATAAAGAGAGCACCTTAAGAGGCCATTCAAGATTTCAACACAAGATTCTAAAAGACTTGGGATAGGATCCCACTCTTGGTAAGGCCTATTGGCCATCATGCTTTTATTTACTACTTCAAAGCTTTTAATTGTGATATATCCATGATGATTCAATCCATGGGAGGAGATACCTTGCCTAATGCATATGAGACTGCCATGAGAGCTGAGAATTATCTTATTCAAGTTGGGAAGATAGCCCCTAGACCTCCCATGCCTTTGTTTCTTGATGCGCAAGCTCGTATGCCCACCATTGCTCCCATCCCCACATCCAATCATAAACAAGCTACCCCTAATCAACTAAGTAAGCAAAAGGAGGAAGATATGATTAAGGCTCTTAGAGAAGAGGTTCAAATTCTTAAGAGACAATAACAACATCAACAATGGAGGTCTTTTCAAGGCCCTTTCTAGCCTTATCAATATTATCAAGTTCCTAGACAACCTTTTCAAGGTCAATTCTAAGGACAAGGGCAACTAATTCAAGTGAGGCAACACAATGGACAAAATTAGAATGTTCCTTCTACTTCCAAAGTACTTGTACCTATCCAAAACAACCTTTCACACGATAATGGAGAGTAACCTTCATGAGACCAACCCTATTGGAAGGGAGACCATTGGAGGAGATGCTCAATCAGATTTTGTTTTGATGAATTACCTTCAAGGAGACTCATGTGCAATCAACTATCAAGGTAATCTCAAAATTTGTTCAAGCTCCATAGCTACAAATACAAGGTCAAAGAAGAGAGCAGTTGAAGAAGTACAAGGAACAAGTAGTGGCCCAAATATGAACTCTCAAGCACCTCAAGAATTAAGTTTGTCAAATGCAGCCCCTATGGCTCAGGTAAATAAAAAAACTTAGGATGTTAGAGCTCCTTCTATGCCTTCTCCTATGCATCAAGTTATACAAGCTAGTGGTAGTGTTATAGCTCCTAAAGGACATGACAAGGTTGGCAACTCTCCTATGAATTATTGTTGAGTAGATGAAGAAGGTTCATGTAAGCATCCCAATGTGGGAAACATTGTCTATCCCTAAACAAAGAGACCTACTCCAAAATGAGCTCTCCAAACTCAATGCATCATCTTAGTAGCCTAGTGAAAGAGGGACAATTTTGATAAATGAAGTGAAGACTAAGGATGGGCAACCAATCAAAACTGAAAAAAAAGATAAGCCTCCTCCATTTTACATCTCTATCATCATTGAAGACTCATTGGTACACAAATATTTGATTGATAGTCGAACAAGTACATTAGTCATGCCTAAACAAGTAGCAAACACGTTTAAGTTGAAGTATGAGTTACAGTCCAAAAAGATGTTACAATTAAATGAATTAGCTACCAAGACAATTAACATTATCAAAAGTTTGTGACTCACTTTCCATAATAAATGAAAAAACTAACAAACAAAAAATATAAAATATAAGATAACTAAAATAAAGATTACAAAAACTTACACTAAAATTGTACATAATAAAGTCTTAGAAATAGAAAAAAGAAAGAGAAGAAAAAAAGAGAAATAGAAAAAATGTACCATTAAAATGTATAGATGACGGAATGGCCGACCTCATCCCTCAGAAATTAAACTTTAAAGAACTCTGTGTGAACAAACATTCTCCCCAAGTTAAGAGGTCAACCCTCTTTGAAGGATGACCCAAACACGTAAACGGGCGTCAAATTTTTAATAGCGCACCCACGTTTCACGTACAAGGCCTCTAGCCAAAGCTGACGAAGTTCTGACTCCCTCATCCGACCAGGTTAAAGCTGCCCCAACTCTGACTTCCTCTTCCGCATTAAGACAGCTAAACGTTAATCCCCAGTCAACACCGGAACTCCAACAATCATAGCACAATCATGGCCACACAGTGAAAGGAAACCTCTCGTCCAGACTCGACCCGTAGACCTACAAGCCTACAATGCCATCCCAGATTCACACCTCACACGTTCGCAGCCTCGTACTGTAAATTTTTGCGCGTTGAAATATATACTGTTTCGTTGCGGCGTAGTACGTAGGAGGAGGGGAGTGGGGGGCCACAATGTCGAACAATAATTCTGAGCAGGGCCATTCCAAAAACATATGTCGGTGGGAAGTTGCGTGTCTATGTATGTACCGCCTGTCTTTTAGGAGTGTTAATTTTCGTCTCAGTCTTTTCTGCGTCACCTCCTTTGTCGTCGTAGGAATGGATTTTAGCCATAATCATCATTCTCTTTTTCGAAATCCATGTCGGACGCACACGGAGACGGAAATTACTGGAGGAAAATTATTTTCCGTTAAAGAACGCTTCTCGAGATGGAAGAAGGTGCAAGGAATTTCTCGAGCAGAGCGTTTGTTACGTGGGTGAGGTCCCGGGATCGAAACTCAAAGGTACCTTCTCCTACTATTACTACTAACACGCTGCCTTGTTTTACGCTTTACCTTTGCTTTGCAGTGCGTCTGTTGCTCTCGAGGCTTTGCTTTATTATGAAGTTTGCTTATTATACGCATTCTTTTCCTTTTTCCTTTTCCTTTTTGCTCGCTCTTTCATGAAGCTTTATTTCTAGTAGGATAAGAAATCGTCGTTATACTTCGTCAAAACCCTGGCCAGGGGTGGACCGGTGTGTTGGAATTGGTAGATGACGAGGTCATTTTCACATTGAAGTGATTAATTTAAGGCGGAATTGATTTGAAATTTTATGGACTGTTAAAGGTGAACTAGAGATTCAAAGGAAAAAGAAAAAGAAGGATTAGATTTGCAGGGTTTGGTTCTGGTACCTTGTTAAGAACAAATTTTGTCTTCTAGGCTTAGATTTTGAGGATGAGCTGTGGCTTGAGAAAATAGCAGGGATAATAGTAGAAAATCAGGTGAAAATTGCGGGGAAGAATAGTTGAAATTTGAATTGGTCGTATTAGAGCTGTAGTATTGGAGCGCAAGGTGGTAATATCCAAGCTGTTTTGATGCTTCATGGAGTCGATATTGTCTCTTGCAAGCTTATATACTTAGGAAGCGTTTAGAAAAAACCCTTAGGGTAAGATAGGTAATGCAGAAAAGCTGGAATTTAGATCACTTCATTTAGAGCTGCAGTGTTTGAATGTGGTTGATTCAAGCTGTTAATATGCAAGTTGTGTTATTAGTATAATACTTCATCAAATCAAGGACTGTTCCTTGGTAGGGGTAAATTTCTCTCTTAAGCCTAGATACCAGAGAAGAGCTTTTACTTTAGATAGAGTTACATTTCTTGAAAGGTAGAGAAGAAGATAAAAATCTAGAGTTGAGCACAAGGGACGGAGGGTTTGAGCTTTGATCAAACAAGATTCAGAGTTGCAGTTTTGTTGCAGGCTATAGATGTGCAAACTGTTTGCTGTAGCTTTGTCAAGTCAAGATTGTTTCTGGCTAGGGAAAGATTGTCACTTGAATGGTTTATATAAAAAGAAATGTAAGAGATGCTTATACTGAAATGTAAGGGGAAGAAGAGGTGAAATTCGAATCAGTTCATTTATAGCTACAGTTTCAGAGCAGTGTTGTGACTAGTATGCTTATATGCAAATTGTATTAGTGCTGCTTTAAATCCATATTGTTGCTTACTATGGAGAGATTGTCTACTTTTGGCTTAGATCCTTAGGCAGAGTTGTAGTTTAGATAATACAGCCAGAGGTTTACTAGTGAAAACAAAAGTGTAATACTGAAAAATAATTAAGTCAACATAGGTAGGAGGAGAGGGAGGACAGTACCAGGCATGTAGTGTCTGTTTGAAGCAGGTCATGCTAGATTGGTAATATATATACCATGTTGTTATTTTGTCAAACCCTGATTGATTGGACTATACTACAGGTGACATTCAGGAAGAAGATTCTATAGTAGAGAAGAGAATAAAGCAGGCCAAGAGGATTACAAAGAATGGGAGCTCATCTTGATCGTATGCATGTGCAGGAGAAGGAAGACAAAGAGATGCATGGAAGCTTTCGAAATAGTTTCAGCAAATCTTGGCGTTTGAAGCGATCTGATAACAATGATGCTGTTTCAGGAGACTTGTCTGACCATTGTCAATCTGATTCCCAGAGAATGTCATTGACAGGTTCAAAGCTCCCATGCCAAGCCTTTGGAAGTGCTCAATCACAGGTTTATCCCCAGGATGATGTGCCGCCATTGAGTAAGCGTGATCGCTTTTCTCGTTCAGCCCGACAGCATGGTGAAAGGCGAAGAGTACCAGATGAAAGAAGAAGACTGTCTGATGTAGGAGTGCAAACAGAGAAAAATGAAGAGTCCAGTGAGGCTCCTAGGGGTTTGTATAAAAGATTTGACAGGCTTTCGTGTTCAGCTAGGCATCCACAAATGGATTGCTCGTTTTCAGTTGGTAGTATTTCTAAAGAATCCAGGGACTCCATTAGAGATAAGTCACAAAAACATGAAGTTAGCTTTTTTGAAACACCTGCAGAGGTTAGTGGCACTGGTGTTTTGAAGGAACTAAAAAATTCAGTCAATATAGAAGTTTCCCAAAAGCCCAAAAAATTAAGAGAACACTTCCTTCGGAAATCTTCTTTGTCTTGTTCAGAGGAAAGGTTTATATATAATTCATCTGGAAAATCAGGCTGCAAAAAGTGTAGTGATAAACATCCAAATTCCAGTAAAAGTTTATCTTCTCATCATACTAATGAAGCCAGGTCTCGAGCTGCACCTTTGCATCGATGGTTTAAACACATTATTAAGAGAAAGCGATCTAAAAATCTAAACAATGGACAGCAGGAACAGTGTCACTCAGATGAGCAGGACCAGTCATTCTGTATGAATGTCAAATCATCAAGTGAAATTCTAGAATGGGGAGTCCTAAAAGATAGAAACTACAACTCGTCAGGAGGTCACTTCTTCAAGGGATCTTCTTCCATTAGAATGAGTAAAGCTTGTGATTATGATCAAGAACTAATACCCTATTTACAAAGGAGCTGCTCCGTCCCTCACTCAGAATCCAGCTACGTGTATCAGAATATTCATGCAGAAATGCCTCGGCTAAGTGAGGCCAGTGCTGGTAGCTTGAGAAGATTTTCCATCATAGAACCAAAGGAATTAGAGGCTCTTGAGGCAGAGGAGGCTTTCTTTCCTCGGAGAAGACATCGAGAATCCGTGCACAAAAGGTCATTTTTTCCTGAAAAGCCCAAAGATTTGCTGCTGCATAATATGACAAAAACTGTGGAAAATAAAACTCATTTAGGAGTAGATAATACTGATTGTCTCAATAGCTTCTTGAAAAGACAAAAGACGAAGCTTAGCAATGTACCTGCAGAGGACTGTTCAGAACGTGTCAAAATTATTCTTTCAGCACCTGACCTTTGTAAGTTATAACCATAATATTGTCTTATGCTTTTTGACTAAGTTCTTGATTATGTGTCTTTGTTTTTTCAGTCGTTCTCAATTTATTGTTTTTGTGTGCACTGCAGCTCTAAGCTCTATGGTGGCAGCAATTTGCTATGCATGGTTGTTGGAGCACACCGCAAGCCAAGATGGATGGAACCCAGTGCCTGTCATTAATACTACTCGGCAAAAGATGTGGGAGCATAGGCCAGCAGCATGGCTCTTCCACCACTGTGGTCTCGATGCTCGAGCTCTTTTCTTCTGTGATGAAGTAAACCTCTTTTCTTACATAGAGTAGCGTCCAGATTTGCTACATGCTAAAGCTTGATCTACAGTAGGATGTCTTGCTTTTGTCTTGTTAAAAATGAGAGAGATAGATAGGTAGACAGAGATCATGGTTACTTACCAAAGCCAACCTTTTTTTGAAGTTTGAAGTCAAATACTGTTATTATGCGGCTTAGTATATTGTAATCCTAGTAAATTGAAACCAATAGAGAGAGATCATAGTTACTAACGATTGCCACCCCTTTTAAAAATAATTCTGTTATTATATGTGGCTGAGCATATTGCAATTGGGTAAAAGAAACCAATGGATATTGTGCCGTACACACATACTTAATGCCAAACAGAGAATATGGCAGAGGACAACTATGGGAAACAAAAGAGAGCCCTGTCTAAATAAAGAGTAATTACAAAATGTAAATATTTGTCCTTGATTGCTGGCGCCCTCCTGAAGCAGATTTCTAAGTTCAGGATGTTTTCAAGTGCAGGCTTAATTAGTTTTTATAAGCTTCTGCAAAGCTCAACAACTATGTAATGACACAGATGCATACTCCAGTTCTAACTTATCCTAGAAGCGATGATGTAAATCATGAGATAATTGTGCACACCAATTTATTATGAAAGAATAAGCATATACGGCACTTTTATGAGTGCATTTGTCAACTTGAAGCCTTTGAATTTGAGCTTCTTACCATTCTTTTCCACAATGGCTGTTGATGACAAAGTTAGGCTTACCTCATTGTGTAGGGAATGAGTTCATAATAAATCTTCCTTTGCACGGTGAATTAATTTCTTGGAAGCCATAAGTATAGTATCATAAAAAGTGTGTGATGCTCAATTCATTCCTTAGAAAATTGTACGTTGCTACTGATCCGTAATTGACTTGGATGTTCCAATGTTTATTCAATATGGATTCAAATTTACTTATGTGCTGATCCAACGCAATATGCTACTGAAACCAACATATATAAGGTGGAAAATTGATGTTTTTTACAGCTATGGGCTGCCATTTACATCTTTCATTCAATTTGCAATGTGTACGTGCTCAAATACATGCCTGCAATGTTATAAATCAGATTTCACACCCTTATGTGCTACTACTTATATGTGACTTCCAATCCAAAAAATCAATGGTTTAACAAAAGAAGTATGCCGATTCTTTAAATTGTACAGAAGACAATTCTACTTTTAATTGCTGTTGTAAACAAAAACTATGCTTGCAATCAATTGAACATGAAATTTTTAATGCTTACTTTAGTGCTGAAATTTGTGCAGTAGTTGCATAAAATGAAATTAGACAAGTAAAAAGACTGAAACAAACATGGAAAGTGAGAATCAACACAAAAATTTACCCTGGAGATACCCAATGTGGGAAAGATCTGGAGGAGTGGGGTTATGTCTCCTCATCTCCACTATTATCATGCAAGATTTACAAGCAGATTGTTCAAATTGAGCCTCCAAGAACTCGGTGGGACTTCTGCAGCATTTCTACAATGCTCTACAAGCTTTCCTTGCTCAAACAAATGCTTCACTCCTGCACAACTGCTTAATCATCCTACAAATCCAGAATGATCTAGATTGTTTAATACATGACCCTAAAGGGCATATTTATACAAACAAATGAGAATTTGAGCCACAAAGAGACTTCAAATGCCAATTCCCACAAAGAGACGGAAGAGGAAACATTTCAGCTTCCATTTTGGGAGTTGAAGTTTTATTTCTTTCTTATATGGGGCAGTTTTGATAGGTGATGAGCTAGTCTGCAAGTACTTTGCTGAACAGGAGGTCTTCGGGAGGTGTGGGAAATGTTGCATTTTTGGGACGTGCCAAATATGTCAACATAACTAGTTTTCTTAATTGATGGAGGCCCAAGGGTGTCCAGATCATCGTTGAGCCTTCTTTTACCTGCGTTGCCTCTGTTCAACCTCTGCATTCTCTATTTTCCCAATTCTACATCATGGAGTGAGTGGAAACATGTCTCACAATACTTAAATAGTCATACAAACTATGAACTAAAATTAATTCATCACAGTGACATATGCCATCTTTCATGATCCAATTCGGATCAGCTGTCCAATATGTCATGGCTGCATGTCGAATGACATTATCTGCTGCATATGTTGCTTTTGAAACATTGTGGATAGGTACAACATTTGTTGAACAATATCTTGTTGCACCAATATCAAGATCTGAATATTGTTGAAACACATTTTTTGCATATACAATAGTTAAGTATAAGATTCTTTTATTGAGTATGAGTGCCACAAATAAAACAAATAAGGGCATAAATCAAGGCAAAAGGTTCATGTTAAAAATATGGAAATGGGATTGAAATCATATTAATGTCCATAAATAACCAAAGTAGGTTAATGGAACTGAAGTACATGTTCAGAAGTAAAAGCCAACAGCAACACCCAAAGAATAGTCAACTCTAGTTAAAGAAAGAAAGAAGGAATGCAATAAATACATCAGGTATAGAAGTAGAGAAAGTAACTACGGGTCAGAATATACCTTGTCCTAGGATTTATATACTAGTTTCAATAATAGTCAAAAATAACACACAAGATAAATTACACATTGTAAAATTGATATGGGAAGAAAACTATGTTGTTTGGATACGGGTACGGGTACGACGCGGGTACGTGGGTACACCATTTTTCTAGAACCTTGATTTGGATACGCCGTAGGTATGTCTGTATATATATAAACAATGCATATTACTAATTTTTTTATTAAAACACTTGAAAATACATAGTGTTTGTTCATTCATTGCTTCAAAATGTTCAAAGTAGACATTGCAAAGACATTCAAATTTTCAAAATGCAAATTTAGAATAAATCATGTTTCATCTAGATTCATATTGTCTTCATATTCATAATTATGAATGATACTCCCACTAGCTCCACTTGGACCACTTGGACAACTCCCACTAGCTCCACTCTCCACCCCTCGTGTTGAATTCTCTTCATTGTCATCGACATCATCAACACCAAGTAATGAAAGTTAGGCAAATGTAGATGTGGAGGCATCCAAGTCTGCATTCTCTGGAAGGATATTCCAAAGTTTGTTAGGCCCTTGCATATAGTCCTCAGACTTGTGTGAAAGGAGGCGCAAATTGGAATGCACAAATACTAAATCCCCAAACTTCTTGGATGCCAACTTGTTTCTTTTAGCAGAATGGATAAATCCATATGTACTCCAATTCCGCGTTGGTGAAGAATTTCTAGCCACTTGTCACAAAAAAAGGTTGTTAATTGTTAGAATTTTCGAATTTAAAATTTGTAACAATGTAAAAAAAATATGCCAATAACTTTTAATTTTTTGATTTAATTCAAATTGAATACCTGTGAAAGAATTTTGATTGCGATAGGTCATAGGTAATTGGCATCATGGCCATGTACGTACCACCACTTGATTGGAGACACGTTGGATTTGTCAAAAGAGTCTTAATTTCTCCCATGCTGCCCTCTGAAGCTACAAACATACCCATTTCATTGCGGACCGCACTCGCTACAAATGGATCAGGGAAAAGCCTTCTGAATGCTTGCCTAGTTCCATTTGCAACCTGTACATCATCGTATGGTAGTTGCCTATTAGGTAGCTGAAGTATTTCATTGCTATACTACTTCGGATTGAGAGTATAAGCAAGGAGATGTAATGGGGTGGTTATTTATTCCACCTCTTCATGACCAAAGGCTTGATTTCATTATAAAATGTTTCTTTTGGGTCTTGTTCTTTCTTTTGTATAGTCTCTCATAATTTCAAGCATGGAGTCAATCCCATCATAAACCTCTTCCATGCAAGTTGCATCTGTATTTGTAAATCAGATCATAGATATAATAGGCTCTGTAAAATTGAATACATATTCAATCTTGGTCCACCAGTTATCATCAAGGACCAATGCTTTGATCTTATTGGCTTTTTCAATGCCAGTGGTGCTTGCTTGCCTTCACACACCCCAAACATTGCTAATCACCATACTGCTCAGTGCCTCTTTTACCTTCACAAGTCGTCTCAAGACGAGCATGTGAGAGGCAATCTAGTTTTAACAATCTACAAAAATAAAATAAGACTTATAAGTTTAATTGTCCAAATTGTAAACATTGATAAACAACTATAATTAATTATTAAAAAGTTAGAACTTCAAAATTAAGAACTTCAAAAGTACGAATTTGTTCTCGAATCTCTTACCTTCAACAACTCCAACTTTGAGAATTTCCTAAAGATGGCCTGAGACATGTGATGATTTGTGACAAATGTTTGAATGTCATTGGCCTCTGCATAAATTTGCTCTATCCATTGGATTTTGCCAATCTTTTGCAGCATCAAGTTGAGGGAGTGGACAATGCAAGGTTATCAAAATATGTGCTCGTATTTGCCCTCTACAATCAACCCAACTGCTCTGCAATTCTTTGCGTTGTCCGTGATAATTTGGACAACATGTTGGGGGCCCACAGACTCAATAGCCTCCATCAAAATGTTTGCAATAAATTGAGTATCTTTCACTTCGCCCTCACAATCCACTGCCTTCATGAACATTGTCTCTTTAGGGCATACTGCAACAACATTGATCAAATGCCTATTTCGAGCATCTTTCCATCCATATGAGATAATTGACACCCCTGAATCCTTCCATGAATCTCTAATTGGCTGCAAAGAAGTGTGAATATGTTCTACTTCTTTGACTAAGAGTGTGGTGCAGACCTTCTCATAATTAGGGCCTTTGTAACCTTGTGGCGCTTCATTGACCGCTTTCAATATTTGTTGCCAATAAGGTGATCTCAAAATATTGAAGGGCAATCCACATGCATAAATGCGTCTAGCAACCAACTCATCAGCAATGTCCTTCTGCGCGACATTGAAAGCTTTTTCCAATGTTCCTTTTAGTTTTTTTCGTGAAGTGGCATCTGCATCATCATCCGAGGGTACTGCAACTGAATGAGCTTGAGTTTGACTTTCAATGAAAGGATGACTTGCAGTTGAAGGTGTTACGGGTGGTCTTCCTAATCTACCTCTTTGGAGAGATTGTTTTAGAACGGCTTATTGAAGCAACTGCTACATTTGCTTGTTCTTGCTCTTTCATGTACTCAACCATTATTGCCTTGGAAATTTTGTCACACTTTTTGATCCCCTGTGGCCCATACCCAGTCAAATGAGTTTTGACCTGAGTATATGAGGACTTGTATGTGGTATGACAATCATTGCATACCCACACATGAGTCCAACCACCAACAACGATCTTAAGTATCGTCACATGTTTCCAAAGAAGAGAAACAAGTTCATATTTCACATGAAGCGAGGTTTCATCCCGGTTTGCTTCATCATGCCCTCTCCCTGGAGTTGAACTAGATGCCATAGAGATCTTAATTATCAAATTAGAACCAAACAAAAAAATAAATTATAATTATTATTTATACAATATACGTTTTAATTTTTTTAAAGTTAAAACTTTATGTAAAACTAAAAATAAAAAATTAAAATTAATAAATAACTCTGTTTTTTATTCTTAAGATCATATTAAGCATAATGTGTTAGAGAAGAGCAGAAGTTAGGGTTAGATAAAGTACGGAACAAATAAAAAATTAAATTTAATGCGACTAACTTTGTTTCTGATTCTCAAGATCACATTATGCACGAGAGAAGAGCATACTCAAAAAAGTTAGGGTTAGAAACTTCGATAAAGAAGGTATCCATTTGATTTTTTTTCATTTTTAAGCATTCAATTTTAATAATTAGGAGAAAAATAAAAATTAAATTTAATGTGGCTAACTCTGTTTCTAATTCTCAAGATCGCATTACGTGCGAGAGAAGAGCATACGCAAAAGTTAGGGTTAGAAACTTTGATAAAAAAAGTATACATTTAATTTTTTTTTAATTTTTAAACTTTAAATTTTAATATTTACGAAAAAATTAAAAAATAAATTTAATGCAGCTAGAACTTAGGGATTTAGATTAAAAAACTAAACAGTATTTTACTATTTTTAATGTTGTAGCAAATGAAATAGAAAATAAAATATTAAAAAACTTGAAATAATTGAAAAATCCCTGTAGTTCAAACAATGGTTGCCTTCACAAATTTGAAATTTCTCCTCCTTGCAAAGTGCCAATAGCTACCTCCACAAACGATTGTCGATTTCCCCTTGCAAATTTGCAATCGGCAATAGCAAGGCAAATGAAACAACTCCTCCCACTTTCAAACAAATTTGCAATCAACAATGATCAACAATGGTAATGCAAGGCAAATTTGCAATCAACAATGGATGCAAACTTTGGTGGGGTCTTATGAGGAGGGAGGGGCCTGCTTTTATAAGTTCTTAGCAACGTTTTAGGGTTTACTAGCTTTTTAGGGTTTTTTTTAATGTTGTTTTGAGTTTTTTAAAAAATTTCGGCCAACTGGCCCATGCTCCTGCCAGAAATGCTCGAACACGTCCGGAGACGTCCTGGGCATGTCCGAAGGCGTCCGAAACAGTGTCAGTAATCTGCCATCTTGTAGTTCATCCTTTTTTTTCTTGTGTTGCAGGAAATGCCCTTGACGTCTCTTGCCTGGAGACGCCTCTGGTACGGGGATGTCCCAAGCACGACCAGAAGTTCATCCTTTTCTTCTTGTGTTGCAGGAAATGCCCCCGGCATCCTTGGGACGTCCCCGTACTGGGGACGTCTCTAGGCAGGAGACGTCGGGGGCATTTCCTGCAACACAGGAAGAAAAGGATGAACTTTCGAGCGTGCTTGGGACGTCCCCGTACCGGAGGTGTCTCCAGGTAGGAGATGTCGGGGGCATTTACTGCAACATAGGAAGAAAAGGATGAACTACAGGATGGTAGATTCTTTTAATGATGTGCTTTGAGGATCGTCGCATGGGATTTTAATTTACTTACGAAGATGCCAAAAACATATCATCAAATAAATGCATGCCATGAAACCTTGAAATACCCAAATATTGCAGATTGATAGAGGATGTCAAGAGTTGAGTAAGCATAAATCGAATGAATAAACAAGTTCGAAACTTAACAAAATTAACTTGCATTGAATGATGATGAAACTCAACATGCCTCACTCAGTGAGTTTGAGTCTAAGAACTACAAGATGGCAGATTATTTTGATGATGTGCTTTTAGGATCGTCGCACATGATTTTAATTTACTTACAATGAAACCAAAAACATATCATCAAATACATGCATGCTGTGAAAAAGCCTGAAATACTTAAAGATTGAGGATTCATAGAGGATGCCTATAATCAAGAGATGTCAAAATTTGAGTAAGCATAAAGTGAATGAATAAACAAGTTCCAAACATAAAAAAATTAACTTGCTTTGAACATTGATGTAACGCAACATGCCTCGCTCAGTGAGTTTGAGTCTAAGATGAGTTGGAGGAGCAGCTGTTCTCAAACGGAGTAGCTGTTCTCAAACAAGCTAGGATGTTTTCTATGTTTTATAGGGTGAGACTTTCCTTTTTAATTCTGTTGTTCCACCGATGTAATTATCACGTTTCTCAATATAATATAAGATGCATTTTTCAAAAACAGAAAGCGTAGAATGACAATTGATAACAGTGATGGCACATGTGAATCTGCGATGAGTAAGCCACAACTTCAAATGATGGCTAATATCATGAAACAAGGTGAGGATGAATGCGATGATTGCAAAAATGAAGGTGCAGGCAGATAAGAACCAAATGATTATATTTTCTAGCCACTCAGATGGCCAATGAATGAATGAATGACAATATAACTATTAAGAATTTGAGAGTTTAGTGGATAAATACTTAAAGTAGCAGGGATCAATAATGAGCACTTACATACCACTAAGTAAAATTGATTTGCCTAAAGGTAAGTATTGTGGTATAAGATGGTCTCAAAGATATATGTGTGCTATAACGGATTCTCTCTCTCTTTCATTTACATGCATGGACTTCACAAGCTGATGATATGTAGTGGCTACAACGATAATGATTCATTCTAACCAGTTGCTTCTTGACTATGACATTCAAATGTTATAAATAATATAGAATTTTTAGGTTCAATAATATTTCAATGATATTAAAGGCCATTATTTAAGTTAGAAATTTAAATTTCCTTGGAAAAAGTTCTTGTTGGATTGATGATCTAATTCGTTATAAAAATATATTCTCTAATATTTTTATTGATGTTACACTAGGCATAGTTATAGCCACATAGAGGTATGCTAATCATATTTTGTTGTTCCTGCTTTTGTATATTACCTCTAGCTTCCTACTCCAAAAAAAGCAAGAATAATGGTTCAGATAAAAAATTTACAATCAAAGGGCAAGACACAAAAGTCAAAGACAATGCTTACTAGATCATAAAGTATATAACCATGCATGATGAGAAACAAATGACATGTGAAAAAGTAGAATAAGATAGATAAAGCAGTACTAAGCATATAGTAGTTTGTAGAGAAGAAAGAGTCCTTGAAACGGGGCATTTTGTTAATTGAGTCTTATAAGTCAAAGGCAATGATTTGTGGAGGTGTAGTTCTCAATAATGATTTTGGAGAAGAAAGAGTCCTTGCCATAAGGCATTTCATTAAAACATTCATAAGACAACTCTTCCTTCTCGGCACTTTAACCTTAAGTTTCCCTTTTACAAGACAACTTCTTACAGGTTTCAGTGGCATTATGTTCAATTAAACCATCTAAAACATACTAGTTTAAAGGTCTTAGAATCCCTGCTGGTCACCTCAAAGTGTTTTTGGACTAGCTGCAGGCATGTCATTCCCAATAATGATTCTGGACGTGTCTTTCTGGAGGGTAGCTAGAATTCGGAGGAGTTAGTGGAACATCCTAGGAGGCATAAGAGAAGAGGCTCCCCCAACATCTGAGGCAACATATTTTCTAGTGGGAAAGAAGCCGGTAAGGATAGTCTCGACCACGAGCTCCGGACTCAGTATCGAGAGAAGCGATAGGAATCCAATGGCGTCTATTGGATCTAACAACGTGGGAAGCCTAGGAGAAGCTTTGTTCTTGGAGTGTTGCTTGACCAGTCTCGTATTGTTTGCACCACTATTTGCAGTAGTTTGGTGCTTGACACCACCAACTGATATGGGCTGGCAGATATAATCAATTTTTTGGATCTGTAAGAACTCTTTGCTGACTGTTTTCTAAATGTCACAATTTCTCTAAGAAACAAAGGTGAGCATCTTTATTTGGGGCAATGAAAGAGCAAATATAAGGAATTTTCTGGATCCTCGGAAGACATCAGAATGTCTCACGCAGTGTATATGAAGTTCAAAAATCAAAATGTTCAAATATTTTTCAACCTTTTGAAGAGAGCATGGTCTATGATACCTATCCTCTTGAGGGATATGGTAATCTATCTCCATTTGCAGGTGGTCCGAAAACACTTTGAGGTGACCATTAGGGAATCTAAGACCTTTTAACTAGTGTGTTTTAGATGGTTTGATTGAACATAATGCCACCAAAACCTGTAAGAAGTTGTCTTGTAAAAGGGAAACATGGGGTTAAAGTGCCGAGACAAAGATAGCCAAGTCTTATAAATGATTTGGCTGTAAAATGTCCTTCCAAATTTCCTCAATGTTTTCCTCTTTCAGAGGAAGAAGGTGAGGAGGAGCATCCAATGAGCATTTAGGAGGCAGGTGGTCAATGGCTATGCTTGCTATTTGTAGAAGTATTGAGGACTCAAGTTACCAGCATGATCTCTGCTTTGTTAAACCCAAAGAGGAATAAGAAGAAGCAAGTTTCTGAAGTAATGAAAGAGCCAAATGCAAATACCTTCTATGTGCAAAGCATAGTCACCGCATTCGAATTCGCCTAGAAAAAAATCGAGGAAAAAAATCGGCACTAAAAAAATTGAGATAAAATTCATGATAAAATTCGGCTAAAGGAAATATACTTAAATTTGAGATAAAATTAGTTATTAAAATTAACAATATATGCGATAATATAAGTTATGCAATTGTTTTATATATAACTCGTTATCTAATATAACTTATAAATCAAAATATATTTGAACCAATGCATTGAAACTGTTAAAATCGAAATATATAGAAAGATATATTAATGTTTATTTTTATATATTAAATGGGCATGTCAGGAATATCTTAATAAACTCAAAATATTAATGCCACATAATAATGAGGCAGGCACGCATTATCAAACAGGTTGAAACTACAATTGAATGTCGAAGACCCCAGAAAATTTAATGGCAGGGACCGATTCGGGTGGCAAAAATGACAAAAAAACAAGGGCATGTTTGTGACGTAGCTTCATTCACTGTAACACAACCTCCTTCGACCTAACACAACTTTTGCAGTGTCCTCGATCTACAAGTAGAGAGGGTCATGATTCCCAGTTTTACAGAGCAAATGGAGATTGCAGATGAGATAAAGCTTTTGTGGTCAGAATAAACCTTGAAAACAGGGAGTTGACTTTTGTGAAACCCTAAAATGATTGGCGAATGAATTTACATGAATTATTAAACGATTTTTTATGATATTTGCTTGCTTTGAATTGCCATTCGATCCATACAAATGAAATCGTGAATTTTAATGAATTTGTTTCATTGTTTTGAGATTCGACAAATTTTGATATTTATCATTGAAATTCAGCGAATGCGGTTACATTGGTGCAAAGGCAAAAGCACACTAAAGATTGAAATTTGCAAAGATTAGACCTTGGAGATGGACTCAAGACACAGAGTAGGAGATTCTAGAATATACTCATTTTGCACAAATCAGATGTGCGAGTGTAACATGCAGAATTATGGAAGCTAATCAATGGTGATGATGATCTTCCTTTGGAGGTTTTGTTAGAGAATTCTTAGAGCACGCTAGAAGACCTTACCCACGTGCTTATTGACCAAGGTCAATGTAGTGGCCTTAGCTCAAATTTCACTCCAGCAACAGCAAATGAGAAAATGCTAGGAGAGGACTTGATCAAGACATTGATTTAGTTTCAGATTGATAGGTTCACTTCTAAAGTGTAATAATTCTTGATTAATACCTATATACTTTTTATTTATAAGTTTGACATTTATGAATTTGCAAGCTTTAGTGTAGTGCAAATTATGATAATTCCATTATGATGTATCACTTTTTTTCTATGTGATAGTTTTCAATTATAATTCAATCTTGAGTCATGACATGTCACATGAGAAAATTTGGGTGCTAAATATGTGAATCTACTTGTGATTCAATGTGTGGATCACTAAATTTGTGGGTGTGTGGCTCTTTTTGAATGTGTAATATGTATAATGCTCCTTGGGGGGTGGGGGTTATGTCCCTTATCCCTGGAAATCCTATAACCTGTGTTGCTTGTTCTATTGCCTTTTCGTGTTTCGGGGAAGGTGGGTATAGCCTTATAGACACTATGGTGCTTCCACATGTAGGGTTTTTTGATTAGGATGTCGCACATGTCCAACGGTGCCATGTCACAAAAGTTCTCATTCTTGAATATTTGATGGAATAAGGCAGGTGATACTATTGACTAATGCAAATCTCGTTGCGTTTATTCACCCACCCAATTGAGTAGGGCTACAAGTGAGGTGTTGTTGGCAGATTCAGTGTCTTGATTGCCTCAATAGAAATCAAGTTCTTCTGACTCCCATTGTCTACGATGAATTGCAATGCTTTCTCATTCACCCACATTTGTGAGTAGAAGAGATGCTCTTTGTCCTCTTGTAGTGAAGGGGTCGGAAAGTGGCGATGGTAGAGTACACATCTGCATCCAAAATCTGCTTCACTTTTCTCTGCACACATGGAGTTGAGGCAGAGGCTTGTTGTGTTTGATTGCTACGATTCTGTTAGAAGTGCCCTCCTTAGCTTGATATTCACTTGTGTTGTGCCACTTGATCTTATGGTTCGCACAACATTTTTTTAGTGTCTTTCTATGACTTCTTCCATGTTCGCTTCTTGTCTTGCTTCTGTAGTGGTGCATATTTTCCTGACTGATTGTTGTCACATTTGGTGCTGGCCTTTCCTTTCTTTGGATGTGACTTGTTGCTAGAAGACAATTCTTTCTTTCCTCTATGCTTGAAATTTTCTTCAATCTTGACTGCGTATCGGTAGGCTTCTCTCAATCTTTATATGTTCACAAACTCCATCACTTCCTAGATGTAATACCACAAGCCACTGTCGTTTTTGAGAATTCTATGCTTCTCACAGCCACATGTACCAACTCTTGCCGACAAGGCATGAAATCTTTTTGTAATGTCCCCAAATGGGATGAATTAGTGCAAAAGGGGTTTTCTCCAAAATCCACAAATCAGAAAATGCAATCAACAAACCCTAGATTGCAAAACAAGCTCTCAAAACTCTTAATGAACCCTATAAACCTTAGGCACCAAAAAAATAAGGTTTTATAAGTAAAATCCAGCCAACAACTTGTTCCGAAATAACTAAAAATGTGCAGGAAAAATTCAGAATTCAATTTGCACAAATAAGTACCTTTTTACCTATTTCCTGAAGCTTAAATGCCACAATATGGTGGCATAGAATTTTGATTTATTATCAAAATTACAGCTGTTGTTTAGAGTGAAATTCCTCTTCAAACCCTTACTAAAAATAGTCACGATTCTTCGAAAAATACTAGAAAAATTCTAGCGACCTATTTGGACATAGAAAATACCAAAATAACCCTTCTAGGTCAATCGCCCCACTTCCAAAGTGCTGGAAAAAATAGCAGAAAATTATAAAAAATATTCTTGCCTTCTGCTAGTGGAAAATACTTCGAAAACCTATCAAATAATTAAATAATAATTTTGCAAATTATTATTTAATTTTTCTCTCTCAAACCCTTCACAAATCATCCAAAATTTCACACAAATGATCAAAAAAATAGCAAATAAAATAAAATTATTTAATTTGCAAATTTTCGATCAGTTGAAGCTTTCAAACCCTAGATCCAAGCTCCCCAAGTGGTTCGCTCCACTTGTACAAATAGCATAATGAATTAGCAAACTCAAGATGCAAGGAAAAAATCACGAAACTCTCATAAACATGCAAACAAACCCTCCAAAACAATTCACCCCATTCCTTAGGGCGAGAACAAGATCTCCTTTAGCAATGGTGGTGTCAAAAGACACCTTTTAGATTGATCAATCACCAACAATAGCGAACCTCTATTGGGCATGCATCCCAATAGTTGTCTTCAAACATGAAGAACAATTTTATCAAAATTCAGCGTATCCTTTATTGTAGCCTTCGCCATGTATTTATATCTTCCAAAGAGGGTGAACCACTTTGGGAAGATAAAACATCTTTCTTTTCCTTTGCTTTAGCTCCCATGGTGACATCTCCTTTGTGAATAATATATTAATTAGTTGCCTTAATTTAAAAATAGAAATTAAAATTACTTTAAGGCAAATAAATTCATAATTAATTCATTTAAGCACTTTAGTAGTCAAAACCATTTTTTAAATATTCTATTAATTAAATAATAATTGCCTTATGATAAAAATTACTATTTCGACAATTAATAAATAGCTAATAAAATATAATCCCCCAAAAGGGCTCCTTTAGTCTATGGAGAAATAGACTAAAAGTTTTCAATACCTCTATGGAGAAATAGACTAAAAATTTTCAATACCTGTTTAGTCATGATGTAGAAATGGAGACATTACAGTCCTCCCCACTCAAAATTGCTTGTCCTCAAGCAATTGCAAAATCTAAGTGGGTGTCCCAACACTCCTTATCAAACAATGTCCACATTTATCGATTTTCCAATGAAGGAAATCCTCATGTCTTCTTCATACTTCTGTTCTTGTACTTTGGGGGCTGCCCCCAAGTGCTATATGTGTCCTCATGGCCTTCCAAAGGCTCCACATGTTCTCAGCGAAACACCCCTTTCAATACCAAGTGGTGGATGAGGAAGCTCCTTTCCCTTATACCCTCCAAGGAAGTGATATGTGGCCAAAAAGTTAGAATTAAAAACATAATAGAATTTGATTACGTTGCTGCCACGAGGGTAATGACTCCCCAAGTGCCATCTTAGAACTCTCCAATCATGCAAAAAGACATCAGCTAGGTACCATCTTGTTAACTTACCATGATGTGAGGTGTCAAGATAGTACAATTCAACATATATGGGCTTTCTTGTGCACGCCATGTGCCCTACCAAAGTCTGCCCCTTATCAACATTCCCATGTATGCATGTAACACTCCATAAGCTCATCAAGAGTCCCCAAATGCTTTCCAATGAGAGTTGTATCCTCTTCATGCATGTGCTACTTCTATTACTTGCGAAAGGAATCCAAACATGCATGTTTCCAAAACCTTGCAAAAGATGGAATGTACCCCAAAAATCAGTTTTTCCTCCATGATACTGCTGTAAATATGTCTAATTCTGATTTTTCATGACAAAATTCAGAATTAATACTTGCATTTTTTCCTCTTCCCATGATCTATCCATCAAAACTTCTTTCCTTCTCGTACTTGTACCTAGTATGCTGCTCAAGCGAATTCAATGTGTTATGCAACTCAAAATAATAGCTATCATACCTCTTATCATGCTTCAACCCTGTCCACAAGGTCCCCTTATGAGTTGAAACCTCTCCCCATAGATTGTGCATGCAAATATGTGGGCTGTCATAGTAAAACACAGCCATGCCTCTACTTAGAAATTTTAATCTGTTCATTACGAAGTTGATCCGTAATGGTCACTCTAACTCCATGCTCCCTCAATAAACCATCATGGACTTATGCTCTGTATGAAGAAGATCAAGACTGCAAAACTGAACCAAATTAATATGCTTAGCAAGGCTGCCCATAATTAAATTCATCTCATGGAAAAGCACTAGAGGATGTGTGCTCCCATAGTGTGCATTTCATGGTGTGCTAGGCCCTTCTTTATACCATATCAATCCTTCTTCACTTCGAAAGTATAGTCTTTCCATTTGTAGAATGAAAACAAGCTTAACCAAATTGGAGAACATACCTTGCAAAGTGCACATCATAACCATTTAAACCCATTGGTAAGGAACCTCTTATGTAAGATGTATGTCCTTCTCTTGTCTTCCCTTTGTTAGCTTCCTCACACATGTATGCATCATCAAACCCCACCAATACTGGATTTTATCCCTTTTTATATATTGTTGTACTTGCCATGTTAATTCAGAATTTTGGGAGCAATTGATTTCAAATTTGGTCCATGCATGAACTCTCCTCGTGAACCGAAACATATTCTGAGAGGGCAATATTATGCTTGTATGTAGGCGCTGGAATTGACTAGATGTTTCTGAATTTTTTGAGTCATAAATTTCAGACTTCAATCTAACATATGCATGATAAAAATCAGAACTAGATAAACTTACCAATGGTGTTGTAGTGTCCATTCTTTTGCAAGCACATGGTTGTCTATGATGTCTCATAACAGCCCTATCATTGTTCCTTTCATCCTCCTTCATACTCAAAAAATATCCTCCTATCATGTCAATTGATGAAGACAAAAGAGCCTCTTGGTGTCGATAATTGTGAACTTGAATCAATGAATCTCCATGCCTCAATTTGCAAACCATATCATTCATTTTATCACTTTTAGTGACTTCACTGTCATGTATACAATCATTATAAGATAAATAGACATCTTTTATCAATAAAAGATCTTTACCTTGCACTTATTTTATTTCATGCTCCTTGGTTTTTTCTTCTCTTTTATCATCCACTTGCACCCCTTATGGACTGTCCCAAAGTGCCATCTTTTGGTAGCTCACATTCCTTCTTTAAATCTGATTTTTCTATTTTATTAGCCTCTTCATGAAGGGTTGTCCCTTCATTCTTTTCCTCCAACTCTCCATGTAGTTCAATACTCTTTTCTTCTATGTGCTCCACTATCAAATAAGGCCTTAATTTTTCCGCACAAATATTTGCAACTTTTTCAAACAACATTTGGGCAACTGAAAATTTATTCTTTTCTAACCTTAAACCTGCCAATAAGATAGACAACAATGACTCGAAAAGATCATCACTTTCATTGAGTGTTAAGGTCATCACCTTTTGAATGGAAGTTATACTTTCTATAGGATTTTTACTTGCAACTGTAAGGAAATGTTGGAACATTTCAAGAATAAGTGTATCACACTCTAAATCCAACATTAACACACAAGATTTGACTTTTGCCATATTTTCTAGAATAGTGATCCTCTTAGTAAAATAAGAACTTGTGATATCACCAAGACCTTCAGAACTTTCCACCATCAACTGAAATATTTCTTTCATGATGTTGTCATTGTATCGCTGTTCCGAAGCTATCATCCTTGTAATTTTAATAATACAAGTGATAGCTGCAAGTCTCACATCGAATCTGAATGTCCCAAAATCTTGGGTCTAGCCAAATAAACCACCAAAAGATTCATTGTCTAAAACATAGACTTAGAATCTGATTGTCCTATCATGATCAAACATTTTGCTGTTTCCTCTAAAATATTGAGCAAAACATTTTTTAAATGATGTGGATGCTCAAATTTTTTTCTCAATCTGTGAAGTTTTGTTTTGAATTCATCTTCACTCATTAACTCCATGATTCATAGACTATGCATCCAAATCTGCAAACACAAACCCTCACATGTTAGACAAGATCAATGCTCTAATACCACTGTAATGTTCCCAAATGGGATGAATTAATGCAAAAGGGGTTTTCCCCAAAATCTACAAATCTGAAAATGCAATCAACAAACCTTAGATTGCAAAACAAGCTCTCAAAACCCTTAATGAACCCTACAAAGCCTGGGCACCAAAAATATAGGGTTTTATGGATAAAATCCAATGAACTCGTTCTAAAATAGTTGAAAATGTGCAAGAAAAATTCAGAGTTTAATTTGCACAAATAAGTGCATTTTTTCCCTGTTTTATGAAGCTCAAATGCCACAATATGATGACAAATGTTTTTGATTTATTATCAAAATTACAGCTGCTATTCAGAGTGAAATTCTTCTTCAAACCCTTACAAAAAATAGTTACGATCCTTTAAAAAATACCAAAAAAAATCCAACGACCTATTTGGACATAGAAAATGCCAAAATAGCCCTTCTAAGCCAATCACCCCACTTCCAAAGTGCTGAAAAAAATAATAGAAAATTATAGAAAATATTCTTGCCTTCCGCTAGTGGGAAATTTTTCGAAAACCTGTCAAATAATTAAATAATAATTTTGCAAATTGTTATTTAATTTCTCATTCAAACTCTTTACAAATCGTCCAAAACTTCACAAATTATCTAAAAAAATAACAAATAAAATAAGATTATTTAATTTGCAAATTTTAGATCAATTGAAGCCTTCAAACCTTAGATCCAAGCTTCCTAAGTGGTTCGTTCCACTTGCAAAAATAGAAAAATAAATTAACAAACTCAAGATGGAAGAAAAAAACAGGAAACTCTCATAACCATGCACACAAACCCTCCAAAGCAATTCATCCCACTCTTTAGGGCAAGAACAAGATCTTCTTTAGCAATGGTGTGTCAAAAGACACCTTTTAGATCGATCAATCACCAACAGTAGCGAACCTCTATTGGGCATGCATCCCAATAGTTTTCTTCAAGCATGAAGAACGATTTTATCAAAATTCAGCATATTCTCTATTGTAGCCTTCGCCATGTATTTATATCTTTCAAAGAAGGCGAACCACTTTGGGAAGACAAAACACTTTTCTTTTCCCTTGCTTTAGCTTCCATGACGACATCGCCTTTTTGAATAATATATTAATTAGTTGTCGTAATTTAAAAATTGTAATTAAAATTACCTTAAGGCAAATAAATTCATAATTAATTCATTTAAGCACTTTAGTGGTAAAAACTATTTTTAAAATATTCTATTAATTAAATAATAATTGCCTTTTGATAAAAATCACTATTTCGATAACTAATAAAATATAATATCCCAAAAGGGCTCTTTTAGTCTATGGGGAAATAGATTAAAGGTCTTCAATACTTGTTTAGTCATGATGTGGAAATGGGAATATTACACTTTTTCATTCCTAGTCTCGACCTTGGCACAATCTATGCAACTTTTTTATTTGGTTATCATAATTCTCTACTAAGTAATATTCATCTTTGATAGCTTCTACAAAATCGTCTGATGTTTTATTTGGTGCTACTGTGAGAGACAAATCACCATTGTCTTCACCTCAAAGACAATATAATCCCCACCGTTTTTTGACATTCAAGGAAACTTTCAAGAGTGTGAATGTTATCTTTTCATTATCCAAGAAATTATTCATAGAGAAATGTGATACTAGTTGGTTGAGTCATTTTCCAATTCTTTAGCATCATTTTTTCCCTCAACTAGAGGAATGCCAAAATTTACTTGTACCTTGAAGGGTATGGGACTCTCAAAGGACTTGATTGATGATGGTCTGGGTGCAACCTCAGGCATGACTCGAGACAAAATGTTCAAAAATTGTGCCATCTTGTCCCTCCTTTTCCTTTCAAGGGCTTCATGAAACAATTCTTCGAAAGGACCTCCCATCTTTTCTGTTGCCATTTGAGATCATTTTAACTCCAAAGGGGGATAAATTTAAGGGTTGTGTGTCTCGCGACCATGCTTCTTGTATTCTAACCTCGTTTGATGGGACATGCAAGAATAAAACAAACTGATCCGATACCAATGATCTGAATTACATGTGTAATTTGGTGGACAACACACTAGTTACAAAATTTAATATGTTATGAAACGGAATTGAAATTTACAGAACTGAAAATGCAAAAACAATAGTATTTTATTGCAAATGAGAGTGTATACAAAGAGGGAATATTTGTAGGAGAGGTGTTTCCTTTAAAATCTATATTCTTCATTCTGTATTGTCTACTTTATGGCTATACAATGTGGAGACCGGAAAGTTACTACAAATAGTAAATGAAAGGTTTTGAATGGGAACTGAAGGGTCACCCCCCATGGCAATGATGTGTATCCACCATAGAAGAGGAAATCAACAACCAAAAATGGATAAATAGTTGAATTTTGGCTGATGATGGTACTATTTTGGTGGTGCCATTTATCAGGGTCATATCTCCTTGACCATTGATTGGAATTTGAAACTGTTATATACGTTGGAAGGCTCATGAAGCAAACTAGTTTAGATGCCTCAAAAGAATGCCTTTGGAAAACCTTATGGTGCATTTGGTCAAAGTTCCGAAGGTCAAATTCTGCTTTGAGGGGCCAAAAACATGAAATACAAAGTAGAAAATACCAAAAAATTAGATTTTCGGAAATATTCAGAACTCTGCTGAGAATGGCTATCTGGGTCACTCTTTACCTATAAAAGGTTGAGCTTCTCTCATGTAGATATGGCATGTGTGTCCTTCGAGAAAACATTTAGCATGTGGAGTATAAATGCATAAGAGCAATATGATTTTACACATTAGATTTTATCAGCACCTTCAAGGTGAAGAGCAGAGCCTATGATAAGTGAACAATTGTTTTTTTCACAATCAACCAGATAAACAATTAAGATAAGATTTTTGAGCAGAGCCTATGATAAGTGAACAATAGTTTTTTTCACAATCAACCAGATAATAACAATTAAGATAAGATTTTTTTATTCTTTGACATTTCTTCCGTGACATGACAGCTAGGGTGCATCCCATTTATGTGTACCCTTATGTGCATCCATTAGTCACATTAGTGCCTTCAACAAGGGTTTCTCTTAAATTTGATTCTTCACAATGCATTGTTATCTTCATTCTTTCTTGTAAATAGAGGTTTATGGAGGTGCAGCTCCAACTTTTGGATATCTAATTCTGATAATTTTAGGAACCTTTTTCTTTTCCACAGTGTCTTTGTTCAACATCCACTTGTGCAATGTGGATTGATATCTAGTAATGTTGAAAGGAATGGGAAGCTAACCCGAATGGTATAAATTAATTTAGTAAAATTGTTTCCTGTGAAGGGAATTCTAAATTTTTTGATCTTTCATAGTACTCTATAACAATCCTTGCCCAATCTGCCCTTGTCGCCATTTGCTGCCTTATAATTTTTTCAAACACTTTGTAAGCAAAGTGCTTCTTGCTAGTTTTTGTCACAGTTTGATGATTTGTTTGAATGACGATGGATTAAAGCTTCAAGTGTTTATAGAACAATGCAAGAATGACAATGCTAAGTTATAGATGCAAGATTGACTTCTTTTTTGTTCTTTTCTATGCAATTAGATTAATTCACAAAACAAACTAATCACTTACAGCCAATGGACATTTAGTCGAAAAGTTGGCATGCGACCTACTATCTCAATTCAAATGCTCAAAAGATAACTATAAATAACTAGAAACTTGTGATTCTTATTTGTATTGATGATTTGATACAATGCTCCACTAGACTAGCCAAGACTCTTGGCATAAACAAGAATTACAATTATATGGTATGCTGGTATGAAAGATGCACACCTACAGCTGCAAATATAAACTATACTAAAGGATGAATTGTATGCAATGAACCCTGGTTGGATTGAGGCGCCCTTGAGAATAGATGAAGGAGCAAGCAATTTCCAAGTGAAAGGATGATCTCCCAAGCCAAATCGAATTTTCCAAACCAGCTGCCCCTGTTCTGGGCTGATCTCAAATTTAAAATAATATGCAATGAATATGCGCTGTCTCAAGCATCTAATATCATCTCCATGCTCCAAGGAAGTGGGTGCACCAAGCCAAGCAAAGAATCGATGCAAATTGGAACCCCCACAAGCAAAAACGTCCCTCCTAATGGCATCCTTCCTTGACTGTAAATATCTGATTTTTATATCAGATTTCTCTACAATGCAATCCGCTCTCTTAATCAAGGAAAATCGATGTCAAGCTATATAGAAACCAACACCAAAAGATAGCTATGCAACCTCCACAAATTCACCAAATCGATTTCTCCAAAATTGGCCAATGGCCACAAATTTTGCTCCAATTGAGATGACTGAAATATCACCTCCAAAATGCAACCTTTCAAGAGATATTTCACTCCCTCAGTTATGCTATCAATGGAAATTATCGTTCCCAAAGACAAATTGATTCACTGCAGAAAACTCTAGGCTCCACCAACATACCACAACAAAGACCACATCAAATCTGGATGATTCATAATGGCAGCCCACACCTCCCTTTATACTTTTTTAATTCTTTTCCTTCATTTGGGAAGCTTCTAGAAACATCATAATATTTTATTATTATTTTTCCCTTTTAATATATTATATTTACACTTTAATATAAATTAATGAATTATAACATAAAGTACAAATATAACATCATCTTGTAACATGAGGTTTCTAAAAATAGAAACATTCTAATAAATCATTAGAAAACCTCTAGAATATGTCGAAACTTCCCCAAAGAAACCAACTGCGATTTGGCTCACTGCGGAGAAGACCCTCTAACCATGTCGTATTAGCCTACGAGGGCCACTGATAGGCTAATCATGTCAAAAGTACAATGTCTAGCTAGAAGGGGACATTACATACTTCACATGGTTTTTTCAAAATCACCCGAAATAGCTATCTTCTGGGGCAATGTCCTAAGCAATATCTTACGAAAAATTTAAAATATAACATATTTGTTAAACGAAAAAAAAAGCAAAGCCTATACCCACACGCTATGCAACTGAAAATGACCTTATTGGGGATATTGTATTATCTCAACATGCATTTATTTCATGTGAGTACTTGTAACATATAAAAGATTTGATGAAATACAATTATTTTGGGGAATCCTTCTCATATTAATAGGAAAAATGTAAAATTCAATGCTCTTTTTCAACCATGAGTTTTCTGCAAAGGGTATCACAGGGTCTATTCTGTAGAAGCTTCTGCTACTAAAATCATCCTTCATCATGTTTTAAAAGGATAATGATTGCATCTCTGTTTCTGATGTATATAATTGTGAGGTAATTCTATTCTTACAAAAGCCACAGCTAGATATATATATTTAGAGACATGGATGTTGAATATTGAAACATAAGACATTTCCCATAATGGAATGTAAGTGCTATTTGATAGAGGTGATCATCAATATTTGTCTGATTTTGCAACAGGTGGACTTGGAAAGTCTTGTTCATTCTCGGCAACTTAATATTGTGGTTATTGGACAAGATGCCCTGGGGACTGATGATGAGGTGATTGATCTTTGTATGTGAACTTGTAGCCACTTGATACGAAAATGAAGGGAATGCTTATTTCCCATTGAATAATTGTTGAATTTATTGTTCTTCGTTTTGACCTTTATGTTAACACTTTTCCTACTTAGATGATTGATGGTGATGTATTCTAGATATATTCTGTAGTGATAGTGCCTTCTCATTTAAGGTTGCACGGTTGGATCAGGCTGCTTCAGTGTGCACAATCCTTGTGGAAGAGTACAGAGACCATGCTTGTGATCTCCTGCAACATCCTTTTATAAGGAAACTTTTGGTACAGTTTCTCATTCAATTTTTTGATATTTGGATTCCAATATCTGCAGCAGTCTCCATTAATCTTCAATATTTTGTCCACCGTTTATCCTTTGTGGACTTACTACTCAGGAAATCATAATTTCTGCATGTTAGTTCTTTATCATGGCCAAGTCTTAGGGCAAACTGCACCTATCAGCTTGCAGGTATTCTTGTAGATACACAGAACCTTGACACGACTGCAGTGTTCTTCACAACAAGGGATAGAGTAGCTGTTGATTTACTGTTGGTTGGTGGCAGTCAGTATAATTGCAATGTCCTTTTTGGTCAATGTATGTTCTTCCATCATTTGTGTTTTATTTAACAACCAGAAGTAATTTTATATCAGGGATGTATGATTGCCTTAATTTAGGTTGTGCATTGATGTCTTTTTGCTTCTTTTTCTTTTGTTGTAGTGAATCAGGATCATAATGATAGTTCATTAGAAGAAGCAATGCAAAGAAATTATGGAGAGCCTCCAAATGATTCTGGTAGGGTCATCAAGTATTTCATTTTTTAAATTTTATCAAAGTCTTAGCTTTTAAGAATGAGACAGAATGTAAGGAAATCGGAGATGAGGAAATTTATGTCAAGATGGGGACTCTGAACTTCAGCCATTATTTCTGGAGTATTGCATTCGCATGAGTCTATTGCCTGTTAGGTTGCATCCTGTCATCTTCCTTTTAAGATGTTTAGCCTGTTAGCGTTCTCACATTTCTCATGTTACTTTAGGGTGGATCTTATCATGGGAATATTTAAAATTAATTATATTGTATTCCCCAAAAAATATGATATATCTTAATTATTTACATTAGTAGATGGTTTTGAACTGAAAATTGGATTTTCTGATTAAGTTATCCTCATCCTTAGACTTTTTGTTTTATCATGTATAACGTTTTAGGATTCGAGTTTTCTATATTCAGGGGGTGAAATCCACTTAGTTGTACTGACCATGAAATTGCAAAATAAATCATTTCTTTATTGCAAGATGAAATCCTTAGGTATTAGACAGTTTGAGAGCAGTAGACAAGATAAGGTGAAAGTATTGTTCATTAATAAATTGTAGTTTGCTGATTTTCTGCCTCACAGTTGTATCACGATTTTGCTTCTTTTTCTTTTATTATTAATTTTTGCAGTTTGCTTGGATATGTCATGCACTTCCTGATCTACTGTAATAGTATGATGTATTGGGCAGTTTGATTGGCCACTCCTTCCTTTGCAATGGCCCATTTTGTGTTCCTGGCAGTTTAGTCTTATCCGCCATACTGCATTATGCTATTGATATTGATAGGACAGTATGTTCTTGTAAGTTTTGTACATGGCTCAGAAATCTTTACATATGTCATTGATGATTCTCATGTGATGTATTTAGCGCTTCCATTGACTGGCTTTAGTCATAAATGTTGGTGTTCTTTCATTCTTTATTATGGGCCACTTGTCTGTCATAGTGTAGCCTTGTCCAATAAGTAGAGTTAGAGAGGTTTTCAGGGAGTAAAAGCCTATATGTGTACATTGTATAACTAGTCACCTATGAGAAACATCGTTCATTTTCTTTCCAAGTACGTGTGCAAAAGACTTCGTCCTAGCTGGCTACTTGGATGAATAAACATATATCACTGTACCCTCTTAAATCTCTTGAATCAGATTCCAGACTCACTGACACTTATAATTTGTCAACTTCAATTCAATTTGTTTGTACCTAATAATCTAAACTATGGATATTCATTTGTTGGTGGTAACCTTATGACATGGCCATTCATATATGGGTACTTTGATTTTGTTTAATCTTAAGGCAAGCTTGTGCCTCGGCTGATGGATTGTGGTAGAAGGGGATATTGCCTATCTTATTATATTTTGCTGTTGATATTCCTCGTATATTATCCAGGTTAAAATAAATTCCTCATATCTCAGCCAGCTTAGAATAAGGACGGTTTCCTATGTTCATTGATATGTCTTCTAGGTTACTGTTTGTTTGCAGATGGTTTTGGGTGTGAATGTTGGGATTGATTCCAAGTATTTGAAGCAAACAAATAAGACATCAGCATTGAACTCTACACGTGTAGATTCTTAAGCTTCAATAAATGGATGCAGATAAGATGAATTTTAAAATTTTACACAGTGATTTTAAATTATGTTTTCTATAGTCTATGTTTTTCCCTTTAATTTGTGGCCCACATTTTCTATGTTTTTGGAACATAACAAAATAATCCTTCTCTAGATTACCTTGAAATGAATGAAAGAACGAAATGACATCTTAGGTGATGTTCAAAGCAGATACCCTTTTTGGACGAAAACTAATATTACATAAAATACAGATCCTGCTCTTTTTATATAATTTTTTTGGAGAAATGCATCTTATCTTCCTTTATGGAACAGACGAAAGCCCTTCATCTAACAACACGGTTACAAGGACAGTCTTTCCCTAAGTAAGCCAAAAAAAGATGGCATCTGAGCTTGGGCCTAAAGAGGCAACTCAGCATCTTCACAAAAATATTTGAATTTAGATTTAACAAGCAAAGTCAACTTCTTGTTCAAAAAGTTTTAGCTCCCCTAAGCTAAGAGGTGAAGGGTCCTCATGAAACGTGGCCTTGCACTTTGACTTTCCCAGGAGCTGAACCATTTGCCATAATTTTTTTTGCTCTTCCTAATCATCTAAGTGTCTGCGAGAAGATTCTATCTCCAAGGTAGAGGGGTATTAAATAAATAATTATACTATGCTTGAAACCAAGCCCAAAAGTTTTAAGCAGAAGGGCATTTCTAAAAACCATGATCAATATAGTGCTCTCTACCACAGTTTACATAGAAAATCTGTATCACCAACTTTGTGAAGCCTTGCCTTAACTGCCAAACTGTGGTGGAGTATTAACTATTACAATACCTTGCACTTGAGAGAAGTTCAATACTTCTGGATCGATTGACATTGTATTTGCCGAAGGGTATATATGATTTCCCACTCTCTTTTTTTCAGTTCAATATGTAAACCATTGTTTCAGAGGCCTAATGATGATATTGCCTTACGGATTCACAAAAATGGAGGTTTTCAACATGCAATTTGTGAAGTGTCTATATGAATTGCATTTCTAGGATAGACATCATGATGTTTCATGTTCAAAATGAAAGGCTGAGACTATAATTTTGGAAAAGAAAAAAACAAAACTTACAAATGATATTATCTTGTCAGGTGGGTCCGAGTTGGTGTGTGTTGTGTTTTCCCACCTCCTTCCACTTGGAACTGATTTATTTATATAAGGAGCTCTGGATCTACAATCTCTCATCTTTCTCATCTTGATGAGGGATCTTGAAGGAGATACGAAATGTTCACGTGGTTTCTCTCCATACATGGTTATTTCCAAAAATTCTTTGACAGTATCTTCATGTAATAGAAATGACTCACATTCATTGGAATACCTGACAGAAAATGAGCATGGTCATTCACGATGTTACAACCCTGAAATATGCAACTTAATGAATGATAAAATCAAAAGGTAAAAACATGAATCATACAGACATATATTTGGTATTTACCAAATGAATTAAAATTCTCAACTATAAATAATAATAAAACATTCAACCATTAGATCTTCAATGGTGAAAATCATTATATAGAGTTTAGGTTTTTCGGCTACAATACTTAGGTCCTTTTGGATCCTCCTAGGTACATACCCTTAGTACAATTTGAGCCCCGTTTTCCTTGTTTAAACTTCGAGTAATAAGCTTACTTTATAGCACATCAGATGAGAGTCTAGAGGGGACATGAGGAGAAACTTATACCAGAACTTGGACTGTAACATATCTCCTTTAAAAAAATCTCATCCCCCTCAATGAGGATGCTAGCGTCCCATGTGAAGGATTTAGAATTGCAGGTAGCATCTTCTAAGGGCTTGCCACACCACTCAACGAGGTATTTCTTGATTTCCTTGATCCAGAGTTTCCTTGGTCTCTCATCCGTAATCTTGATTGGATTATGTATTTCCTGTTCAAGTTCTTGAACATATGCAGGCGACATTTTGTCAAAAAGAGAGCTTTATTAGGAAAACTACCATGGAATACTAGGTGGGCTGGAAATAGCTTCAATTGGTGAATTGCTTCATTTATTATTCCACTGTTGGCACCATGATGTGTGACATGAAGTCATACCTGTTATACTTTTTTTGTATTTAAGAGAAGACCTTGTTGGCAAGTTGACCAAGGCATTATTAGTAAATCGAAGCTGCAAAGAATGGATTCTAAACTCATATTTAGGTGGTTTTAAAGACAAATCCAGCCATCATTTTCAGTTGTTTCCTGTTCCTGTGACTTTTCTGATATCAGAAAGGATTGTTGGCTGGGTTCTTTACCTATTTGGTAGGTGATTGATCAAGAGAAAGATGCTGGGTTGGTGGTTGTTCTAAAATTGTTTGATACTGTTGTACACAACACTCTAAATGTTGAAATCAAGTGGCTCTGGTCACAACAACTTATTCTGGTAAAATTGTTAATTAGAAATGGCTGCAAATCACTGCATACTTATCGTTTTTAGATAATTGTATGTGTTTCCTTTTAAGGTTTGGTTTTAGGATAAATTTGAGGCCTGATTGTAGTATTTTTTTTTTTTTTTGAATAAATAAATTGTATAAGCCGTAGAGGACCTTGTTTAGGGTGGCACATGAGAGAGACATCGGGGAAAGGCGTGGAGCTTGACAGAACAAGGTGAATGAAGTGTTTGTGTGTGTGTCATAGGGTCTATAATGGATCATGTTGGTCAAACGAGTCTTCCTCTAGTTGGCAAGTGTAAGGAAGGCCCTGCATGCCTATGTTATGAACACTTCCTATGAAAATATTATAATCTTTTGACTACATTACCCATGGGCTTAGCATAGATGTTATCTATTTTAGATATACGTTGGGATGTGTAAACACTTATATGGTTTAATTCATAGTATGGTTGTTAGCAGCGGTCTCTAGAAATCCTTGTCAGGACATACTAAAGTTGTAGTCTAACTCTATTCATCCATAATTGCAATGTAATCTGTCATCAGAGGGGCTTAGTTGCAATTTAACTTCTTCGGCTATGAACCACAAATATTCAATATAGCATATTCAACATGGTATTGTGGAATTCAGCTAGACTGAGACTTGTGAAAGATACATATACTTGCTATAAGGAAAATATTCATAAGAAAACCTTGCAAACTGTATGTATGTATCCATGCATGCATGCATGCGATACATGATACAACAAATAAATACAATTTCCTATTCTCCAGTAATATAGCAATCCATACTTGACAACCTTTTCTTAGTGCTTGCTATACAATATTTATAGTCTTCATGGCTCTTTGGCTTCTTGACTATTCCTTTCTTCTTCCTCACTTTAGGGGGTATTCACCCTTCCGTTTATCTTATCCATTTACAATAATGGTTACAAAATATGCATGCGTTGCAGTTAGAACCTACACAAAATGTTTGCAAAGTGCTATTTGCAATTCCCTACTAACACTTTTCCTGACTTATATAGTTATCTCGTTGTGAGACAAAAGATGTTGTTGAAGCTATGGTGGCCATATTCGTATTCGACCATTGGGCGATCTTCCTTGTAGCCTTCTCATCTATATGCTGAATTGAAGCTCCACTCATAGTTTCACAAGATGTGCCGTTTGCTGGTTTTCTTCTTGTGCACTACGTAGCCGCTCTCATCTATGCTGAATTGAAGCTCCACTCGTAGTTTCACAAGAAGTGTCATTTGCTGGTTTTCAGTTCTTGTGCCACTACTTAGCCGCCCTTTTGGGTTTTCAACTAAGCAACATACCATCCTACCGCCCTTTATGGGTTTTTAGTAGGTTGGTATAACAAGGAGGCTGCTCTTTGCGGGTTTTGCAAAGACTTCACCGTACATTTCTTTTTCAAAACTTGGACTCGCTCCAAATCGATCAAAATTACATAGAATTATTATACCTTATAGTGGTGGTGTAGGTGACAATGGAAAAAACTGACTTGCTTGCCCCGAACTTTGTTGCGACGATGAGGATGCTTCTGGTGTGGCTTGGATTTGCAGAGTTGGATGGCTTGGGGTGCCTTGTGGTCCTTGTTGAGTTTGTGGCGCTTGGATTAGTGGGGCTTGCTGAACTTGCTATGTGTGCAGTGGCTCTACGGGTGGAACATAATTGGGCTCCTCAAGGAAGTCCTTGATCGATGGCAAAATATTTATTAGATCTGCCTTATAGGATCACCAGTTTGCTAGACCTTCCCGCATCATAGTGAAGAACGTGCATAGTTGTGCCAATATTTGCATGATACTGCCCATGTCGTCTTTGCCGATGGTTTCTATAATGAAATTACTATATCGCTAAAGTAGAATCACAACAATAAATAACAATGTGATTGAAATAAGAGCAAAATAATAAAGTATATGACTAAGCCACTTTGGGGGGACAACCTCCACAACCTTACAATAAGAATATAATTCTCAATATGATGATCAAATACTCACAACTACCTCCTAGATATACCTATTTATGCTACGGAAACTCCCTAGGCTGACCCTTCTAATAATATGAAGCTATAAAAATGATCATATGACTTAATTAAAGGTTATGCGAGCTACAAGTCAGCCACACATCCCAATACACACTATAGGCTAAGGGTGTAGCAGTTTCAATAAGTGGCATTTGTTTGACAATATTTCCATCCATCTTGGCCTTATATGCTCAAAGCTTTTCACAAATCTATCTTCTTGGACTCTGGCAAAGGTACTTCGTAGAATCTCTAGTTCCTAAATCCTTATTTGCTGCATAACACTATCCTATATTGCAGAATCTTGGCTAAGGCTGCATCCCTTTTTATGTCATCTTCACTGTTCACAATGACAACTTGTGCCTTATTTGTTTTTGAAATATCTTCTTGATTGTCCTTCATCATCTCTTGATGCAGTGATTTCCAATCCAATGGTTGCAACTTGCACTGAAACTTGGCCTGCTTGCAATGTGGTCGTTGTCAGCATCTTCTACTCCAACAACAGGTTGCAACATTATTGCTTGTGTATCATCTTTTTGGCATTGCCCATGTGCCTTGATCACTTCTAGTCATTAGGTTGAATGCCAATCTTCTGACAGCTTAGTCACCATCGTAGTAAGTAGTAGATGCTTGGACATTACTTGATTGCCCATGACTTGTTGCACTAACCCTAGGTAATTCTCATCAATGGCCTTTTGCACCTTTGCAATAACATCCTTGTAAGTGCATTTGTCTTGCGTCAATTATAGTGCAGTGTTACCAAAGGAGGTTGTGAATGCATCTGCACCTTCTACTTGCTTCTCTATTGCCAATTGTGTCACATTGACTACTTTGTCTGGTAGGATCGTCAACGCACGTTGTGTTGGTTACGGTATTGGTTTGCTTTGTGAGGGTCGCAGATGAGTGGTGGGCATCACATAAGTAGTCCGCCTTGTGGTTGTGCCTTGCATATTGAGCCATCAAGAGCTGAGTCTGTCATCACCTTATTGCGACTTTTCCCCTTGTGAGCTTGTCCTGCTCGATCCGAACCCCACAATTATTTGGTCTTCTTGTGATTCCAATTTGCCCCAGCTTGCCACTTTTGTATCTGAACCTTGGTTCGTGGGACCCATGCCTTGGCCCTATTGCTTTACGATGTCAGTGTATTGGCCGAAAGTGGTGGCGTGCGGATGGTTCCTGCCCCATTGATACTTGCTTTTTGCATCTTGCGCAACCTTGAGTTGCATCTCTTTCTCCTTCTCAGCCTTTGCATGTTCCTCCTTGTCTTCTTTCTCCTTGATTCTTTTTGCTTCCTACTTATGCCTCTCTATTTCCTTGCGGGTCTCCTCTTGAAACTCTTCCTCTTCTTGCTCCTCCTTTTCCTTCTTAGTCTGAGATTTGTCTACCTGCTTGTTTGCAATTCTTTCTTTTTCAACTTTTTCCTTTTCAGTCCATTTTTGTACAACTTTGTCTTGCATAGTCTTTGTGTTGGCTTCTTGTTCCTTGCGAGTTTCTTCTTCTATATTTCCTTCCCCGTCCTTTGCAACTTGATCTTGAAATTGGGCTTATCTTTCTCCTTCACAACTTCTTCTGCCTCCTTCGTAGCTTGAGTGTGTGACTTCACAGTATTTGCAAAAGGTTGCCCCTCCCCTATGCCTTGGTGCTAGGGTTGGTTTGGGTGGTTTGAAGAAGGCGACTTTTTACACTGTTCAATAGTTACTCCCAAGAATTCTCCTGAAATAGGCACTCCGATTTTTTGGGCAACAACATTGATGGGATAGGATACCCTTAAAGGAATCCATGGCAATCTTGGATCTTGGGGGGGAGTAAGTGTTGCGACCCTTGGTAGAGAATGTGGAGGAGTCTTTGAAATGAGGGTAGAAAGGAGAGGTGGACGTGGCAATGGAGAATTAGTAACTTGCGGTGGAGATTGTGATCGTGATTGTGGTGGGGTAACTGCAATGTGCTGCAAAAATTGGCCTTAAGGGAAAGATGGTGGTGTTGATTGTTGCATGGCCAAGGTAGATTGATTTAGCACAAAACTTAACTTTGGAAGCCGATAGTTGCAATATCTGCTACTTCCTCTCGCATGTCTTCAATCTTGTGTCCTTTTGTAATGCTTCCAGCTCCTCTTGTTGTGGTTTTGTGAGGCTGGCTGCAATACCTTCCTTCCAACCGCAATAGGTGTGCTCAACCTTTCTCCCCATGGAGTGTGTGGTTTCTTCTCCCATATCTCCAGTTAAATTCTTACCAATTTGAATGGGTTTGTGTTGGGTTCATTCTCCTCCTTGTCACTAGAAAGGTTGACCTTCATATAGAGAGTTGGTGGAAATTGTCTTGCAAGCTCCTCATTGTGTTTCCTTGTCAATGGTTGGCTTGGGCTTGTTTCAACTTCCCTTTCCGCATTTAGTGGACCAAAAATTGGGATTGGAATGATTGTGTCTTGGTCACGAGACTCATCTTAGTGTTTGTTAGGATCTCAATGGCCAAGAATTCCGACCAATTGAACTCCTAATGTAGTTGGATCATTTGATGTGTGATATCAATAAGCCCCTTAGTAACCTATTTCGAACCTTTTGTTGTTTGCCAATATTGCTACATAATGCATTTGCCGAGAACTCGCCCTGCTTTGTAGATGACTACCCTGATGGGGATGGCATGAGTTCACCTAGTTTTGAGAATGCTACATCGGTGTCAGCATGCATGGCACATTCGTGTACTTATATGGCTTCAATAGCTTTCCCTTTGCTTGTAACCCTATTGCTTTTGCAACTATCACAATATTTATGTTCATTAAGATTTGCGGTGAGAGCCTAATTGCACCCTTGTTGTATCTGCTTAGAAGTGTTTGGAGAAGCTTGTCATTTTGCCCAATTATTGGCAAGTGCACCAACCTTTTTGTGTCAGAGTGCCTGAAGGGATTCAGAGTGCGATGGCACCCTTGGCCTGGCTAGGTGCCCTTTGCGGTTGTGACTTGGCGAACCATTCTGCTTTGATGTATTCAATAAATTGAAATGGATTAGTATCATTCCATTTTGTTTGCTGCAACGCAAGCCCAATCCCCATTTCTTCTTTTTTTGCAGCTTCAAAGATAAAAAATGTGGACCCTTGTAGGTCCATTATAACTTGTGTATTCGTAGTCAGTGGCCTTATGAAAAGCTTTGCCATCTTGTCGTCTACGATGAATTTTCCTTTTTTTTTGAGATCCCGTAGACTACCTTGCTTGCGGTTGAGTGTTGCTTACATTTTGTTTTGCAATTCTTCTCTATCCCCTGCTCTCACTTTGTGCTGAAAAATTGACTTACTGAATAATTGCTTGAATTATAGATTTATTTGATTCCTGATTATGCCAAGTGTGTAGACTGACCCTTTGCACCCCTTTTATGCTTGCACAATGCCACCTCACAAGAGGTACATTCATCTACTTCTCGTGTCATTTTGCATTTTCATTAACTCACTAGCTGTTACCGAAATAACACTTTCTCGTTTCTATTTTAAGTCCTTTATTTGATTGATTTGACTCGCCACCACTTTTGATTTCTTACCTTTTTGGGACTTGCTCTTTTTCAATTTAACCTAGTTTTAATATTTGCACCATATGCTTCTACTCTTTTCCTTTTTAAAATTAAGTATACTTGCCTTCGTATGCCGTTCTTGGACTTGTTTGATTTACAAGGTTTTGTAGATCCCTCTCACAAATGCGACCCATCTCAACCATTGGATGTGGTACCAAGAAATTGTTTATCCCTTATGCCATTTTGCTTGGTTGCTCTGCATTTTCGCAAACCATCCCCATAACTTATATCTATCTACTAATTTGATAATCTATCATACATGCAAAAAACTGAAATCCCTCTCTACTTGTGCCAATTGGCACTTAATTCTGTTTTATCTTGCTGACGATGTAGAGATGGTAAGGCTTAAGTGTACTACCATTCACTTGGCCTGGAAGAGCATTATCTTGCAAATTGCGCAAGATCATGGTACCTTCCTTGTCATGTGGTGTATCACATATGGCCCCTTCCATCCAATTCACAACTTTCCTAGGTGTGCTTTGAATCTGCTTTCGTACAATAGGACCATTTGACCCCACTAAAATTCCGTTGTTCGCAAATTACTATTATGCTAGGCCTTTTGGATGTGTTTTTGTACCTCTTGATTCCAACTTGCCATCATCCTGCTCTCTTCCATGCGAGATAGCTCCCACAGGTAGTTTTCCAACAATTTCGTATCCCCTAGCCCTGTAACTATCGCAATGCACAAATTGAGAACAATGTATTCCATTAGCATGATTGCCTCCATGCCATAGACCAATTGAAATGGTGTATGTCCAAAAGGCCTCTTGTAGTTGGTTTTGTAAGCCCACAATATCGTAGGAATCCGAACCTCCCAGTCATCTCTCTACACATTACAAATTTTCGTAAGCAATTTTCTAATACCTTGTTTGAGGCTTCGACTTGGTTGTTGGCTTGCAGATGCTAGGTGGTACTCTTCTGGTGCAAAATCATGAATTGCTTCATGAGAGCTTTAATAATATTGCTGAGGAAGTGTGTACCACAATCACTAATAATTTTTTTAAGGCAGACAAACCTTGTTATGATATTCTCATACAAGAAATTCGCAACACCTTTTGCACCACAACTTGGAGTCGTAACAGCTTCAAAACCCATTTTGAGAAGTAATCCATCGCAATAATGATATATTAAATATTGGCTTGTTTGGATGGCAGATTAATAAGGCCCTAAAATTCTAGCCCCCATTGTTCAAATGGTTGTGTTGCGAGAATTGGGTTAAGTGGCATTTCATCTCTCCAGTTAGGCTTTCCAATGCGTTGACACGCATCACAATGTTTTGCAATCCTGTGTGCATCTTGAAACACCATAGGCTACTATAATCTGCTTTGCAATATCTTTCTTCCAATTAGATTTGCTATGAAATGACCCCCTGTTACCCCTTCATGGGCTTAATTCAACACTTGCGCTCATTCATGTTCCAAAGCCATTCTGCAAAGCACATTATCTTCGCCCAATTTATACAAAAATACATTGACAATAGTGAATGACAAAGCTCTTGCAACTAGTTGTTTCTTTTCCCTCTCTGTGTAGTGTTCTGGGAATATCCCATGCTGCAAAAATGTCGCAATCTATTCCAATTGCTCTAGAATCATAGTGATTTTGAG
Organism: Torreya grandis; assembly: GCA_037957365.1. NCBI lineage: Eukaryota > Viridiplantae > Streptophyta > Pinopsida > Cupressales > Taxaceae > Torreya > Torreya grandis. The sequence continues at coordinate 804,431 of JARHVA010000021.1, read as the reverse complement.
TAAGTGCGCATCGAGTGAATCCTCTTGTAACTTGTTCGGTTCCTCTCCCATTTGAATTGTTCTTAGATGATCTGGTCCCCATCTTTTCTTTTCCCGGCTTTACATTGATATTGAATTGATATTCTTGGAAGAGCATCAACTCTTTCGAAATCCTCCCTCCCAACAAGGGCTTGTTTACCAAATATCGTAGAGCCTAATACCTATGAAGAACTCAAATGGAATTGGCAATAGATAGTGGCGAAATTTCTGAAGTGCGAATAAATAGCTAGGGCTTCCCTTTTGGTTGCAGTGTAGTTCTTCGCCGCTGGCAGCTTGCAACTTGCGAAATAGATAGGGTGGTCGAACTCTCCCTCGGTTGTGCTAGCATGACACCAATCATAGTCCTGACATGTTTGGCTCCAATTGGGGAAGACCAACATTGGAGTTGTGACCAATTGTTGATTCAAATTTGTAAACGCAACTTGACATTCCATTGTCCATTCAAACCTAGTATCTTTATGTAGTTATTTCTCCATTGGTGTTGCAATATCTACATATTTGAGAATGAGCTTGTGGTAATACCCTGGAAAGGACCTCACTTTTGAATCATTGGTTGGCGGTCAAATCACAATGATAACTACAATTTTGGCTTGCTCCACAAGAATTTCATCACTGCAAACCACATGCCCTAATAGCACGCCAAAGGGTGTAAAGAATAAACACTTCTTCAGATTGAGTGCAATTTGCAAAGCTCTAGACCTTTCAAGCATTAGTTGCAAGTCTGACAATTTTTTCTTGAAGAGTGAAAACATTGCCCAATCATGCAAATATACTTATAAGAAACCATGGATAAAGTCCTTGAAAGCGGTCACTATTGCTCTGGAGAACATTGTTGGTGCATTTTACAATCAAAATGGCATCAAGTTGTATGCAGAGAACCCCCATTCTGTTTTGAAGCTTGTTTTTTATTGGTCTTCCTTTGCCATTGGGATATGATGATATCTGCTAAACCCATATGTGGATTAAACCTCATGGCTTGTGACAACCTCTAGAACTTCATTAGTGAACGGTGTTGGAAACAAGTCATTCATGTCGGCATCCTTCAAGGCCTAATAGTCACCACACAACCATATTTCCCCAATCTTCTTTGGCTGAACGACCATTGGGCTTACCCAGTTGGAATAATTCCTCCCTCAACCATGCAATCGATCTTTGTCTTGACCTCAAGCTTCATGTTAGGATTCAATTGATATGGTCGCTTCTTGATTGGCATTGTGCTTTATTTGAGCTCAATGCATACTTTTCCTAGAGATGGGTCTACACCCTTAATTTTGCCGACTTTTGTGGGGAACAAATCTTCAGAGTCCCATAACAAATGAACTGCCTTTGATATCGGTTGTTGAGTCCAAAAATCACCAATAGGTGCTATCTTAGGTACTGCTTCAGTGCCAATATTATCATATCTTGTTTGCAATGGTTCCTTAAAATTCTTACTGCCTTTTGCCTTCATTGAATCCACTATATCCCTTTGACCCTACTGCTCCTCTATGTTCAAATTTCACAACTTTTCTTCTTCTGCGATATCTGCATCTTCTTTCATTCACATTTTTTTCTTGGAAAAAAGTGCATCTTATATTACTCCAAGAAACAAATAGTTACATCATTTGAGCATAAAGCTAACAAGAAAAACAAAGATTTACATCATTTGAACATAATGTTAATAGGAAGAATCTCTCCCTACATAGGCAAGGTACGAAAGCCCCTGACCCTACACCCCAATGGGCAAAAGGTTCACATCTCTTTGAAACCACTTCAGCTTAGCCTGTACAATCAAAGCCAACTCTTGTCTGAAAAGCCTGAATTTCCCCATGCATAGAGGGGAGGTGTTGTTCTAAAAGATGGCTTGGCATCTTGTCCTCCAAAGAATGCTGATTGCTGCCAAACGTGTTGTATGCCATAAACCCTTGCAGCTGTCCCTAACCATCCAAGAATTCCCTAAAAGAAGCCCTTCCCAGGACAAAAGCAATAAAAAGGAAATTGAATTCAGCTTGCAGCCACCCCCCAAAGGCCTCTTGCTATTGGACATTTCCAGAAGATGTGATCAACTCTTTCTTCTTTCCCACGCACCATGCAAAATGCATTTGTAAAACCAATCTTGCTCAACCTTGCTTTGACAACGAGAACCTGATGTATAACTAACCATCCCATCACTTTATGTTTGAAGGATGTTCTAGTCTTCCGAATAACTTGACAATGTCTTTGCCATCTCACTTCAGGATGAACGCGGTGCCATTATTTGTTCAATTAGGGAGCAATGAAATTGGATTGGCGTACTTGATTATACAAGTCCTTTGATTTATAGTTGATGGGAGTTTTTCCTGTATTCCACTTCCAATCCCTCCAATAAGAGCCTACACTTTATAAATGCATTTTGAAAAGACATTGTTCAGGAATCATATTACATAACTCTTGAAAAACAATTTTGTCTTTTGGTGAGAAAATTTGAGCCCTGTTTGAGTCTATCCAAGATTTCCATTGCTGTCTCCCATTGTTCCAAAGGTCTCCCCAACAGAACAAACCCTTCCTTGCCAATCTTATGCTTTCAAAGAAATGCTGAAGTCTGACTTGTCCACCTTGTGAAATGAAGGTCGAAATAGGATGTGCAGCTAAATCCCAAGCATCCCATGGCCCCTCAAACTGCCAATGGAGAAAATCCGTGAGTATCTGCCATGCAACCCATATTCTCTTAAGCGTTATTGATCCAGCAATCATAAAATCACTAGGGTTACCAATTATGTTGCAGATTTGGAAGGGTCCCTAATTTTATGAGCATGGTGCGCATTAAGATCTACCAAGGAGTGTCCCCTTCCACTGCTCATACAATCCACTTCCTTGCAAGAGCTATTCCTTGCGCTTTTATGTTTGGAATCCCCAACCCCCCTTGTTTCTTTGGAAGAGTGCAAACATCCCAAGCAACAAGGGGGAGCCCTTTTCTCCCTCCTTGTTTGCTCCATAAAAAAATTCTATGGATCCTTTCAAGTGTTTTAAATGTTCCTCAGGCTGGGAACAAGCAAGAAGAATATAACATATGTCTTGCTGATAGGATTCTGTCAACAATGGTAACCTTCCTAGCAAGAGGAAAGTCAAGTTTATTCCACATTAGCAGTTTCTTTTTGATTTTTTCTGGAATCCATCGCCATTTTTCAGCAATAGAGAGATGGCTACCAAACGTAATTCCCAAATAGCAAACAATTTCACCTTGTTTTATGAGTTTCCATTGTTGGTTCAGCCAGGATGGAGGGTCATCTCGTCCAATGAGCAAAACCTCTGTTTTTTTTTCACTTACAACTGCACCAGCAGCCTCCTCTAAACAAAGCATTTTACCTACAGTGGATTGTTTAGTGAACTCAGGGGTTAGAGCCGAGTTATCAGCAAAGTGATCATTGAGGAAATGGCTGCTGTTTGGTTTAAAAAAAAATTACCTCTAATTTCTCCTTGAATTCTGGCTGCTTCCAATAAATAACCAAGGGTATCTGCAACAATGACATAGAGATAGGGGGCTAAAGGAAATCCCTGCCTGATGGATTGGCTGAGCTTTGGCTCATTTTTCCACAGTGGATATTCTGTTTTCTTTGGCATTTTGACACTTCTCCTAGGTTAAAAAAAATTACCTCTAATTTCTCCTTGAATTCTGGCTGCTTCCAATAAATAACCAAGGGTATCTACAACAATGACAAACAGATAGGGGGCTAAAGGAAATCCCTGCCTGATGGATTGGCTGAGCTTTGGCTCATTTTTCCACAGTGGATATTCTGTTTTCTTTGGCATTTTGACACTTCTCCCATGTTAAAACATCCCCTTGAGATCTATGTCTTCCTCACTCTCTGTGGTGTTGGAAATATTGTCATTGATGTCAAAGGTTTAGTATTATTGGTGATAAAGGCCCCATTGCATTTAATGTTGTTTATCTTGGCTAATATGAGTTAATATTTATTTAATATTAACGAATATATTTTTGGTTGCATATGAGACAAAATAAGGGCCCATGGAGAAGTCGAAGAGTCACGGGATAAAGACAAACCAAGGATGGGACGCATTTTCCCATGAAGAGTCATCTTGGGGAATACCAAGAGTCACCAAGTGAAGACAAAAGAGTAAGGGCGAATTTCTCATGAAGGCACACTTTGAGGAATACGAAAAGTCACCAAAAATAAGGACAAAAGTGGGAAAGACGTTTTTGGTCATGAAGGGTCACCACATGACTTTTCAAATGCTTGGATATGAAGGGTCATCCAAGATTGACGCCATTTTCTATGAGGATTGAAAGGTCACAAAGGGGGAAGGCCAAAGGTCATTTGGAAAGCTATAAATAAAGGCTTGAGTAGCCATTTGTAATATGGATGTAAGAGGTTGATTTGATATTGTAATATCTAGCTTAGAAGAGCAATTGTGAGAGATGATTTGTATTTGTTATATCTAGCTTAAAAGAGCAAAAGTGAGAGAGAGGAAGGAGATGTTGTATTGATCTATCATTTGTTGAGATAGCAACATTGAGAGATAGGTGTGTGGTATACACAAAGGGGTTGGTGCTCGGCAAAGGGGTTGGTGCTCTTGTAGGTTGGTGCTCACGAATAAGTGCTGGGTTGGTGCTCGGCAAATTGGTTTGAAGCTCCTGTGGGTTGGTGCTCATGAATTGTAGCTGAGGTTTGTACTTGGCAAAGGGGTATGGTGCTCCTATGGGGTTGTTCTCACGAATATATTTGAGATTGATTCTCCGTGGTTTTTCCCACATTGGGTTTCCACATTATATTTGGTGTCTCTTTGTCTTGTGTGATGTTTATTGTTTGAGTTTTATTGCATATCTTGAATGTTTGATTAAGTGGAATTTGGTTAAAGGAAATATTTATAAGATATATAATACACTGATTCACCCCCCCTCTCAGTATATTCCGTGCTTAACAATTGGTATCAGAGCAGGTTCCTTTAAAAAGAGTTTAACAGCTTGAAGGTAGATCAAAGAAAAGCATAAGATGGGCCAAGCAGCTAAAGAAGGAGAATCAAGAGTTAAAATCTATGGTTGAGGCTCTTAAAGAAAATGTGTGTATCTTGGATTCTAAGTTGGCTATAGAAGTAAAAGAAAATAAGATATTTATTCAGGATCTTAAGAATCAGTTGGAGGTTGCAACTTCAATTTTAACATCAAAAGAAGAAGAGTGTAATAAGTTGAAAGTTGAGTTAAATTCTTTAAAGGATAATCATGAGAAGTTTATAATCAAGGTTGAGAAAGATCATGAAATATTATTCCAAGGAAAGAAGGATGCAGGGGAAGGCAAATCAAAGAAGTCAATCAGGGAGTCCAATGCTTTCAAATTTTCAAATTCTTTTCATGGCCGTTGTTTTGTTTGTCATCATGTTGGTCATAGGGCAAGAAATTGTATGAGGAGAAGCAATGAGTCAAAGGGAGATCTCAGTCACATTCAAGAAAAATGTATGAAAAATATTGTTTGCTTTTGTTGTCATGAGGTTGGCCATATTGCTAGATTATGCCAAAATAAAGTAAAGAGATATTCAAGGTATTACAAAGGATTTAGAGACACTAGAAAATATGAGAAAAGACAAATTCATGGTTGGAGACCTAAAATAGTAAAGGTTGATCAGGGTGAGTTCAAGAATGAAAATGAATTATTTGCTATAGTAGATAAAGAATCAGATAAGGATTGCAGAATCTCTTACATTTGAGCATGAGCTTTGTCAAGATAAGATAGTTGCAAAAGTTGAGAAAAAGAAAAGCATCATAAATGATAAGGTTAGTAGGTCAAAAAGGTTAGACATGCTTAAACGGATTCTAAAAGAAAAACACAAGATCAAGGAAGAAACAGAGGAGATGTGAGAATCTCTTGAGATTTATTTCTAGAACCCTCTTGTGTGGGGTGTCTCTTCTAGGTTTCAAGGAGACACTTTTAAGAAAATTGACGCATGGTGGATGCTATTGGGTCTTGGATATGTTGCATGACAAGAAGGTGAGTTGGCAGAGTATTTTGTATATCTTTTGAGGGAATATATTTTATGGTTTGAGGCTATTGGAATGATTTTTGCATATGCAGTGTTTTAAATGATTATGGTCATAAGAAATTAGAATTTTGAAAAAGGGCTAACAGTTTTAGAAAGAATGAAAAAAGATATTCATGCAGATTCAATCAAGGAGGATTAGAGTTTCAAAGATCCATTCATTAAGAAGAAGGTTCAGTCGTGTTCATGGCAGAAGAAACACCCTGAAGATTCTATGTTGGTGCAAACAACGTTGCATGTAAGAGATAAAGATCAGCCATGGTTCGTTGATAGCGGATGTTCGAGGCATATGACAGGAGATAAGAGTAAAGAAGATCAATGGTGGTACAGTGAGATTCGGAGATAAAACCACTGCCAGGATAGCCAGAAAAGATTTTCAAAGGACAGGTAAAATCAAATATCTTCTCAAAGATCGGCGAGAGGAGTTGGGAGTAATTTCTATTACTTCCTGCCATTGATGTTCAGCATCAAGTGAGGGGGAGCTAAGTGTTAGCTCCAGGTAGGCCCTTTGCCATTGATGTCAAAGGGGGAGAATAACAAGTACAGGTGCAGAAAACAGGTATAGAAAACAGGTACAGGTTGCTACAGTAAGGGGGAGTTACTGTATGTTATCAGATAACGGTATGTGTAGGTGACAGGATGTGGCAGTTTCAGGATTGAGGTTGCCATCAATGACAAAGGGGGAGATTGTTGAAAATATTGTCATTGATGTCAAAGGTTTAGTATTATTGGTGATAAAGGCCCCATTGCATTTAATGTTGTTTATTTTGGCTAATATGAGTTAATATTTATTTAATATTAACGAATATATTTTTGGTTGCATATGAGACAAAATAAGGGCCCATGGAGAAGTCGAAGAGTCACGAGATAAAGACAAAAGAAGGATGGGATGCATTTTCCCATGAAGAGTCATCTTGGGGAATACCAAGAGTCACCAAGTGAAGACAAAAGAGTAAAGGGCGAATTTCTCATGGACACTTTGAAGAATATGTAAAGTCACCAAAGATAAGGACAAAAGTGAGAAAGACGTTTTTGGTCATGAAGGGTCACCACATGACTTTTCAAATGCTTGGATATGAAGGGTCATCCAAGATTGGCGCTATTTTCCAGGAGGATTGAAAGGTCACAAAGAGGGAAGGCCAAAGGTTATTTGGAAAGTTATAAATAAAGGCTTGAGTAGCTATTTGTAATATGGATGTGAGAGGTTGATTTGATATTGTGATATCTAGCTTAGAAGAGCAATTGTGAGAGATGATTTGTATTTGTTATATCTAGCTTAAAAGAGCAAAAGTGAGAGAGAGGAAGGAGATGTTGTATTGATCTATCATTTATTGAGATAGCAACATTGAGAGATAGGTGTGTGGTATACACAAAGGGGTTGGTGCTCGGCAAAGGGGTTGGTGCTCACGAATAAGTGCTGGGTGGGTGCTCGGCAAAAGGGTTTGAAGCTCTTGTGGGTTGGTGCTCACGAATTGTAGCTGAGGTTTGTACTTGGCAAAGGGGTATGGTGCTCCTGTGGGGTTGTTCTCACGAATATATTTGAGATTGATTCTCTGTGGTTTTTTCCACATTGGGTTTCCATGTTATATCTGGGGTCTCTCTCTGTCTTGTGTGATGTTTATTGTTTGAGTTTTATTGCATATCTTGAATGTTTGATTAAGTGGAATTTGGTTAAAGGAAATATTTATAAGATATATAATATACTGATTCACCCCCCACCTCTCCCCTCCCCCTCAATATATTCCGTGCTTAACATGTGGCCGTAGAGCTACTTGTGTTATTCCAAATTCTATTGCATGACTTGAGCACAAATTCTTTTCCATCCCAAATGTAGCAACATTTTTCTATGTTTTCATGGATGCTTGTGTCACTCTCTACTCTTGACTCTTCTCTCTGCAACCGTTACAGTGTCCAATCCTTCGTAGCACAAGAAGATTTGCATCTTTTTGAGAACCCAGTGCACCATCGGGTTCTCATCTTCAAACACAAAAAGTCTAAATAAAGTCCTGTTGGATTTGAGGCCAAGTACTTGTTTCTTTCCTACGTTCTTGATGCATGTACCAATTTTTGGCAATGACATTAGAATCCCTTAGAAAATATGCATCCAATACCAAGGATCTATTTGCTGCGATTTCCATATGTCCATGCAAGAGTGGATGTATATTTTAGGGCATTTCCCATCTTGGAACTTTGGCTAGTTGTCTGATAACCGAGTTGCTATATAGAACCTTGCTGACAACATTTCGTAAATTGTTTCCCATTCCATTTCATCTGACCTACCAAGAAGTTGTGATTATTTTCAGTTCATGGTTTAAAGAGCTTACTTACATTTTTCACTTGTGGAGCATGGACCACAAACTTATTGATGAATCCTGTCAAATCCTCTGTCCCAAAATACTGTGAAATCTGTCAGTCTATTGTGAAAACCATCCTCATAGGCCGTACTTCATGGCTTCCTCGCATCCAATTTGTCATATCTACATTTGAATCTCCACTGATTGAAGAAGTTTATGCCCATGATATCTTGCTTTCTCTGTTTGGTGCTATATAATCCTGGTTAGTCGCAGCCAAGTGCCAACTGATAAATTTTATCTATCTCTGACCGAGCGGGCAATTGCACTGAAGGTGATTTGTATAGTATTGAAATGTTGCTGCAAAACATGAGGAATCTTGAGAGGTTGCCTTTGAAATTGTTCCCACCTGTTTACTCCTTGTGCATTTGGGGTATGACTTGCGCGAAAAAGTGTGGAAATGTCCATTCTTGCACCAACTTCTTCTTCTACGCCTTGTCCACTTTGTACCAGCTCTCAGGATTATGCGCATATGGGGAATTTGGCTCCTTTCGAATGGTATGTGGCTTGCTTCCACCATGTTCATCGGAATGACAATGATAGCATCATCTTGGTGCGCTTCTAGTTGATAGCATCATATGACCATCATAAGCCCACTTCTTTCAAATCAATGCAGGGTAATGCGTTTCGTCAGTTTTCATCTCTCTGACTTCAAAGTCTCCTTGCAAGCTCAAATCTCCCACTTTGATTTCTACATCTTCGAGTCTGCCGATCGGTTCTACTTGGCCATAATCTGCAAGACTTAAGAGTGACTGGGCTATAACTCAATCCAAGAATTCCAATGGCCTCCCATGTTGATCGAGGCATCATGTTCATTGTGCTTCCAAAATCAAATACAACATTCGACACGTCATTCCTTGCGAGCTCAATAATCCTTGCATCCATGTCCCAAGGCTTCTTTGTTTTTACATACCAAACCATCTTATCAAATTTTTCGTCCTTTCACGGCACAATGCAACATGGTATGTAACAGATTTGTAATATTTTACGATATATCTTCATTTTTGCAACACATTTACAATTTCAGCAAATCTGTAAGAGTGGTGACTACTCCTTCCTGTTCAAGAATTTGCATGATCTGGTCATAGACCTGCATTTCATTGTTCACAGTATTGGCGAAGCTTCCATCCTTTGCTTTGATTGATAGCAACAATTCAAGAGCTTCATTCATCAATATTTTCTCGTTTCTTGGATCGGGGTACTTTTTTTTCGCATTTTTCAGATGTGGGTCTCTATAGGCACCTCGAAAGGACCGAGGCCTTACTTCTTTTGTTGCATCCTCATCACGGCCTGAATGTATGCGGGTTCTTTTGGTCGAGTTTTGACCATATTTACATTTTGCACTTGCTTTTCCTTGCGCTGTTTCCCTATGACGAGACAATTCTCTGTATTATGTTGGCCAGAGACTTTGCAATATGCGCAATACATTTCCCTCTGTGGATTTCTTCCACAATTTTGAGCAATATGATTCAGTTTTCCACGTAGGCTGTCACAAGATTTGCGAAATTTTTGGCTTAAAAATCGAAATTCGTCGATTTTTTACAGCTAGCCATAAAGTTCGGTCAAAATCGCGAAGTTCAAGGCAAAAATATCGCCTGGAGAAACAAGGGTAAATTTGCAAAACGCTGGTCTGAGTGGCGCTGTATTGGGCGGTGTTGGGAGAGGGCAGCCGCCGAATACCGTTGTTGCTGCACAGGAGAGTGTGCCGTGTTGTGCAGGATGTGTCAAATTTAATTCAAGTTTGCTGTGTGGAGATTTCTGCATCGCCGACCATGCAGCACGCGTGGAAGAGCTTCAACGGGGTCAGTTCAGCGTTGAGGTAGGCCTTTTTATTTTTGAAAGTTTTTGTTTATTTTTTGGTTCGTTCTTTTTTATGCCTTTAATAATAATAATTATATTATTATATTGTTTTTTTATTTTTATTTTTAATCCGTTTTAATGTTGATTTGTTTAAATATATATATATTTTTTTAAATTTTGGTATATTTTTTTAATTTGTATTTTAATTTTTTTTAATTTTTAATAATTTTTAATTTGTTTTAGGCTTATTTTATTTTTTAATTTTGTTTTAAATATATATATTTTTTATTTTTATGTTTTTTTAAAATTTATATTTTATGATTTTTAATTTGTTTATTTTATTTTATTTTATTTTTAAATTATGTATTTTAAGAAATTTATTTTATGTTTTTATTTAATTTTGTTTTTAATAATATTTTTTTATTTTTATTCTTTATTTGTTATGATTTTTAATTTGTTTATTTTAGTTTTTTAAAATTATGTATTTAAAAAAAAATATTTTATGTTTTATAATTATATTTATAATTTATTTTTTAATGTTTATTATTATTATTTTTTATTTGTTTTTGTTTTTGTTTATGTTTTTTTATTTTTTATTTGTTTATTTTAATTTTTTTTTATTTATTTGAATTTTTTTTTTTAAATATTTTTCTATAGTTCAAATTTAATAGTAATTTTTTTTTTTAATTTTATTTATGGATGAACTTCAACTGAATTTTATCTTCATTGAACTCGACCCTTGTGACTTAACACTTATAACTGAATTTTATCCTCGTTAAACTCCAACTTCAACTCCAACTCCGACTCGAACTGGAACCTTGTGACTTAACACTTAGGTAGTAAACTATGGGCTGCCTTTGTTGTCTTGGCCCGTCTGTGAGATTGATATCCTCCTTGATATTTGCCTTTGTCTTTGCGATGGTCTCTAATTCTAGGGTGAGCTCTGGCATCCCCCATACCATCCTTGTGGTGATGGGGATGTTCAACTTGGTTGATACCAAGGAGAATGGGGAGCCCATCCAGATTGATGTTGAGGAGATGGAGGTGTCCATCCCGACTAGTATTGAGAGGGGGATGCCCATCGTGGCTGATATTGAGGCGACAGAGGTGCCCATCCGCCTTGCTATGGCATCTCGATGTCTTGCAAAGTTGCGTTCTGCTGTTGTGGAGGTTGTTGCGTGGTTACTGCGAAGATATTCCTTGTAATATCTACCTTTAGGTCCTAGAGAGCTCTGCATTTTTTCTCATCACAAGTAGTGGATTTACAAAAGTTATAGCTCACGCTCTAATTGTCGCACATAATGTGGAACAAAATGGCATTTTGAAGTTGAATGATTCCAATTGCGACAGGACATTCATTGTGATGATGGCCTTCTTGGTCTCACTCTATGCATCATATCGAGATCTTATTATTTTGCGCTTTTGTATTTCATCCATTCCATGTAGCACCGCATCTAACTTGGCATTTGTTTTTATATTCACCGACGATCTATCCTTGCAATCCTCAATTTGTCCCACCCTTACTGCAGTTGTGATGGCTTCAGTCTTTTTGAGAAATTGCGTTTGTGTTATGGCGAACCATATTTGTCTTCGCAATCCTTCCACAAACCAAGCAGCCATGTCCGTCTTCAAACGAAAAATTCATCTTATTCATTACATCTGCGAATCCTTGATCATGCTCTAAGATTGATTCTCTGGGCTTATGTTTGATCTCTTTGAGATCCTGAGTGGTCTGGCTTACACATTTGCGTGTCTTATATTCTTTGATCAATCTACTTTTTAACCCAGCCAGATCTAACTTAGGGTCTCCTCATTTGCAAATAAATTCTAAGGCCCGACCAATTAAAGTCCTATGAGCTCGTAGCCTCTGTTTTTATCATCTTGCACCCCCTTGACTTCCCACTTCATCTTGCAAGTTAGGAGATATTGTTTTGGATAAATACATCCGTCATACGGTTGCAAAATGACAAATGCTCCTGCTGGTATTGTCATGGCTCTTGTGCAAGGAATATTGATCATTGGCTTATTAGGTGATATGATTGTCGCACTCCTACTAGTTGCAATATTCGTGTTATGTCCTTCTAGACTGCCAATCTCTTCTGCGGTAGTCTCTGAATTGGATTCTATTCTTCTCTTGGCTAACTTTTCTAGTATCTCAGCGGTCCACTTTCTATCTTCCACAATTTTTTTGAAGAATTCCGGATTATTTGCTTCTACTAGTCTATCTAACTATGATGGCATGGGGTATGTGCTCCTTAAAGATGAATGAGGTGTTTCTGTTTCCTCACTGGACCTCTCTATACAAACTATTCAACATGGGGTTTCCTTCCCGTTCAATCCAAACATTCTGAAGATCAAGTTCCTCCTAAAACTATTACTACATTGTTCTACTGCATCATCTATCTTGTTGCCTATGATACTCTGATCCCTTTATCATCCCTATTCTGAGATGGACTCTGTTTCTTGGTCTCTTACTGCGAGCCCTCCGTGTTCATCTAGCTCACTGTGAGTCTTATGCAGTATCACTTATGGCAGAAGTTTCCTGCCTCTCGATGCCTGAGATCTCCTCCTTAAATTTCTATTCGCAGCTTTCTTTAGATGCTTTGTGTCAACATGATTATGTTTTCCCCATCTCTTATATCGTCTTAACTCTTGTAGAAGCCCTATTATCTTCTTTCCGTCTTCTACCTTTTTTGCTTCGTTTGTTGGCTTTATTTTTGTGGGCTTCATCTTGTGTCCAGTCACAACGGTTCACCTACCCTTCATTCACCTTTTCTTAGCTCACATCCCCATGCCACCTTGCCTAACTACTCCATGTCGGTTGGAATCGACACCATAGGCTTTTCCACAACCAACATAGGGAGTTCTTGAAGAAAATTTCCTATTATGCCCCTAACAAACCGCTCATACTTGTATCAAATGAAACGTATCCCCAAAAAACAAATTCAGTTATGTACCCTTCAATAGTAGTCTTCACTTAATGCACAATTGCTCATGTCCGCTCGGTATCCAATTGTCGCAAATTTTCCAGTTCCTCCTTGTTCCACTCAAAAGTCTTTGTTCTGCGAGTTCGAAAACAATAATGCTCTAACCTTGACAGACATGCTGCTAGTAATTTGGGAAGCTCGTACCAAAATACTTCATCTCTCATATGCTTTGAGATAATTTCTTGCACAAGGATTCCTAATATAAAAGATTTTTCCTTAGAAAACTGATTTATCTTCTCCTCTAGCCATCTTTCCGTGCTCTTTGATAGGTAACCATCTTTTAACACTTTGTGGGTCCGGACACTGAAACCATTGTTAGAAGCGGTCCTTGGAAATCCTCGTTAGGACATACTAAAGTTGTAGTCTAGCTCCATTCATCCATAATCACAAGGTAATCTGTTATTATAGGGGATTAATCGCAATTTACCTTCTTTGGCTATGAGCCACAAATATTCAATATATCATATTCAACATGGTATTGTGGAATTGAGCTACTTTGAGACTTGTGAAAGATACATATACTTGTTATAAGGAAAATATACACGACAAAAACTTGCAAACTATCATTATGTATATATATATATATATATATATATATATATATATATATATATATATATATATTTCTGTGAAGTATACAACTTAGGGATAGATGATACCACAAATAAATACAGTTTCATATTTTCCAGTAATATAGCAATTCTTAACAACCTTTTCTTAGTGCGAGCTATACAATATTTATAGTGTCTTCATGACTCTTTGGCTTCTTGACCATTCCTTTCTTCCTCCTCGCTTTAGGGGATGTTCACCCTTCCGTTTATCTTGTCCATTTACAATAACGGTTACAAAATATACGTGTTGCAGCTAGAACTTATACAAAATGCTTGCGAACTGCTATTCGCAATCCCTTACTACCAATAGTGCATGACTATGCTTATTTATGTGTAGTTAGATCCATGAGTATTAGGGAAATCCAGCTAGGAGTGACAAACAAACTAGTGCCAGTTTAGCACAGACCAGGGAGCTTGTTGTTTGTGATCATTTCCTTTTAGATACTTAGACCAATGATCAATTACAAAAGACGATAACGAAGCATTAGTACAATATAAAGGAAGAAAACATAGAGGGCTACTGTGGAGGAAGACTATCGCATCCCTTGATGTTCATTGCTATGAAGACATAACTAATTTCGAATTCCACCAATTTGGCTCCTTGCCTTGCCTTTTGACAAGTTTATTCAAATAACCAAAGCAATAAGGCTTAATTCACAGATTTAGCCTTGAAAGACCAAGTATGGCTCATTACAAATCTTAGCGTTTAAGGACTGAATATGGATCAGTACAGAGCTCAGCCCTGATAGACCGAGTTAACGATTCTATACAGAGCTTAGCTTAGTAACAGGACTGAAATACGACTCAATACAAAGCTTAGTTCAATAACAGGATTGCAATACAGTTAAAATACAGGACTTAGTGCAGTAACAGTATTGGCTATGGCTCAATACAAAGCTTGGTCCAGTAATATCACCGATTAATGGATCAGTGTAGAGCTTAACTTAATAGCAGTACCAAGTAAAGTTTAATATAGAGCTTTGTCCAAAAACAGGACTGAATATGGCTCAATACAGAGCTTAATCGAATAACATGACTGACTATGTCGATATTTTATCCCAAAAAGTACAACAGCATTTAGTGATTAACCAAGGTAGTAATTTCACAGAATTTATGTCATTCAACAATCAGAGAGCATTAATTATAGTGAATTTTTTAGTCAAGTCAAAATGAACAGTGAATGATTACTTTTTGATGTCACAGTCTCTCCTTGATGTTAGCAATCAAAAGACAAATAATAGTTAGTACTATTCCTTGCTGTTGTCACCAAACAATCTTCAAGGCATCCCCTTTGCTGCAATAAATGTCTTTCAGGTACAGGCGTGTAGGACTCACTGTTAAGTCCAAAACTTGGGTGCACAAGGTATAGGACATGTTTATATTAGACGCAAACATTTATATATGCATACATCAAGAAATTATCCCCCAAAAGTTAGACAACTCAAACTAAATTATAATTGTATTGGTATGGGTACAGGTGTGGGCGTGCTTCGGATATGGGTAAGTATCAGGTGCGTCCGTTTTGAAGTGGGTGTGCATACATTGAGTAAATATGATTGGGCATTAAATGGGATCATTTTTTTTATATTTTTATATTTTCAAATACATTTTTAGTGTTGATTTGGCTGACAGGCTAGCTTATAACAGAAAGTTGGCCTAGTCAGTGTGACAAATTAATAAAAAAATGAACCACTTTTTCCTTTATTTTTTGGGTAAACTTTAATGATCCATCAAAGTTTTTGGATTAATTGTGCACGATTTTTTATTTTTTACGTTTCAAGTCTTATCCCTGATGATGAGTCTAGTATAAGACTCAAAACGTAGGGAAAAATACGTACATATATACATACATACATATACATGATTGAAAAGTGCACTTTTATCAATAACACATAATAGTACAACACTAATCATACAAAAAAATGGAAGGAGGGAATCACACCCCAGAATACATGTCACGCCGAGCTAAAGAAAGCCTCAAGAATACAAACTACATCAAAACAGTACCAAAATTAAGGATGTATAATAATTATAACCATAATAAAAGTGTGGTTCAATAAAAAAAGGGTGATAAAAACAAGGACCACCAACCACAAAGAACAAGGCCATTAAACAGCAGTGGTGAACATGGCAGCTGGAGGAGGTGAAGGAGGGGGCTCTCAAGCTTGTTCCCTTAACCACTAGCGCCTGGAGGGTCTGCTGTGTCATATTTGAATCTAGAAGCTTTCACAAATTGAAATATGTCTCACTGTGAGAACAACCTCAGAACTCAAAACATTAATAATGCCATAAATGATGTCATGGTGATGCTACTAGGTCTTCTTGGTTCCCTCTTTTTGTAGTCTTTAAAAGATAACTAGTCTATGCCTAGTCTGGACCATAACACTTGTAGGTGCTAAGGACAATCATTATGCTGGCACATAATTAAAGCATTGACGATTGTAGAACAATAAAGAAGCCAATGACGGTTGTTATTTTTTTGAGAAGATAAATACAAAGAGGCCTCTTGTTCTAGTTATAGTCTTTAGATTTGCTAACTTTTATCGAGTCATAACAACATATTTTTCCATTTTTTTTTCCTTTTTAAAACAAGGAGCATCCCTTTACTGACAATTCAGGTAGATCCTAACCAAATGACTTATGTGCATCTTAATCCTTCATTTTATTTGGGTGAGAAATTAGTAGGCAGCGAGTGAGCTAACCAAGCAAGTGAGCCTTTACCTGCTGTGCTCGTAAAAATATTAGCAGAAAACAATTGCAATACTATTTAATAGCAGACCTAAATAAGCACACCTGCTCGTCTAAAATACATCACACTTACAAGTCCAACTTTTAACACACGAGTTCTCACACAATGGCACCTCTCGATTGCATTAGAAAATGAGAATGAAAAAGATACATCATTTAGGGTGTTCCCTCATCATTAATCTTGGATACTCGAAACATAACTTAAATAATGGTACTAAGACTATGGCCTTAGGGACAAAAGATCCTATAAATATAAAGCTAATAATATGTTGTGACTAGCACATAATTAAGCCTCTCACCTCAGAGGTCGAGAAATTGTGGAGGCACCTTGAATTGAACTATTGTCAGTTATTGGTAACCGTAACGATAACCCAAGTTGTACCGAACCATAGCTGTGGGGACTCTTAGGAGGTTTGGGATGGTCACGATTCCTTCGTTAACGGTTTGTTGGAGAGTAGTCATAATGCATTGGCTTCAATGACACATTTTCATAGTGCTTGTGTAGCATTGTCATATTGAATTACAAGCTAAACCTACGATTGTATCCCTTTTTTAATGTGTTCAAGGAAAACTTAGCAGGTACAAAATCCATAATTAATCTTGATTTTAGGAACAATGTTCCCTACATCTGTACACAAAATAAGATCATTGATAGAACACAAGGGATTGCAAAACAATCTATCACCAAGGATCTAATAGACGCTCTAATGGAGCAAAGAACAAGATCAAACCACATTCCAATAGTCCTCGAAGAAGCAGTGGGATCATAATTGCTCCTAACTAAACAAGGACTGGGAATTGCATTTCACCACATAAAGTGGTTATGAAGACAACATGCATTACCCATAGCAGCTTTGCTTATGAAAGCCACACAACACAATGTTCTGCTGCTTAAATTTGGGGTATTTACTATTAGTCAGAGTTGCACCAAAACTTGTCTCCTATCACCAGAGACATGTCTTAGAGACTGGTATTCGTCTCAGAAACTGGTACTTGTTTCAGATACTTGCATTTGAGCATTTGTTTTTTTCAAATATTTTGTACTTTTGACATTAGATATGATGAGATGTCAAAAAAAAATTCAATATAATTATTCTTCTTTTGTCAACATGTAATCTCTTTATTAATGCTTTTTTTAAGGCTATATTAGGCTGTATAATATTGTTTTCTCTAAATTTTACACACACGCACACACATGTACATATATTTATATAGATCTTTTTGTCGTCTTTGAGTAACCGTCTCCTATTTTTCTGAAAAATGGCTTACCCGTCCCAATCTCCTCGTACCCGCAACTGCACACGTCTCCTGGTAACTATGCTATTAGTTCATTTTAGTATTCTTTAATACAGTTAATTCAACTTTGCAGGCGTTGACAACTCACTCTCTTGACACGTCAGTAAGGTGGTAAGGCAGATGAAAAGTAGCAGAAAGCAAGATTTAAGTTATCCTTTATAGGTTATGATAATGCAAAATTCCACATTTCTTTTCATGTAAGTTTGTAACATTATTTTGCTCACGAGGATGTGATCATTAAATGCCCGTTTCCTTGCAGCTTATTTTGTTATTTGTTGTTGGCCGTATTCGGTGTTTTTTCATGTGGTAGGTATTGAAGTGCTAGCATTGAAACTCTTATCTCGCTCTCTTTCTCCTCCAAAGCATGCAACAAATCAGTTGGTTAAATCAGGGTCGCTTGGGCCAGATATAGGGAAACAAAATAATGCAGGGAAATTTTTTGTGTCAACTTCTAGAAGGAGCTTAAACAGTCCTTCCCTGAGGGGAAAACTGTTACCACAAAAATGGAAGCATTATGAGTAATGCATTAGGAGCAACCCAAGAGAAAAATGCCTATCAAGCAGGGCTCATAATGGAAAAACAAACAGGTCCAACGAGTTAGTTTTCCTTATTATTTTTTTTCTCTTTTTCAGTGTTCTTGAAGTATATGGACCGTCTCTCAAAATGTTTTGCTATGGGATAATTATATAGTTTATATTAATATTTGCCCAAAAGCACCAACAGCCAAATTATTTTGCTATGGTTTGAAGACGTTGTGTGTTCTTGGCTTCTGAGCTGGTGAGCCATTCTAGCATACTGAAACTCATTGTGGTTAGTTGTCTTACAGGTGATGCTGAATGCCTTGAAACTCACAGTTGAAGCTTGCCTTAGCAACCATATGGACATTGAACCTCAATTGACAAGCGCAGGGGTCTCTAAAATGGTAAATGAGCAGGGGGTGCTCAGAAGTGAGGGGAGGTGCCATATAACCAAGATTGTTAAATATTCAAGAGTTTGACGTGTTGTATAATAGCAGCAGCTGAAAGGCTCTTATTATGTGAATCCTCTCTATAATCCATTGTCAAGTTGCTACAGATGCATGAGAAAGATATACGGTGGGGGATTTTGTAGCCATTAATCTGTGTGCTGCTGCAATAAATGCTCCAACTAACATTTCGAATTATCCGAATTGCCAGTTAATGACTGATGAGAGCAACTTGAGCATGTTGGGGAGTTGATTTGGTCATGATGAGTGCGACTATTTATTAGGGTGTTTGCAGCATTGATAGTCTGATTAAAGGTCATTTTTTAGGTCACAGGATAGCCAGTATGAGACCCCTTCTGAGAACTAGGGAAAATTTCCACTTTACCTTAAATATCATTCAAATTTTGTTTCCTTGTGAGTTCTGATCTAATGAACGAGCTTGGGAATAAACCAGGCCATGCCAATCCATCTACCCAAGGAGTCAATGTTGAGGCATCTCGATGAATGAGGTTTGATATGTTTGTTGAATCCCAAACTGCTTGAACTTTGGTAACTTCCACATTTACTAACACCAGTTTGTAGCTGGACTTCAATGTTAGCTGTAACACAATAGGTTCTTGTAATATGAGAACTTGATATGAGGAATATGTGTCAATAATTTTTGTCGCATCATGGATTGAACATTGTCTATCTGCTTAGCTTTTGTCCACTTCCAAAGGAACTGCAAGGTCAGTCAGGAATCCCCATCATGTTCAATACACCTATTCTGTTGACACAGTAGATATTGCATGCCACAGACGGTGGCTACAAGCTCGGTCTTTCTATTTGTAGTGTTACCAATGGTAAGAGTATACATTGATGTTATGGTGCCTTTGTGGTCTCTAATATGCCTCCAAAACCTGATGTACTTGGATTGTGTTTGGCAGTGCTGTCAAAGTTCCGATTTAGGTAACCTTCTTGAGGTGGTTGCCAGCGAGTATGGATAAACATGGCCTCTGAGTTTCATGATAGATCCTCACTCATGTTCTGAGGAAACATGCCAAACCTTTGCCTGTTTTTTCATGATTATCCCTGGGATATCTGACGAATCCACTCTTTTTTGAATCCCTGCAACTGTGAAGTGAGGTGCTAAGAGGAACATGGATTTTCTTTGGAATTATTTGAAACTCCAAGGAAATTTGAAGCATTTTGAGGAGCTAGCCAATCTTCATCGACCATATTTCCAAACACATGCTTGGACCTTGTAGCAGTAAGCGATCTACTGTTTTCAAGTTCTTTCGGTGTGCGCCACATAACAGCCAGTGGGATGTGCTAATCCAACTTTTCTTCTGTTGCACCTCTTTAGACAAGATCTTCTCATGGAATATTACCTAAACAGATTGCCTGGTTTCTGACCACACAGGGTTGGCCCAAACTCATCTTTAAATGCCATCCCTTGCGCAGATTGCTTGCTTGACTGAAGTTCTGACTATGATTGCTCCCCATCATAGTGTATCAGCCTGGTCAATTAAGTGTGTTTGGTGTCTTTTTAATTCAGCAATAGGGACTGGATGGCATCATGATTATCATTGTCTGTATCTTAATGGAAAAGAGCAATGTTTAGTGTTTTTGGGGGCTCTTGTTTTCCATTCATTGCTATTTGTATTGGTTCCATCGCCACCTTCATCAGTGGCACAATGCTTTACTTTGTTTTATGCACTTTATTTCTCTTTTTGGCTCTTCTTGGATTCTCTTTGTATAATTTCCTAGAACTTTCTATCGTTAATTGTTGTATCCTCTAGTCCCATGGACCTACATTTGATCATCTGTGTACACATTAATACGATTTCTTTCTTTCTTTTAGTGTGCATGCTATTACTGTTTCCCTGAAGAACAGCATACCATCTTACATCCGTTCTGCTGGAAGATTGGCAGGAGAGCTTTCCATTGGGTGTTGATTATAAATTTATGTAAAGCAATAACATCGTGTGCTCATGTGCTTTGAAACTTTCATTTTCATGGCCTAAAAAGTATAATTATCTACCTGTTTCGCATACTTAGGATGGTCATAATCTCATAAATATCATAGCATTTCAGACAGTCTGACGTCATATTGTGTTCTGTTTTTTGCCCTTGATTTTATTCTCATTTTCTTCTAGGTGTTACCTCATGTAAGTTGGAAGGCAGCAGTTTCACTTGGATTGGATTGGAGGATTTTTATTTTTATTTTTCTTATTTCAAATTTTACTTCACATACTTATTTTGCAGAACTAGTTGAAGAAGATGAGAGTTCATCTGAAAAGAATGAAACAGATTCTAAGGTCCTGGATGCCTCTTCTGAAACTGACATAACTGGACATTTTGAACTTGAGGATGAACTGAGATGTTCAAGTGCAAATCCGTTTGATGATTCTGTCTATTCTCATCACGACAATTCATTACCCAAATCAGGCAAGTACAACGTCCTTCCATGAGTTGAATTTGGAGCATTATGCATGAAATATATTTACTTGTGCATTTTGTTTTGGGTGTGCGTTTTAATGCAACATCACATCATGTATGGTTAAACATGATAACCTGAGCTTGCCATACTCAAGAACAGTTCTGCACATGACATTAAGATACATGTTCTATGCGAACAAGGCAACTCCTTGGAAACTAATGTTTGCTCAACTTGTTAACAATTTTGTATCCTGATCCTTAAAATTAACAGGGATAGAAAAAATATAGTATGTACTATTTACCAGCATTTAGTGTCTACTTATGCTTGAATAGACTTATCCCATAGATTATTCGGATTCCTCTTAAACCAGTTGAGGAAGATGGATAGATTAGCAATTGGGGATTGTACATCTGGGTGGAGAAGGGTGCAGTTTAATGTGGAAGGACAATTTAGTCTGAAAGAACCAGGTAACATCAGTTATGGTGGCCTTCTAAAGAAAATTTTCTGTGGAGAGGGTAAGGTTTAGCGAGAATTATTTTGGAGGCTCTCTCTACATAATTGCTGGTTGTGATTGATTTTAATATGTATTGGATGATCTATTGGATCATTTTACTTCTAGTTCCTGAATACTCCCTTCTTGTTGGACATGGTTCGAAAATTCCTTTTCTACTAAAATTCTTTATGCAGCACTATCTTTCTCTTCCATGGTTCTCCATTTCACACCTCTTAATATGCGAGTTTTCTCCCAAGTAACCAGTAAGGAATTGTCTGCTTGAGATACTGTGTTATGTAACTAGGGTGACCTTATATGTTGTGCATCTTAAGTAATGTACCACTAGCATGTATCCTCGGTGTGTACAATGTATCTAGTCCATGTTAATTAGTTTTTGTGTGAAGCTAGACTTGCGCTACTTTTGTTATAAATGGGTACTAATCGCTAAATCAGGATGTCTTAGATTTTCTCTTGGTTAGTGTATTGGAAAGTTGCCTCCTTCAAATCCATCTTGAGCTGTGTAAGATATTTGTTATCCATTTCAGCTTGGTTAGTTTTGTTTTGCATATATTGTGCCATTTTCTCCATCTATTCTGCTCAGCTGTTATGAAAGGGTTGAACAAGATTTATTAGAGCCCTTTCTAGACCCTATGGGTTTGCAGTTTTGTTGTGGGCTTCAGCACTCAGTTATTAAATGCTATTGATTGGCTTCTTACAAGTCAAGGTTTACTAAAATATTGTTCAGTTTGTGTCACTTTCTGTCATTCTATATTTCTCACCACTATTATTATGCTTAACTATTTTGTATTCTTTTATAAGTCAAGTTGTTTCCTTTACTTTTTTGAATTTAAGAAGAGACCAAAACTCCCCTTCGCCCATGTTATTTGTCCCAAGTATTTAGTTCTGTTTTTTCCTTTTTGTGCAGCCTTAGCTATTTATCTGCCTATTGCCCCCAAAATTTCCAATCATTCACCTTTTTATTTGTATTGGTCTGTGTTTTCAAATCTGGGCAACATAGATTATTGTATTACCTCATATTTTT
This sequence comes from Torreya grandis, assembly GCA_037957365.1. Lineage (NCBI taxonomy): Eukaryota > Viridiplantae > Streptophyta > Pinopsida > Cupressales > Taxaceae > Torreya > Torreya grandis. The sequence continues at coordinate 781,669 of JARHVA010000021.1, read as the reverse complement.
GTTGTGTTTCTTTCTTGTTAAGTGTTAAAAAAAATGTTTCTTAGGTCTTGCAGAGAATTGGATACATAATTCAGAAGATTGCAGTATATTTTACTACATGCCCTGACTTCTTTTCTTTCCTAAAGCCCTTCATTTCCTTAAGAAAGCTTGGTTTGCCTTTAAGCAGTTGCAGATCATAGATCTGGTAGAAACAAGTTGGGTGGGTGTCAAAATAGGTATTCATCAACTGCTAACAATTGATAGAGAAGTGCTAGCAACAGCTGATTACATTTAATCCTTACAGTAAACTACAGGCAGATTGGTACAGCTCAAGCTCACGCAAAAATGGTGGTCTTCAACTCCATTCCATGCTGATGTCACTAAGAGTTGAAGACAATGAAAAACAGGAAGGGTTTTACCCCCTTCGCCTCCCCCACACAAAACTCTCTTATCCTATTATATAAATGAAACAGAAAATTAGAAAATTGTACGGCAGTTTTCCAAGGTGGATCTTCTTCCTCTCTTGACTGCACGTGTTCACAATACTTATGATTCTTGTGTGGGCTTATTATAATTCAGACATGACTCATATGTAACCTTTTAACTAACTATATATTTTTTTAAATTACATTACTAACACACAATCCTCAATCTGATGCAAAAGACATTCCTTCCTTGCATATCACTACGTCACTCAACATGTTCAACTTGATACTGATGGGATTTGAATATTTGCTTGTCATTTGGATCACAAGCAACAAATGTTTTTTGCATCAACATGGAATTTGCCAACAATTAATATATTTCCTTTCCACTCCAGAAAACAAGAAATTGTAGAATACATTTCTGCTTGAGTCCTTTTTAAGATTGGCTATTTCATTGCAGATTGTCTGCTTCTAGATTTCTGGTAGTAGGTATGATTGCCTTGAATCAGATTCTGGTGTACACTTTTATTCAATTACTTAATTTTCATCCGAGATTTGTGGGTGTATATATTTCATGCCTTTTTAGAACCAAATCAAGAAATATAGTTTTAAAACAATGAAAACCAGATATAGCTTCTGACTGCAACTATGTTTTCAATGCAGCTTTATCGTCCTCATCTATATTGGGTGTAAAAGTAAAATCAAATTGGACGGTTGCAAAGTGGTTTGGGTTTGGATCAAGGCAGTCGGTAAAGATTTAAATGTGCATAACTGTTGTAGTAAATTGTCACATATTGTCATTTTTCATGTTTAGAAGCTTTGTCGGTAGTTTATCATGACGCCCTTTGTTTTCTATTTGTATTAAATGATACCAGAGCAAGAGTGAAACTGTTGCTACGTAGGAAAGATATATATAGGATCTTAGAGTTAATGAAATATTCAATGTTCTTATGCTTATTTGTAATTTAATAATTATTGGAAGCTCAAGTTACATGCAGGGATGTCTGTGTGGCTGGTTTATTAGTATTTCCACGGAAATAAATCTAATTCACAAAACATGTAGAGAATGAAATTGGCATGGAATTCGTTTTCCCTTTTTTGAGAAACGTTTGTAGCAAATTGTTCAAGAAAGGTAGTTATTTCATATTTTTCAGGGAAGGTTATGCTCAGCCATTTGGGATGTGTTGGGTAAAGAGTTGTGTCAAGGTGTGTGCCTTGTTTAAATCTTATATTGCAACATAGATTAGCATGCCCAATTATGGCAGTATGAAGACCAGCAATGTAAACTTTAACGATGATTTATTTTTACTAAATTGGCGTTGTGTTTCTTGTGAACGGTCTAGTGATTGCTATTGTGCTAGTTAACATTGAAACTTAGAATGATTGCAGACGCATTTTAGTACACAACAATTCAAAATTACATTCAAATTCCTCCATATACATTTCAAAGCATCTATTAAACATTCCGCAACCCTTGCGCATAGATATCAATAAATAAACATATGTAAAGTAAATAAACATATAGCTTCCAAAAACTAGGATTTTATGCCTCTGTATTGGTGTTTTCCGTGAATTGTTGTGACAAATTTAGTAAATTTCTCTAGATGTTAAGAAACCTAATCTTAACAACAAAGGCCTTTTTTGCTTACTTGGTGTGACAAGAAGCCTTTTGTACAAGAAATAAAATTTGCAACACATAAAAGGTTGAAGCATAGTGAATGTAAAAGAGTGATATAAGATGACATTTAAAAACAACAACAATTATAATAGAAAAAGATGAGCCACACTGAGATTAAAGTTATGGCAAGGGACCATGGGAATTGGAAAAGAATGAATACCCATATTTGCCACTTTTAGAACCCCCAACTTGAGTTGGTTTCTGCTATAGAAGCATTCAAGTGGCAGCTACAGATGCATTGGGAGGGCATCATATTGTAACATGTAAGTGGTCTGTATTTTCTTGAATGTCCTAGTTTTGGACTATCCATACAGGGGATTATTATGGTGCTCAACAAACGAGGATCCCATTTTATATAATGTAAAGTAGCCTTTTGTTTGGTTAGAAAACTTAATTTTTTTTTGTGTCAGAAAATCAATTTCAAATAAAAATTTGATGAGGCTTGACAGCAAAGCCTAAAACAGGCAAAGGAGGAGCAAAAGATATTCAAAAGGGGAGGTAAACTTGGTCTATACTGTTGAGCCATGTAAGCTAACTATTAATGACACTATTTTCCTACCTTAATTGAATATTTGAAATCTTGGTTAAGCTTGGGCCAACATACTTCATTTTAAAATTGAGCTCCCTTTTAGGCAGTAACCTATCAATGACATTTGTAAAAAGGAAAGTTGGGTTCTCATGAGCTTAGTGGATTTTTCTGCCATAACATATTTCTATGACAGAGTAGCCAACAAATTTATGACACTGCCTAAAAATCTAGAATGGGTTTAAGAATTGTGGAAAGAAACATAAAAAAGTGAGCGTGACCAAGGAGGTAGCCAATGTGTCTCTATACATTTTACTTTAAAATCACCTTAAAATCAAGGAACTTCTTGATGGATGAAAACAAGGGATGAATTGATCTTTATTTACTATCGTATAGCGCCTGCTCTTGTCATGCTTTTAAATCATCATAAATTCAACTACGAGTTGACGATCTTAACTTTGGTCACCTGCATGACTGGTTTTTGAAGAAAAATGAGTTGTATAGTCTATTTTGTTGTTTCTCTATTGGAGTAAACTTTTCTATCTCAAGTCAGATAGGCCTAATCCATGCAGCTTGGAAATGTTTCTAGGACTATAAACCTTATATCATGTCATTTTATGCTTATAACTTATAAACCGACAAAGTTGAAAGCTATAAAAATTAAACAAAATGAATATCCTCTTACAAAGTTCCATACCTCGCCTGCGTAATCAAGAGACAAAAACATGGTGTAGTCTATCACATCTCCCTGAAGACACTGTAGAAATTTTTCTTTATGTATAATAGCCCAAATTTTAACATTTAGTAATTCTTACAAACTTGAATATAATTGAAATTTTAAATAAAAGCTTTGATGCTTCCATAGTCCATAGTATTTGGTTCTTTTAGAAAATGACTGCAAATTGTAAAAACAATCTTATTTTCCAAGCTCTTCTCACAAACAATTTTAAAATTATGAATACTAAATATAATTATAATAAAATGTGAAAAGTTGTTATAGAAGGAAAGCACATTCCAATAGAGGTAAGGACGCATAGAAAACCAGCCATAAATAATTATGAAATATGTTTATTGATGATGATAACAAATTTTGACGTTCTTTAGGTTAAATTGGCTTATAGGACATATCAAAGTATAATGTCCTAGGACGAGTGGTAAATTGGGAACTTATTGTAGAGAGACCAAGGTCGTAAGACACCATTAAATTTTGCCATTGTTGTTATTTTAAACCTTTTCTTTTTCCACATAGAATTCTCTAAAATGTTAGTTTATAAAATGTAAACCTTAAAACTGTTGTAAATGTTGTTATTGTTATCTTTCTCCTTGTTCAGATGACTCTTCATGAGAGTTAAATTATGAAGCCTAACTATAAAACCCAATGTGAATTAGAAGTCTTTGTAGTATTCCAAAGAATTGTTTTTATGGAATTACAAGAAGCAATTGAAGAGTAATGGGGGCATTTTCCAATATCATGACAAGTATTTAATAACGAGTTAGACTAATACACTAATAATTATCTGGAAGTGATCATCAAAGTTATAATTTGAGTTGGAGGTGGAAGTCAACTCTAAGATAATTGTTCATGGGGATAAATCTGAAAGGAAATTCAAAATTGGTTATTGAGCTTTATCATTGAAGAGGTTATCCTTCTTAATGAAATTGCTTTGTTTCATAGATATCATTTACATAGGTTTAAAGTAATATCATTGTCAATTTCATGTGAAAGTTTGATATAAGTTTAGAGAAAGTATATCCTAAGACTTGAGTCGCTAGAAAGGCTCACTACAAAGTGTGTAAGGGTCTTAATGTATAGAATAGCATTATCATATTTATGATTTTGATTAGAAGTGGAAGGCACTAGTAAGATAATTATTGTTATGATGGATGATATAAAACTAAATTCAGATTGGTTATTGAATTCCATCAATTAAGAGGTTCCTTCTCTCAATTAAAAGTCTCAGCGCTTACTCTCTCTACTGCATACCCCTTCAAGTCTCCACAAGACTATTTGTCATAAATTTGGCAACCATATTACCCTCCTTCGTTGTGTAGTGTTGTGCAACTCTCCCTTTGTTTCCAAGCATTCTTTTTGTTGCGAAGCTTATTCTTTTCTTCCTCTTCATTACAAAGCTTCTCTTTCCATTGCACAAAGTCCATTGCTTCACGCAACTCCATCCCTTCCTTGTACACCTCCCTCTCTTTGCACACCTATTTTGGCTTGCGTACCTCCACTTCATCTTTGTGAACCTTGTTTTCCTTGCACACCTTCATCCCTTCTTTGCACACTTCACAACTTCATAATTTTGGCAAATAATGTTGTGAATCGAATTGTGAGCTTCTTGGCCTCCACATGCGCAACATTACAAACTTGATCTTTAGAGTCCATATCAAAAGGCAAATTGACATGTCATCTTCCAAGATCGACAATAGTTATGCAAGGAAAATTACAAGAGAGCACTCTGAGTATGAAATTAGTTGTAACTTTATGCATGATGTAAACTATTGTAGTATACACTTGCTTTCTTTAGAATAATATAGCTAGGAAGATAGGAGATACTAACACAGTTGTGTAACATCCTAACACCATTATAATCTATCTGAAGATTCAGTTCATAGGATGTGCGTAGTTATAGGTTGTCCTCCATACATCTCCTTAGCTTGGCATGGATCATGTTTCATCCCATATTAGGCTTATCATTACTATCATTGAAAGTCTATAGAGTTAACATTGTTGATGGTTTAACTATCATGATATATAGGCCTGCATTTAGTTTATGGTTATATATACAATGTTTTTAAATTTTAACGATCTTTATTACGATGAAAATATATTTATGATGGGAATTCATTCCACACCAATAATCTCTGTGATGCGTGTGTTGTGAACAGTACTACGTGGATAACAACTTGATGTAGGGGCATCCAGGTTCACAAGAAATCTTGCATCAAACAAAAATATATTAGTTTAAAATTTGTTTACTTCTTGTGTTGCATAAGGTTTCTTACAATACACTTGTGAGTTTGTACGAGTCTTCTTTGTTGCATTGATTGTCTTTGTGTTTTTTGTGTTATTCTTTGTGTGATACAATAATAATTTAGAGTGCTATACTAGGAACAATGAAATGCACACTCAAAATCCCTACTCTAAATTCCAATTACAAAACCTGAGACTAAACAAAAGGAACAAACATTCAAATGCAAAATATAAATGAAGCACAAGAAACAAATATTATACCTCAAATTTGCAAGTGAATTCTTCTTCCTTAACATTGTAGATGTGATCCAAGTGATTGAAGGATGATTGCTTGGTGTCGGATGTTGATTGCTCTTGCTTGGATCTTGATTTTGACAACACTTAGGCTAAGGATGCTTGATTGCTTGGTAATGGTGGATGGATAACTTGGATGCAAGGATGACAAAGCTTCAAGACTCGAGGATTCAAAGTTCCAAAGATGGTTTGCGTGGGAGTGTAGCTCAATTTATAGAGCCAAATGGAAGGGATCAATGGCTAGGATTGAGCCAAGGAGGATTTAGATCAATGGCATAGAATTGATGATAGGATTTGGTAGGTAGATTTAGGAATTAAAAATTCCTAGAGGATTCTAGAGGAGGATGGTGAGTGGTTCAATGTAGATTAGTAGGTGCTAGAGATGATTAGGATAATTGATGAGGATTTAGGTGGGGATTAAGGATGTGATTTGTTACGATTGTTAGTGGGGGTAGTTGAGGGTAGGTGACAAAGAATATAAAATTCCTTGATATTGTGAAAGCTTGGTTAATGGTTAAGTAGGATGATGAATTGATGTAAAGGATGATGTGATGAAGGTGTAAGGTTAGTGTGATGAAGTCAAATGTAAATGGGGATGTTAGAGTGATGCTAGGATAATGTTAGCTTGATAAATAACGATAATTAGTATTGGATGATGACAAAATTGGTAATGACAGAGGAATGGTGAATTTTAGATGTCTACGTTTTCCCCCTCTTTGAAAGGGCATTACGACTAGAAGAAGTAACAATGTTTCAAATAAGTGAAATACCATGTTCTTAGTAAGTTGATCAAAGTTAGAGTGGGTGATGCTCCCTTGAGGGGTCATGTCGGAAAAAATGAGACAATTGGCCGCATGAAAGAAAATGAGGGGTGGGGTGCATGGATATAAGAAAGAGGGGTTGGGATGGATGTGATTGATGCAATATATACACTAGATATGATTTGGAGTGATGGATGTGGTTGATGTGACACAATGATTTCAATCGATGAACTACAACTTGATTGGATGTCTTTATTTGATAAATTGATGGTGCCCCAAAAAATGATATATGTCAGGGAATAGGATACATAAAATTACAACCTTAGATGTGCCCCAATCAATGACATTTGAAAGGGGGAAGTCGTAAACTTTGGATAGATTGATTATCAAAGCTATGAGCTTTAGACATATCTTAGGCAAGGACATATGATAGGGAGAGCTATGAGTTTTGATTGGATTGTTTGATTGATTGATTGAGGATTGAGGATTGATTGATTGAAGTGGGAAAAAAGATGGAGGTCATGATTTGTCGGTCCCAATCGATAGGTGCAAGAGATTGATCGAAAATATAAGGAAATGATTGAGCGGATGGTGGTTGATTTGGAATTACACTTAGCTTTGGATTTAATTTTGGATTGATTTGAATTTTGATTGATTAATATCCGCATGCTTGATTTTCCTTGAGCAATGATGTATGCATGGGAGTAGTGGAAACAAGCTTGGCTGTGGGAGTGATGTCTCCTAGTTGATTGAGATGCGCTGATTGATTTTAGCTCAAAGATTTTATCGGATGCCTGAATTAATGAAGATGGATCATGTTGATAAAGGATTTGATATGCTGAACGAGATTGGATAGAGCATTGGATAACTAGTTTGAATAAAATGTTGAATGAATGCAAATGATTGTGGATGATTATGAGATTGTAGATGATTGCGAATGATTATGATTGAGCTGAGCCCAGACACCCCATACAACTGAGCGCTGCCTACATAGTCCATATGGACCTTACGCTAATGTAGTTCTCTTGAAAAGTGAGTATAAGATGAGAGATGATAGGATGATGTCGATGATGATGATGCCCTAAGGATTCCCCAAGGAGAATGATCAAGATTGTATAGATTGTTGATGATGATGATTGTTAGATATGTTAGTTGTTAGGTAGATAACTGGATAGATGATTATATTTGAGATAGATGATTGGATTAGATAAATGAATGGATTTGGATGTTGGATAGAGGTTTATAAACGATTGGCTTAGATAAATGATTTGATGTATGGTTTGGGTATGAGTTTTGATGATTGGATGTTTTGTAAGTGATGATTTGTGAGGATTTTGTGTTGCCATGGTCTTGAGTCATATGTATAAGCAATTGTTGGACCCCTAATTTTGACTAAATATTTTGGATTTAGGCGTAGATCCAGCATAGCATGGAAGATCATGGCGTGGAAGACAATGGCATAGATTATCACAATGCGATAAGACCCAGTCAAAGAATAGGCATAACAAACATAGGACTCGAGAGTGAAGGACTCAGTATATCAACGACAGACTTGGGGAGCATGAAGGAAGCGAGAAATGGTTGAGGAGCGATTCTCAATGATAGAATAGACTATGAGAAAATTTCTGCACAGATTTACAAATTACAAAAAATAATGGAATAATAACATAAACTTCAAAAATTAATTTAGAATAATTGAAATATTTTATATTGATTGTAGGCCACTTCGAGGGGGAAGCCTCCATTAAACAAGATCAATACAATGATTCATGAATCCCTTCATTGGGCCTCAATTCTTATTTAAATACTAATTCTATTCTAGCAACTAATACTTCCCATGCATGTGGGATAATTCAAATATGCTATTTAAATACTAATTCTATTCTAGTAACTAATACTTCTCATGCATGTGAGAAAATTCAAAAATGGTAAAGGGATGATTTACAAAGCATATGCATCCATAGTGACTATGCACAAATAATGCAAAGAGAAGGGTAGGACATAGTTCCTAACATCACCTCCTCCTCAGAAAAAGATTTATCCTCAAAGCTTCATATGTGGGAATCGTTGCTAAATTTGGAATAATGGTTCCCATGTGACATCTTCAGGGTGCATGCCATGCCACTAGATTAAGACTTTTGTGATGGAGTGGGAGTGAATTTGGTGGGCGCACCTATCTAGGACAACTTTCAGTTCGAGAATGATGGAGCCTTCATTATCAAGTTTGGGTAAAATTGTCTACACTCTGATGGCAAGTCCAAGAATTTTCTTCAAACAGGAGATATGAAAGATTGGGTGAATTCGGGAGGAAGGTGGAAGCTCCAACTTGTAAGCAATAGACCCAATATGTTGGAGGACATTATATGGCCCATAAAACTTTGGGGCAAGCTTATGATGCCCTTTTAATTTCAAGGATGATTGTTTGTATGTTTGCAGACGAATAAAAGCCATATCACCAGGTTGAAAGGTGCACTCAGAGTGACGTTCTGCTTGTTGCTTCATATGGTTCTATGCTAGATGGAGATTATCTCGTAGGATGCTGAGAATTTGATCTTGATGGCAGAGAGTAGTGTTGACTACTTGAACTAGGGAACTACCAGGTGTATACGAGAGAAGTGTTGGGGGCACTTGACCATAAATTGCTTCATATGGAATTATTTTATTAGAAGTGTGGTATGAGGTATTGTACCACCATTTTGCAAGGGGGAGCCACTTTGCCCACTGGTGTTGTTCTGATGCAAAGCAATGAAGTAATGTTTCCAAGCATTTGTTGACAATTTCAGTCTAGCCATCAATTTGTGTATGATACCCGAAGTTCATCTTTAGTTTTGTGCCTGTGCATCGGAATAGCTCTATCCAAAAATGGCTAGTGAAGTTGCATCACGATCAGAGACAATTGAAGAAGGGATGCCATGAAGATGAAAATCTGATCCAAGAAAAATTGTGTGACTATGGAGGCTATAAAAGGGTGGTTGAGGGCACAAAAATGACTATATTTGGAGAGGCAATCGACCACAACCATAATTGTTATTTTTATGTCAAATTTAGAGAGCCCCTTAATGAAATCCATAGAAAATTAGTCCAGATCCTAGTAGGGATGGGCAAGGGTTCGAGCAAACCAAGCATCATTGTGGTTTCACCTTTGTTGCATTGGCATGTATCACATTCGGCCATCATCTATTTAATTTACCCTTTTATCCCCTTTCAGAAGAAATTTTGATGTGATTGATCATATGTTTTAAGAAATCTTGAGTGCCCTATTGATGGAGAAGTATGCACTTCATAGAATACAACCTGATGAAAGTCTGTGTTATTGGGAAGCACCAAACGACCCTTGTAATGCAGAGAATCACCATCCCATGAATAATGTGGTACTGCAAAGGGGTTAATAATCAATTGTTGAATGATTTCGTGTAAAGAGGGATCATATGAATACCCTTGATGTAAAAATTCCAACCAGTTCATAATGGGCATGGAAATGGCATAAATGGAAGTCTGGTCCTCGAACACGCAGGAGAGAGCATCTACCACTACATTATCTTTACCCTTCTTATAAGTGATTTCATAATCATAGCCCATGAGTTTGCCGATCCATTTCTATTTTTCAGGGATGAGACTCGTTCTAAGAAGTATTTCAAATTTTGGTGATCAGTTTTAATGCAAAAACAATTCCTAAGTATGGCCACCATTTTTATACTACATGCAGAATTGCCATCATTGCTTTTCCATATGTAGACAAAGCTAATTTTCATCTAGAAAGGGCTTTACTAGTGAAAGCAATGGGATGACCTTCTTGGAGAAGAAAAACACTGAGGCTGTTGCCACATGCATCACTTTTAATGGTGAAAGTTTTGGTGAAGTTCAGCATGGCCAAAATTGGTGTGTTACACATAGCTTATTTGAGTGACATGAATGCCAAATTAGCCTCAACATCTCATGTGAATGCATCCTTCTTCAAAAAGGAAGTCAAAGGAGTCACAATCTTGCCATAATCCTTAATGAACTTGTGATAGAATCCTGTAAGGCCAAGGAAGCCACAAAGGCTCTTGAGGGTCGTTGGTCGATGCCAATGTTGCATGGCACTAATTTTATCTAGATCCATGCATACCCCATTGTTTGAAACAATGTGCCCTAGATATTCAACTTTTTCTTGACCGAAGGAACACTTGGAATGCTTGACAAATAATTGATTATCTGCTAGGAGTTGTAATGCCTTGTCAAGATGTTGGAGATGCTTGACCCATGTGCAACTGTAGATCAAAATATCATCAAAGAAAACCATATCAAATTGACGAAGGAAAGGTTGAAAGATTTTACTCATTAGGCCCTGAAATATTGAAGGGGCATTTGTAAGTCCAAACGACATGACCGAGAATTCATAGTGACCCTCATGAGTGCAGAAAGTTGTCTTTAGATTGCCACCAGCATACACACGGATCTGATGATAGCCAGAATGAAGATCCAATTTAGAGAAAATTTTTGCCCCATGGAGCTCATCAATGATCAGAATTGGAAACTTATCTTTGATAGTGAGGTGGTTAAGGGCACAAAAATCAATGTAGAGATGCCACGACCCATCTTTTTTGTGGACAAGAAGCACTAGGGAGGAGTATGAGTTGGTGCTTGGGCCAATAACTCTAGACTTGAGGAGTTCTTGTACTAGTTGTTCAATCTCAATTTTTTTTTAGATGGGGATAGTAGTACTATCGGATATTGGGTGGGATGCTTCCTGGAAGGACCAGGATGTGATGTTCTTCAGGACGTGAAAGGGGAACCCCCACTAGCTCTATAAAAATGGTTGCATGCTTGTCAAGGATGGATTGTAAATCAACAAGGTAGTTTGTAGATGCAGGGAGTTAGAGTTGGGTGGAGTGTAGTTGAGCAATGACCCCATGTGAACCTTTATTTAGAAGCTTTTCCATGCGATGGGATTGATGATGTTAGTAGATTGGGGAAATAACCCTTCTAAGGTGTGCTTCTAGCCACTATCAGTGAATTGCATTTAAAGCTCAGAGAAGTCCCACATAATAGGTTCCAATGTGTGGAGCCACTGTGCCCCTAGGACCACATCACATCCCCCTAAAGGTAGGGCAAACATATTTGAGTGAAGAGTGTAATCACCCATCGTGATATGCATATTTTAACACTTCCCTTTACAAGGCAATGCTCCCCCATTAGCAATCATGACTTCAAATATGGAACAAGGGTATATAAAGCAGTCTGCATGCTTAGCAATGTAGGGATCGATGAAATTGTGCATGATACCAAAGTCAATGAGGATTGTGAGAGATTTTTAAAAAAATAAACCCTTGACCTTCATAGTTTAAGGGGTGGTCACACGTGTAAGTGCATAGAGAGAAATCTTAGGTTGTGTTTCCTGAGCCATGGAATCATCAGAGGGGTTTTGTTTTGCTTGAGCATCTTGGAATTCTTGGATATCAGGCTCGTCGACCTGCTCTGACAGTGATTCCAAATATAACAAGTAAAGCTTTTGTGTGCTGAATCGATGACCTTTAAACCATTTGTCATCACAATTATAACATAATACTTTCTCCTTATGATCCCACATCTCCACCTCAATAAGTCGCTTGACTGGTGTGGTTATCGCTGGTGATTAGTTTGTTGTCTTCTTTATGGTTGGAAATGTGGGAAGTTGACGTTGCACTGAGAGTTTATCTTTTGCTAACTTAGCTAGACCCAAGGCGGTCATCAGTTAGTGGGATGAAACATTTTCACCTTCGAGCAGATCGGCTCTTTGAGGCCACTAAAAAACAACTCTTGAAGAAGTCATCTGATAACCCTTCAGTGTGATTAGCCAGTTTCTCAAATTTAATATGATAATCACGAACGGTGCCTATTTGGGAAAGTTTGGTGAGAGCCCCTATAAAGTCTTGGAATGTCGAAGGACCAAACCTACCCAGAAGTAAGGATGTAAAGTTTTTCCAATCGGGTTCATCATTCGACTTGACATACCAATGGTACCATTGAAGTGCTTCTTGTTCCAAGTGAAAGGAAGCAATTGAGACTTTGTTGATAGAATAAGTATTTTGAAGATTGAAGAATTATTTAGCTCGATATATCCATCCAATAGGATTTATACCATTGAACTATGGAAAGTCCAACTTAGGCCCACATGATGTGTGGTGAGAAGAAAAACTATTTTATGAAGAAGATTCTTTCTGCAACTTGTTGAGGAGAAGGCTATTTTGTTGATTCAATCCATACATCCTTTTGGTTAACTTAGTGACCTGGCCTTTCAATGTGGTGAGTTCTTCCTCCATGATTTTTGTGCCTGTATAAGTGACTACCATAACCAATGTGTGTGTTTTTTACAAGGGATAAAAAATAAGTTTTAAGACATAGTAAGGACTTTTTTTGATTTAGACTAAAGTGGAAGGGGTAAAGGTACATTTACAAATTTTTTTACATTGTATAGGTATGATTGATGAGGGCAAGGACAAAGGATCAAAAAAGGGAAAGGAACACTGTGGAAAATTTTCAAAGCAAGAGGATAAGAAATGAAGTTATGGCAAAACCCAAATAAAATCAAAAAATGGGATTTGTGGCTAATGGAATTGGAACTGGGAGATGGGACCTCAAGGAAGAAAAGGTGTGGAATGAAATTTCAGGTGTCTTGGTAAATTTTGAGGATCAACAAAGATAGCGATGGAGAGGTATGGCAAAAAAAAATATTTTTTTTTTGGGATTGATTTTTCTTGGTTGCTCTTGTCAAAAATCTGTCAGCAAGTTTGAAGTTACCATTATGATCATCCGTAGTTACTTCTATTGATAATCTAAAACTATTTTTTTTTGGTTACTCCTATCAAATTTCTATTGATAGGTTTGCAGTTACCACTACGCTCAACTGTATTTACTTCTGATAATCTGAAACTTTTTTTTTGTTGTTCCTATCAAAAGTTTGTCGATAGGGTAATAATCTTTAGAAATTGATATGTTGGGTATGGGCCCCAAGTTTATTTGGCTACCTAAGGGTTTAAGGAAATCTCTCTGGACACCAATGCTGTCTGAATGAGTACTACTCTCCAAATTTTTTTGACTACAGATTTATCTCTAAATGACAGTTCTTAGTTTACCTCATGGGTGGAAACTAGTCAATCAGGATGGGGCCATTGCCCTTTTTGCTGACAGGTCCTCTCAATGCACCAACTACTTTGGGGTTCTTGTGGTACTCTTAGTAATGAGTTTTAAGGTTATAAGCCCAAGTACTTCTCATAATTATGCAGAGGGGTATTTACCCTTATCCAAACCTACAAATGAAGATGTAAAAATAGAGATAATGAAAAATAGTTTCTTAAATAGCATAGATCCTAGAAAGCTACTACTGAAAAAAAAATCCAAAATATAGCCACAAGCCGAGAAAAGTGCTTTGATACCACATGTGAATAATATTTTGCATAGATTTATGAATTATAGAAAATAATAGAATGATAAAATAAACTTCAGAAATTAACTCATAATAATTCATATATTTTATATTGATTGCAGGCCACTTCGAGGGGGAAGCCTTCTTTGAGCAAACTCAATACAATAATTCATGCATGCCTTCATTGAGCTTCAATGCTTAAATACTAACTCTATTCTAGCAACTAATACTTCCCATGCATATGGGATAATTCAAATATGCTACTTAAATACTAATTCTTTTATAGTAACTAATACTTCCTATGCATGTGGGATAATTCAAATATGCTAAAGGGACGACTTATAAAGCATATGCATCTATAGTGACTAATACACTAATAATGCAAAAAGAAGGGTAGGACACGGGTTCCTAACATAGACTTTAATTATACACAAGTTTCACACTAGTCCACATGAAGGAGGACATTTGACAACAAAGATTTAGCACGAATGAGAATATAGGGGCGTTAAGGCCTAGATCCTTAGGGGGAAAACAAGTAAATGACTTCCATGACTCTCAGTCTACTGGAGATCATACATGACTCTCATAGACTTTAATTAAACAGTTGAGGAGTGATTCTCAAAGATAGAATAGACTTTAATCATACACTAGTTTCACACCAACCCGCATGAAGGAAGACATTTGGCAACAAGGATCTAACACCGAATGAGAATATAAGGGTGCCAAGGCCTAGGTCCTTAGGGGGAAAACCAATAAACAACTACCATAACTCTCAGTCTATTAGAGATCCTTGGATAATCACCAAAGTGTCATAAATAATGTAACAACTTGGTCGGGGAAAACAAGTATAAATAACCCTATGTAGAGAGGTGTAACGCTGGTTAAGCATTAGTGTTATGTAACGATTGATTGTGGTAATAAAAAAATCATAGAAGTTACTATTAATTATGATGTTATGCTACCATTATTTGTTAAGTTTGAACATTGAGTTATCAATACAGTTTTTATGTAATATGTGGTTTGTATTTGACTATAATGAATAGAATTTGCATTATATGAACTTGCGTAATCAACACTTTGAATCTCATGGCAGTTATCTTCATAATCATGCTCCTTTACATAGTTGAAACAAGGTCCACATTTGTATATTTTATTTTCTATGTAATTAGTAATTAGATATGTGAATAAACACCATTATATGATAAGCGTGTTACTATGCAACATAACCCACGTGAACGAATTTATTATTGCATTCTTCAGGTGAGCACGGAAGAGTTTAGTCTTGCATGAAATGCCAACATGTTATCTTGTTTGAAACTAGACACTTTAGTACCCTAAAGAAAAGTTAATAAAAAAACCCAACATTTTAGTTCCATTGTCAAAACCTATAGGGCCTATTGCATAGTAATGGAAAATGCTTGAACGATTATCCCTTGATAATATTGAACAACTTATCGAGATCGAGGATAATTTTTCAATTCTCTATCTTGAACTAGGAGTTTCTGCACGTGCATGGGTTGAACATCTCTACAACTCATCATATGAAACTTTCCTTGTCGAAGTCCTTGTTCATTTGTATGCTTGGATCTCAGTGTATGCTCAAGACCAGTCACAAAATTTTGGAAGGACGTAAGCTTGGATGATAGAGATTCAGAGGGTTTTAGCACATTTGGGAACACTGTGGACATGATCTATTAATATCTAGTGGAGAGGGGTGTTGAATAGCTACATCTTGGAGTATGTTGTAACCACTTATTATTGTTTTAAAGAAACAAAGTTCTAGTTTCTATAAAAACTACATGGTCAGTATATTAGACATTTCCCATTATAAGTAAAGAAGTTGTTTATTGATTCCAGACTTGAAACTCTACCTATGGAGGGATAAACCCATACTTGCATAAAAACACAGTTGGGTGGGGAATATAGGGGTATTGGTGAAGGATTGTTGGTTTAGAATGGTAGCTAGTCAACTAGAGTTACAAAAATGTAAATATGATGAAGCTTGGCAAAGGATTATAGGTCAAAGCAAAGTAGGAAGGGGATGAGAGGACTTAGGAAGTGTTGTTAGGATCCACAGAGAAGCAAAAGAGTACAAAGAGGACTTACCAACTTTCAGATCATGACCAATGCCAACTTTGTCATATGTGGGAGAAACTAGCCAAACATTGGAGACTGAAGAACCATATTTAAACCAACCCAGTTTCCCAACCATAGTGTGTGCTCATGATTTTGAACCAGATGATTTGATCATACATAACTAGGATACAAATAGTGTAGAGTCAAAGACTGACCTTGTAAGATAACATATTGCTGAGCAAGTTTTAACTCATAATGAATTGACACTTTTTCTTCCTCTTCAAGGTAGTTTTATGGCCCAACTTGGTATGCCTGGTGGACTTGACATCAGTAGTGGGTAGAGCACTATTTAAAGTATAATAAATCAACATGTTATCATACCCAACATCTTAGGTGTTATTGTTAGAGGTATGGGAGGTGGACTCGGAGGCAGAACAAGAAGTGGTGGACCTCCACCCTCAGGACCATGACTTGAAAGTTCTTAACAACCACCATTACAAGTACCTCAATTACAAACTATGTATTATAAAATGATACTCTATTTAATTAAATATTGAGGCATGAAGAATGTCACAGAGCATGTTCATAAGTGTGAACTCATTTGGAGGGCACATGGTATAACTTCTTCTGAGTGAAAATCAACACAATTTGCAACCACACTTTTTGAAAGATCACACAGGTGGTATAGGAAGTATGACCCTCAATAAAAATTAATTGACTATGACCAGATTAAGGCAACATTTATTCAAGAGTATGATATTATAAAATTTAAGCAACAAAGTATTGTTGCGCTAAAAGATATAAAATAAGATCTAACTGAAAGTGTACATAAGTACGATGCATAATTCAAAACACTTTTGTCTAATATCTCATTTGAGATTAGTGTTGCTCAGGATGACCAATGGTTCATGGGGGGCTTGTTGCTTCCCTTTAGATGAATTTTATCTCAAAGGACCTTTACCAATCTGTGCAAGGACCTGAAAGCTACCCTCTACACTGAAGCTATTGGTAGCATCGATACTGAAATCTGTCCTTTTATGGAAGCTCAACTAGCTTCAATGACATCATAATTAGAAAATCTCATTGCAAATAATGCTTGTGACACTCTTAGTAGTCTTTAGTGTACTGATTATGAGTCTAAATTTCATAATAGAAGTAATTGCCCTTGAAAGAACATCTATGCTGTACTAAAGCAATCTTGTGAAATTTGTCACAAAGAGCATGATGTTTGCTTTTGTCTTCTATTACAATGGACTACACATTCTAAAGTGTTTGATTACTGTAAGATATGTGATGCCTATACCCATGACATAAATGACTATTATTTGATCAATGATATACACGAAGTGTGTGCACATGGTACACATTAAACTTCTATCTCAAACAATCAAGATAGTGGTGGATATCATGGACGAGGTTGAGGATGGGGATGAGGAGGTGGACATTTTACACCACAAATATGCTATAAGTATGGATCTTCATATTACTATCAGTGAGATTGTCTAGTCTATCTAACATGTTTTTTGGGTAAAAAGGAACATCAGTTAGAGGAATGCCCTAAATTTTACCCAACCATCACTAAAGAAAGAAATGAAAAAGGTGCTAATATGATTCACATTGAGAAACCTCATTGGAGACTACACTCTAGCACTATGACGGCCCAATAAGTTAATATCACCACACACAATAGAGGATAGTCCCAGTCTACGTCGATTTCACCTATTGAGAAGATACAACATGAAGAGCCTTGTGCAATGAAGTATCCGAATGTCTAGCAAAAGAAAGACATGCTTCACGATACTATGACTTTGGTATGTGAACTACAAGGGGAAATTCAGTTTCTTAAGGATCGAGAAGCTGCCCAATGAGTTGATTAGTAAAAATCCATGGAACCTCAAAATGTGTTGAAAGATGATTTCCATGAACTTTGTAAGTGTTTGTTAGAAGAAGATATTGCCCCAAAATTGAGTAATTGGCTTAAACATTAGACACTAAGGCCAATTAAAGATTATCGATTAAACGAAACTTGATGATAAGATATTCATGTTCCTCTTATCCCTCAATAGGACAAGGACATACTAGTGAATGCTGCCATCGACGGTTAGGTGATCTAAAACATTTTAATCGACATTGGTGTTGAGGTCAATGTATTCACAAAGGATGCATGTAAAAAAATGGATAGCCTAGCGTTACAACCATCTCCTCACATGTTTTTTATGGCCAATAAAACTCGTGCTCTACTAATTGGCATTTTTAATAATGCAACTATTGATATCCTTGGGGTACCTTTCAACGCTGACTTTGAAGTTTTTGAATTGGTTGAAGCTGTTGATTTTTTGGCCCTATTGGGTCATCCTTGGTGCTATGCAAACAAAACTAATTTAAGCTTCAAAAAATGATATATCACTTTGAAAATCTTGTTAGATCAATGAGTTGTCATCCCATTAGACCAAACACATGGTCCCCCATATGTAGAACCTATTAGTATGGATGAGGATATTAATCATATCTACAATGTCATAGTAGGAGATAATGAGCATCATGATCCTACTCTTGATGGTGTCCTATGGATAGACACATAGTCTGTTTCTGATACTCCAAGTAATGTTTGTAATTTTTGGGCCCATGATGACTATGACTTCACTGGAAGAGTGTGCGATGCCATTGGCAGTTGTGAAGTCATTCCACACCAATACCACAAGTTCCATAAATTTGTTCATCTTATTATTAGACAAGTCATACGAGGACCAATTGTGGCTACACCACTATAAAGGTTTGATGAAGTTCCATGGTTTCATGGGAAAATGGAAGTCCATAACTTCATCTAGCAACTTGAAGCCTTTTATAAATTTGATACTAATCGTATGTGTTGATTGGTTCACCTTTTGATGGCATAGATGTAAGATGTTTGGCAAACTCATAACGAGTGTTTACTTCATTGGGACCAAGTATGATCTGCTTTACATCATTGATTTCATCATGACAATTGCATCTAGGGTATAATCAACTATAGTGGAGTTCGAGCACTAGAACCACACCTAGAAGCTTGTGAAACCATGTGGTTGGCTGAAGAATCCTTCTTACTAGAATACCTGTGGGTACATGCATTTTATGGAACTTTACTCACTTGGACAAAATCATGGTATGTTCATGAAGAATGACATTTAGGTACTTGTTTCTAGCATTTGTTAAAAAATAACATGGTCTGGGTGTTGTCTTACTCATTCTCAAGGATGGACTTGCACTTCACACTCCAAGGCATGTGTCAAGTAGTTGTTGGTGACCCCAATCCTGTTGAAGATCGACTATGACATATACATGGTGTACCAAAAGAAGGCTTAGTTATTTTTAATGATGCATCTACACAATCCTCACATGCACTAGAACCTAACCTCAATCAAGCATGTCATGATGAAATTTACAAAGGAAAGCAAAAACTAGTGTTTCATGTTGGTGAAGGCAAAGGGTCTAAACAACCTGATCCATTGAAAAATCATTTGGATGTCCCCACATAATATGGTGCTTGAATTATTCATGATAATGGTCTTGATGTAGATCACTCGTACTCGAAACCTCTTTAAACCATCTAGTGAAATATTGGCATGGAGGAAGCATCAAAGCTAGCTACTGTGGGTAACTACTTATTCGATACTAAGATTTTGAAAGTAATTGAGTTGTTAAAAGAGTACCAAGATGTTTTTCCAAGGAATTATAGTGAAATGAAAGGTGTTCATTTATCCTTAGGCAAAATGCATATCAAACTAGTTGAAGGTGTTTGCACAGTCAGGAAACCACCATGTAGAATGAATCCAAATTTACATGCATAAATGAAAGAGGAAATTGATAATATGTTGTGCATTGGAGTTATAACTCCAATTGATGAGTCTAAATGGGTCAACCCCATAGTAATAAGCATAAATAAAGATAATCACATTAGAATTTGTTTGGATTACCGCATACTTAATGCATCCTGTATTACTGATCCTTTTTCAACACCGTTTATAGAAGAAATCCTCAAAGGAGTCACAGGGTGTGAAATTTACACTTTCAAAGATGGTTTCTTCAAGTACCATTAGGTCTAGATTGCAGAGGAAGATCAACCTAAGACTACATTTGCTACTTAGTGGGGGTCTTTCACATATATTATTATGCCATTTGGGTTAAAAAATACACCTGCTATATTCTCTCGTATCACTATTGAGGCCTCTAAAGACTTCATCCACAAATTCTTTTAGGTTTATTTGGATGACTGGATAGTTTATGACTTGGTGAAAGACCACTGTTTTAATCTAAGTCTTATGCTTAAGCATTGTTGAGTGCTACAAATTTCACTTAATTTAAAATGTTTTTTTCCTACACCATTTGGAATTCTTCTTGGTCACATTATATGCCAAGATGGACTTCTGGTAGACCCTGCTAAGGCTGTTATCATCCTCTGTCTACCAGCACCGATATCCCAACATGCAGTTCATGCTTTTTTAGGTCATACTAAGTACTATTATAAATTCATTCGAGGTTATACAAGGATTACTATGCCATTAGAGGAACTCTTGAAATAAAAAAAACACTTTATTTAGACCCGCTCTTTCCAAGAAGCCTTGAAAGACAAGCTCATCATTGCACCAATTCTCCAATTATGTAATTAGACTAAAACATTCCATGTCCATGTTAATACTTCTGGTATGGTTATTTGTGTGATACTTAACGTAGCCTAGATAAGGTCACCTTGATCACCCCATCTACTTTGCAAGTAGAAATCTTACTCAGGTTGAGAGAAATTATACCACAATAGAGCGTGAAACACTTTCCATGGTTTATGCTTTACAAAAGTTTTGATAGTACCTATTGAAAACTCCTTTTATGTTCTATACAAACCATGAAGTTTGAAATATCTGGTTAATAAACCTGTGTTACACATATGCATTTTCCATTGGATTGTGTTATTCCAAGAATTCCAATTCTTTGTCATAGTTAAACTAGGTAAGACCATTTATGGTCTTGACCATCTTTCTAGAATTGATTCCAGTGAGCCAAAGCAAGCCATTGAGGACAACTTACCTAAGGTACAATTATTTCATGTTTCACATGTTCTTGAGGAGTTATAAGATATAGTAACTATGTTAACTACTGACACAATGCCAAATCATTTGAGTCCACAAGATAAGAAACAACTAGCCATATGCATTGCACCATTCCAACTCATTGGATGGGACCTCTATAATCTTGGACAAGATGAAATCCTTTGGTGTTGTGTCATGAAACATAAGTGTCTTGAAGTACTTTGTGAAGTTCAATAAGAAATTTTTGGTTGACACAATGATGGTGAGGCTACTGCATGCAAAGTATTATTAGCTAGACTATGGTGGCCTACGCTTTTTCAAAATGCCAAGATACATGTTAAAAAATGTGATATTTGCTAGTGATTGGGGAAACCAAATCATTAAGATGCCATGCCATTACATCTTATTTTGTTACAAGAACTATTTGAGAAATGGGCCATTGATTTTATCAGCCTCATCAATCCAGCTGGATGATGTATAGGTTCCCATTATATCATAACAACAACTGATTATTTCATGCACTGGGATGAGGCTGTACCAATAAGGGATTGTATTGTATAAACCACCACACACTTCGTATGGGAACATACTATAACTTGATTTAGTTATCCATTAAGTTTTACTAGTGATTTCGGTACACACTTCCTCAATGAGACTATCTACGTATTACTCATTGAATTCATGATTTCCCATCACAAGATAACACCGTATCATCCCTAGGCCAATGGTACTACTGAAGTATTCAACAAAATCTAGGACACAACACTTATAAAAATTTGTAATATTAGACATACCAACTAGGATGATCAGATGTCAATAGTACTTGGGCTTATCAAACAACTTATAAGCACCTCAATAAAAGTACACCCTTCAATCTAGTGTTTGGAACTAAAGTAGTTATTTCAATTGAACTCTTGGTATATTCTCTTTGCATTTCCTGCATTGAATAATTAGACAATGAATCATCATTGAAATCTTGTTTGGATGCTTTGTTATGGTTGGATGAAGCATGTTTCCTTGCTCATTGGAGTCAAGATGTGGAGAAACACAAACATAAGGCATGACATGATCACCACCTTAAACATAAGACATTCACCCCACGAATGAAAGTTTTACTCAATGAATCAAAGTTTGCATGCCACTTTGGGAAGCTCTGTGTTCATTGGGATGGTCCTTTTGTTGTTCATAATTTTCATCCTATCAATTCATGTCATTTACAAAGATTGGATGGCCAATTTATTCCCAGGCATTACAATGGTAGCCAAATATGGCCATATTTCTCCACTTAAAGTTTAGTTTCAATTGTATCAATAAGGTTTATGCTATTAATTTATGATTTATTGTTTATAATAAAGTGTTACCTTAGTTGTGTGACCCTTTATTTTCATTACTTTATTTTTGTAACTTAGTACTTATGTTTTCATGGAGGACCACAATGCACATTTATTATGGGGTAAGGGGTGTTACATATGTTAAGAAATTGTCCACAGGAGTGCGCATGCAATCAAAGAGGTCGAAGGATAGAGATTACCGCCATTGGTATGAATATTCAAAGGGTTTTATAGTTGTCATGCACTCTAAAAAAAAATGGGATAAGACATGCCATTAATATAAAGAGATAGTGGTTATGATAAGCATGTTAAAATCATGTCATGATGATATTATTAATTGCATTTATGGTGAGAAGTGATAGTCAAAGAAAGGAGATCGTTAAAATGCATTGATGGAAAGAGGTGATGGTCGAAGAGGGGGGGTAGTAAATGCAAGTTACCCCCTCGAGTCTATAAAAATAAATTTAGGGGATCATTCTAAACTTTACCTTTGCTTTGAATGTGATTTTATAGAGCTAAAGAGCGAACAATTGAGTTTAGGGAATTCCAAGATAAGTACAGAGTATCAATTTCCATTCATTGATTATTAAGAAGGATCTTGTCTGAGTGATCAAGCAAAAGATAACTAACCTAAAATCAGCTAGAGGAAATTTTGTAATTAAAGGTTGCAGAGGTTGGTGTCTGCTATTAACATGTGTTGAAGTAGGAGAGCCAAGATAATTCCATAACAAACATTGATTCTTTTGGGAATATTAGATGGTCATGCCTCAAACTTTGGGATCCATAAAGGGTGATGCAACCTAAGAAAAAAGCCCAAATAAATGAGCCACTACCAACCATTCCAAAGAAAAAGGAGCTAAGTTATGAGGGGAAATAATATTAATTAGAGAGTAAACACTTGAACATAGTGAACGCACAGAAGGTGAAGGATCAAGAATGGCATGACAAACTAAGAAGAAAGCCCAAGTACCTCCACCTTTGCCTTTGATGTTAGAGGAGATATACTACCAAGAAATGATGCTGTGCATAGAGAATTGGGTATCAAATGTACCCACTTATACTATTTTTGACTATAGCCATTGCTAACCCAAAAATGAGGTTGAGCTTTAGAACGATTATTGGCTTGAGTGCCAAAACACCAAGAGTGAATTGATGTATGATTTAAAAATATTCAATTCCTTGACTCTACAAGGCTCTTACAGCTTTTTAACCTCCCATATTTTGGTAAAATGGTAGAGGTAATGAAATTTATATTTTCATGCATCCATAAGGACTATATCTATTTTGTTGGGCACCACATGAAGATTAAACTTGAAAGAATGAGCAAGGTGTTAGGGTTGCAATGCTCTAGTGCAGACCTTGAATTTGATTTGGAGGAATCAAAGCAAATAGAGAATACCACCATGACAATGGAATATCGAAAGTAGGGACATGGCATGCACATTAAGAACTTACAAGACCCTACCCTCTGAGTAGCTGCACACATCATTATGACCAAGGTTGGCAATACCAATCAATGGAAAGAGGTGGACATGGCTCACCTATTTATCACCCACCAAGTAATCGAGAGGCTAAAGTAAAATTGGGCAATGTATTTTACCAATAAAATTATACTAGATGTGGAGAGGACCCATTGGATACCTAGCCATAGGTTCTCATGGGGTGTATTTATTTTGTTGATGGTGTTTGATGAAATTGATGTACTTAATTACACCTTTGGAGAACTGAAGTGGTTATACCCACCAGGGCACAAATCCCTTGCGAAGTGATACAAGGTGTTCACATGCCCCAATTATATCACTCTAACTTTCAAAATCAAGATGAAGTCATGGTATGATGGAATGAAGGAAGCCTTTGAAAATGAATGGCACATTCCAAAGGACTTACCCATCCAGGTTGGTGAACAAGCCATATTTGCTGTCAAGCAACATTTTTCTCTAGTGCGTATCAGGATGGCCTCCTCTGGAGAGATCTCTGCTTGGTTGAAGCTGCTTATGATTTCACAGTGTGGTACTTTGTCAACTCAATGAACCACATATATGATGCACAACCCCTCACCCTTGAGATAGAATGAATTGAATCAGAGACTCACACTCTCTACAAAATGTATGGCTATCTTGGAAAAAATCTATACAAAGAAAAATATGAGACCAAAAGAACTGACATTAAGGTTCACCAAACCATGGTCGGGCAAACCATTCATAATCCATTCTATATGTTGTGACCTAAGAAGAAAGCTTTAGGAGGCACAGAGCATGCAAGAGATAAACTTCCTCCAATACCACTACTTGAGAAGAAGAAGTGTACCGAGCATGATGCCAACACAAGTTTATGGCTAGAACCACCAAAAAGGCAAAATACTGCCAAGGCACCACCACCAAGGGTTTCACCACTAAGGGCATCCTCATCAAGGGAATCACCACTAATGGCTTCACCCAATAATATATACTAGTTAGATAATCGGAGGGTTTAGTGCCATCACCACCAACCAATCCTTCACAAGGAAGAACTGGAGGAGTAAGACTAAAAAAACACCCTCCCTAGTACAAAAAGAAGAAAACAACCTTGAAGATGCATAATTGGACATGGAAAATCTGTTTGACTAAAAGAGGGATGGTTTTAACACAGAAGAAATGAGTGGCATGGACATCAATAACACTTTATTGGTACCAAATATATATGTCAAGATCTTTGAACATGATCCCCTCAAAGGGAAGAATCCAATTGACTCCAAAGTTCAACCACCAACTTGTGCACCCAAAACCAGACAACCATTATTGATAGGTTATTGTATTTATATTCACATTTTCATCCAAAGGATACAACTATTGACACTAGGCATCAGATGTCATTTTTATTAGACATGTACAATGAAGAATGCCATTTTGAAATACCACTTGATAGCCTAGTTTTAGATTTTGAAGTAATGACACTGCCCACTCCTATTTGGGTTGATCCACAATAGTTCTCTCCTTTACAAACTAGCATTGCATTTTTGAAAATGGTCTTTGAAGTCCCATAATAGAATTCACTTTTAGATTATGATGCATACACTATAGAGCATAAGCATGGCCAGGTGATGAAGATGTATGATAAATAAGTTGCTACTCAGAAGGCACTTGAAGAGGAAGTGGCCATGCTAAATCAATAATTGAAAGAAGCCATAATAGCCAAAGTCAAAACTTTAAATTTATGTAAAGCTATTTTGGGCTAGGAACCAACATTGGTAGATGGGGTCCCTTTAGAGGGAGAAGCTATTGCTAAATTGGAGACCCTTGTAAATCTACTGTTAAACAGTGTAAGGGGTATCCCATGCCTAAAAATGAAAAATTATGGGTGGACGAATAGTTTGTTGAAGTAGTGAAAGTCTATAGACGTGCCCTACAAAGGGTTGGGGAAGTGATCCCCATCCTAGATGGGATTTTTGAGAAATTGGCATGGCTCTATAAAAATTTGGAGGCCCGACTCCAAGCAAAGGAATCTCAATGATAACAATTGGCAAATGCCACCCTATTAATAAAAAGATACACTAAGCATGCTAAGACATTTAAGGATGTCAAAACCATGGAAGAAATAAGAAATGCATATCGAGAATAGATACTTTCCAACTTTGTGGCTCTTTGAGGGTAGGTTGTAAATGAGGTCACTACACTTGAAAAGGTCCAAAAGGATGCTTCCACATCCCTAGACTAAATGGTCAATAAGGCAAGCGAGTGTCCTGATCAACTCAAGGATACTAAAAAGTTGAAAGCAATGATCGAGGAAATAACAACAAAGCTGCTTGACACCTTGTCATATTAGGAAGGTGTTAGGAAGCAAATTGAACAGGTTGGCCTTGAATTTTTGGTTGAGGCTAGGACTGGTGCTTAGTCTGGGATGGACTAAGAGTGTACTATGAGGTGATGTTAGACCCCTAATTTTGACTAAGTATTTTGGCTTTTGACATGGAACCAACATGGCATGAGGAGACCATGGTGTAGAACTAGCTTAGCATGGGAAGATCATGGGGAGGAAGACAATGGCATGAAATATCATGACATGATAAGACCCAATCAAAGAAGAGGCATAACAAATGGAGGACTCGAGAGTGAAGGATTCAGTATATCAACGAAAAACTTGGGGATCACAAAAAAAGTGAGAAATAATTGAGGAGCAATTCTCAAAGACAAAATAGACTTTAATCATACATGATTTTTGCACCAACCTACATGAAGGAGGACATTTAACAATAAGGATCCAACACCAAATGAAAATATAGGGGTGCTGAGGCTCAGGTCCTTAAGGGGAAAACAAGTAAATGACTACCATGACTCTTAGTCTACTGGAGATCATTGGCTAATCACCAAAGTGTCATAAATAATGTAACAACTTGGTCGAGGAAAACAAGTATAAATACCTCTGTGTAGAGATTTGTAAGGATGGATGAATATTAGTGTTATGTAACGATTGATTGTGGGAAAAGTAAAATCATGAAAGTTAGTATTAATTATGATATTATGCTACCGTTATTAGTTAAGTTACAACATTGAGTTATTAATATGTTTGTTATGTAATATGTGGCTTGTATTTGACTATAATGAATAAAATATGCATTATATGAACTTATGTAATCAACACTTTGAATCTCATGACAATTATCTTCATAATCACGCTTGTTTACATAGTTGAAATAAGGTCCACAATCACATATTTTATTTTATTTGTAATTAATAGTTAGATATATGAATAAACACCATTATATGATAAGTGTGTTACTACACAACATAACTCGTGTCTAATCCTATTTGGATCACTTTGCATGAAGAACCCTTTAATCTATTTATATTCACTGTTGAACTCCTTCCCTTTATCTGGTTCTTTGTTTTTGTGCATGTTCTTTAGCTATTTGTCTATGTTATTTCCCGTGGAATTTCTTTTGGCTTCCTTGTTCATTATCTTTCTTGTTCATTTCCTTTGTCTTGTTCTTTCCTTTCCATCAGAGTTGTTGATTCTTTTTAATGGTCAATCCCTATTTATTTCCTCCAGATAAAAAGTCTGAAGGAAACTTTTGGCTTTTCTTTTGTCCATTTTTCTGTGGCCTTTTTCCCTTTATTTCCTTGGGTTTATTATTTTGGGCTTGTGTCCTTTCACTTTCCCGTAGACAAATTATCCAAGGGAATTATCTCTTTCCCTCATTGCATGACTTTCCCCTTGTGATGTATTCCGAAGAAATTCCTTTGGACTCTTTATCCCTGCCCCTTGGCTTATAAAAAGGTCCTTCAGCTTTCCTATAATGGTCCTTCAAAATTTTGAAATGAACCTTCCTGAAGGGAACATACCCTTCGAGAATTTTGAAATGACCCTTCAGAATTTGCCAATTGACCCTTCGGCCTCCCAAAAGACCCTTCAAACTTTTATTTTGAACTTTCTCAAATGGAACATACCCTTTGGGGTTTTGTAAAAGACCCTTTTCTATGGACAATGTATTTGAAGCCTTTTCCTTTGTAAACTTTCTATCAAAATTTCCCTTCAACATTTTGAAGTGTCTCGTCGACATTTTTGACAATGACTTTCCTAAAGGGCAAATACCCTTTGGGTTTCCTACTTATGAACTTTCTTAAAGGGCACATACCCTTTGGGTTTTTTGTAAATGGTCCTTTTCCATCGAATTAATCTTTTCAAAATAATTTTTTTGGATAATTTATCCAAAAGAATTATTTTGGACTTCTTGTCTGGACCCTTCTTTCCCTTTGGACAAAATGTTCTAAGGATTAGTTGTCCTTTTATTTCTATCCATTTTCCCACACATAAAATATTGTCTCTCAAGCTTTCCCAAATTACCCTTCATACTTTTGTAAGTGCCCCTTGGGCTTTTCATCAAGTCATTTGGAATTTTGAATTGGTCCTCTTCCTTGAAGTGCCCTTCGGGTTGCCCTTTAGACTCTTCAAATGTCCCTTTAGAAATTTGAAATTGCCCTTCAAAGAAATTGATAGTATCCCTTGGAGAAGTTTCAAATAACCCTTCAGTTTTTCAATATAAGTGCCATTTCCTTCGGATAAAATGTTTGAAGGAATTGAATCTTTGGCTAGTGATCCTTCAGACCAAAATTTTGAAGGATTCAAACCCTTTGGAACTTCAAAATGATCTTTGCCCCTTTGTAAAACCACAAAACATCTATTATCTTTAGAATTTGCTTCTTCAATTGCTTGAATAAACATATATTCTTTCCTATGGGGAAAAATTGTCAACATTTTGGTGACTCAACTGGGAAACATGCCTTCTATGCTTGAGAACTCAGACCATAAACATGATATTGAACTCACAAAAAAATGGTAAACCTAGTCCATGATTGCAAATCTCCTTTGACCAAACATAAATTAACCTCCATCCTTTAAAATAAGAATGGAAACACATGAAAACACAAAAACTAACTAAGAAGCAAATGTGCAAACAAACACTTATTCAAAACAAAATAGAAAGAAACTACTATTCTTGAAAAACACTTGGAGGAAATAAAAACAAATGAACTATGTACAAGGAGCTTTGCTGTTCAATAACAATGTTTCAGATGTATCCCATTGATTGGGATTGGAAGCTCTTGACCATCCAACTTTGCAAGTTGGAAAGCATTGTGGGATTTGTAGCTGGAAATTGTGTATGGGCCACTCCAAAGAGAATCAAACTTGGTGTGCCCTCTTGGTTTAGCTCTATCCTCATCCCACTTGAGGACCAAATCTTCTTATTTGAAACTTCATGAAGAAGCTCCTTTTTCAAAAGTTCTCTTCACCTGTGCTTGATGAATTTCGATGGCTAGCATGGATTGATTTATTGTCTCTTCCATCTCCATAAGCTCAACATACCTAATCTCCATAAGTTCATTCTCCAACAAATCAAGCTGATGCATTAGTTTTAAAGTGGGAAATTCAAGAGAAATGGGTATTCTTACTTCTTTACCATGTACCAACTTGTATGGAGAGTTGGCTATTGATTTTTTGTAGGTGATCCTATCAGCCCAT
This sequence comes from Torreya grandis, assembly GCA_037957365.1. NCBI lineage: Eukaryota > Viridiplantae > Streptophyta > Pinopsida > Cupressales > Taxaceae > Torreya > Torreya grandis. The sequence goes on along the minus strand of JARHVA010000021.1, from coordinate 752,185 downwards.
AGAGCCGAATTCAACTTGAGATGCCATGACATCTGATTGTCTTTAATAGTCCTTATGATTCTCAAAAGGTTTTTGTTTGTAGATTTAGCAAGGCCATTGCCTTGTGGATAATAGTTCGATGAAATGCTAAAATAAACTCCATGTTGGATAGCCCATTGGCTGATCCTAGATCCCACAAAAGCCATTGCATTATCCAAAATAATAGTTGAAGGAACTCCAAACCTAGTAAGCAAAATTTCATAAAAATCAAGAACATTAGTTTCGTTTGCTTCTTTTAATGCCACTGCTTCTATCCAATGTGTGAAGTAATATGTAGCAGTTAGAATCCATTTATGCCCTAAAATTGAAAGAGGATTAATGAGGCCAATAAAGTCTAATCCCCATTAGACAAAGGGCTGATCCATTGTAATTAGCTGAAGAGGTAAGGCTGCAAGCTTAACTTTTCCTACAAACATATCACAATATTTGTACTTTCTAACCCATGCATGGTGATCACCAAATATACTAGGCCAATAGTACCCACCTATCATGATCTTAAGTGTTGTAGTTCTTGCAAAAAAGTGTCCTTAACCATTCCCATCATGGAATTCTTCAAGCAATCTCTGAGTTTGGCTTGGTTGTACACATCTTAACAACATTTCATTGATATCTTTCTTGAACAAAACACCATCAACAAGCAAAAATGGAATTGATTGCAATCTAAAATATCTTCTTTTTGAAGCACTGAGATGAGAGGGATAAATACCATCTTGGAGATATATTACCAAGTTATAAAACCAGTTAGAAGGTGATGTATGACCAACTGCAACCTCTTCATTATTTGACACCAAAACAAGCTCATTAGCCTCTTGCAAGTCTTGTGCTAGATGTTCACACAATCCTTTGCCTCTAACCAGCTTTATGACCTTAATTTCCACATCATATTCCATTACCATGATTATCCAGCCAACTCTCTTCTCATTTATGTCTTTGTTCAAAAGGAACTCCTTGATGCTTGGATGGGTAACCATTAAGTGTATCTTATTATTAGACAAGTGCCTAAAATTATTAAGAGACCTTATGACTAAAAGTAAATGATTTTCAACAAAATAATACCTTGTTTCATACTCTTCCAAGCCTTGGATGTAGAAAGATATTGGCTTTTCCAAGGACTCATGATTCTATTGCATAAGAATGCCTGGAATAGTGTCTATGTTAGCATAAGCATACAAAATGAAATCTTTCATGAAATCTAGATTTAGAAGCGTAGGAGCACTAGCTATGGCCTTATTAATATCCTCAAAACCTTTTATTCCTTCTTTGGACTAGATGAAGTTCTAATTTTTATTTAGCATGGCTGTAAGTGGCTGAGCTAAAATGGCAAAATTTGAAATATATCTCCTTATGAAATTGATTTTTCCAAAGAAAATTTGCAAAGCCCTTTTGTGCTTAGGCAAGGAGAGTGAAATAATGGAGTCAATCCTTTTAGCATCTATGCTTAAACTATGCTTTGAAATAACATGTCTAAGAATCTTAACTTCATGAACTAAAAAAACACACTTTTTGGGATTTAGATGTACCCCAAATTGCCTACACCTTTCAAACACTTGCTTGAGATGAACCATGTGATCTTCTACAATCTTTGAAAACACTATTATATCATCCAAATAAACAAGTGCAAACCTGTTAAGAAGGCCTTGGAATGCCATATCTATGGCTCTATGAAAGTTTGCTCTAGCATTAGATAAACTAAATATCATCTTTCTGTATGCAAATGTCCCCCACTTGGTCATGAAGGCTATTTTAAATTGGTCCTCTTCTTTGACTAAAATATGATTGTAGCCATTATATCCATCTAAGAAAAAAAACCTCTTTGAACCTGCAACAAGCTGTAAAATTTGTTCCATTGATGGCAATAGATAATGATCTTTAAGTGAAGCCCTGTTCAAATCATGAAAATCAACACACAAATGAATCTCACCATTTTTATTCCATACTGAAATAAAATTTTCCACCCAAGTTGAGTGCTTGATTTTAAATATAATAGCTGATTCTATGATCTTGTGAAGCTCAGCTCTCATTAAAGGCTCAAGCTTTAGATTGATGGGCCTTTGTCTTTATCTCACTAGTTTAGTTTCTTCCTCTAAATCAATGGTGTGTTAAGCTAAAATTGGATCAAAACCTTTGAAATTACTATACTTCCATGTAAATATATCATAAAAACTTGTGCACAAATCAATGAAAGCTTTCTTTTGGGAAGGAGTACATACCTTACCCAATTTCAAAACCTTACCAATTGTAATATTTACATTAACATAGTGTTCTTTCTTTGTTGACAAGGATGACTTCTCTTTCCTTATCTCATCATCTCCATTGAAAATATTCTCAAGTGTGACCAATCCTTTGGGAAGCTTATTCATTTTTAGTTGTATAATCTGATCACCATACTGCTGCAAGTGCTTTGACTAGTTTCTTAAAGAAAACTCAGCCTCTTCTTGTAAGAATTTCACAATTTGATTGTCATCTTCAAACACCTACCAATTCTCATGATTATCTGGAACAGAAGGCCTTACAACCACCTTTATATATGACCAATTTTTTTTAATTTTTTACATCAATAGGGATACTAAATTGTGCCCCAATAATAGCCAACCTATCAACATGTTTATTCTTATCTCTTGGTATTGCCTAAATTTTAAAAGCCTAAAAATCTTCAAGTAAATACCAAATTATATGTTTGTAAGATTTAAGTAACAAGTTTTTGCATACATTTAAACCTCTTACTTTGTGGACTACAAGTTCACTATCTCCAAATACTTGCAAATAATTAACTTTCATCTTCTTAGCCCACTGCAAACCATGAACTAGTACTTCATACTCAACAACATTATTTAAAAAATGAAACTAAAATTTAATAGAAGAGAAATACCTTTGCTTTGTTGGAGAAACCAACATCATTATAGCTCTAGTCCCATGCTTATTTCTTGATCCATCAAAGTACAATTTCCATAAATCTTTATTAGACTCATCCTCTTTGACCATGGATGGAATTGGTGCATCATTCTCATGAAAGAAATACACACCAAGCCCTTCTTCTTCAATCAACTTATAAGGATCATGATCATGCAAGGTAGAAGCCCACTTATCATGAAACAAATCTAGAACTCCATCTAAAGGTGATCTATTTTCTATTTCACTAGTTTCTAGTACCTCATCTGAGATGATACAGATAGTATTCACAGCACTTAGCATATATGACTCCATATGAAAACATGAAATATGATTCAGTATGAATTGTTACCTTAGTACCATACCTGGTCATGAAAAACAAATAAGTCCAATCAATTGATAAATATCCTCCAATCTTTGAGGTAAAGTCTCTTGAAAGGCACATAACAAAGTAATGAGGCAAGTCTACCACACCAACATGCTACTAAATAATAAAATTGGGACAAGCATGTAATGTAAATTTTAAATCCTTTATGATTCCTACCATCTTCATTGGTGACCCATATAATTAAAATAATCCTTTAATACTTAGCTTATAAACATGTCCAAGCTTGTCTGCAATCTGTTTAGGCATGACTGTACTACTAGCTCCACTATCCACCATATAGTTATGAACTAAAGTATCACCTACTATCAAAGAAAGGTAGAAAGGAAGAGTTTTATTTGATTTTACTTTAGTTTTGTCCACCTTTTCCATATTATTTACTTGCTGTACTTGTTTCTTAGTTGGTTAATCCAAATTAGCCAAGATAACACCTTCTTTCTCAACCAATTTTGGAGACAATTCAAGAGCTAAAAGCTCTTGAATGAGCTTATCTTTTTGTCTTAAAATGGAAAGAGAATCACACATGCTAATTTTGATATTAGATTTATTCATTTGATCCACTATACTGAAATGAGATCTACTAACATTTAGCTATATTTTCTAGAGCACTGGCTACTCACAAACTAGAGGTAGTTGATGAACCTTATTAACCTCTGTATTTTGATTTTTTTGAGTTGTAGGGATAGCAAGTTGATATTTTATACTCTTAGAAATAACCCTAGGAGTACTTGAAGCATTTTTCACCTCTCGAGCCTCTTCAATGACTCTTCTGTTAGCTCTAGTTACAACTGCAACTTGACCACTTAAATTGTTAGTTTCAACACCTTGAGTAAGAGCAACATGAACATCTACTTGCCAATTTATATTAATGGCATTAGGCTACCCTTGAACTTTTTGAGTCTCTCTTTGTGATGCCAAACCTATATTTTAGTATTGACCTCCTTGAAAAAAAAACTCTTCTTGTGTCATTTGTGGCATGGTGATGTTCTATGAGACCAAGGCTTGATGTTGAGCATCATTCAGATTTGAGGGCTGTCAACCTGAATCCTTCACCAAGTTATTTTAAGGTGGGGTGGGAACAATAGCCTTTGAAGTGGAAGGATAATTACAATCAAGGGTAGCATATGGCTTAGCTGGAGTTATGGCTCTTTGTGCTTGATATGGTGGTTTAATTTTTTTGAAACCTTGATAACGAGGCCTTTGATCTTTGAAGGGCTGATAGGTGTTCTAATTTTGTTGCTGATAAGGCCTATTAGATTAAAATTATTTCCTTTTGAACTGTACTATTTCATTCCCAAAATCTTGTAACAAGCTTTTCAAATCTTCTATCTCACTAACTTCGCTGGTAGGGGCTAGAAATTGAGCTTGAGGTTCTAGAATAGGATCCAAAGATGGAACTTGAGGAACTTGAGGGACTAGTATAGAACTTATTTCTAGATATATAGGCATTTGGGGTCTTGGATAAATCTTACTAGCTTATATCCAACTATTTTCTGCACTTATTACAACCTTATAAGCATTTGGCAAGGTAGTACCACCCATTGACTATATTATCACACTAATGTCAAAATTAAGAGTAGATAGTACAAAAATGCATATTCAGAGGATGGTATTATCAACACAGGTATCCTAGTCCATGTTTTTAGGAATATGAGGTTAAATGAGATACAAACTCATGAGGAGCCCTTGTTATGGCGGTCAATTATTCTACCAAAGAGAGATGATTATATTTATCCTCAAATTGCTTGACCAAGGCTACACCCAATTCATCCCAGGTAGAAATGGAATTAAGTGGCAGATTTCTATATCACTGCAATGCTTTTCCTTTGAAGGAGGTAGCCAACAATCTAATAACAACATGATCTTCAACAACATTATGGATTAAACAGAGATTAACGACATCTTGGATATGCTCAATAGGGGTTGTTTGATTTTATCCTCTGAAGAATGGTATACTCTTGAAGGAAGACACTAGAATGTCATCAAACTGGGCTAAATTAAATGGGCTACCTCTATTGAATAGAGCAAACACTTGATTTATGATAGCCATTTGGATAGTGGGGATGGTAGTGCTTAGAATAATAGGTTGACTAGGAGGCAAATATTGCTTTTGAGGATATGGTTTTGCCCTCTTAAACCTTTGTCTCTTATATGATAAAAATTAAAAAGGATCACCTTTAGTTGCTGACCTTGTGGTAATCTTTGGCATGAAAGAGTTTCTTGAAAGATGCTATGAGCTTTGCAACTAGATGATATCTTATCTACTATAAAACTTCTTCAGATATGCAAAGAATTTCTTTGTGGTCCCACTGAGCATGGAAAAAAATATTATCAATTAGACTTGCACCCTTGTGAAGGTAGTTTTAGGCCTTCATAGTCTATTGAAACATGGAAACAATTCTAGGCTGTGGGTGACCTAATCAGTGGATTGAATCTCTAGATTCTAAGGGCTAGCTCCCTTTGGTGTATCAATTAGGATCTTTGCTCTATGTTAAAAATTGTTAAGAAAAGAGAGAGAATTGAATGGAAATTCTATCTAATGATGGTAATACACCTATATTTTTTGATTGATCCACTCAATTTGAGCTCCTAAGAACTTTTTTTTAGACAAAAAAGGGCTAAACTGTCACCTCTAATTGACCAATATGCATAAGTATATCATGAAAAAGATTTATGTGATGATTAAAGCTTGAGGGAAATGAAAAAATATGCTTGATTTAAGGAACTAACCAACCACTTATATCCACTATAATCTCAGCCAATAGACATAAAAAATAGAACATGACTTGCATAAATCGATCAACTATGCTACTAGGTAAGAATCAAGACTTGACAAGGAAGAGAAATTCTATTACTTATGCAAATCACTGACATGAATACACTATGCCAACATTCTGGTAAATAAAAATAGTCCTATTAATCTAAAAAAAGGTTACAAACTTAATCTTTGGTAGAATTTGATCTTGCCAAAAGAGAGATACAATTCAAGGCTAAAGAGCAAACTTATATAAAAAAAATACACAACCAAGAGGTTGGTGTTGAAAATAGAAGAAGAAGACAACTCGTTCATAAGCCCAAGTCCAATTTCTTTTATGTGAAGATAAAAAAGCCTTCTAAATTTGTCTTTTATTGTCTTTTGTCTTGCATTAAAAACCCTTTGGCATTGAAAATAGAAGAGGAGATTAACTCCCACATCAACCAAGTCAAACTTGAGTTGTCAAAAGATAACACAGTCTTCAAATAAACTTTATTTTTGTCTTATGCCTTGCATGAAAATAAATTTGGCATTTGAAAAGGATGGTGGGCGTATTTTGGACTAATCTGTTCCATACATGGAAAGCTACACTAGTCTCCAAAAATGGAACTCTTCTTAAACTTCTGGAATGTTTTAAAGGCTTCTCTTTGCATGAAAAAAACACTAATGCTAAACTTAGAATTCTATTTAAACTATTGGGACATTTGAAAACACTATATTAACAAGAGTGCATGCATGAAAATCATGTTAAGCTTTCCAACATTAATCAACTTGAGTCCTTCATGCAAACAAGTCTCTGTCTTTAGAACTGAAGGTGTCATGTTTGAAATGACTACACCTGGACATGTCTAATCCTGTTTGGACCACTTTACATGAAGAACCCTTTAATGTATCTATATTCAATGTTTAAATCCTTCACTTTATTTGGATCTTCATTTTGTGCATGTTCTTTAGCTATTTGTCTATGCTATTTCTTGCAAAATTTATTTTGGCTTCCTTGTTCATTATCTTTCCTGTTCATTTCCTTTGTCTTATTCTTCTTTCCTTTCCATCAGAGTTGTCGATTCTTTGTAATGGTCAATCCCTGTTTATTTCCTTTGGACACAAAGTCTAAAGGAAACTTTCAGCTTTTTTTTGTCCATTTCTCTGCAGCCTTTTTCCCTTTATTTCCTCAGGTTTCTTATTTTGAGCTTGTGTCCTTTCACTTTCCCATGGATAAATTATCTGTGGGAATTATCTCTCTCCCTCATTGCATGACTTTCCCCTTGTGACCTCTTCCGAAGGAATTCTTTCAGACAAAATGTCTAAAGGAATTCCTTTAGACTTTTTATCCCTACCCCTCGGCTTATAAAATGGTCCTTCAACTTTCCTATAATGGTCCTTTGAAATTCTAAAATGAACCTTCTTGAAGGGAACATACACTTCAAGAATTTTGAAATGACCCTTCAAAATTTTCCAATTGACCCTTCAACCTCCCAAAAGACCCTTTAGACTTTTATTTTGAACTTTCCTAAAGGGCACATACCCTTCAAGATTTTTATAAAAGACCCTTTTCTATGGACAATTTATCCAAAGCCTTTTCTTTTGTGAACTTTCTATCAGAATTGACCTTTGGCATTTTGAAGTGTCCTCTCAACATTTTTGATAATGACTTTCCCGAAGGGCACATGCCCTTCAAGTTTCCTGCTTATGAAATTTCTTGAAGGGCACATACCCTTTGGGTTTTTTGTAAATAGTCCTTTTCCATCGAATTAATCTTCTCATAAGAATTCTTTCAGATAATTTGTCCAAAATAATTCTTTTGGACTTCTTGTTTGGACCTTTCTTTCCCTTCAGACAAAATGTCTGAAGGATTAATTGTCCTTTTCCTTCTATCCATTTTCTCATGGACAAAATGTCTATGGGAATTATCTCTCAAGATTTCCCAAATTACCCTCTGGACTTCTGCAAGTGCCCCTCAGCTTTTCCCAAGTGCCCCTCAATATTTTTGTCAAGTCCTTCAGAATTCTGAATTGGTCCTATTCCTTGAAGTGCCCTTGGGGTTACCCTTCAGAATCTTCAAATGTCCCTTCAAAATTTTGAAATTTCCCTTTGGATAAATTGATAGTATCCCTTGGAGAAGTTCCCTTTGACTATTCAAGATAAATGCTATTTCCTTTAGACAAAATGTTTGAAGGAATTGAATCTTAGGCTAGTGATCCTTCGAACCAAAAGTCTGAAGGATTCAAACCACTTGGAACTTCAAAATGTTTTTACCCCTTTGTAAAACCACAAAACATATATTCTCATTAGAATTTGCTTTTTCAACTACTTGAATAAACATCTATTCTTTCCTATGGGTAAAAATTGTCAACAATTACTACATGCTTCGGGTGAGCATGTAAGAGTTTAGTCTTGCATGGCATGCTAGTGTGTTAGCTTGTTGGGAACTAGACACTTTAGTTCCTTAAGAAAAATTTGATAGAAAAACCCAACAATAATCATGTTTTAATGTAGCACTGGGTAGTATGCATCATGATATGTGTAACCATGATGACTTCTTATTGTAATGCATGTTGGACTAATGCAAAAGATACAAATAAAAAAATAAAGTGTACAAGTAGCATGTAGCGCAATGCATCATTGGTATAAAGAACCAAGATGACATGTTTGTCGTATGCTATTAAAAAAATGATAAAAATGAGAAAAGACAAGTAAAGATTTCCACAAAATGCCTAATCAAAGACACTTAAATGAACAAATGTAAATAAGCAAATAAACATAGATGATTAGACAAAGATATGTAAATGATAAAAGATGTTGAAACATGTCAAATATCATCAAAGACCATACATGTAAAATGAACACACAAGTATTTACATGTAAATTATGTGATGCATTGATTTTTATGTGATCAATGTCTTGTATGTTGTCCTATTAAAAATCCATGGGATGGGTGATTGATTCACGATTCAATGTGCCTTGTTTGTTATTGCCCCCAAGAAATGATAAATGATTGGATTAATGGATAGTTTCAATGAATTTTTGGGTAATGGATATGGATTTTGGACAAGGATATAGATTTTGGATAGATTTTGTATATGATGCAAGACAAGATGACTAGGGTGTTTTATATTTTATGATTTTTAGGATATTTATGATTATGTATGTACAAAATGAGGGGTCACTAGCAAAGAGAAAACCCAGACCTAATAACCAGGATGGGGAATGGTAGTGGATGGAATGGTGAAAGGATTTGGATGATGCACAGATGGGATGAGGGATAATGAGGAATGAATCAAGGATATCCAAAGGCTGCATCATGTATAAATCTAATGTCCAATCATCAAAGTGATGATCAAAGGATATGCCAAGATGTTTCCATAACAATATTAAGACTTATTTTGATTCTTTAACCAGATCAAGATGGGAAGAAAGGATGGAAAATAAGATGGAATAAGATGTTTAAGATGGATAAGGATGGTTGTAGGATGATGTTTTTGATGTAGATGGGGATATACCTAAGTGTCGAGGTACTTGTAGACAATGGATTATTATGCACAACATTGAAAACTAATTTTCATCATGGTACTTGTCTAAGGCACTAGAAAATTGGTTTTCACCATTAGATGAATGATTTTTTTGATGGCATCTTGATTTATTGGAGGCATATGATATGTGTGATGTTGACACCTTTGTTATTCAACTGACACATTTTTTGGATAGAATTTTTTTAGGATCATGCTATTGATGTGGGTTCCACTGATGTTGTTGTGATCTTTATTAATTATTGATTCAACTTCATACATATCAACCAGGTGTCTTCGTAACCCCTAGGAAAAATAATGTTGTTAGGGAGGATAAAGTATGATAAGGATTGAATTAAGGATATGGTTTGATGGTAGTGTATAGGATTTGGATGGATGATAGGATTGTGATGGGAGGTATAACTATCAGAAGACTAGAAATTAGAACTCACAGTCACATATACCACTATTGATTTTTTATGTTCTAATTGTGATTTACGTGACATAATTTCATATGTTGTAAATAATTTTGAAGATTCTCTCAAGAGGGCCCCAATAATTTTTTGCTCCTTAGTCTTGAGAATAGTTATAATTTGAATGATTTTGTATTATTAGCCATTTTGATATTGATTTTGATGATGTCTTGATCAAGTGATGCAAAGCTAATTTGTTTATCTATTAGTACTTTTAAGAGATTTTCACCAACATAATATTATTGATTTGTTGGATTCACTTGATTTTGATTGTTTGCTTGTACCTCATTAAGGTTTTCACTAAGAAATGATGATTTTGATTTAGTTGATTGTTTTGATTGTCTAGTAGTAACTCAAGGAGGTTTTCACTAGGGAAATTTTATTTTTGATTTGGTTGATTATTTGATTTGCTTTGATGGAGGGATTCTTTTGATTCCCTATGATATGTTACTAGATTGAAGATAATTTTGAGTCTATTTCTATGATTTTATGATTGGATATAATCTTGGATCCCCATGGATTATGCAATTGATGTGTCACTATAGAGGAAGTTTGACAGTGTGTGATTTTGTTAGTCCCAATCAAAAGTTGTGAGAGATTGAATTTTAGGATAATGGAAAGAAATGGTGATGAAAAAAATATGGGGTGACCTATTTTGATGTTGGAGAAATATTCCTCATGAATCCTAAAAGAATCACTAAGGTCACTGTATTGATTTTTAGAAGGCATGTAGCTAATGTCGTGCATCCTAATTTTGATGTGGACGATGTGGATGTTGAATCTGAGGCTAGGATTGATTCTAATGTTGATTTTAAATCTGATGTGGATAAAACTGATGTTAATCCTAATTCAAATGTTTTTGTTGTGATGTAATTGATAGAAGATGTTGGTTTGTTTTCTTGCTGATAGATGATGTTTGGTTTTTAGATGTATGTAAGGTATTTTGGATTGTATTATCCAAAAGTACTTCCTTTATTTTTTGTTTGGTGATAGAGTATTTGGAATGAATGGATTACAAAAAATGGGGGATTTAATATGATGTATAAGAGATATATTGCTACTTAATAATAGGTTCTTTTAAGAATGGCTCATTAAAGAGGGGTTTGTCAAAGATGGCTAGATTAAAGTTAGTCTTATCAAAGATATAATCTTTGAAGATAGTGAATGATTATAAAGAGGCTCAAAAAAGTTAAGGTTAGGTTCACTTTCTTGATCTTGATTTAGATATGGATGAGTTTGATCATGATATGGAAAGGAATCTTGGCATATCCCCTCTTGCTAACTCTCAGAAGTGGATGTATCTGATTCGATTTTGATGTTGCCAAAATCAATTAGATCTTGGATGTAATTTATAAATTTTGAGCATCTATTAATGGAATTCCCATGGATTTCATGACATTGACAATATTCACCTTTTCTATACCAAGAGGGCCTAGGTTTGGATAGATCAAAAGGTTTAGTGCATGGATAAATAATCATATTTGCTATGACTAGTTGATAAAATATGACTTCCAGGGATTCACTAAGAGGAATATATTATCTCTATTCACAACTTTGTTTCATGTGTAAGCACTTGGTTGTGGATCAAATGATTGTCCTTGGTGTAGCAATGGCAAGACATAACTAGATGCTTGTAGTTGTTGTGGCTCAGGAGCCAGAATGGTATTAGATAGGGTTGTTAAGATAGTTTTTCTTTACTAGTTAGATAAGGGATGTCATGATTATGACTATAATTGGTGGATGGAAAGTTTAATTGTGATTAGATCGCATGGGGGATAAGATTAATATTATTTTGATGTGGAAGGACTTGAGTGTTCCTACTCAAGATGGAACATAGGTTTATAAGATCAAAGCTTTTAGGAAGTCAGGCCCCCATTTCTAGGAGTCATAAAAGGATGATGTCCTTATTTTAAAAAATTTATTGTTTGAACTGAGCTATATCCAAATCTATTTTGAGTGCCATGGATGAAGATGAAAGAAATGATAGACGTTGTGATTTTTTGGTTCTAATTGATAGGTATTAGAGATTGAACAAAAAGATTATGAAATGATTGTTGAATGTTTGGATGAGGTGGACCAAATTTAGAATTTAGATTTTTTAGTGTGGATTTTTTATGTTTAGGTATTTTTGATATAAGCTTGTTTTATATTGATTTAAATATTGATTTAATATTTAATGTATTTGGGTTTAGATCTTTTGATATGTGAGATTGTTGATATTGATGATTTGATGATGGATGATAAACTTGAGCAGGTTGATTGATTGTGAATGTGAACTAGCTTGATTTATATTGATTAGGGTATGGTTAACCCTAGGATACTAACTAATGATAAGTTTTATTTATTGATATTTGATTGATTGGATTAGGTTTATTTAGATGTAACCCTAGAAGGTGATTTGATTTATGGATGTTGGCTAGGTTATGACTAGCTCAAATGATTGGATAATTTGACAACCTTACATTAGGATTGATTGATTAGGGTGAAAGTGACCCTTGGTGTTGGATTGATTGGCATATTGGTAAGTTATATTGAATGTGATTGGATGATATAAGATCTAATTTTCTCAACTTTGTTTGGATATGTGGATGTTGGTTGATATAAAATGATTGTTTGATTGAATAATGTGATTTAGATAAATGTGATTATTATATTTAAGTGGATGATTGGATTGGTTGGTGAGGATTAACTCAAACTTGATTGGGTTTTAGGATTTTAGCAAGCTCATATTGAAAATTAGTTAATGGGATTATTTTCCATGTAGATTAAGGAAAGCTTATGATTGGTTGGTTAGTTGAATGTGATTGTGAATGATTGGGTTAATTAATGTAGATGTGGTCAAGATTAGACTAGGGATTATAAATTAGATTATTTGGATTGGTTTGATGAGGCAATGATTAGATTGAACTTTTTTTAGGATGTTAACTTATTGGGGTTGCATAAGGAATGTTGGTCGATGTGTGTTTGGAACACATGGTATCTATGCCTTAGTCAATTTTAGATTATCTATGTTGATGTTTGATTTATGAATGTTGATGTTGATGTTTGATTGAGGTTATTTTTTGGTTTAGGGTATGAGGTCTTCAAATAGTATGGGTATTTCCAACACTCAAATAAGATTAAACAAGCCATAAGCCCCGTGCTAGTAGATAAAGGCATGTAACACAACTAGTAACCCACATAGCTACCCATGTGAAGTGGTGACTAGATTGGTTTCCTAACCCTCACTCCATGTTTGTATGCCATGAGTAATATTTGGAGATGTTGTTTCCCTTGAACTATAAGTTATTTGTGGCTGAAGGTCTTAAGCTAGGCTTTACAAGGATCTCTAGGTGCATCCTCACTTCATAACATTGTTTGATGCATGAGTATTGGAGTATGACATCCTCACTTCATAAAACACTTTATGGGGAATCCTACTTATATTTATGACAATGGTCCTTAATACTTATACTCTATAGGAACACAAAGTGTGGATTAGTGAGTGGTGGTAAAATCCACATCATAACCTGCCTAAATACTATGGCACCTGCATGGGGATTAATTCCATGTCACACTGACATTATAAATATATTAATGGGATGTGGAAATTGTTTTCAATCCCCAAGATCACCCTAGGGGTGTAATGGGATAGCATACACAATCTATCCCTAGGTGAAACACACACATAAATGAACAACAAAAAACTCAGTTAACATAATTTAAGCACACACAAACTAACGTCGATTGTTCTTGATTCCCAAAGTTTTTGAATGGGTGAGAGGGAAGATAATATAAAATCTTCTTTTTTAAATAAGATTAATTTAATTAGTTGATTAAAATTGACCAAAATGGATAAAAAATAGTTTAAATGATTATTTAACTGCTGATTTCTTTGATAAGTAGACCTGTAAATAGAAATGTAAGTAATTTGATAGATGACCTTGAGTATAAACCTATAAAAACTGTTAGTATATTGATGGTTTTGGTCTTCAATGTTCATGTTCATGCAAGTTAGAGGAAAGAAATTCCCCCTATTTGTATAGTTTTTTGCTTTTAAAAAATTGACAAATTCTTTTTTTTAAAGAAAAAACACTTTGATATGATATTCCTCCACTCATTATTGAAATAAACGTATTAAAAGGTATTCTTATCCTTTTTTTATTTATTAAACATAAAAACATACCAACATTAGTTGAAATTGGATATAATCAAAATTTAAGACAATGATTAAAATTTGATAATAAGAGATTCTAATCTAATCTGAATCATAACTCCTCAGATTGGGCTAAGGAAAAAGACCAATTAAAAGCCATGAAAAACAAAATATATCATACTTTATTTTGCCTTTAAATAACTCTTCATTATTGAAGAAGATCTTACTAATTGGATAATTATATGCTTGATGCTCTTTGATGTATGATCATTCTAGCTAGCTCAAGATTTTGATAACACTTAGGCTAAGGATGATTGATTATTTGGCAATAGTTGATGGATAACTTGTATACAAGGATGAAAAAGCTTCAAGACTCAAGGATTCAAAGTTTAAAATATGATTTTCATGGGAGTGTAGCTCAATATATAGAGCCACATGGAAGAGATCAATGGCTAAGATTGAGCCATAGAGGATTTAGATCAATGGCTTATAATTGATGAGAGGATTGGTAGGTAGATTTAGGAATTAAAAATTCCTAGAGGATTCTAGAGGTGGATGGTGAGTGGATCAAGGTGGATTAGTAAGTTATATAGATGATTCAGATAATAGATGAATATTTATGTAGAAATTAGGGATGTGATTTGCTAGGATTGTTAGTCGGGGTAGTTGAGATTAGGTGAAAAAGAATATAAAATTCTTGGATATTGTGAAATCTTGATTAATGGTTAGGTAGGATGATGAGTGGATGATTAATTGATGCAAAGGATGATGTGATGAAGGTGTAAGATTAGTATGATGAAGTTAAATGTAAAGGGGGATGTTAGGGTGATGATAGGATAATGTTATCATGATGAATAACAATAATTAGTATCAGATGATGGTAAACTTGGTAATGACATAGGAATGGTGAACTTTAGATGTTTACACTTTGTGATCACCTTGTTTAGTGTAGTTATGTGTTTCCTGTGAGAACACGTGTTTGTAATGATCCATGTATATTTTATTTCACAACTATATCAAAATAATGTTTAGTCTAGTTTGTGAAACCTAATGTGAGATATTGTAAGAATATTCCTTGCATAGCCATGTAGAGATGTTATGTATGTTTCTGTTAGTGTGTGACACTTATTTGAAATAAAGTATTTATTTGAGATGATTCTTCACCATCGTGCCAAAGGAGTAAGAGAGATTTATTAGGATTATTTGTTATCTATTGTGAAATTTGTGTGTCAAGTTTTAGATCATTTAAAGAAACACCAATAATGTTATTTATCATCCTTAAGGATACATAAGAGTCATGGAACATAGGTTTTTTGATTTTGAAGACCCATGATGTTATGTGAATTTTGATGTATGTGAAGCTGTTATTGATTGATTGGCATTTAATTTTGAAATCCATGGAAGACAAATATTTATTTAATAATGTATACACCCTATTTTGGGATGCATTGAGTTCTAATAGGTTCTTATTCCTTAGAAATGTGAAGACATTTAATATTTTTGTGACATTTAAGGTTTGGGACTCACTAAAATGAGTTAATGTTGTTAGTGGGGTAAAAGTACTTAATGTAAATAGGTGGGTCTTATGTTTATATAAGCATGCCCCTATGCTTGTGGTAAGGGACTCTTCCAGTGGGAGATTGGATAGTGATTAGATATAAGAGTTTATTTTGTAAATATTGCAAGTTATCAAAGCTATGATTTACAGATCTGATGTTGTAACACATCTCATTATGAGATTGCAATGTTTTTATATTATTGTACCTGTTGTATTTCCATTTGGTTGAAATCAAACAAAGATATGAGTTATTATTGTTTCATTTTATTACAAATTTTGTTGAGTATTTTGTGGGTTGCATGGTCAAAGACATTTATTAATTGAGATTCCTAACCATGAATACATCACAATTGTGATAAAGAGGTGGATTATAAGGTAATATCCATACCAACAATTTAACTAATTCAAAACTAGGCACAAGTCCTAAAATAAATGTGTTAACATACTCCCCTTCTCTGGCACAAAATGTTGCCTTATCCCATCTCTAATGTGTGGTTTTTATCTATGTGACATCCTTTACAAATTATTTAATATCATGACATAAAAGGTAGTTACATAAACCTCTTCAAAGCTCAAGAAAGAGAGAGAATCTACTTAGCTTCAAAAGAGAAATGTATTTGAAATATGACATTTCACGTTACATTCCATCTTAGCCCACACCACTTTAAAATATTAAATATTTATGGTTTTCATGTATTTTAAAATCACTCATTAAAAAATAAAATTATCAATGTCGAACTAATTTGAGACATTAAACTTTATAGTTTTGTTTTTGAATTTTACAGTTATTCTACTACCTCAAAAAAAATCAAAATAAATTGTTTAGCCAAAAAAGAATGGTCCAACTAAACTTTAAACAAAAATATGCATTTTTGGCATGGTCCCATTTTTAAATATACCCATACACAAATCTAAAGGTTAATGATGAATGCAATGAGTGGTTTTTATATTTCATGTGTGTTGTGTTGCAAGCTTTTGAAATCAAAGGTTATAAGTCATATTCTTAATTTGAGTTTACATTTATTATATTGACACTATAGTTATGTTTTCATCATTTATATGGAGGATTAACTTATGTACCTTCCATATTGGAAGGACACATAACTTGCCTTTTCATCCTTAGTTTTTTTCTTCTTATTTTGGACATGCATCCCATTTGTATTGGAAAAATCATTTAAGCATGAATATTACATATATTCAAATTGTTCTAACTACTATTGAAAATCCATGTGCTAATTGTTGTCGAGTTAATTTAGAACATGGATTACATGCATTTGGGTTAGAGATTTAAGTGAGGAGGAAATCATTTTGAGATGAATTTTTATATACTTTAGTCCCATTCATATATATATATATATATATATATAATATTTCAAGAAAAACTCAAGAGGCAAATTCATATAGATGTAACTATTTAGTCTATAAGCATATAAGTAATGTTGTAAGAAAAACTCAAAACATGTATTAAGAAACGTGAGATCATCAATCCACAAGCATATGCAAAATTTATTTCAAATTTATTCACTCCATGGTTTTTTATTTATTCATGTAGTATTATTGAATATTGATTTTTTCTATCATGCTATTTCATTTATTTAAGCATTGTTTTTCAATGGATTTTGCAAGCTTGAAAATAATTTTGTTTAACAGTCATTATAATTTTAATTTCAATATATTTTTCAAATCCACTTCTTCATACATGTAATACATATTGATGTGCTTGTATAAAATTTTATGTTTATCAATATACATGATTATAAAATCTTGTTGAAAAATCAAAGCTTCACTATGAAAGCTCAAATAATACACATAAACAAAAAAAGTAGTAAGTAACATCATAAACCACTAATTCAAGTACATTTTGTGATTTATGTTAGTTTTTTACAATAATATGGTTTATATAAAATAAAAATAAAAAAAATGTTCATATATTAGTAGGTAGGGATTCATCACAACTTCACATAACCATTCTAATTATCAAGAAAGGCGAAAGAAATAATCCCACCAATGTTGTGGGGTTAATAATATTGGAAATAGACTATTTTAAACACCATGGTGAAGAGCTTAACATGTCCATGTGTAAACATATATTTATTGGTTCTAAAGACATCGTTAAAGTGATGCTCTCTTGAAAGGTATCGAAATTGATAGAGGCAAGGGTAGCTAAATTACAAAAGTCATGGATGAGGATTTTATGTTATTTTTGGCTAAAAGATATAAAATAAATTGAAATGGGAAACAAATACTAGATATTTTGAAGGTTGGATTTTAAATGGAGCATAGAAGTAACATAAGAAGGTCTCCAATTTAAATATATTGTATAAGGGTAACTCTTACACATGCCAAAGTGTTAATAACCCTGTAAGAATTCACCACATATGAAAATTTAGTGTGTTATGAAGAAGGAACCAAATAAATATAATTATATATAAATTTTGTACATTAGTACATGACTGATACCATGTAATAATGTAATATGTATAAAGTGTAAAGGTTGTGTAGATATCCATTGTTGAGTGTAAGCATTTGAGAAAGACCATTTTTTTTTCATTTGAAACTCAAGCCTTAACACTAAAAGACAAATCATATAACGGATTCCTTATTGTCCCCACCGATGTCACTAACTCAAACACACCAACACAAGGTTAAAAAACATACATAATTTAGATAATTCAAAATAAATTATGGAGACCAATATTGAAGGCCATTTGTTAGGAGGCTAAACAATTTTTTATAAAAACACACATTTTTTTTTTCATAACATATTTTATATAAATTTACATTTCTTATTCATAGTGCTTGCAATATAACATTATAAACATAAGAGTTGAAACCACTCGCCTTCATGAAAAACACATTGTTAATATACCACATGCAACATGTGTCTCATGTTAGATATAGTAGTGAAACAACCACCTAAAATATGATTATTAATATAGAATTCTAGAGTTTTTTGAACCCACCTATTTGAAAAAAGGGTTTTCAAGTAACATTTCATTATGTTTCGAATTTCCAAAACCTAAAATACCAAAATTCATTAGAACTCACTATTAGAGTGGGTCACAATCAAGGATCAACTGGATAGGGTTGAATGCATGAGGCTACATATATATGGAGTAGTGAAATATAAAAAATGACTCATAAGAGGAAGAAACTTGTTTTCATAACAAAAAGTTGCATTAATGAGCATTTCCCAAAATATACATAGGAAGGCACACTATATAGTGAGGAATCATGTCACCCAAAAAGGTAATTAACTCCACTCAAAATTAGAAAAAAAATTAATATACATTTACCATAATGACCCATTATTAACCTAAGCAAGCTAATAGACCATGTAGGTAAAATTACATAGTGGGGAAAATCCTGTACTAACAACCCCCTTAAGCGTAGTTTATGTGGGTAAAAGAATTGGGTCCTAACATAGAGGCCTAATGAGGTACCCAAGTACATAAAGATGATCCCCTAGAGGAGAAAGAAGACAAAGCTACCTAAACCCTAAGAAGAGCCTACAAGTGAAGATACTTGCTCTTAGTGAAAGGGTTTGGTGAATATATAAACTATTTGATTCCTTATATGGATATAGCAGAGATCAATTACTTTCTTGTGGATGAGCTCCTAAATGAAATACATGTAAATCTTGATATGCTTGGTCCATTGAAAGAGGACCATATTTCTATAGATCTAGATTGTGCTTTGGTTGTCATAGAAGATGATTGTTGGTCATCAAAATTGGATGCCAAACTCTATGAGAATCCATTAAATCCAAATAGCCTCGATGGAAGCATTAAAAATGCCTCTATATTCTACCTTAGTAGAAGATAAATCAATGGAATTCTACTTATTGTTTGACTAGCTGATTGGACCTAAAATAGGGGAGAAACTATAGCCTAAATTAAACTTATGATTCTAAATATAGCCATCCCAATTTGAATTTGCATAACCAATCAATTTGATGTTGATGCCTACTCCATAGTTAATTTAAAACTAAGAGTACTTTGAATGTAGTGGAGAATATGCTTAGTTGATTTCTAGTGTAACTCATGTGGTTCTTGCATCAAAGACCATGCCCATTGCATATTAAATATTAGGTCTAGTATGCATAAGGTAGATGAGACTACCAACAAGTTTTTGATATGAGGTAGCATCTACCAAAGGAGATGGACATTAAGCCTCAAAATTCACATTAGATAGAAAAGGATTTAGAGTTGACTTACAATTAACCATGTTAAACTATGTAAGAAAATCAAGATCATACTTAGATTGTGCAATAATGATCTTAAAATTAAACTCATAAATTTTAATCTCACATAAGTACTATAATAATCCCAATTCAGTCATTGAGAACTTGTCAGATAAAATAGTTTTCACTGCTATGATGGTAGATGAAGAACTCCTTGTGATCAATATGTCTTCTATGTAGAGAACCAAAATTGACAGTGAATCATCTTGTCATAAAATATAGACATTTAGATTAGAATGGGATTAGTGAACCCAAGTCCATCGTAACATACCAAGTGCAAGAAGCTTGTTAGAGATCATAAATAGATTTTTGAAATTTAAAAACTAAGGAGGAATCTTCCATAAATCCTTGTGGTTGATCCATGTATATTTACTCTTTAATGTCACTGTGAAAAAAGTCACTCTTCAAAACTATCTAATGAACATCATAATAATGTGCTATGGTAATGGTGGGAGTGAGTGTTATTGAGGTAATTTTGGCAACTGGGGTAAACATTTTGGTATAGTCAATTATGGGTACATGAGAAAAACCCTTTTCTACCAAACATGCTATGAACTTATCTACAAACCCATATGCTGATTTTTTTTTCAATAGATCCACCTATATCAATTTTTTTTTCTTCCCTTAGGAAGAGGGACTAAATCCTAAGTGTTGTTCCTTAACAAGGAACCATATTCCTCTTCCATATAAATATCCCATTCAAGAGTGCTTAATACCTCATGAAATGACTACAAATTAGAAGTAGATGCAATGAAAGTATGTGGGGTAATATGGAATTATGAACAGGTTCACCTAGTGTCTGATGGATCTCAAACCCATTGGCCATCAATTTATATTATTTGTCTATCCCAAAGAGGATAAGTGTTTAGAGAGTTAGGAAGAGATTCCTCATCCTCTGAAGATATTCTGAGAGGAGGAGGTGAATCCTCATCACTACTGTCATAATCAAAATTAGATAGAAGAAGAATCTGGACCATCAAGAAATTGCTTAGGTGGATCTAAATCATCAAAACTATCATTAAGTCTTAGTGCAAACAAGGAAGAGGGAGGAGTGTCATGTGCAGATCATTGAGGACCCTATTGAAATTGAACACTCTTCTCAATAAACAACTCATGAGTGGTGGGATGGATAAGCTTGTATCCCTTAACACCATTGGGATATCTAATAAATATGCAGTGTTGATTCTAAAGTTCTAATGCCTTACATTTATTATTCAGAATATAGGCCATATCAAGAGATATAAACACTTGAAAATGCTTCACTATGGGATTTTTACTTCTCCAAGATTGAAAATGAGTGACTCATTTCAATTATTTATGGGGAACTCAGTTTTGGATATAACAAACACAGTTGATGGCCTCATCCCAATGCTAAGGTGCAAGAGACTTAGAGTGTAGCATACAATTGGCCATTTCCTTGTGCTATGTAGCACCATTATGATGAGGACTATATAAAATTATTCATTTTAGTTCAATACCTTTGATGTACATAATTGATCAAAATGGTTATTTACATGCTCACTACCACCATTGGTGCACAAAATATTGGTGTCATTACCTAGCTATTTTTTTATAAGCGCATTAAAGTCATGAAAATGATAAAACACCTCTAGTATCTACTTAAGAAAATAAAACCAAATATGACTCAAAAAGTCATTGATGAAAGTAAGCATGTACTTTGTCTTATTGAATGAAGGTTTTGTAAATGGGCTAGCAATGTCACTATGGACAATATCCAATATCTGTTCAACTCTCCATGATTTTCCCTTGTCATACTTCTCCTCAAGATGCTTACAAAATATGCAACCCATGAAAAATATGTTAGAAAACTTAACTCATGGAAACCTTTAAACCATGTCTTCATGATTGAGTTGCTCCAATAGCAATTGAGCATTATTCCTATTGTTGAGGTTAGGTATTGACGTTGTCATTAATGTCAAAGTTTCTTAAGAAAGGTGTTCATGAGGTCATTGAAGAATGATATTTTTTGATAGAATCATTGAGAGTTATGAAATTTTTTTAGGAGCATTTAAGGCATGTGATCAAGGTGTAGAATCATCAAGGAGTTTTTCAAAGTCAATTATCAATTTTCAAGTGCTTGAGAAGCCTAGTCATGATACTAATCATAGCATGAAGTTACCTTGTGAGGAGGTATGTGTATTATTGCTTGGCAATATGAGTGAAAATAGGCATGAATGGATGTATGAGGTTGATTTATCATGTATATGAGGCTTTGGAGTACTCATGTGAGTCTTATGGTGAGCCTATAGGGGTATGACCTACATACCTAGTATGTAACTAAACCACTTCTAGATCTTGCTTGGCCTAATGAGGCATCATGATCTATTGTCAAGGTATATGAAGGATATAAAGTAGTTTTTTTTATCATGAGAGAGGTTTTTTTAGTATGTTATTGAGGTGGAGATCACATGGAAAGAGGTATTAAGGTCAGTTTCAAGGCCTAATGTGGTTTGTAAGTCAAGGTCTAAGCAAGCAAAGAGAGAGATGGTGGCCAAATGAGGTATGGGATTCATATTTAAAGATAAGAGTGGGCATGTGAGAATTTTTAGTGGCATGATAGCTTGTCTTAGGTGTTATTACCAAGTTTAAGCTTAAATTTTGAAGGTTTAATCTTGAAAAAGTATTTTAAGGTCTCTTGTTTGCACAAAATAAAGGGTTCTCAACCCGAGAAGGAATTTTAAGTGTTCATTGGAATGTGTAACCTTTGTATGGGAACCTAATATATTAATGGTATATGGGTAATGGTCTCAGCTCAAATTTATGAGGGAAAATCCTTTATGAACAATTGTTAACACCAGAAACAATGTTAACCCTCACTAAAAACCTAACACTGACCTGACGTGAAAGATCTTTTTTAAAACAGCCTATAATGATATCAAATTAATATAAAAACTATTGGATCATGTATTCAAATTTCCCGGGCATCTCTAGGTGTGATTGGTTCTCAGGTGTGTGAGTAGACCCTACAAGAAAGTGCTATTTTTTCAGAGATTTGTTGTAGCAGTCAGAGTTAACCAAGTCAAAGTATGAAACTCATTAGATGGAGAAGGTTGAGAATTGTATTTGATTTAAATTATGGTTTATATATAGTTTTAAACCCTCATGTTTACTAAATTAGTCATCCAAGTTGACCAGTCACTAATAGGCCTAATGGTGAAAATAATGAGAAACCCAGGAAACATTGAGAAGTTGATTAGAAATGTGTTATCACGGAATAGGGATGAATCGAAGTGCATGGAGACATTTTTAAATAATTTTAAGATATGTTTATTTTGGATATAATTTTTTGAGTTTAATGGATATGATAAAAATGTTTCTCATAAGTTGACTTGTCTAGTTTAGATGAGAAAATGAGGTACAAGATTATGAGATTGGTCTACAAAACCATATTATCATTTGGACATTTTATATTTCTCTTTGATAATGGTATAATTATATAATAATATCATCCAAATTAATTAGGAGTATTTGAAAATGGTCATCCAGGTGATTGAAGGTTATTATCACCATGATTGTGCTTTAAGGCAAACTGACAGTTCTGAGTTAGCAAGTTGCAAGAGTGTTTTTGAGTCCTTTTTCACTATGTAATTAAATATAGCACACTTGGTGAAGTTTTTGAGGTATTTAAGGTTATTTTTATATATTTTATTTCCATGGTTGTTTATCTAATTGGTGTTTTATCTTTAGTAATTTAAGATAAACTTTTTGGGTATGCATAGGCCTAATTGTGAACATTACTAGTGATGTGCTTCAAGTGGTGGTTGGAGATAAAATGTGTCATGGACCTAAAATAATATTATTTTGGGTATATTTTAATTAAATATGAGGTATTTTTTTAATGTATTATTTTAAAGTGTTCTAAAAAGATCAAAGGGTAACATGTGCTAATGAAGGCCTAATTGAATTAGGTCTCCTTAAGGTCTGAAAGAGGTTTTGGTCCTATATGCTATGAAAAACCTATTATAATGATTTATTAATGTATGAAACATATTATGATACCTATTTTAAGGGAAATACACGTGTGAAAGTGAGTATTTATGACCAAGAGGTGTATGATCAAGAGCCTAGCATAAGAATAAAGTCTAATAGGCCTATTTGAATTGTTAGAGAATGAGTGAGTTGAAGCGAAGGATATATTATTTTGAAAATATGGAGGTATTTTATACCATAATAAGGGTGAATATAAAATATCATTAAGATATAATAGGATTATTGTGTATGAAAATTAAATTCAGATGACCTAATCAAGTCAACAAGAGATATAGTTGAGCGAAGAGGCCTAAAAGGGAGTTTGAGAGGGATAAGAGTGTGAAGAGATGAAGAGGTGGTCATAATAAATTGGTTGAGAAACAAGGTTATTTTAAGGTGATAAATAAATCATGTGCTTGAGTTGGTAATGAGTCATCTAGGGGGTTGGTGCCCCCTTGCAAGTGGGTGCTTGCTAAAGTCTAGTTGGGTTGGTGCTTAGCTAGTTGGGGTTAGTACTCCATGTGAAGTTGGTACTTCACTAAATTTGATATTTTGTCTTAGAGGACTATAGTCCATTTGAATATATTAGTGGGTTTTATTCCCCTTGAGGGTTTCCCACTCATATGTGTGTTTCTTATGTTATGCTCATGTGAATGACACTTTATGCATTGATATATGTTTGTATTGCTTTGATGGTTCAAGGAATGTCGAATTACATATGAAAGAAAGTTTTAAGAGACTAATTCACCCCCTCTCAATCATTTAAAAAAAAATTGGTATCAGAACCTAGTCCTTTGTAACAAGTTTAATAGTTTGAAGGGATCCTAAGAAGCACAAGATATCTTGTGATCAACATGTAGAAGACAACATGTATGTGAAGAAGTCTACTATGATAGTAAAGAAGGAGATTTTGAAGTAGACCTTGAAACTGAGATCATAAGTGCCCTTGATCATTTGAATCATCAAAATAAGACTATCAAGGATTTCAAGAGTCAGTTAGAAGGTGTTAACACAAGGTTTAGGTCAAAGGATGTTGAGTATGACCAATTGAAGATAGATCTAGATTACTTCAAGGTTCAACATGAGCAACTCATAGACACAATGAGTAAGTTTGAGAGAGAACATGAGAAGTCAAAAAAAGTCAATGGTACTAACATGAAAAGACTAATCAGGTATCCCAATACAATAAAGGATAAGTTATCATAAGACCATGAGAAAATGAGTAATCAGTCAAGAGGTAAGTACAAAAATATTGTTTGCTATATCTATCATACTATAGAACACATTACAAGATTATGATCTAATAGAGTTTATAAAGAACTCAAGATTCACAAATTTATATGAAGTTCCTAGAGTGCATAAGAAGAGTCAAACATTGGTATGGAATCTAAAGGAAGTTAGGACTGATCATATTGATCTCAAGAGTCAAGACGAACTATTTGCCAAGGAGGAACAAAAGACCAAAGAGGATTCTATGCTAGATCAGACTACTTTTCACATTCAATATGAAGACATGAAATGGTATATATAGTAGTTACTCAATCCACATGACAAGATATAGAAATAATTACATCTCATTAAAAAATAATGATGTAAAAACAATGAGGTTTGGAGACAACAAAACTTCCAATATAATTAGCAAGGGTGTCTTGAGTTTGGACAATGGGAAGACCAAGACACAAAATGTGTTGTATGTGGAAGGTTTGAAACATAATTTGCTTAGTGTAAGTCAAGTGTCCAATCAAGAACACACACTAACTTTTCATGATAGAGGGTATGAGATAAGAAGAAACAAATTAGGAAGCCTAATTGCTAATTCTAATATGACTAAAAACAATCTATATGTCTTGAATGCGATCAAGAAGGAGAGATGATTCATGATCAAGATAGATGAAAGTTGTATATGACACAAAAGGTTAGTGTATGCAATCATAAATGCATCATCTCTATAAATAAATCATAGCTTAGAGAAGATAGATCATACTTACACTTCTGATTGGGGATATATTAGATAATGGGGAACATTACTAATATGGGGATCCACTAGACCCAATTAGGGGATCTATTATCACAATAAACAATACTAGGGAGGGTTCCAAAGCCTCAAGTCAATCACAATCACATAATAACCCTAATTAGGCCCTATGTTTTCATATTCACTATATTAATAATAAGTAAAGCAAAAAAATCTTGTGGCACAATATGGGGGTTAGTAAACAAATAAACATACATATGAAAATATCAATTAGGCTATGTATGAATAAGACCCTAATGCATGAAGGAGAAGAGTATTATTATTCGAAGCCAATACTTATGCTACTTTTATCTACTAAAAAGAGGAATAAAGTTACAAAATACTTACATGAAGGATGAACCTATCGAGACTCAATCTCTCCCTTGGATAAAAGGGATTCATAAGAGTTTGTTGTGGTTTGTAAGGATCACTAAGAAAGGCCAAAGCATCCAAGACTTATCCACAAGACTAGATTCTCCAAGTAGAAACCCTAAGTTAATATTCTTCAAGTATAATGGTGGAAAAGCTGATTGTAAAGAAACACATGTGAATAATAAATATTGTTCATTTTTAAATAATGATGAAATGATCTTGTATATATAGGTGAATTTAACCCTAAGCTATTTCAAAAGTTTTGGCTGACAGGGTCAATCAAGTCGACCTAGTATTGTTATAGATAAAAATTTACCAGGTCATGGTCTAAGTCAACCAAGAGCCAACCTAGACCCTAAATGAATTTCACCCATAAGAGTACAAGGTCAACCCAATCGACCTAGTACTGCAGACTATCGAAAGGAGCTTAAGGATAGGAAAAGAGGGATACAATATGGTAAAAAACTAGAGGATTGTGCAAAATAGGATTAATAGTTTAGGGGAATTATTTTAGGAGCTAGTTGGATCAAAATAAATGGTAGTAAGGGACAATAATCCTACAAAGCACTAATGATCTATCCACCCCTTAGTATACCCTTTAGGGCATGCACTTAGAGAGATTGAGTTTTGATGGGTTCCTGCAAGATAGAAAGCATTAGTATTTGATAAAAGTTGAAGATATTATGTGTAGATATATGCCCCACTTGTATCTGATCATGTGTCACTTAGGTGCAACAAGGAATGGTGCTTCGAGAAAGAACATAATAATACACAATGTTGAGGCTAATAAAAGTTATAGTATTTTAAAGTAAAAATAACTAAAATTAAATGATTGAAAGGGAAATACCTAAAAAGTAAATATAATGTGTACCCTGACTTACCTTTATTGCTAGATGGTTATCTGCTATGTTTGTAGTTTTTATTGTGGAGGGCACAGAGAGTACTTTTAAAAAACCCAATAATATAAAACTAAAGAGCAAAAACAAACAAACACGGGAAAACCAAGATAACTGATACAATGTGGATGGGATGTACTTGAAAATTTAGCAAGCTAAGGTGATAGGTGCTATGTTAGACCAAATGACCAAGTCAAAATTTAGAGTAAATCAATTAACCAAAAATCTGAGGCTACTAAAGACCAATAAACTCAAACAAGTAAACACTTAAGTAAAAAAGGGAAACTCACCAAGTCAAACCAACGATACATGTCAAAAATATGGTAATTAAATATCAATGTAGATGCAGTAATAATCCTTATACAAACGAAGATGGGCAAGTAGAAATGATAAAATAACATTGATGAGTGAGAAGTAACAATCCTTACTCAATCATTAATGGAAAAAGGTGCATAAAATGGAAAACAACATTGATGAGTGAGAAGTAACAAGCCAATCTGGCTCAATAATGGAAAAAATACGTGAAAGTAGAAATACACTCAAGTGTTCACAAAAAGGGTAGTACAATAATTAAAAATGGTAAAAGAAATCAAGGCACATCTATAAATTTAGAGCCATGGGTAAAGAAAGTAATCCATAGTTGCTCAAACATGTTTTTCTCTAAAGATAGATAAAATTGAAACAAAGTAGTGTTAGCATATTTTTAAGATGTAAAGAAGAAGGAAGCAGAGAATAAGGAAAATAGATTTAGAATCACAACTTGCCTATCAATGGGGGAAATAAAATGGGTAGAGGGAGAATGAAGGAAAAACTAAGGTATAAGAACTCTTTATCCAATTCAAGACACTCAAATTAAGTTTGTCTAAACAAGAGAAATTTTGACCTTAATAACTCTAAATAACTTTTCTTAGGCAGACAAATCTTACGTCAACAAATGAAGTATATAGCTCATCCCATGAAGGCTATATGCATGAAAATTGAAATGGACCTACCTTCCCATAATGTGTTCCCTATGCCTTAGGACCCTTTACAAAGCCATCAGTCTACTACAAAGATTGGGTACTTGCATGAGAGAGTAGGTAGCATCATAAAGTTTATTGAATTCTCCTATTCCAATCTACTAGCCTACTACACCCCAATGGAGCTCAGCTCTATTATGAGGCCAAATTTAGATTTTTAGCTTTGATTAAAGATAGGATATGTGATTGTAATAATTTATTTTGGTGTAATTTTAACTTTTGATATTTGTACGTTGCCTTTTTTATATCATTGCATTTTGTTTCAAATGATTTGGATTTTAACTTTCTTGATGTATTTTTATATTCCTCCTCCATATGAATTTATATAACCAGACATGGATGATAAAGATGAATTTCATTTGAATACTTTGGACTTGGTTGCTAAGAAAGAGAACTTCAAAGAGTATGGTATCTAAGAGTCTTGTAAATCTAGATGAAACAAAAGTGCTATCTTGAATTTGACCTTGTTTTATCCAATGTGGAGTGAAAGGAAAGGAAAACAAGAGGAATGAAACATAAAATAATTTGAATTACTTCAAACCATAAAAAATGTGACAAAGGGTGAAAAAGGGATACAATGACAAAAAAGTGCGATTCATTATCATAATAATGATGGAAATAGAAGAAAAACATGTTAACATAGATTGTTGTAAAAATTCCATCCATAAAAAGAAGGGAAAGCTAAAGCTGAGAACAAAGATCAAGAACTTGTAACCATTGCTAAAACACATTCTAGAAAAGGAATGATAAAGATTGTAATTTTATGAGGAAGGCCAAGTCCTATCCATGGTCTTACACTACAAATCATAAAATAGAAACCCACGAGGGTGCCAAAAAGCATGAGAAAAATAAATGAAGAAAAAGACGGCATTTGTGAGGAAGTCTAGGTCCTATTCATGGTCTTACACTAAAATTCATAAAATAAAAATGTAAGGGGTGAAAAAGGTGTGTAAAATTTATGAAAACAAAAAATACTATAGTACATTATGAGGAATATTGGGTCCTATCCATAGTTTTACAATACAACTCATGAGAAAAAGAGAAAACCAAAAGACCAGGATTAAGGTTTGTGAAAGTAGAGAACTGCTACAGTAGGAGAGACTTGTGTAAGTATACTATAAATAATGTTAGATATATAGCATATAGAAAGCATGAAAATAATGGAAGGATCCTACACTAATATCTATATCAAGGATGAGCATGTGAGAGATGAGCTTGTGTCTCAAAATGTTTCTTGAAGTTGAATTAGTTTGGTATCATGCCAGGTAGAATACTAATGGGCATCGCAAGATGCCCCAAAGGATAAGCGAATGTATGAATGGACATCAAAAAATGCCCTAGAGTCTAAAATTATATGTGGGTGGGCATCATAAGAAACCCCAAAGGCTATAGTAATGTGTGGATGGGTATCACAAGATGCCCCACAAGATGAAAAGAGGAAGAAAATATAGGAAAAGATAAAAAGCAAAGAGAACCCCATATAATTTCTAAATAGATTCAGGTTGTCCAAGAAGATTATGATAGGGGACCTCATGATGATTTGAGAGAAATAAACAAAATTCTAAAGAAGAGAAATCAAGAACTAATTCAGATAGATAGAGAAAGCAATAAGATTACATAGTCGATTGGGTCAACCTAGTATTGTTATATACATGGAAAAAGAGATAAAGGGGTTGATTGGGTCGACCTAGTACTACAACTAGGGGGAAAAATAGTCTGTAATAGATCATGTTAATAAAAATGATTTTGTTCTAAAAATAGGGAAAATTTTACAATGTAATTTGAATGCAAGAAAGGAAAGTAAACACACAATCAATTGGGTTAATGAGGATGATCCAATTGGGATACACAACATAAAACCTTACACCAATACTGGCCAATGTAAGTTTTTATAATACAACATATAATTGAGCAAAGAGAAAATAATGAATTTGAAAAGTAAATGCTAACTAAGTGGTCATACTGAATGTTGTTAGATTATAAAGTATTAATTTAAATGTGATAGGGAAGGTGGCTATAAGTAAGGAACTAGAAAGCAATCTATGGATGGTTTCAGGATGTTTAGACTAAGAGGGATCTGTGTTGGAAATGGTACTGGCTTGGTATTGGGTCCTACCCCCTCACTTCACACACCATAGCGATAAGGGTGTTGGGTGTTTTTCCAATATATACCATTAATCACATGTTTATACTTGGCCAAAAAACCAAGTTGACTTCTCCCTTGGTGATGAAATCTGAGTAGGTAAGCCTTGAGTAGACAATTATTTAAATGCATTTTAATATTATGTGATTTCGTAGTATGTACAAGAAAGATAAAAATAGTGCAACTAAATAGTATATTAAAAAAATCACCTAATTAGACTATGTGATCTATTCTAAGCATGCAAGTAACTAAAAGTGAAAGTGTGAGCTAATTACTAATATATAGATGTTAATTCTAACTCTGAAACATAGTATAATGTCAGTTTACATGACAATGTATGTAGAGATTATAGTATAGAGTTAAAAATGTTCCTATTGTACTGCTAAAGTAAGGGTTTGTTAATAACTATGTCGATAGTGTCAGCGTAGTCTTTCAGATAGAAGACAAAATACAAAATTAGGTAAATTAGGTTGACTTAGTTTGCTATACAAGAGAAGTTTTAAAGAATACAAACTATGAAAAATAAAACTATAATTAATAACATAAATGATAGAGAAATAGATAAAGGAACCTTGGTGGGTTGGAAGATGCAAAGAAAATTGAGATTGCTATTGAAGTGTCCTAATTTTTACTTGTAAATTCTACTAACTGTGTCGACTGAATCAACCTAGTTCTATAGTTTCCTATTTAGTGAAACCTATGAAGAATACTATATTGGTAGTGTCAACTTAGTATGTTTTTTGAAAGTCTGGAAGTGTACTATATCAAGAGGGTCAACCTAGTATCTTGTCTAGTAGTGAAAACCTTTACTATGTTGATCTATTCAACCCATTAACTTATATTTGTTGAAGACCTGTAAAAACATAGTAGAGTCATTTTGATGTGACTGTGTGTTAAACCTTTGCATAAAAGTTAGAAACTATATCAACACTATTGATCTAGTATTGAAAATATAGAAAAATAATAAATAAAATGATAAAATAATGAAACATGTGAAATAAAACCTACAAGGGTTAGATTCATGTCAGGTTTACTAGAATATATGCAATCAAAAATGCGTCATGTTTATAAATCAATCCTAACTTAGAGAAGATAGTTCATACTTACACTTTCGATTGGGAATACATTAGATAATCAGGAACATGACCAATATGGAGATTTGATAGACCTAATTAGTGGATTTTTTATTGCAATAAAAAATACTAGAGAGGGTTCCAAAGCCTCTAGCCAAGCACAATCACACAATAACCCTACTTAGGCCCTATATTTTCATACTCACTATACTAATAACAAGTAAAGCAAAGAAATATAATCTAGTGCTCATCAATTTTTTTATATAATATGGAGGTTAGTAAACAAATAAACATGCATATGAAAATATCAATTAAGATATGTATGAGTAAGACCCTAATGCATGTATAAAAAGAATATTATTATTCGAAGCCAATACTTATGCTACTTCTATCTACTAAAGAGAGGAGCAAAGCTAGAGAATACTTACCTGAAAGATGAACCCATCAAGACTCAATATCTCCCTTAACCAAAGGGGTTTTACAAGAGGTTGTTGTGGTTTATAAGAACCACTAAGAAAGGTCAAAGCATCCAAGACTTCTCCACAAGACTAGCTTCTCTAAGTAAGAACCTTAAGCTAATATTCTTCAAGTAGAATGGTAGAAGAATAGATTATAAAGAAGTGCAAGCAAATAATAACTCTTATTTATTTTTAAATAATGATGAAATGATCTTTTATATATAGGTAGATTTAACCATAAGCCATTTCAAATGTTTTAGTTGATAGGGTTGACCTAATCAACCTAGTATTGTTATGGATAAAAATTCACTAGGTCATAGGCTAAGTTGGCCAAGAGCTGACCTAGACCCTAAATGAATTTCACCCATAAGAGTACAGGGTTGACCCAATTGACCTAGTACTATAGACTATAAAAAGGAGCTTAAGGCTATGAAAAGAGGGATAGAAGATGAAAAAATATTAGAGGAGTGTGTAAAAGTGGAGTAATAACTTATTAGAATTATTTTAGAAACTAGTTGAATTGGTAATAAATGGTAATAAGGGAAAACAATCTTACAAAGCACCAATGGTTCGCCCAACCCTTTCTCGATGCACCCCTTAGGGCATGTGCTCAGAGAGATTGAGTCTTGATGGGTTCTTGAAAGATAGAAAACATCGATATTTCATAAAATTTGAAAATATTATGTGTATATAATTAGGTCATCTAAACTTTGATAACCTGGTCAAAGATTAACACTAAGAAGTCTATAACAACATGCCTAAGATCACCAAACCTAAAAACATACTTTTCAAGGCTTATCAACATGGTAAGTAGACTAGAATAAGGCTCAAGTCCAAGGAGTACTCTACTAAAGGACCCTTGGAGTTAATACACATTGATATCTATGGGCCTATAAGAATTTAAAGCATTTAAGGAGATAGCTACTTCATATTACTCATAAATGATTACACAAGAATGACTTGGGTTACATTATTGAAATAAAATTCAAAATATATTGACAAGTTCAAGGTATTTAAGGCTCTTATTTAGAATGAGAAGAATAGAAAGATCAAATGCCTAAGATCTGATAGAGAAGGAGAGTTTTGGTTTAATGAATTTTATGACTTTTGTGAGAATAAAGAGATAATTTTTAGCAACTAGAACACCTCAACAGAATGGAGTAGTGGAAAGGAATAACATGAAAGTTTAAGAGATGGATATATCTATGCTAAATGAATCTATATTATCTGATGAATATTGGAGAGAGACAATAAGCACTGCTATCTACATTTTGAATAGAGGACAAATAAGGACTAATGGCAACAAGATTCCCTATAAACTATGGAAGGACAAACCTGCCAATGTGGAGCACTTTAGAGTGTTTGAGAGAAAATGTTTCATCAAAAGAGATGATGAAGACTTTGGAAGTTTGATTCTAGATCTGATGAAGGCATATTCTTAAGATACTCATCAATGAGCTCAACCTATAGATATTATAACAAGAGGCTAAAAAAGATAGTGGAAATCACCAATGTGAAATCACATAGTCAAAGGACACTTTAGATAATCTAAACTTCAATAATGAATAGGATAATATAGAGTTTGATAAGGAAGAATAATAATTTGAAGAGAGACAGGGCTCAAAAGGACCCTTGAGATAGATTCAAAGAGATCACCCTAAATCTTAAATCATTGGCAACAAGAATGCAGGTATGCAAACAAGGAGAAGATTCGTAAGTAATCTAAATCAAAATAATGTTGATATATTATCCAATATTAAACATAAAAGTATTATAGAAGAAAGCAAAGACAAATTTTGGATAGGTGCTATGAATGAGGAGTTAGACCAAGTAGAGAAGAATGAGACTTGGGAACTAGTTTTGAGGCCAAAAAACAAGAATGCCATTGGCACAAAATGGGTGTTTAGAAACGAGTTGAATGGAGATGGAGAAGTGACTAGGAATAAGGATAGATTGGTATGATCACCCTAAATGTTAAATAATTGGCGACAAAAATGTAGGTATGCAAACAAGGAAAAGACTGGTAAGTAATATAAATCAAGAGAATGTTGATCTATTATCTAATATTAAACCTAAGAGTCTTATAGAAGCAAGTAAAGACAAATTTTGGATAGGTGATATGAATGAGGAGTTAGAACAAAGAGATAAGAATGAGACTTGGGAACTAGTTCCCAGGCCTAAAGACAAGAATGTCATTAGTACAAAATGGGTGTTTAAAAATAAGTTGAATGAAGATGGAGAAGTCACTAGGAATAAGGCTAGATTGGTATGCAAGGGATATTCACAACTTTAAGGTGTAGATTTTGAGGAGACCTTTACACTGGTAACCATATTGGAGGCCATAAAATTGTTTATAACATATGCAAGATTCAAAGGATTCCAGGTATACCATATAGATATCAAATCTGCCTTTTTGAATAGGAATTTAGAAGATGAAGTGTACATTGAGCAACTTGAGGGGTTGTCACTATCAGATGACAAATACTATGTTTGTAGATTGAAAAAGGCTCTTTATGGTTTAAAGTGAGCTCTTAGAGTTTGGTATGCTAGGTCAAACATGTATATGTTAATTCAAGGATTCAAAAGAGGAGTTATAGATAACAATCTATACATATAAAAAATATGACCATAAATTGTTATTAGTTGTCTATGTGGATGACATCATCTTTAGTGGAAATAATGAGAACATGACCAAGGCCTTTACAGAAGTGATGAATAAAGAGTTTGAGATGTCCATGTTAAAAAAACTATCATTATTTTTTGGGTTGCAAATCACTCAATTTAAAAAATATATATTCATCTCACAAGTGAAGTACATAATAGAGATGTTGAAAAAGTTTGAGATGGAAGATTACAAGGTAATTAGTACACCCATGATCACAAGATATAAGTTGATCAAAGAAGATGAGTCATCAAAGGCCAATTAGATGTCATATAGGTTAATGTTTGGAAGTTTGGTATACACCATAACTTTTAGACCTAACATCATGTAAGAAGTAGGTCTTATGGGAAGGTTTCAAGCATATCCAAAAGAGAATAATCTAAAATCAGTCAAAAGGATACTCAAGTATCTTAAGGGGACTATAAAATATGGATTGTGGTATCTAAGAAGCAAGGATTTCAATTTGATAGCCTACACAGATGTAGATTGGGTAGGAAGTATAGATGATAGGAAGAGTACCAGTGGAAGATCTTTCTTCTTAGGTGAGTGCCTAGTTTCATGGATAAATAAGAAGCAACCATCGATAGCCTTATCCAATTATGAGGTAGAGTAAATTAAAAGAGCTTCATATTGCACTCAAGTCCTATGGATGAGATTGAACCTACAATTCTACAAAGTGGAGTATGATGGTCCTAGCCCTATCTATTATGATAATGCAAGTGATATAAGCATCTCAAAGAACCTTGTCATGCAATCAAAGACTAAGCACATTCCCATCAGGTATCATTTTATAAGAGAGAAGGTAAGTGAATAAAGTGTTAGACTTGATTATGTTTCTACACAAGATAAGATTGTAGACATCTTGACCAAACCACTTCCAAAGGTAACATTTGAACACCTAAGACATGAATTGGGTGTAATTCCTACCCCTAGAAATCATTGAAGAATCCAAAGTACTGAGGGGGAGATAGTTAGGTTAATTATCACTAAGAACATGTGAGTTATTCCAAGAAGGTATGCATGGAGATAGGGGGAACATGTTTGTTTTATGTCTCATAAACTCATAGTCCTGTGTGTTGAGTATTTTGGTTACAATGAATCTAATGCAATAAGTTACAAACATCACTTTGTCATTTATGTCAAAGGGGGAGAAAGACCAAAATTGGGAGATAAGAATGATTATTTTATAGTATATTTTATAATCAATGACAAAGCGGTATATTGTTGAGCATTGTTCCTATTGTTGAGGTTAGGCATTGATGTTGTCATTGATGTCAAAGGTTTTTAAGAAAGGTATTCATGAGGTCATTGAAGAATGATATTATTTGATAGCATCATTGAGTGGTATGAAATTATTTGAGGATCATGTAAGGCATGTGAGCAAGGTGTAAAAGTATCAAAGAGTGTTTCAAGGTTATTTGACAAGTTTAAAGTTCTTGAGAAGCCTATTCATGGCACTAGTCATAGAATGAAGTGACCTTATGAGGAGGTATGTGTATGATGTATTGGTAATATGAGTGAACATAGTCATGAATGGATGTATGAGGTTGATCAATCATGTATATGAGGCTTTGGAGCACTCATGTGAGTTTCAGGGTGAGCTTACAGGAGTGGAACCTATAGACCTAGTATGTAACTAGACCACTTTTAGATCCTACTTGGCCTAATGAGGCATCATGATCTATTGTCAAGGTCTATGAAGGATTTAAAGTAGTGTTTTAGCATAGAAAATATTACTTGAGTATGTGAGTGATGTGGAGAGAACATGGAAAGAGGCATGGAGGTTAGTTTTAAGGCCTAATGTGGTTTGTAGGTCAAGGTCTAAGCTAACAAAGAGAGAGATGGTGGCCAAATGAGGTATGAGATTTAGATTTCAAGATAAGAATGAGTATGTGAGAATTTTTAGTGGTGTGATATATTTTCATAAGTTTGTTGACAAAGTTTGAGGTCAAAGTTTGAAGTTTTAGCCTTAAAAAAGTGTTTTAAGATCTCTTATGTGTACAGAATGAAGGGTTCTCAATTTGATAAGGAATTTAAAGTGTTTATTGTAATGTGTAACCTCTACATAGGAGCCTAATATATTCATGGTATATGAGTAAGGGTCCTAGCTTAAATTTTGAAGTATTAGTTTTGAAAATGAGGGGTAGTCGTTTATGAACAATTGTTAACACCATAAATAGTGTTAACCCTCTCTAAAACTCTAACACTAAACCAATGTGAAATATATTGTTAAAAATATCCCAAAATGGTCTCAAATAACTAGAAAAACTATTTAATCATGTAGTCAAATCTCCCAGGCATCTCTAGGTGTGATTGGTTTGTCAGGTGTGTGAGTAGACCCTACAAGAAAGTGATAGTTTTTCAAAGATTTACTTTAGTAGTTAGAGTTGAACAAATCAAAGTATGAAAATGATTAGATAAATAAGGTTGAAAATTTTATTTTATATCCATTGTGGTTTATATATAGGTTCAAACCCTCAAGTGTACTAAATCAATCATCTAATTTGACCAGTCACTAACAAGCTTAATGGTGAAAACAGTGAGAAACCCAAGCAATATTGAGAAGTTGATTAGGAATGTTCATGGAATAAGGATGAATAAAAGTGCATAGAGACATTATTAAATAATTTTAAGAAATGTTAATTTTGGATATAAGTTTTGGAGGTCAGTGGATATGAGGGAAAAGTTGCTCATAAGTTGACCTGTCTGGTTTAGATGAGACAATGAGGTACAAGATTATGAGATTGGTTTCCAAAATCAATATTTACATTTGAGTATATTATATTTATATATAAAAATGGTATAATTATATCATAATATCATTTAAATTCATCAATATTATCTGTAAATGGTCATACAAATGATTGAATGTCATTATCACCATGACTATGCTTTAAGGCAAATTGGCAGTTCTGAGTGAGTAAGTTGCAGGAGTGTTTTTGAGTCCTTTTACCTTGTGTAATGAAGTATAATTCACTTTGTGAAGTTTTTTAGGTTTTTACGGTTCTATTTATATGTTTTATTTCCATGTTTTTAAAATTTAATTGGTGTTTTATCTTTAGTAGTTCAAGACAAACTTTCTAGGTATGCACATGCCTAATTGTGAGCATTACTAATGGCGTGATTCAAGTGGTGGTTAGAGGTAAAAGGTGTCATGGACCTAAGATGAGATTAGTTTGGGTCTATTTTAATATAATATGACGTGTTATTTATTTATGTAGTGTTTTAAATTTTTTCAAGAAGATCAAAGGGTAATGTGTGCTAATGAAGGCCTAATTGAGTTAGGTCTCCTTAAGGCCTGTTAGAGGTTTTTGTCCTATATGCTATGAGTAAAATATTTTAATGATTTATTAATGTATTGAATTTATTATGAGACCTATTTTAAGGGTAATACATGTGTTCAAGTGAGTATGGATGACCAACAAGTGTATGAGCAAGAGCCTAATATAAGAATAAGGTTTGATAGGCCTATTTGACTTGTTAGAGAATGAGTGAGTTGAAGCAAAGGATATAGTACTCTGAAAAGATAAAGGAGGTATTTTATACCATCACAAGGCTACATAAAAAATATCATAAATATATAATAGGGTTACTATGTTTGAAAATCAAGGTCAGATGACCAAATCAAGTCAAGAAGAGGGCTAGTTGAGTGAAGAGGCCTAGAAAGTAGTTTAAGAGGGATAAGAGTGTGAAGAGATGAAGAGGAAATCATAATTAGTTAGTTGAGAAATAAGGTGATATAAATGTGATAAAATAAATTAGGTTACTGAGTTGATGTTTAATCATCTAGGGGATTGGTACCTCCTTGCAAGTGGGTGCTTGCTAAAGTCTAACTAGGTTGATGCTTAGCTAGTTAGGGTTGGTGCTCCATGTGAAGTTAGTGCTTCACTAAATTTTATATTTTAAATTATAATATTTTATTCCATTTGAAGAGATCAGTGGATTTTATTACCCTTGAGGTTTTCTCACTCATATGTGTGTTTCTTGTGTTATACTCATGTGAATGACTCTTTATGCATTGATATATCTTTGTATTACTTTGATGGTTCAAGGAATGTTGAAGTATATGTGAAATAAAGTTTTAAGAGACTGATTCACCCCAATATCAATCATTGTGTTTCTAAAAATAGTGATAGTTAATATGATCAAATCACTCATGCCATAATTTACTCACCCCATATGAATGAGTGAGCAGTGTAGAAGAGGTTTGATCAGGAGCAAAATGTGAGAAGAATACAATCATGACTGGTGATCTGATTTCCCAAACACAATAATGGAGTCATTATATACTACCATAATAACCATTGAATTTGGTGTGAAATCAAGTTTATTTCTTGAACCAATGTGGGTGATTTGATAAATGAAAAGGATATTGGTAGATAGAGATGGAACACATAGAACAACATGAATGTCCCATCATTCACTTAAATAAATCCACTCCCACTAAGTTCTATATAAGTATCATCACCCAACAAGATGGAATTCATAGAGTAAGGATATAAGGATGAGAACATGTACTTGATGAAGCCATGTGGTGTGAATCACCATAATCAATAACCCATGTGAAAGGCTAGGATGCAATTATAACAAGTCTTTGCCCTTATCTTTGCCCTTATTACTATCTTTGGCTTTAAAAGACTCCTACACTAATGAAATTCGATTGGAATAATTAGGTACAATGTTGTTATGATTCTCAAGAATCTTAGTTAGTTGGTCAATCTACCTCTTCATTCATTTGGATTCATCATACCTAGATTTATTATAGTAGCCACATGTGAGTTTCTCTTTTTTGGGTTTCCCTTCTAAATAAGAGGACTCTTTTGATGTTTTGGACTTAACATCAAATTTTTGACTCTTTCTTTGATTTAGGTCATTCTCATTATATTTATTCTCTTTGTTACCAAAAGCCTTATATTTTTCATGAATCATAATTAAGGCATGAAATTTAGATGACTTTAGTATACCCATTTAAATGAGCTTGTCTTAATCCTGAGTCAAGTCAGTAGCAAATTCATCAAAGGATAACATGGTCCATGTATGTCTAATGGCATGATTGGTGGCATGGAAGGTAAAAATGAAGATAGAATAATTAGATCCCAATTTGGAAAGGATAAAAAGAGTCAATTAATAATCATTTTTTTCAACACCACATAGTTTCAACTGTAACCTGAGTGATGTGAACTTTGTGAAGATTATACCCTATCAAAATCACCTTGGCTTGAATCAATGGGCTCATTCTCCAAATAATGACCTCTAATTATGTCCCACTTCTCAGATATTTTTTCCAATAGGGACTAGACTTCATTAGGAGTAGTGGCATATTCAATATGAAAGATTAGGTTAGCAGACATGGATAGGCATAGAAGACCATAGGATTCATCACTTCTATTTTACCACTTTACCTTATCTACCTTAGGTGTTGGATATTTTTTTGTACCCATCATTATTTGATGTAATATTTTGAGTTTAAAGATGATATCACTTTGAATTTCCACTTATGATATTTGAATGGTGTAAGAATTGGAACATAACTCAAATCCATGGTGTAGAAAAGAAGTATGTGCTGAACTGCATGTGTTAAAAGACTAGGAATATGTAACCCCATTGAATTTATAGAGGTTAAAATTTATAAGGAAATAGAATATTAATAATGTGTATATCCCAAAAAAACTCACTTTTGGAAAAATGGCACATCAAAAGGAGTAACTAGATGAAAGTTATAAGCGTTTGAAGTTTTGTATGGCAAGGATAATCTCCACTTTGTAAAATTTAAAAAAACTTGGGTGTGAAAAAGTTTTTTAAATTATTTTTTAGAATAATCTTCCCACAAAAGAATTTATGGAATTTTAGAGCTTAATTTAAGTGATTTTGGGTTGAAAGTGAGCAGGGACTTAGCTCCCATGTGACCAGGGGATAAGACCTATTTTGGGTGCTGCCCCCTCTCACGTTGATGTGATTAATGGATGAGTGACATCATACAAAAAATTATTCCATTTTAAAAATGAAGTGTCACTTTACACTATCTTAAATTTGATGATCTCTTGTATGTCACAAGTTGTAAATTAGCTGACAAAGATTTGACTGTGCTTTGACAAGGTCAGATTCTGGCTAGTTTGTGTGTAGAGGCATCAGAGTCTATTAAGGGTTATTGAATATATGTTAGATTTTTTAGGGGTTTATATTATTAATTTGAGTTCCACTTATTGTGTGAGAAAGGCCATCAAGTTTCAAAAGGGTTGCATGCAAAATTATCGGGTTATTGTGAGGTTGAAAACAAGGCAATAGGGTTTTACAAGGTTCACTAATAGAGGTCACAGGTTCTATTGGTACTGTAGGTAGGGTCATTAGGATATGATAATTCATAAATACCCAAAATTACACCAACCACCTAAATTACTTGTGAGGGGTCAATATTTTGCTAAGTTGAAGAAACCTCCAAACATACAAATTCTTTATGGCTTCTCCAAAATATAAAGAGACCCATTTTGTTTCTTGAAAAACCCATAAAAACTTGGAAATGGTTCTTCCTCAAAGTCACAAAGTATGAATTTTTGTAGATTCAAAAAATGGTCTTGAAACCCTCCAAAAATGGATGAAAACTATCATGAAACTAGGTCATGTTTACAGTCATTCCTAAGATTTTCCCACATTCTAGATCTAATGACACTGTCCTTTTTTCACTTAGAGACTAAAGGTATGTATATTTTAATGAATTTACAAGAAACCCCTCCAAAACCTATAAAACTAAAATCAATGAAAATTGGGAATAAGTAAGAATGTAAGATGTCATAATAGAATCAATGGATTGATCTACTAGTGTAGCTCTGATACCATGCTAGAGTGGGACATAATCAAGGATCAATTGGATAGGGCCGAATGCATGAGGTTGAATCTATATGGAGTAGTAAAATATGGAAATAACTCACATGAGGAATAAGTTTGTTTTCATAACCAAAAGTTATATTAATGATCATTGGCCAAAAAGTACATAGTAAGTTACATTATATAGTGAGGAAGTAGGTCACCCAAAAATGTAATTAACTCAACTCAAAATTAGAAAATGACTTAAAGTATATTTCCTCTAATGACCTATTATTAACCTAAGCAAGTTAATAGACTGTGTAGTTAAAACTACATAGTAGGAAAAATCCTACACTAACACTCACATACAATTCTCGAGTAACTTGCTTTTATTTTACTTGTTTTGTATTTCTCTAGTGACTTTGGTTTATGTAACTAGGGGAAAAGTATTACATTATAAATAAAGGTAAACCATCATTATTGAAGGTCACTATGTTCATTAAAAGGTTTGTTGGAAGATAATGTATCATGCATACCTATTTTTACATCATGTTTACATGTTTTCTATGTTGGTGTGATTTGTTAATTGAAAAAATTATAATTAACTTAGGGTAGCAATTCTAGGCTCAGATTTATTTTTATTTTTTCCTAGGTTTTTTTAGGAATTTGTAAAATGGCTAGCCTTTTAGGCAACCATTAGGATTACACCTTTTTGAGAATGAATAGGGATTTTCCATTTTCCCACCAATTATGAAATGGATTCCCTACCTTAGAATTCATATTAATAATTCCTCTTGTACGTAGTTTTCATGGGGGAGAATAACAAGAAATATTCTCATGAAATTTTCATCCTAGTTTTCTTAGTAGAAGATACATTAGAGTAACTTGTAGGATGAATTCAATGTTAAATATGTAGATTTTCCTTACTCCAATGTGTTTATGGATTCTTGCATATTGAGAGATGAACTATTCCCATAGGAAAGCCATGGGTGAGAAGAGCTTGTATTACTTCTATTTTTCACATAGTACCAGAGAATTTTCCTATAACCATTTTTTGTGAATATTTGGAAGTAACAACAATCAAGATTTTTGACTCTTTTTTATTGTTTTAATCTTCTCAAATTTACCGTGTTTGTTCTCTTTATTTTTCCTTCTCATTTTTTTTTCTCACTCAAAATCAACTTCTAAGGTTTGTATAAGTTTGTTGGGCAGATTCAACTAAAACAAATCAAGAAAAATCTAGTGGGGAATATTGGGTTTTCAAAAAAATTGAGTGGATTTTATTTTTTAGGTGGGGATAGGTGTTTTATGGCATTTTGATGTATTTTTTTTTACTTTTTAGGATTTTTTTGTATGTTTTTCTAGGCTAGGGAAGTAACTTTTAGTGTAAGTAGGCAAAATTATGAAAATCTCAAAAAACATTGTATTTTTTCACTACATGGTTAATTTTTGGCTACCGTTTGAATTCTTCTAGCCTATTGTTTGATGTTAAAAAATGGAGTTAACAACAATCAGAGTGTTTTATTATTATTTATTACTTTTATATTCTTAGATTTCTCACACTTGTTCTCTCTCTTTTTCATTCTAAATCTTTTTTCTTGCTCAAAACTAACTTCTAGGGTTTGTAGAAGCTTCTTGGGCATATTAAACTAAAAAAAGGAAAAAAAATGGTGGAGAATATTGGGGTTTCAAAAAATTAAGCGAGTTTTCATTTTCAAGTGGGAAATAAGTGTTTTAGTATGTTTTGATCCATTTTTTAAATTTTAGGGCATCTCTTATAGTGTTTTAGGACAAATAAGTATTTTTTAATGAAAGTAGGAAAAAATATGAAAATTTCAACAATATTACATAATTTGTTTTGTTGTAT
The DNA here is from genome assembly GCA_037957365.1 of Torreya grandis. NCBI lineage: Eukaryota > Viridiplantae > Streptophyta > Pinopsida > Cupressales > Taxaceae > Torreya > Torreya grandis. Next base: position 708,907 of record JARHVA010000021.1, on the reverse strand, counting down.
GGTTGATTTTTTTACATCTATTTAAAGTTTTGCAGCCTACAGGGTTTCAAGAAGGATAATGAGGCCTTTATAGTTAGCAAGGATTTTTGAATAAAAAATTTAGTTTCAAGACATCGAAGGCTTTCCTAATTTTTTTGTGTCAATTTGATTTGGTTTATAAAAAAATAAGAAAAAATGGTGATGTAAATCATCTTAAATATTTATATTTTAAAATTGAAATGGGCCTTGGAGGCTCTACCCTACTGCCCACAACATTGTAATAAGTCATGAAACCTCCATAAAAATGTACCATAACCTCCCCTATTTTTTCCACCCTATCCCCACCTACATGCTACACTCCATACTCCTTTATCGCTCTACATAATGCATTTAGTTTGTTTTCAAACATTCCACTACACATGCCACTCATTAACATTTCTCAGCTTATCCACCACCAACCTTCAACCAACCTGGCACCAATCCACCACTAGATCTCCAAGGACCTTGGAGGTTTGCCTTGACCCTTTTGGCTTTCCACTTGGTCCTTTTGTCCCCTTTGCAATTTTATTCTTAGAGGCATTTTTGAGATCCCAAAGGCCCGCAAGGGCCTTTATATGTTCATGAGCTCATTTTTTAAGTGTTGATGACCAAAGAGTGAATCCAATATGGGAGAACATTATGTTCCCCAAAAAAAACTTGTTTTTTAATTTTTTTCTACCTTATCCCTTTACAAGGCACCTTTATTCGACATGCTATATCTTAAAAATTGTAAGTTGAAAGTGCATGATTTTTTTTCACCATGCTTGATTTTTTATGCAAATTATAGGCTTTATGTTATGAGTACCCCATACTATACTTATAATTAATTTATTATCATCAACTCCTTTATGCCCTTCTTAAGCACAACATTCACCTATGGAAATCTTTGGACTGGAAACTCAAAATGAGGTGACAATTTTTTTAAACTCATTTTTTTTAGCAAAATTATTAAATTTATTAAATTTAATTCAAAGTATGTAATAAAAAATATTTATGTTTTTCTCTTTAATATTTTTTAATAATTGACATATTTTTTAAGAAATTGAAGTTGGAAAATATCTTGTACACACATTAATTATAATGTGCCATACTTTGGGGGAAGGGGGATGATTATATTTTTTCACATTGGTTTGCCAAACCTTGTATTGGGTATCATTTATACTAAACATGTAGTTGTGCTTGTTGGGACTTTGTTGGCACTACATCTAGTTTATGGCATACTTAGCACATATTTTGGTGTTTCTTTAACACTCCTGTGGCATGTGTTAGGATCAAATTTAAGCACTTTTGAGAGAACTTATCATGTTTTCACCTTTTTCTATGTTCATTGAGGCACATTATGGTTCTCATGCTATTCTTTTTTTAGGTTTCTCATAATGGTTATGATCACTTGAACAAATCTCTTATTAGTTTTAGAGTTATTTTTTAGAGAACACTATGATGACAGATTCACCTCTACTAGTCCTTATTGGTAGGATAAAATATGCACCATGTTACTCTTCACATAAAATATTTATTCACTACATAATGTTTTAATCCTTTCTTATATATACAGGTTCCTACTCCTTCTGACCTAGTTTAGTATAATGAATCATTCAACACATGCAACATTTTACTTGGTCACTTGGTCATGCATGTTTCCATGCCACTCCACCACCATTTGGAGCACACAGATTGTCCTTGCACTATTTTGAGCTTTATGCAGAATTTATATGAAGAATTTTCTATTATCGAAGACTCTACTTATAGGATTATAGTTTCCACTCCTCCCATTCTTGTGATGATTCATTCTTTTTAGACATTGCTCTTATTTTTGTAGATCCACCTATTTGGATGAGTTTATACTAGGATTAAGAAATAATTTTGTATATCTCACTTTTATTCTTGTACATGATGATGATATTCCTTTTCTAGAGCCTTCATATATTTTTAATTTATAGAGGAGGATTTTTGTTTCCATTGATGGGAGTGCCCCTACTATGTTATTTAACACTTCCACTTTTTTGATATCATTGATGATCCATATCTTTTAGTGTATCCTCATTATTCATTTGTTTTGAATGTTGTTGAGCTATGTATTCCACTTCACATGGAAATTATTTCAATAAATGGTCGAGGTCATTTTTTTGGGCATGTCTACTCTAGTGGCATCCCCTTTAGTTTTTATGCACTATCTTACTAGACCTATGCAACACATTAGTTTTGGGACAGTTACAAATATATTCCTACTAATACCTTTGTATTCCTACATGGACTGGGTATACTATAAGTGCATTTATTACGCCTTACCTTTTGTAAAGAGAACCTTCCTTTAGTATTCATGTAGATCCCTCCACATTAACACTCTTTAGTTTTTAACTCGCATTCCTTCATTAACTTTGGAATTGGATTTGAAAGAAGTAGTCTTTTAGGGGGGGTACTTATAAACCAACCTTCCTTCATGAGGTTTCATTATACATGAGTACCTCATCAAGCCTAGTGCCAAAACCCATTTTTGAGGACTTTCACAGAGTTGGGAGGTACCTCATCATCATTTTTTTACATGCCTCCTTAAGTTGGACTTGGAGGGGGGGTGGGGTTAGATGGTTGGTGTAGTTTGTTAATTATACACATTAGAAGTTAACTTAAGGTAGCAATTTTAGCCTAAGTTTTTTTTCCTATTTTTTATTTTTTTAGTGAAGAAAATGATTTTCCTTTTAGGCAACCAATAAGAGTGTATCTTTTTTAGGATCAATAATATTTTCCCCTTTCCACCAGGCACTTTTGGGAGGCTATCGACTAAACATAGAAATCAACCACAAATAATCAAATTAGAGATGTGACTAATGATACCATGAATTGACATGAATCACATGGTAAAAAAGGAGCCCCTATATTATAATTCTTGTTAATACTTTCTCATGTACATAGTTTTCATGGGGAGAATACTAAAAAAAATATTATTTCAAGTTTTTTATCTTGGTTTTATTAGAACCATTCAAGGAGATTGTATGAGGAATTTGGTTATATATATGCACATAGTCCTTTTTCCTATGTTTTATGGATTCTTGTATATTGAAAGATGAACTATGCATTTAGGAAAGATGCTGAATGAGAAAAGCTTGTCTTGTTTCTTCAATTTTTAACACTCTACACTTAACATTTCATTCCTCATTCTAATCACAAGACTTGGTTTCTAAGATGGTCATCATCATGGTCATTTATATTGTTATTTTCCTTCAATTCATGAAGGAAATAAAAAGTATTCTAATCATTCATTAGTTCTATCTACTCAACCACATCCCATATATTTTGAGGGTTTTCAGTAACTTAAAACAAAACATCTTATATACCTAAAATAGATACAAAAAATAATTTCTCCCTTCTAGCGTAACAAGACATTATTGAAACTTTATTTTTTTAATGTAATCAAGGGTCGCGATCTCCTTTAGAAGTTGGTAATGGAAATAAGCAATGCCACAAGATTAATGAAAATAAATATGAAGAAAATTCATAATAAAATACCTTGGAAAGTGTACTATCTAATCCATATATGAAATAAAACATGAATACTCAAACTAAAAACCTAGTAGTAATGCAACTATGTTTAGTCATAAGCGGCTTAGAGATGGAACAAGTGTTATTTATCACATTCAAACTTTTGAAAGGCCTACATCTAAAACAATGAACTCTAATAATAGAAAAATGATTACTGGTTTACACTTATCGACACATAAATATCCTACTATAATTCAAGGAAATAAAGAACATGAATACATAAGGGCAATGAATACTCATGTGGCAATCAATTTTCATAAATTGAATCTAAGTGGGATGAATAGTGAAAACAAAAAGGAAAGCTTAAGGTACCAATTAATATTTGATATCTCGACTTCGTATTTTTCAAGAAACTAAAATCAATATGAATATCCAATATAATTTGATGAAAAAATACAAACAAGAGACATTACAGTATGAAATTAACACTCTATGTAATGACATGAAAATTAAAGAACAAAAACTTAATACTATTAATTTTTAAGTGAAGTATTGGAAGAGCTCAAATAATGGATTGATCTTCTTACTCACTCAATGAATTCATTTAATCAGTAGAGCTTATAAATGTCCCCTTGATAAATGGAAAAGATACATAGGTAAATAAATAACATGATGTAGAGTTTATTATATAGAAATTGGATCAATTTATAATTACTCTATGAATTATTCAATAAATATATATCTTAGAATGTGAATGATTGTATGAAGCACATTATGATCAGATCCATATTTAGTTAAAATTTGGTCCTCAACAATACTTTAAAAAAACATTTTAATTCCAAATTATGTGGTTAGAATACCACAACATTTATGAATTGATTTATGTATGGTGGTTTGAGAGTAAATTATCGAAAGGATATAGAATGGAGTTGATTATATTTCAACCCCACTATGTTATACATCATTATAAAACACATAATAGGCAATGTTTTATGAACGTATTTCCTCAAAAGTGAGCAATTATATTTACATGTCAATAGACAATGACTCCAATAACATTGACACTAAGAACATAACTATTATGTAATGATATTTATGATCTAGAAATGAAATTGGAAGACTTAAATAAAAATTAATGTATATTAGAAGAAAAACTAGGGTAATATTGCTGGAAGAAGGTCACACACACACACACACACACACACACACACACACACACACACACACACACACACACACACACACACACACACACACACACACACATTATTAGTGTAGTGCTTTTTCTTATTGAGTTTTGCCTACATAGTCTTATGGCCATTCTATGTCAATTAAGCTTCCTTAGGTTAGTTATAAAAGGGTCACATATGCTAATTTTATTTTAATATAATTATCTAATTAGGAAAATTAGAGGATTCCTCATGTTTCCCCAATTTTACCTATATATACCCCGCTTTTCCACTTTGGAATGTTAGACATGTTAATGCGATTTTATGCAAGTAGGTCAAATTTTACAATATTGTTGTGTGAAGATAAGTTTTTTTCTCCTTTGTAATTTATCTATTATTTTATTGCTCCATACATAGATTTACTCAATATTATTTGTAAAGATCTAAGATCGTGGCCAATCCAACATGGTATCAAAGATATTTTTACCAGTATTGCAGTAATATTTATGGTGAAGTCTTGCATACATTCACTATTCTAGCATAAAGAAGGGTTTGGTGGGAGTCCTTGGAGAATTCATAAAAAACTTTCTATTGGATATTTAGATCTCAAAAATTACTGTGCTATTGGTTTTATAAGGTGTCAAAACCCTTGGATCAACTGTAAACATGACCTAGTTTTAGAACAGTCAAAATTGTCCTTTCTTTTTAGCATCTCAAGGCCCCATTTTTTATTTTCTACAAAATTCATACTTTCTATATTGCTATGAAAAAATGCCTTCTAGGTTTTCTTCCTTATGTTAAAATATCAAATGGGTCTCTTGAAAAATTTCTATCATTGAAGTATTTTGAACATTTTTGGCTTGCCTTGATTTACATGCCATCATACCTCTATGTTACTTGGATCTATAGGTGGTCATTACTTTGGATCTATAGTTTATCTACCTCATGTTGCATGTATTGGAGAGTATGCTAACCAATATTAACTTTTTAAGGGTAGTCACTTAGCCCACAAACCAAATCAGACTTTCAACAGTGAGTAACTTCACTTTTCTAAGTTGAGTTGTTTGATAAGTTCACTTACTTACCTGTAGCAGAAATCAAACTTGAAGAGTTTATTTACTTGAAAATTTATGAATTTAATTAATTAGGGTGATAAAACTTATATTAAACTACTACAGACACCCTCAAATTTACAGGGGTCATTACTTGCAACTTCTCCTACCTCAAGCAAATCAAGTCCAACACTTTGATGTATACTACAAAAAACCAACTCAGACTTTCAAGGGTCTATTGATTACTTGGGTTTTTAAAGGGTGATTACTTATATAAGTCAAAAATAGTAGGTTTGAAACTATAGTGTACACTACAAAAGACCAACTCAAAGTTGTAGGGGTATATTACTTGAGTTTTCAAAGGCCAATTACTTGTGGAAGTCAAGTAGTCTGGGAAGTTTGATTACTCTTCTGAGACCGACCCAGACTTTTGAAGGGTCATTACTACTCAAAGTTGTTGGGTACCACTACTAATTTTTTCCATTCAATCAAGCAGTCTGAGAAGTGTGATTACTCTTTCGAGACCAAACCAAACTTTTGAAGGGTCATTACTGATCAGAGTTGTGAGGTAGTAAGTGTAAAAAAAAAACTTTCCTATTTTGGAAAGGGTCTAGGAATGTGTAGAAGTAAGAACTTGTAAGTGCCATAAATCTCAATCTATAGCTCTATTTTGGGTGCTATTTTTTTGAAAGTACATATTTTTTAATCTCTACGCATTGGTGATATTATTTTAGGCCCTTGTAACATCCATTTTATCTATAGTGTAATGTCTTAAAAATCAATTCAAACCTTTTATACATTTCTTGGATGCATTATCGGTTGTGCTCGATGTCCCTCTTGTAATATCTCACACTAATTGATCATAGATGCATTATTGGTGGTGCCCAATGCTTAATATTGAGTGTGTGTTGCATTGTAACTTAAAGGGGTATTATTGATAGTTCAAGGGGTACTTATACTATCTGAAATCTATTCTTTTCTTTCATCTCAATTCTATAAATTATCTTGATATAATATACACTAATGGATCTACTCTCGATTAAACCACTTACATAATTTAACTCTTTTGACTAGAAGTCTAAAATACAACTTGCTTTGAGAGGTAAACAACTCTATTAAATCACTATGGGTGAGGAAACTGAGCCATCTACAGATGCAAAAAATGTTAAGTGGTATAATATGTGATGAGGCCTATGGGTTCTTATGCTTGTTAATGTCTCCCAACCTCCTATTTCATGTTGAATCTTTAAAAACTCTCAATGAAGTTTGGACCATCCTAGACAAGCTTTTTAGAGTGTAGGACATTATGAAGGGTCATGAGCTAGAGAATGAACTCATCACATTGAGCCCAAGTGACTATGACACCCTAAAAGAATTATTTACAAAGTTTATATCATTAAAACTATAGTTGAAACAATGTGGCATTGAGAAAATAGATGACTAATTGATTCTATTCATGCTTGCAAAACTAGGTCATGACAATTTAGTTTTTGTCTCCACATTTCATGCTACCAAATGTGCACTTGGATCCACTTGGAAAATGCCATCATTCAATGAGTTTGTTGCTGATATAACTCAAGAGAAAGATAATATGGTTCAAATAGGTGCACTGAGGTCTTCAAAATCACAATGCTTGATTGTCAATCAAGACAAAAAAAAGCCTTCTAATAGTGGCAAACAAGAGAAAAAATAGTCTAAACTAGATCTTGAGCACAAGAAGAATAAAAAATTTGATGTCAAGCCTAGGGCATCATAAAATGAGTCCTCCTCAAGTAGGAAACCTAATAAGGAGAAACTCAAATACAACTTTTACAAGAAACTTGGGTATGATGAATCTCACTGCATGAAAAAGAAGATTGGCACCTTGACTAAGATGCTTGAGTAAAATAAAATTAGTGTTCCTAAATCCTAAACTTAGAATAGGTTCACACAAGATTATACAAAGGCTAAAGATAATAAAAAGGGTAAAAATAAGGGAAAGGCACTTATTCCAGTATATTCTCAACCTTTAACTTGGGTTATTGACTCGAGTGCTTCTTATCACATGGCCTCCTTAGAGGATCTATTTTCAAAAATAGTTCCATGTTCCATGACTTTAATTCTCATAGGTGATGACACTTCAATAGAAGTTAGTGGTGAAGGATCAATTGAAGTAAGTGGTGGGACCTTCAATGATGTGTTGTGTGTTCCTCACTATCCACCAATCTTCTATCAATGTATCAAATCACTCACATAGGTGAAAAGAAGTGAGTTGAGTTAACCCCTAATTTAATGGTTATAAAATAGCTGCATAATGACACCATAGTGGATTATGGGAAGGACAATCATTAGTCTAGGTTTTATACATTTTCACAATTTACCCCAAATCAGCCCTTAGCTACACTGCTTATTCATGCAGATGGAGTGAGCAAACTATGGCATAAATGGTTTGGCCATTTAAACTACCATTACCTAGAACAACTCAATCATTATAATATGGTTTCAAGGTTGCCTAAAGTCAAATTCATTGATGGCTTATGTAATATCTGCATTCTTGGCAAGCATCTAGAAGAGAAATATGACAAGGGCAAATTAAGGAGAGCTAAATAGAAGCTAAAAAATGTCTACAATGACATAGCAGGTATATTTCCAAAACCTTTATTCAATAGGACCAAATACATGCTCACATTTATTGATGAATTTTTGAGGTACACCTAGGTGTTTTTTCTCAAAAAGAAGTCTGAGGTCTTTGATCACTTCAAGGACTTCAAGGCACTTATGGAGAAGTAGTCAAATTATTCCATCAAAATTTTAAGGACTGAAAATGGTGGGGAGGATGTTAATAATAGGTTTGAGCATTTTTTCACATTAGAGGGGATTCATATGCAACACATAGTTCCATACAGTCCTTAGGATAATGGTGTGTCCAAACTAAGAACTATTCCTTGAAGGAAATGACCAATTATATGATTCAATCAAGGTCTCTTGCTCCTCAATTTTGTGTTGAAGCAATCAACTATGCATACTACATTCAAAACTATGTTCCACATAAAGCCTTGAAAGAAATCACTCTTTTTGAAGCTTGGGATGGTCACAAGTCCATAGTGGATCACTTTCAAGTGTTTGGATCACTAGCAATAGCCCATGTTCCCAAGAAGAAATGTAAGGCAATGGACCCTTAGAGTCAGTCTTGTATCTTTCTAGGGTATGCAAAGGGTGCTATGGGATATTGGATTCTCCATCCTAAAACTCATGAGTTGTTCATAGAAAGGAGTGTTAAGGTTTGTGAGGGCCCACTTTAACTCACTACTTGTACTCCAAAATCTTCAAAATTCTCACTAGACATTGATTCCACCTCAGACAGTGACTTATATCCACCTCAAAATCCTCCTGATGATTATGATGACTCTTCTTCTTCTTCTTCAAGTTCAAGTGATGAGATTAGTGATGAGGATTCTCCTCCTCCATCTCACACACACTTTAGATGATGATTACTCACCTCTTGATCCTCCAATCTCATATAATTTTGGTCCTACTTGGGTCAAATAAACACTTTAAAGTGTTGGGAAATGGGTTGGAAATCCATTTGATACAAGGCAAACATGTTCATGGTTTTAGGGGACTTCACATGCCTACTTGGACATTGCCTCAGATCAACAAACCATTTATGAGGCATTTGGCATTCTAGAATGGGATATTACTATGTAGGAGGAGTATAGTTCCCTAATCGAGAACAAAGCATGGGACTTGGTCCCCCTTCCTAAAGGAAAAAAATTGGTCCATTGCAAATGGGTTTATCAAACTAAGTATGGTGTAGATGGGTCTATTGATAAGTATAAATCTCACCTAGTTCCAAAGGGGTTTTCTTAGATGCCTAGCATAGACTACACTGAGACATTTGCTCCTATAGCCAAGATGACATCTATTAGACTCACTCTAGCCATCACAACCACACATCGATGGGATGTTCACCAAATGGATGTCAAGAGTGATTTTATACATGGTGACCTCAAGGAAGAGATCTACATGGAGCAACCATAAGGATTTGTGGAAGATTCTTCCTTGGTTTATAGACTCAAGAAATCTATCTACAGACTCAAATAAGACCCTCGAGCATGGTATGCTAAGGTGGATTCCTTTATCTACATAGTTGGGTTCACCAGATGCTACTCAGATCTAAATGTCTACATCTTATGGAAGGATGATTCTATGTTGATCCTATTTATTTATGTGGATGACTTGCTGATTACAAGGAGCTCATGATCATCCATCTCAGCAGTGAAAATTGCACTTTTAAATAGACTTTGAATGACAGACATGGGATTCTTGCATTACTTTCTTGGGATTGAAATCATTCAGTTAGATTCTAGGATAACTTTATCACAATCCAAGTATTCTCTTGATTGTATTGTGAGGTTTAACATGGTTGATTATAAGCCAACTCCTACTCATTTTCTGTCTTATCCTACACCATTGGTTGATACAACTCCATATCAACAACTTGTTGGAAGTTTTATTTATCTCACACACACTAGACCTAACATGTCCTATGTATTTGACATGGTATCCTAGTTTATATAAGAGCCACATGAATTTCATTAGAAATTAGCTAAGTAGATTCTGCACTACATTCAAGGTTCACATAACAATGGGATACACTATAGAGTAGGAACATAGGTTGATTTAATTAGATACATAGATTCATATTAGACTAGAGATATTTAGAGTTGAAAGTCCACTTTAGGCTATAGTTTCTCACTTGGTTTAGGTCTAGTAAGTTGTTCAAGAACGAAGCAACATACAGTTGCTTTATCATCTACAAAGGCAAAATGTAGAGGGGCTATCAATGCCACCACTGAGGCCATTTAGCTTTAGGGGATTATTATTGAGTTTGGTATCTAGTTTAATAAGCCAACTATCATCTACTATGATAACCAAAGTACTATCTAGATTTGTAGAAATCTAGTTCTGTGTGAAAGGACCAAACACATAGAGATTCACATGCATTTCATCAAGGAGCTTATCAACGAGTAGGTCATTAATCTTTGTTACTATCCAACATCAAAGTAGACTGTAGATATTCTAACCAAGTCCTTTTGTTTCACTCAAATTTTGATTTATTTCCTCAAGAGGAAAGAGTAAAATTGAAAAGAAAGGGTAAGGTTGGTAGAACCTAGATTTGGTTTATGCTCCATTATCTAGACGATTGTGAGAGATCCTCTTTGGCTTGGGAGAATGACCTACCTAAAAAAGAGACTATAAAATGGTTGTGTTAGTTAGGTAGGAAGGTGGATCGCCTAACAAGCTAGATCCAAGCAGTACATGACTCTCTTAGAGGCTATCAATCCACCTTTTAAGACAATTTAATGCTGATAAAAGAAGGTTGCATAACATATATGAAAGTACTTAATTTAGGTGAAATAAATAGTATTAAAAAAATGCTTAGATTAACAAAATAACATTAAAGTGAATGCTAAACTATCAAAAGGTTCATTTAGGTTAGGGTCAGGTTACTATTTTTGGTTTGTATTGTGACAAAGGTCAAGAAAATAAAGTTTTGGTTGAGGTTGATAGGTGGTAGGTGCTTGCTAGTTACTTTCTAGTTTTTAGTCTGATAGTGACCATCGATGGTCAAGATGACCATCAATGGTTGAGATGACTATTGGTAGTTAGACAACTAACTATCGATGGTTAGACAATTAACCATTGGTGGTTACTATCAGTCTGGTCTAGGTCAAACATAATAGTTGGGTGAGGTTGATTGATTTGGTTCAAGGTTAGTTTTGGTTGGCTGATGGTTGTGAGATAGAGGGTGAGTCTTATAGATGATTAGTTTAGAGGTTGATTGGTCAAATGGTCAAGAGGTTCAAGATTGGGTGAAAGCTATAAAAGGAAAACTAAATAACTTGGAATAATGATAAAATACTTAGCTGATAGCTTGATAAAGAAGTCCAATGATGGAGATTACTAGTGATGAAAGCTGATGATGATGATTGATGTTGATTGATTGAAATAAAAAATAAACTCTAACTTATGAAGATGATAGATTCAGATGGCTCTTGATAATTGCAGATAAAAATGCTATGGATGGATCCCCTTTTCACCTCCTAAAGTTCTCTTTTTCTAGGAAAGAAGGGGAGGTGGAAGGGTAGGTTAAAGAGGGGTTCAAATTGCATTTAAATTTAACTTGTACATGCATTAAATTGCATAAGATAATTATAAAAAAGCAAGTTATAGTTGATGCTAGAGTTAACTACTTAGGTGATGGATAGCTGACCATTAGTGGTCGAGCTAACCATTGGCAATTAGACCACTGACCATCTATAGTTAGACTACCAATTATCGGTAGTTGAAGGTCAAAGGTTAAATTGGTCAAAAGAGTGGGTTTAGCCAATTAGAGGTTTGGATGGGTAAATGTCTAGGAGATGGTTCAAGGAGGTTAGGTTGTGACATGCGGATCCATAGTGTGTAGTTTTTTGGTGTCTACATTTTGCCCCTTTTTATGTAGTTTGTATCATCAAGCTATAAAATAAAAAATAGATTGTGGGTGTAGGTGAAGGTGAAGGTTGATTCAAGGTCATGGTTACCTCAATTATGGGAGGAGGTGTTCCCCCTAAAATTAGGAAGTGATGAGGTAAAATGAAATTGGGTGCTAATTTGATAAGTGGGTAGGCGGGTGAAAAAGGTTGGGTATGATAGGTTGGGAATTAAATAAAAAACAAGTGCATAAAATGTGATAGTCAAGATCATGCATAGACACTATTTCCATGATTGGTAAAAATTAAGGTTGGTGCTAAGGGACAAGTGACTAGTGTATCAGATGATTGCATTTAGGCATGATGGCCAAGTACACATATTAGTCTCCTAGACAAGGTCAATGTTTTTGTGGGTATCCAAGGCAGGGAGTACTCTCGTGAAAAACACAAATAGGTCAAGTGTCATGGGTATCCAAGGTAGGAAGTGCTCTTGAGAAGACATAGGTGGGTCAAATATACATGAGGTGGCATAAGTTCAAAAAGTATTTAACATGAAAATGTTGTCATTACAATCAAAGGGCCAAGAAAGGTCATCATAAAATATGTGAAAGGTTGGGCCACAATGGCCAAGTCCAAGAGGGGTAGAGAAAGGTAATCTCCAATGGGTCAATGGTTGATGGAGAAGGTAATATTCGATGGTTAGGTTGGTAGAGAAAGGTGACCTCCAATGGTTTGATAGTTAAGGGAGAATAAGCTACTCCCTAATGGGTTGGCTTAGAAGGTCAAGGTTAGTGAAGAAAGGTGATATCCTAGTTAGTTGTGTGGTACTCAAATAGGTTACCCAATTTGGTGTACCACTTGGTTTGGAAAAAAGGTGCCCCATTTCTTGGTGAAAGGGTGCAAAAGTTAGTAGTTGAAGGTTCAAATACCTAAAAATGAAAGACATATTTATTGACAAGTGTCATGAAAGGTAAAAGGAGCAGGTTAAACACTCTAATTGCCAAAGACCATAATGGCAAGATGGGTGGGCTTACAAACATAAAACCTTCATGTTTTATGTTATTGTTAGTTCATTGGTTAAAAGAAGTGGCTTGATCATGTAGTGCCAAGTAATCTCAAAGATCCCTTAAAAAAAGAGGGAGATGGGTGAAGATGGAACCTTCTTGTGAGACTAGTATGTCTCTTCTATAGGTTTTCAAAGAGTTAGTGTAAACAAGTCTATGTCATATAAAGTGTAGAATGATTGATGTAGGAAGTCTACTTATGAGAGCTGATTATGGATTTCCAAGATTATTGCTTTTACGAGAGCTGATTGTAGCTTTTAAAATTCTTTTTTTTTGCTTGTGGGTCTTTTGCTTATTTTGATTTTGTTTGGAGGGTTGGGGAAGTTGATTGATGTGAAACTTTTCTAAGAAATTGATAGCTTTAAAAAAGTCTTTACTCAGCCATCCTTCAAGGGACTGGTCTAAGTTTATATGTTAGTTCAAATGCTTTTGATAGCTATCATTTAAGGGAGTAGTACACCTTACAATTTACAATTTTGAATAAGTTTTTAAGAACTATCCTTCAAGGGAGCATTCTGTGAATGCTAAGAATGACTCATAATTTATTTTTGACTTTTGATATTTCCTTTTGATTTTATTTTATTTTTATTGACATAGACTTGATTATACATGCTCAAGGGGTTACATTTATGAAGACAAGACTACGATCACATGAAGGTTACATAGGTGAAAAAAATTAGGTGACAACGACCATAGGAATCGATCCCAAAGAGAGATGGGAAGTACCATGAGAATCATGCCATGGATAGAGTTTTGTTACCCATGGTTAAATATTAGGATATGACTATGACATATAATCACATGACTCACTTGTAGTTAATTTTCCCTAAAAAGAAGAAAATGAATGTGGTGTGAAAGTAAGGGATGAGCTTAAGTTAGACATAAGGTGACCAAGAACTTGATTTAACAAAAGAACATGATGTGAATGCAAAGCATTTAGGGATTTGAGTTATGATGTGCCCCATATCCATGCTTGTATAAATGGTTGACATCAATTAGGAGAGTAGATGTCCCCCAATTACTTTCCAATACTTAATGAGATGTCAAAAAGATTTGGGTTGACAAAAAGGTGAGGTTGGTTAGGTGATAGTTTGGTGGATAAGGGTAATCTCTAATGGTTTGTTGGGTGGTGGATAAGGGTAATATCTAATGGTTGGGGGAGAAGGTGACTCTCAAATAGGTTGAGTGGTGTCCAAATGGGTTTCCCCAATTTGGTATGCCACTTGGTTCAAGTTGGGTTGATGGAGATAGGTAATCTCCAATAGTTCAAAGTTGGTTGGTTGTTAGTTTGAGGCAAAAATGCTAAGGGTTAGTTTGGTTAATTGTAAAGGTATGGTTTGGGTTGATAATTGGTCAAAGTTATATGGAGGGAAAGTTCCTCTAGCTTGCTCTTTCCATGGATGGTTGAAGATGGAAAAATGGTTCAAAGGTGAGGTATTATTTAATAAGAGGGTTTAAGAGGGGTGAAGATGAATTCATCCACCCTCCAAAAGGGGGTATTAATTGTTAGTGGTTAGTAGATCATATTTTTAGATGGTGGTTCAAGCAAGATTTCCATTATGGTGCTATGGTGAGGAAAACATTATTGGGTCAGATTTGGATAGGTTTGACGTCTAGAAATGATGTTGGGAATATCATCCTAAAATAGAGGTGGGGTGGATAAGAGTATCAAATTATCCCAATTAGGGAGCTTAGGTGAGGTGTGGGTAGCATGGATAAAAGGGTATCCAAGATTCAAGAAATCTCAAATAGAGGGTTGATGTTGATTTGTGTTGATAGATAAATTGCTTATGGTTGGATTAAAAGTTGGGTTGATCACGATCGATTGATTTGGTTTAAAGGTTGGTTTGATTAGTTAAGGGAGGTAGGATGGGTGGTTGATCTATCTTTTTGGTTGGGTATGCTTGTTTATTTGGTTTTTTTGGTAAGGTAAGGTGACAAAGATTTGACCCTGTTCAAAAGGGAATTGAACCAAAGACAATGTCATTAGGTAGATGAAAAATAGAAGATTATAGAGGAATTGAATGGGTTTGATTTTAATTGAATTTGGGTTGGATTTAGTTATAGGTGAGGTATTTTGAGCTTCGGTTGGCTCCATTAAAAGGGAACATGGAATAGGTGGATTGGTTTCCTTAATGATGGTTTTAAAGGAAAGTTGAGAAGGTTCTTCTTGGTCAACAAGTGGGTGGTTTAAGGTTGATTCTTCCTTAGTGATGATTTTAAAAGGAAGTTAAAAGGGGTGCAATTGGTTAAGAAGTGAATCGGTTGAGGTTTTGATTATGGTTTCCCTAGTTATAGATGAAATAAAGACCAAATTTATTGAAGGGATCTTATTTTTGTTGAGGTTTTTGGTCATAAGCTTTCAAAATAATGCGTGCAAAAAGAGATTCAATGATTGATTTCTTGAATACATTAAAGGATAAGTTGGGGGAAACACAAATAATATTGTTTGGAATCTCCTTTTGATCAATAAGGTTTTGGATGATCATCTTAAAAGACCCACATCTATCTATCTATCTATCACATGTCCATTTGTATGATGATATGTACAAAACTCATTCTCTATGAACCAAATGGGTTTTGTAAGAGAGCCATTGATGGTTTTGATTTGAGGGAGTGTAATGATAGAAGCCCTTAAAAGTGTTTCAAGGATTGAGGCATATGATTCCCCCAATGGGGTACACTACCTAGGAATAGGGTGCACTAATGGCTCTTGAGGTTGCGAGATAATTGGTTGGTTTGGTAAAGTTGGTTGGTCAAATAAGTTTGGTATATTTGATAAGTTTGAGTGATTTTATGGGTTGGATATGCTTGATAAGGTTGGTAGGTTGGAAAATTTTGGTCGATATTTATTGGTTTGATTTGGTGAGGTTGGTTTAATAAGATTGGTGGGTTCAAAAAGTTTGGTTGGTTGGAAAAGGTAAATAAGGTAGGTTTGTTTGAGAGGTTGGGTAAGGTTGAGGTATTTGATGGATGTGACATGTTTGATATGGTGGGTAAGTTTGAAATGGTTGGGTGGTCTAAAAATACTGGTTGGTTCAATATGGTAGGTTGATGTTATTGGTTAGATTTGATGGGGTTGATAAGGTTGAGAAGGTGGGTAAAGTAGGTTAGATTGATAAGGTTGATAACATTGATAAGGGTGATAAGATTGATTGGTTAGAAAAGTTTTTTTGATAGTTATTAGTTGGATGATTATTGGTTTCATTTGATGAGGTTGATAAAGTAGGTTGATAGTGGTTGGTTTGATAGTGGTTGGGTTGATAGTTTTTGGTGGTATGACTAAGGGGATAGACCAAGTCTTAGTTATGAGATAAATAAGGTTGAAAAAAAGGGGGTGTAGGTAATTGATATGATGGTTGAGGTAGGCAATTAAAATTTTGATGCTATTGAGGTAATTGATATGATGGTTGGGATGGGTAACTCAATAATTGGTGAGGTTGAGCTAGTTGAGGTGGGTTATGATAAGGGTCTAATAAGGGTTGAAAGGTTTTTGGTTGGTTGAGGTGATGATCAAGTGGTTATTTAAAAGTTGTTAATTGGTTATTGTTGGGGTTAAATTGATTTTTGACAAGGTTGGGATGGTTATAAGCGAGGTTGGGTTGATTGTAGGTGAGGTTAGGTTGATTGTAGATGAGGTTAGGTTGATTTTAGGTGAGGTTGTGTTGGTTATAGGCATGGTTGGGTTGATTTTAGGTAAGGTTGGGATGGTTGTAGGTAGGGTTTTGGGTATAAGTGGCTCTTAATGCAAGGTAATGTTATAAGGCAAGAGGGTTGTCTTCTAGGAGTCTAACAAAGTTAGGCTCTCCTGGAGATAATATAGATGGGCTCCCCATTGAACAAGGCAACAAAGATGAGGTAGGTGAAGGTAAGATGAGTTAGATTCCTCACAACTCAAACAAAGAGAAAGAAAGAAAATGGTCAAAGAAATCCATACACACTATAAAATACGTTAAGCCTAGAAGTGTAGTTATCAATGTCTACACCTTCATAGAGAATAAATTTGTTCATATATGAGCTCTCACTAAGGTTAGAGATGCTCCAATTTCTTATTCCTCCTATGTAGGTTCTTCACTATGTACTTGGGTACCTCATCAGGCTTTCAATGTTGGGACCCAATTATCATCTCACTTAAGCTATGCTTAAGGGGGGGGTGTTAGTGTAGTGATTTTTCTCATTGGGTTTTGCCTACACATTCTTATGGCCATTTAATGTCAATTAAGCTTCCTTAGGTTAGTTATAAAAGGGTCACATAAGCTAATTTCATTTTAATGTAATTATCTAATCAGGAACATTAGAGGCTTCCTCATGTTACCTTGATTTTCCCTATATGTACCCCACTTTTCCACTTTGAAAAGTTAGATAGGTTAATGCGATTTTATGCAAGCAGGTCACATTTTGCAATATTATTGTGTGAGGACAAGCTTCTTCTTTTGCAATTTATCTGTGATTTCATTGCTCCATATATAGATTTGCTCAATCTTCTATGAAATTATTCAAGATCATGGCCAATCTGACACACACACACACACACACACACACACACACACACACACACACACACACACACACACACACACACACACACACACACACATATATGTCATCAAGTAGTTCTTTATTAGAACACATTTTTTTAGATTAGCGAGACCCATCTTATAAATGAAAATGTTTTTTTTCACCCTTAGGAAATAAAAAAGGAAGCAACTAATTACATCTTAACTTTATTATGATATGATAAATAACAATATTAGAATCCATATTTCCATACTATCCACTCATGTATTATTAAAGTGGTTATTAAGGTTTAAAATAAAGTTTTAATGTATTCAAATTAGAAGGTTTGTTTTTGTATCCCCAAGCAAAATACCCATGAGTATGATTGTTTTCCTACTAAAACATATCAATTTTTTGGTGAATTATATTAAATATGACCTCTTAAATGTATTTAAATAATAAAACATAAGAAGGAATGATTAGTAGTATTCATAGTAATTTACTCATGCTTATTCCAAATAAATTAGAGACAAACTATTTTGACATGTTCTGACGTATTACTTTATACAATGTAATCTATACAATTGTAGGGGCATGTACATGTATATTAGTCCATTTGTTTGCAGATTTAACATGTTGGAAGGTGATCCATGGAAAAAATCAGTACTTCAACACTTTCAAAAAATTAAAATCTTAATTGGACTCCAATGGAAAATTGGGATCAATGAGACATATGTGGCATGGTTGTGCTTCACTAGTCTTGAAAAATATACTATCTAATTCATTAGGGTGGAATAGGAAGCATACTTCATCAAAATTCAAATGTGATTGAATATTTAAATTCATCTTGGAAATCTATACACTTTTAAAAAATTGACACTTGATTTTGAGTTTGTATGAAAAATTTATGGCCTATGGAAGTTACATAATATTTGGCATCGAAAAACTACTAGTCTACATTAAGGGGAATTTTTTATACTTTAAGTAGTGGTTTTGTGACTATTGAGGTGGTTTTTTAAGTTTTAGGGGTGGTTTATATTAGTGTATATTAGGACATATAGTAGTGTATTATATAAGATGCATGCAATTATATTCTTTTGGTTAAAGCACACCTTATGTGCACATTATTATCAATAACCTATTTATATTGAATTATTTATTATTTATTATTAATAAGAATATGTTTACTAGTTAACTTAAAAATAGGGTTTATCTATTTTTATCTAATATCCTAAAATATATAGATTTATTCCTATCCTAAACCTCCTCACTTATCTACATAAACAATTGGAGGGTATGGATGAAGGTTGGTTCATTGTAATCTTCATGTGAAGAGGGCCATTGTCCCTCCTACATATTATTTATTTAATATATTTGGTAGTATTTTTACCTAAAACATATCTATGTTATTTACTTTAAAGTTATATACAAGTATGTATGCATTTTGGGTGAATGTGTCTCATCCTACTTTTCCTGTATAGGAGATTTGAAGTTACTTGTCTGTGATTAGCACTAAAGAACATAATTAACAATAAAAAGATTGGTTTGTGTTTAATCAAGGTTATTAATGATTGATTTATTTGATTTATATGTTTTTAGTTTAGTCAATTGTTGTTATCATGTTCCTATGCTTATGTGATAGAGCTAAGGCAATTAATTTAGACAGATATATGTTATAAAATTATGTAGAATAATTGTTATTTATCATGATTTTACTACTTCATATCATGTGAGTTCAATATCATGACCTAGATAATTTCCTTTTATTCATTTATATGTGATGTAAGTACAACCCATTTGGAACAAGGGAGATAATCATTAGAGAGGAGGAACTATGTATGAATTATGAGTAGTAGAGGGAGAATCTTGTAGAAAGAGGTGTAATCATGATAAATAAGCATATATGCCTTACCTATCTTGGCATAAGTATTGACATCTCATTTATAATTATTAGGTTTTCTTGGCATTGCTTTGTCTACTCTATTAGACTATGATTGTAGCTGAATTAATTAATTATTTATATGAGTCATAATAGTGTATGTGGAACTGTACATGCCCACTATTATAATATATGTTTGAATACATTACGTTCCAATATATAATCAAAATGAATATAGGTATATGTGTTTGGTTGACAATTCTTGTCAACACACTTGTTGTATTTTAAGATTGTAGAATTATTACATTATAAACCATTAGGTTCATAACCCAATGAACCTATATGAATTATCTAACAATTTTTGACACTAACACTTTTATATTTTATCTCAATTGGTTGATGACTCACTTTTTATAAATGTATATCTTAATATGAGTCAAAAAATTTCATATGACTTTATGCCACACTTTAATATTACCTCCATGAGTAAGCACTACCTCTATGATGTCATCCATATATATGCCAAGTCATGCAAAGAAGTTTTCCAGGTGTTGGTAACATCAAATTATGTGGTTACATGATTAATGTGGTAAAAATTATAATGAGATTTTTAAAATATAATAAATTATACCACATAATTGAAATTGACATTAATATTGAATGGCGTAACATGGATTTTTTGAGGCATTAGACGTGGGTGGTGTGGCATTGTGTGATGACCTTATAAATTTTGGTAGCATTATAACATGACATTTAAATCATTTGAAATGGGTATAGTTATCCTATATACTTATACCAAAAAATATTATTAAGTCTTGTCTTCAAAAGTAAATTTACTTCCTTGTTTGACCATGAACTGTTATAGAATTTGAAGGACTCTGTCAAATAGACAAACACCACTAAATTTTTTCACATGCATGGTGTAAAAGGTCTATAAATATGTATAAAATTAATATTTTGAGATTCATTTAGATTTTATAGTTGGATAGGATGCAAAGATAATAGTAAATACAAGGAATTTATGAAGAACTAAAATTACACCTTCAGATTTCACCATTATGGGAAAATAAGAAATATATGTTATAAATTTGGGAAGGTTTTGTAAACACTTCAATCAGACATTTCATATCAATTTTAAATATCATCATATCATCTTATAATCATGCTAACAAATCCTAATCTATCATCACATCATTATCTAGCCAGTCTTCCATCCACACTAACATCCCTAGACAATTTACTATTCATCCCCTTGATCAATTATTAATTTCTTCCTCAAACATCATCCAATCACATCACATTAGTTAATTAAACTCTATTAATTCACTAATATCACCCTAATGGGAAAATCCATGGAATGTAGAATATCCCTATTTTCATAAATCAATAAATCGAATAAATCCTCACATCAGTGCATCACATCTCCAAAATCCCATAAAATATCCCTTTTTCCAAGGCATGTCATAAACCCATGCCTCATCATTTCCTCTCCTTACACACTCCAACATATTCTTACATACTCCAACCCTATCCATTTACTCTTCAACCTCCCTCATTTATGAGGAGGACTCATCCTCTATTATCCATCTTGATCTTCATCCAATGGCTCACATCAATAAGCAAAATATATAAATAAAGGGATTCTTATCCATTATAAATAAGTCTTAATAACACAACATATTTATACCATTTTAGAGAACTAATATTAAATCAAGCCAAGAAATATCAATCCAAATCATCCATTTAAAAGGGGGTTATGTTTTCAGATTGTTCATATGCCATTCACAAAGTTTGAAACTACAACCAATCTTTTAATCATATCCAATAGGAAAGAGGCAAGGTTGTCTTTTATAAGTGAAGGTAACCATGTGTTTGTTTTCATCCTTTTATTACTCAATCCAATACTACATTTATTAGGTAGCATTTAAATTTGTTTTGATTTCTACCACTGAAATATTAATATTTGTTCTTGATGTTGCATTTGGCACACCCAATCCATTCATCTCTTAACATCCATTTAACATAACATACAATCTGATAACTCATATCATCTATCCAAAACATGCATTTCCATTCTAATCTCTTCCTCTTTTTTATATCCCATCCACATATTTTATTCTCATATGGCCTATTAAGGGGGAATCATCCATCCATCACATTTTTTCACCATCATCATCTAACATTTTTCCTCCCATATTTTTTTGGTTTTTTATGTTATTTGAAAAGTCATTATTCTATCCATTATGTCACAACACCATTTCAAAGAGGAAAAAATGTAGACACCTAAAATCATCACTTCATGTTGATTTGAATTGGTTTTCTATCCACACTAACATCCCTAACATAATCACTATTCATCTTCTACCCCATTTGCATCAAATCCATCCTATTTAAACCATCTTCCATTTTAAAATCCTTTGTCCTACACATCATGTAAAAATCATATTCAAATCCTTATCCTAAATCCATCCTTTTATCCATTGTATTTGTTCCTATCCTTTATTACCATTTTGACCTTGATAAGGAAGTGGAAGAAATATTGAGACTTATTTTGAAACCGTCTTGGCATATCCTTTGAATGGAACTTTGACAATTGTAAATTTGGTTCCAATGTGGCATGGTACTTTGTGATTCATAATCCATTACCATTCTTTTCCAATGTTATATAACATTATCATGAATCCATTTCATCCATTATCATCTCCCATCTTAATGCTAGAACATTTTTTCCTTTAACTAGAAGCCCTTGTACATACATCAAGAAAACCCCCTTGTATATACTTATTAAAAAAAATACAAAAACATTAGAAACAACCACAAACTCCAAAAAACATCATAAACATAAAAATAAATCCCTAAAAATTAGAAAATCTAGGAAATACCAAAAAGAGATATAAATCCACAAAATCCAAAAACATTTATCTTATCCTTAATTCAGTCAAAATCCTTGATAAATTTTTAATAAAATCATTCTAAAATTTTAGGATATTTCATTCCCAAATCTAATCCCATTACATGTATCCTTACATAGGGGTATCATCCAGTTATCAGTATCATTGATCCTTTACACATGGTTTTTGACATGATAAAAGACAAGATGATTTCTATTGCTTTTATTTTCATGTTTGTGTAGGTTTACTTGCTTGATTATTTATTTAATTTTCCTTTTGTGCATTGACTCAATACATATGTGTGTGAAAATAGTAGCATCATGGTTTTTATATATCAATGTGCCTCTATTCATGAACTTGTACTTGAGTCAATCTATTTGCCTATGTCAATAATGACATCATGATTTTTCCATATCATGGTGTGTTTTTGTCATTTGTCTTTTAGATTAGGGGTTAGTCTTTATGCACATTATGATTAGGTCATCATGGTCTTCTATATCATGGTGTATAATGTCATGTGTAATTTAAAAAATCAAGTTGAATAATATATGTGTAAATGTGCTCAAAAAACAATATTCCCCTTGAAAAATCCAAATCAAATCATCTTATCCATCTTCAACCAATTCAAGATCAAATAATCTTGTCATTTATCTAATAATTTCTTATCACATTCATTCCTCCTTGGGATAACTTCATCATTTTAAGTTCTATTCAAACTATGTAGGTAGTGCTTATTCACATAGCGTTTTTGAGGTCATTTTGGCCATTCTTATTCTTATTTATATTATCCATCATCACATCATTATTATATTTCTTGGACATCCTTGTGTGCCCAATTTTTTTATAGCTTCTTCATTCTTTGAAAAGTCATTGTACCATCATCATATACTTCTAATTTAACCTATCAAATTCTTGTCATCCATCAGTCATCAATCACCATGATCATCTCATCATTAATTCATAAAATCAGTTGAATCCTTGATTTATGCTTGCAAATCAATCAATCAATCAATCAATCAATCAATCAATCAATCAATCAATCAATCAATCAATCAATCAATCAATCAATCAATCAATCATTCATCAAATCCAAGCTTACAGCTTCTAATCTTGCATGCATCCATACTTGGGAAAAATTATGATTGTAGCTCAACATTGGGATAAATTGTTCCCAATCCAAGCCTAAAGCTTCTTCATGATATTTCTTTCCCAAATATATTGTGCTTGGAACAAATCAAAGTGTGTAACTTATCTCAGGATGTATACTTCCAAAATCTACCCTACTTGGGGAAAATCAATCCATCATCATCAAAAATCAAAGCGTATAAGAGTTAGTTCAAGTGGGATAATCTCACCCATGATTTAATCTCATATTTTATATCCATCATCACCCCACTATTTAACCCTTTTTAATATAGATTGGTTTAGTGTTAAAGGTGTAGAATAACCTATACATAAGGATGAATAAAACTATTCTAGAGTAGGCCAATTATTTGAAAATCATATAAATGCATATTTTAAATTAAAATGTTGAGTTATGCTAAATATAGAAATTATACTCAAAATAGTAATTTGATTTCATAAACATAAATAAGACATGCCACTTAGCTTATCTCCAAATGCATATGGAGATCTAAGAAGTGTAAAGGTGGAAATATGTAGGGACAAGATTAGGATCTCATCAACAGGTTCTAGAGATATTGTTTCTAGAGCAATAGACATTTGTGTCATCTTTGGGATACTTGCATCGATGTAGGTGTCCTAATATAAATAGAACTATCTATTAAAAAATATTCACTTTATTGCAAAGCAAACATCTAAATCTTTCTAGGTTTCTTGTCACTTTTTTATTGATATATTTTATTCACATGCACATGATGTCAATGATTTTTTATGGATCTAATCCCCCCAATAAATTAATAATTTCTTCCTCAATCATCATCCAATCCCCAAAAAATCATATCACATCACATTAGTTAATTAACCCATGTTAATTAGCTATTCTCATCCTATGGTAAAATCCATGTAATGTGAACTATCCCTAATTTCATAAATCAATAAATCCAATTAATCTTCACATAAATCCATCACATCTACAAATACACATGTAATCCCCATTATTATAAGGCATGTCATAAACCCATGCCTCATCATTGCATCTCCTTACAAACTCCAACCATTTCTTACATACTCCAACTCTCTCCATTTACTCCTCAACCTCCCTCATTTTTGAAGAGAAGGACTCATTATCCAACATCCTTATTGTTATTCATATAATGGCTCACATAAATAAGAAAAATATGTTGAAATTAGCTACTGATGGCGGGGGGGGGGTAAATCAATATACAACAATGCACATTCAATTCCAAAACCATTCCATCTTTCATCCACTTGATCTAGCAACATAAACATGAAAGCACATACATCAAAAGCATGAACAAGATCATGCATCACATCAACACAATATCTACATGGGAAACCATCTTGGGGGATAAAACCCACTAAACATTTCAAGATGGAATACAATCCTATAATGACAAGATCCAGTTTAGACTAGCTACTACTGATCAAGGAACTACCATCCCTTATTTTAGTGAGACTACAATCCCATCAGATGTTACACCTATCTAGCTGAGCTACCACAACAACTAGACCTTCATCAAATTTCACCTTATAAGGAGACAATAACCCCCTTAGATTTGAGCACCCAAAACAATACCTATGAATAACTCCACCTTTGAATTGATGTCTTCAACACCTGATGATGGACCTCTGATTATCACTCTTCACCTTCACTCTTTCATCCAACCTTAAAAAATACTAGAAAACTATTATGATGTCAAAAATATGACCTACATGTCATACACACCATCATAAACCTAATTTAACCTTTAACCCATCCACCAAGCACACACAAACTTGACCTTGCCTTCACTAACCATACACACTTTGTTAAACAGTCTCTTGAGTATACTCACTCATTTTTCCTTTTTTAGACTTATTAGGTCCAATGACTTATGTGATAACCTTCATCAAACAAGCATGAATAATACTTTTCACTCTCTACTGGTCCCCACTAACATGTACCTTCTCTTTCAAAGGTTCTCATCTTCACTTAGCTCCACATTCACACATCTCTCTCAAATCTCTCACAAGTCTTCCTCAAAATATAGAAACCATCACATTTGGTTTCACTATTTATAGAGCATTCATTAATTATAAATTCCATAATATTTCTTGTCAACCACAAGACTTGATTTCACCCTTAATGCATCTTACATGGGTCATACTTAAGCACAACACTCTTTCAAATAACCCTAAGTCACTTTTTAGGTCCTATGATGACCCATTCACCTCTTTGACACTTATCTGAGAAAAATAAGAACATAATAACAACTTAAAAATCATGTAACCATGTAAAATTATTTATAGGACCTCCTTCAGTGCCAAAAACCAACATAGTACCCTTTTACTTAAGCACAATTTACTCAAACAACATTCTGTGCACATAGTCACCATGAATGAATAAAAAATCAACCTCTAAACCCTTTTTAATACTAAATATTATTATTTAAACCTTTATAAGGCACAAATATCATCCTAATGGAGTATACAAAACTCCAAAATAGATAAGTCAACATGAGACATTGAAATACTATCATAATGAGCTCAAATATCCTTCTCAGGTCACTTATAGAACACAGTTAAACACATAGTCAACTTTGGACCATAATAACTTTGAATATACACAATTTAAAATTTTAAAACTTATATTTCCATATGCACCTTGGATTCATATACAAATTTTCTTTTTACACCATGGTCAAATTATGCATAGATCAAAAGTTATGGCTCGAAAAGTAGGTATTAGTCTTTCTTTTATTAAATTCAAATATTTGAATTCAAATGGTCACAATTAAACATTTAACACTATTCTATCATCTCATGTCCTCACTAATTTAGATTAAATTTGCACCATTTGTCTCTTCCAAACTTTACCTCAAATTGTGCCAATGCTTAAATGTTAAACTTGAAATAGTTGACGTCATCTTGTGCAATCTAGCAACTTTGACCTCATACGCTCCATCGATATCTTCAAGAATATCCTCATTTTAGTCATGATAGACAACTCAATTTGAACTCTTAAATTTAATATTCACCATTAATATCTATTTGTATGATCACCCATTCACTATTGACCCTTATAAGAATTTCAATCTTTATCTCTACTCAACATTAAACATTGAACATTTGGCACCATCTCACTGTATTCTGACATCTTGGAGTAATGCGCTCAATTGATGATGATAAAACTTTACTTTGTGAAAAATTGACTAAGTATGGAAACTATTTCAATCTATCTAAGAAACTAACTTTGAACCTTAACAACTTTTACCTTGCTCAATCGTATGTTCTCAAATTTGGACTATATGATCTCCTCACATAGGAGAATCCAAACATGTGTCAAACTAATCTTTAAACATTCACATGTGAAAGATATATCTCATTAATCTTCTCACTTAAATTTTTCTACCATAGATCCAACTAAGCCAAGAACTATCTGGACGACCAACTTTACACATGCATATATTTTTATGTACTTCATCACATGATCTAAAATTTAGTGTAAATTAACTAGGCACAAAATTGAACAAACCCATATGATCATTTTATCCTCATTCCTTCACATGTGAAAAATATAAAAACATCAAAATGCCTACTTAGCTTTTCTTGTCACTTTGAAAATTTGGCTAAGTATGGGAAAACACTGTCAAATAGCTTGGGAGCCCAAATTTGCACTTGCATATATTTTGTCACTCTTAGTCACATGAATAAAATTTAGCACATAATATCTAGGAACAATATTGAATAAACCCATGTGACCATTTACTCTTGACACCATCATGCATGCAAATGCTGACATCATCAACATGATTACTTGACTCTATTTGAACATAGAAAACACTATCAAAATGACTGATAACCCAACTTTGTAACCACACATCTTTGACTATGCTTCATTACATGACCTATGATTTATCACATAAGATATTGGGACTAATGTTATCACAACAATATAACCAACTCCACTTGAATCATTCACATGTGGTAATTATGATTTCATCAAACTACCTACTCATATTTTATGCTATTGGACCTAAAATGTCTAGATGAGAATAATGATGAACTAGGAAAATTACACTCAAGAAAACAAATGCTTAAATTATCCTTGACAAATTATAGGGCCCATTTCATATTCTCAAAAATTTAGACTCATCCCTAACCATCTCAAATCATGGCAAAATTGAAGATCAACCAAACATTCTTTAGGCACACTAAGACAAGCACGTTGCACACTTTGTCATTATCATTTAGACTATCAAGGAACTTCATCTACTCAATAGGACACCTCTATTGAATCACCATGAAATCATCATGAAATAATTTACAAATCTCCAACAATATCCCCCTTTGCAATGATGTCAACTCCCATCGTTTAACAATATACAACTCACATTTTTTCTCTCTCTTTAAGCACTCCCACAATAGGAACTTTCTCCCCCTTTGACATAATGATAAAGTGGGGAAAAACTAATCTTGAGGACATGAAAACACCATTAATAGGAGAGGACCACCTTATAAAGATGATACAAACTCCCCCTTACCTTGAGCCAACCTCTTCTTGCTTTGACAATTTCCTCTTACTCCATGCCAACACTTTCTTCAACTAAACATTGCAATCAATGAAGAAAGAACACCAAAAAGAAATGAAAGTTGATAAAAATAACCAAAAAACATTTGAAAGGGACTCCCTTTAATATATTTGATCCATTTCACATCTTGAGCATCTTCAGATCTCCACACAACATGACGAACCCCCATACAGGCTTACTAGCCTTCTATCTCAAGCTATCACAAGGATCACCAATAGAAATTCATGCCACTCACCAAATATAAAACATGATGTAAAAAAACTTGATAAATCTCTTTGAAATATTCATAATTTTATCTTTTAGTGAAACTAAAAAAAAAAAACACTCATCTTCTCACTAGACCTGTCTAGTCTTCTTGTAGCCCTACCTAGAACATGCAAAGCCCATAACTTTTAGTAGATGTACCTTCAAGAATTTAAACTTAATATTTGTATAACTATCATATTCTCCCTCAATAAAACCAATTTTAATCACCTATCTCATCCTCTAAAACATATTTCCTTCACAAACCTATTAGCCAATTAGGCCCCCATCTTGATAAAAACTTGAATAATATGAAATACACAAACCTTCAGATCTTTGTGAATATTTATTTGAAAACCCATTTGGCCCAATAAACTTATTAATAATCCTAAATATTCAAATCATAAGGAAAACCATTTTTTTTATCATAGCTCAAGACCCTAGAATCTTAAAATAAATAGAGTAAAAAAACCTCCCTCTGGTCAACGCCCTCCTCTAAAACATTTTACACACCTGGAGACAACCATCACACAATTACGAACCAAAAATTGAGCCTCAATAAATTTGGGAACATTAAATTCCTATAACTATAGATTTTAACCTACAACAAGATAGATAAATCTAAGAGCACATAAAAACCTCCATACCTTCTTTCTTAGATTCAACTACTTAGTCTTCTGATCCTAGGACCTAAACAATTACAAAGCTCCACCTAACTCCATGATTCACCTAGATCATGAAATATTCAACAAGTCTTCAAATACTATCCAATCATAGTCAAGACTCATATAGAGACACCTCATCTTTAGAACACTATGAACTTCCATGGCATACATAACTATTCAATAAGTTTTCAACATGCTTAACAATATCTAGAACATAAGACTAGAAGAAAGGCCTTCAACTTATGGGCTCACCTATCATCTACACAAATTGATATGAAGATATATATATGAAACTAACCTTTATACCAAAACATCCAAACCATCATCAACAAGATAACTCTTTATCAAGATAGGACCACTGAGATTCTTCACAAGTTTCTTTTCTCCAATAATATATATATATATATATATATATATATATATATATATATATATATATATATATATATATATATAATGTACAAACATACCTTATTTCATACCTTTTCATCAAAAAATATCTGATAGCCACCAAGCTTCCTCTGACTAATAAGTGTCTCCTTGAAGCCTAGATAGAGATACCCCTTTGACCTAGTGAGACTAAAAGTCCCAAACGTTAGGAGAATCCCATATCTCCATATCTTTTTTTGAATTACAGTCCTACCTCATCATCAAATTTATTTTGAATGATGTTTAACTCCATTATTTGCTTTAGATTTATCAATAAATGCTGACAACATAAACTCTTGACTTTCCTTCATTTTTGATTCTTTTTCCACCTTGGCAAACAATCCATCAAAACTCTTAGACTCAATAGAGTTTGTCTCCTTAGTCTTTACTACCTTAGGTCTCCATATCATAGTTTAAATCTTCTTATCTTCTACAACCATCTTGCCTACTTGATCCTTGAACTTATCCTAATTTACAACATAGCCTTTTAGAGCAACTTTATTATCAACCTTATGACTAGAAGAATTGGTAATGATTACCTTTGGTTTCCATACCTGATTTTATCCTTTCTTAGAGATTCTAGGAGTTATATATCCTTTAAAATACCTTGAAAACATATTAACACCATTTGGACATAATCTAGCAATATGTCCACTCTTATGACAATTGAAATAAATAAAATCATTCGTATCTTTTGATAGATTTAAACTATGATCAATATTTGGCTAAAAACTCCTATCATAGCTCCATGAATGTCCATACTTTACTGAATCTATTCTACACTTCGTAGCTCTATGATCATACTTATTATATGTATAAAAATGACTATAAAATAAACTAGCATACCTTGAAGCATTTAGTTATCTAATAGACCTTCTTGTATTGCTTTCAGAGCTTGCATTCTCCTTGACTTGCTCAAACTTATCATGATCCTTTATTAGTTTGTTCAATTTGTCTCTGAGTTGTCCATGCTCATTATTTAACAAATTTATCTCAATTTTTATCTCATTAATATCACCTTGATTTGAACTAATTCTAACATTTTCTTCTTCTAACTGAGTCTTAAGATGTCTACATTCTTATTCTCTTGTCTTCAGATTTGCATTAGCTACCCCTAACTGATCCTTGAGATTGCTAATCTATTTTTCATCTTTTTTGACTCATTATGATTCCTTTTGTTTTTTTTAGGCTTGCCAATCTTGATTATGAATTTTTCATACTCAACTTTTAGGGAAACTAGATCAATCTTCATTTGAACATATTCATCTCCTTTAGCTCTCATGCTTGAACATACAACCTCTAACTAGATTCTGAGAACTTAGTATCCTTATTCCTCTTAACTTATTTAACCAAGTCATCCTTCATTATACATGATTTCTCTTTAATATGACTATTTTTTTCTTTGAAACTTTTGACCATTGATCTCAATTCAAGATTTTATTTCTTCAACTACTTAGCCATCTTGTCCTACTTAAGATCTCCTTTAACCTGTTAAGATTCCTCCAAATGACTTGCTATGATACCAATTATTATAATTAGATATTGATATGGGGGGGGGTGAATTAGTATACAATAATGCAAATTTAATTCCAAAATCATTCCATCAATCATCCACTTGATCTAGCAACATAAACAAGAAAGCACATACATCCAAATCATAAATAAGAGCATACATCACATCAATACAATATCTACATGGGAAACCCTATTGGGGGATAAAACTCATTGAACCCTTCAAGATGGACTATAATCCTATAATGATAAGATTAAATTTAGACCAATTGTAACTGATCAAAAAACTACCATCCCTTATTTTAGTGAGACTGTAATCCCATAAGGTGCTACCACAATTGTCTAGATGAGCTACCACAATAAAAAAACCTTTAAAAAGTTTCACCTTATAAGGAGGAAAAAAACCTTAGATGTTTAACACCCATAACAACACCTATGAAAAACTCCACCTTTGAACTGATATCTTTAACACCTGATGATGGACCTCTAATTATCACTCTTCACCTTCACTCTTTCATCCAAACTTTAAAACTAAAAATCATGGTTATGATATCATAAATATGACCTATAGGTCATACACACCATCATCAACCTACTCTACCCTTCAACCCATCCACTGGGCAGACACATCCTTCACCTTGCCTTTGCTCACCATACACTCTCTCTCAAACAACCTCTTGAGCATACTCACTCATTCTACCTCTTCTAGGCTTGTTAGCTGTAATGACTAATGTGATTACCTTCATCCCCTTTATTATATAAGCATGTATAATCCTCTTTTCTCTCTACTTTTCCTCACTAACCTGTACCTTCTCTTTCAAAGGTTCTCACCTTCACTTTGCTCTACATTCACACACCTCTCCCTAATCTCTCCCACGTCTTCCTCAAAATATAGAAACCATCACATTTGGTTTCACTATTGATAGAAAATTCATGAATTATAAATTTAATAATCTTCCTTTTTGACCACAACACATCCTTCACCCTTAAGGCATCTTACATGGGTCACACTTAAGCACAACACTCTTTCAAATACTCCTAAGTCACTTTTTAGGTCCTATGATGACCCATTCACCTCATTGACACTTATCTGAGAAAAATAAGAAAACAAGAACACTTTATAACTCATACACCCATGTCACATGATTTATATGTCCTCCTTAAGTTCCAACAACTAACATATTACCCTTCTACTTAAGCATAATTTATTCAAACAACATTCTATGCACAAATCACCATGAAAGAATACATAGTTGACTTCTAAACCTTTATTCATACTATATATGATTGGTCAGACCTTCATAATGCACACATATCATCCTCATATAGTTTAAAACACTTAAAAATAGATAATCTAACATGAGACATCGAAATATTATCAAAATGATCTCAAACATCCTTCTCAGGTCACTTGCATAACATAGTTGAACACAATAAACATTGGACCATCATAAACTTTACTGTACAAAATTTTAGATCTTCAAAATTATATTTCCATATGTTCTTGGATTTATCTACAAATTAACTTTTTACACCATGGTAAAATTATGCTTAGATCAAAAGTTGTGGCTCACAAACCAAGCACTAGTCTTTCCTTTGTTAAATTCAACTATTTGAATTCAAATGGTCACAGTTAAACATGAAACACTATTATATCATCTTGTGTCCTCATTACTTCAAATTAAATGTGCACCATCATTATATTCCAAAATTTAACTCAAAGTTTGCCAATGACCAAATGTTAAAATTAAAATAGTTGACCTCATCTCATGAAATATGATAACTTTGACCTCATATGAACTGTCAATCTCTTCGAGATTGTCCTCACTTTTGTCATGCTAGACAACTATCACTTTGACCTCTTGAATTTAATTCACACCATTGATCTTTATATGTATGATCACCTTCTCATCATTGATAGTTGGAAGAATATTTATCTTTATCTTTGCTCAATGTTAAACATTGAATACTTGACATGATCTCACTACATCCTGACATCTTGGAGAAACACACTTTGTCGATGATGCTCAAAATTTACCTTATAAAAATTGACTATGGGAACTATTTTAATCTATCTAAGAATCCAAATTTTAACCTTAATAAATTTTACCTCACTCACTTTCATGTTCTCAAATTTAGACCATATGATCTCCTCATATAGGAGAATCTAACCATATGTCAAACTACTCCTGAATCCTTCACACATGTGAGATATATCTTCATTACTCTGCTCGCTCAATTTTTTTTCCCACAAAGCCAACTAAGCCAAGAACTATCTAGAATGCCAAATTTGCACATGCATATCTTTGATGCACTTCATTGCATGATCTAAAATTTAGTGAAAATTAACTAGGTATAAAACTAAACAAACCCATATGATCATTTTCTCCTCGCACCTTCACATGTGAAAAATATAACAACATCAAAATGCCTACTCAACTTTTCTTGTCATTTTACAAATTTGGCTAAGTATGGGAAAACACTGTCAAATAACTTGGGAGCCTAACTTTGCACTTGCATATCTTTTTTCACTCTTAGTTGCATGACCTAAGATTTAACACATAAGATCTAGGCACAATATTGCATAAACCCATGTGACCATTTCCTCTTGACACCTTCATGTGTGCAAATGCTGACATCATCAACATGCTTACTCGGCTTTATTTAAACATAGAAAACACTATTAAAATGTTTGAGAGCCTAACTTTGCACCCACATATCTTTGATTATGATTCATTGCATGATATTAGATTTAGTGTATAATATATTGGGACTAATGTGATCACAACCATATGGCCAACTCCCCTTGACTCATCCACACGTGGTAATTTTGACCTCATCAAACTACCTACTCAAATTTTCTACCATTGGACCCAAAATGTCTAGATGAGAATAATGATGAACTGGGTGAATTTCACTCATGCACACAAGCACTTCAATCATCCTTAACCACTAATAGAACCCATTACATATGATCAATACTTTAGAATCATCCCTAATCATCTCAAATCATGCCAAAACTAAAGATCAACCAAGCATTCTTTAGGCATACGAGGACAAGCACATTGCATACTTTGTCATTATCGCTTAGAATATCAAGGCACTTCATCCACTCACTAAGGCACCTCTATGACATCACTATAACATCATTGAAAATTCTCCAAAAAAGTATATAAATAGAGGGTTTCCTCTCCAGTATAAATAATTTTTGATAACACAATAAAGTTATACCATTTTAGAGAGCCAATCTTACATCAAGCCAAGTAATATCAATCCAAATCATCCATTCATAAAGTGGTTACACTTTCAGATTGTCCATATGCCATACACAAAATTTATAACTACATCCATCACTTTCAATCATAGCCAATCTATAAGAGGAGGAATAAGGTTATCTTCGATAAGTGAAGGTAACCATGCATTTTTTTTCATCCTTTTATTTTTCAATCCAAAGACACTTGCACTAATTAAGTAACATTTGTATTTGTTTTGATTTTGACTAATGAAATATTAATATTTGTTCTTGACATTACTATTGACCATTTTGCCTCCCAATTTGAAAGGTCAACCCTTATAATAAAACACTTGCTTTTCATGCATCTATACCTTGTTAATAGTCATTTCCATGCCTTTTGAGGTCTTAAATGGTCTTTTTGAGGTCTTATTAGCATATGCTAAGGTTAATTTGACAAATTTAAGGTAATGTTTTATCTTTGTCTTATAATAGTCTAGTTTTCACCATGGTATGAAAAGGTGGTTACAAAAGGTGTCATAGGTCCTTATATTTATCTTCAAGTCACATTATCCATTCATCACCTTACATGAACATTTTAAACATGTTTGGAAAGATTAAGGTAAGTGTCATGTAAGATAAAGATGTTTTTGGTTAAATCCAATGTATGAAAAATAGATTAAAGATGAATTATCCATACAGTAAACTTGATAAAGTTATTTAAGTATTTATCTAACTGCCATATATGTTAGGAATGTTTGACCATACCAATTTTGTAGGTTTAACCTCCAAAAGTGTAGTTTCAAACATTTGTACAGACTTAGGAGATCCAATTTCTAGTGAAAACATTTAAAAGGTGACTATTTAGATTCAAAAATTCAAATCCATGATTGGATAGTAAGTATATATCTAGAGAATGCAAAATTTGATTAAGAACCTCCAATGCTCCCTTAGTAAGCTCACAAAGGCCAGTTTTGAATGCTCATTCCATACAACACAAGGAGATTTAGGAATTGATATTTTTACCAGATGAGGGGGTCATAATTACCTAAAAATTCATGGAAATAGTAATCATATTTATGTTACCTCATTTATAAATAATTGTTTAGAATATAGGGTGGTCTAAGACTACTTATAAACCCTAAAGGCTTAGTTTTGGGCACTTTTAGTGAAAATGTGAACTCATTGGAGATTAATAAAGGTTATGAAGGAAAAGATAGACCTTATAAAATCCCATCACATCATATTACACCTTTTTTTGGCACATGTGGTAGTGTAAAGTGAGTAAAACCTCCTTTTGTGCTATGTACAAGATTCACTCAAGTTACAAGTAGTGTTGTGGGGTTTGTACGAGTTTTATTATGAATAGAGGGTTTGAATAAAAGAATGGAAATTATATAAATATCCCTAATGAATAAATATTTATAAAATAACCATTTATATCCACCTCAAATAATGTACTAGTGGTTGTGTGCATTGAGAAGAATAAAATTTAGGTTGAGCAAATTACTTTTTTGCATGTCCAAGAGATATATGTGTTTTAATTAATTTCACTCATTTATTAATTTTGGAGAGAAATTAATGAAACTAGTAGTAGGGTGTGTAGAAAAATACCTGGTAAAGTGCATGTGTGAATCTAGAAAATGATTGGAAGGAATAACTTGTAAAATAAGAAAGGCATTGAAACTTGATGGTGGAATGTTGAAGTGATTTGGCTAGAGTGAAAATACTTAGGCTTTCACAAGTGATTATAACAGAGCTTCAAGTCTCTGATGATTTTGTTTACTTGTTGAAAGGATGTTGAATACCTATATGCAAGAGAGCTTAGATGCAAGATTCTAGATTGTGGATCCATTTCACTTCCTCCTCTTCTCTTTTTGTAGGATGAAGTTGCTAATTAGGATGGAGGAAGTTAATAATTTGATAGGGGAATAAAGTTGATAATTCATGATGTTTTAAATCAAGTTTTAAAATCAATTTGCCATTTAGGAAGATGATTATCTCATATAAAGCTATCATTACTTTAATACTTTAAAATAGGTTTGGGGACCTGATCATTGATAGTCAGGCCAACTGTCAATGGTTAGGCTGACCGTTAGTGGTTAATGGTTCAGAGGAAAATAGTTAAAAAAGGGTGGGAATTAAATGTTTTAGTTAAATATTTTATATTAGGGGTCAAGTTAGTAAATTAGTCTAATTAACCAAGTGGTCCACTAGACGTGAGGTTAGATGAGGGTCAAAAAGGTAGTTTGACATCAAAATCTATCGAGTGTAGTTTTTGAATGTTTAAATTTTCCCCTTTTTTGTGTGTATTTGATCTAATAAGCTAAAAAATAAAAACAAATGGATATTCAAGGTTGGGTTGCCCTGAGAATGGGAGGAGGTGTTCCCCCTCAAATTGGGAGTTGATGAGGTGAAAGTGAAATCAGGCCAAGCTTTGATAAATTGTAAATTGGTAGTCATAAGGTGGGTGAAAATAAAGGGTTGGGAATTTGAGATGCAATTAGGTGCACAAAATATGACTAAGGGTGATAGTCAAGATCACATAAAGACTAAAGTTACCAATGTTGGTAAAAATAAGGTCAATTCTAGAGGGACATTTGATAGGGTTGACCTTTCCACAACATTGGTCATAGCTGATCAAGTTAGGCCTATCAAGCCATCTACACAAGGTTGGTGTTGGTCACAAATATCTAGGGTAGGAAGTGCTCTTGCAAAATAACATAATTGGTCAGGTCATGCACGAGGTGGTGCAAAGTTTAAAAGTTCAACATGGCAAAGTTGGTCGGTGTGGTCAATGTGACCATGTAAAGTCATTGAAAAACATGCAAAATTTTTGGGTAAAAAATGACCAACATCGAGGTGGACATGGTGTAATAGTTGGTTGGTTGGGTATGGGTTGGAAGTGATGGCTGAGTTGACTCTATATGAACTAGCCAAACAGACACTACCTACATAGTTCCATGGACACAAAAACCAAAAAAAACTTTAGGCCAAATGTATTTATTCTACAAGGTCAAATTTTAAGTAGGATTTCTCATTAAAAAGGTGGGAAAAAGACTCGGGGAGCCAACTATCTATAGTTAGGGTTATCCTTAGGATCAACCATCGATGGTCACCCTAACCATCAATGGTCAAGTAAAACCCTAAAAAGTTGAGTCATAAGAAGGAAAATCGTAATTCTATGTTACCATTTAATTTTCATTTCTTAGTGCATGGAAGTGGATAATTTTATCACTTGGACATTTGGTGTGGATTTTGTTGAGGTGGAGAACTATGAGTGGGTGATTGTGTGTGGTCAAGGTGATTCAATGTTGACTCGATGGAGGGTAGATGAGGACGTGGTTGGGTAGAAGTATGAGGGCTCCAACCATGCCAACAATCATGAAATGAGGTAGGGATTGTTTCAAAATTAATAATGTAGTTAAATTGGTGAGAGGGAGTTGTATTGAGTATGTGGGAGTTGGGGTAAATAGGGTGTTTGTAAATGTCCATAGGCCATGATGCCCTAATTTTGGGTATGGATAAAATTAGTTAATGGGTTGTGTGAAAGTGAAATTGAAAGGGTATTGTAGGTTGATAATGGTCTATAGGATAGTGTTAGGTTGTTTAATTTTGTGTTTTTAGGTGAGTTTTGTGATGTTTAGGGGGAAGAAGGTGGTAGGGTTTCACTGCTAGTGGTCACACATAGTGACCATTGGTGGTTAGACCTAACCATCAGTGATCGAACATTAGGGTATTGAGACCTTAGGGGATTGTTGATGGTTTAATGAAATGTCAGTGATCGAAGGGTGTGGGGATTTTTTAGAAAAAAACTGATAGAAACAATTAGATTTGGGTGAATTTTGTGAATGCTAGGGAAAACATATTGTATTTATTGAAGCATGTGAAAATGTATTGTTTTAGAGTATTTTGAAAGTGTGGGAAGGTAAATTATGAAATGTTAAAGTGTTACAATGGGGTAAGGGGTTTGTTAAAGTTGTAAAAGCTATACAATTGGTTAAAGGTGTTGGAAAGTGGGATAAGTTAGTTTGTAAAATTTGTATATATTATGGAAAGGTTAAAGTGTGTAAGTAGGATGAAAGATTAATTAATTGAAAAGGTTGATAAAGGTTGTGAAAGAGGTTGAAATGTTGTAAGAGGTAAATTAAGGGGGTGGTAATGATTGAGTTGAGAAAATAGAAGCATTTAGGTGCTTGAAAATGATGTGTTAGGGTTGATGAAAGTTAAGGTTGTGAAGGTCAAATGTAGTTCAAAGTATAGCTATGCAGAATTGGGCCAATGTTGCTGATAGAAGTATTTAGGTGTTTAAAATTTGTTCAAATAAAGGTAGAGTTTTGAATTAGGTGTTAAAGGTAAGATAGGTTGAAAATGATAGGTTTATGTTGATAGTGAGTGTGATTCAGAAAATTAAGTGTCTATTCTAATGTGATTATTGTGCAAGCCCACGATTAGATCCAGATGGGATTGAGTCTTTAGGATCTTTGCCAAGGTTTGAGATGGGATGACAACAAATGAATGGAGGCATATGGAGATAGTTGGCCTAGAGGCCATGATATATTATCAACACCTATCGTGAGATGTGGCTATGATCATCAAGCTCATCAAGAGATGGGACCCAATGATAAACACCTTCATGTTGCTAACTAGAGAGATGACCATCTTGTTGGAGGATGTGACTAGTTCAAATGGATACCCATTTAAGGGGAACCAATCTATCATGTAGAGAGTAAGGATAAAGATTATTATATGGACCTTATATACAGATCATATTAGGTTCATACCAAGTGGCATGAAGGGGGATTTGGGATCAGGCCATTGTACCAAAGGGTTATAGAGGATAGATGCTTGTTGTTGATGATGATGGTAATGACTTATTTTACATTTCTATTACTAGCCATGGATGATTTCCATACCTACTACTAGGGGTATTGGTGAAGATGCTACTTGGGAGGATAGTGTTTAGATGGGCCCCAGTGTTACTAGTCCATATTTATAGGGAGCTCTAGGCCTTTTGGGCATATAGATAATATGGGATTAACATTAGTTTTATGCTGCACTACTAGGCATATGAGCATATTTAGGTCTTGAGACCATTGGGGCTACCACAGTAGGGATTCACTTAGGTAAACTTTCTAATCATCTTCATGTGATGGAGGTATATTAATGCTTTGATAGGGGAAGGTGGAGGAGCTAAAGACATTGAGTGATTTAGAGATGATTCAGAGGGTTTGGTAGTGGGTGATGTTGTATGGAATCTATATGTGGATTGGCCTAGTTGGCCAAAGCATAGGTACTAGACATTATCCTTATAGAGCTATCACTATATTTATAAGAGGAGAGATAAGGAGACTAAGGCGATCCCCTTTACTTGAGTTTGATGGTAGTTTAGATTGGTACAGGGGATCCCACTTGACTTTCCTCAATACAAGAGGGAGGAGGTCAACTTCTTACTTTTAAAGCTGCAACCATAAGACATTATATTAGACTATGAAGAGCTACCAATGAGGGAGACCATAGATGATGTAGGGATTATAGATGGTTATGCAACATGGTTCTAGGCTAGGTACATAACAACTAATTTTAGATGGGGTGATGAGGGTAGTAGCCTATAAATATGGATTTTTTAGGGAAACTAGTACAGGGTGGTTAGGTGGCAGTGGTACTAAATGCAACACATGCCTAGATTATTAGGTTACAGGGATAGGTGTCCATGTTATAGGAATAGATTGTCAACTTATAGGGTTAGGTTGCTACTTTGACTAGTGAAGATGATAAGGCATGGACCTCCTTGGATTTAATGACTTAGGAGAGAGATTTTTTGTGACAGAGGGTAGGAATAGTGGTAGTGCCACTT
Organism: Torreya grandis; assembly: GCA_037957365.1. Classification (NCBI taxonomy): domain Eukaryota; kingdom Viridiplantae; phylum Streptophyta; class Pinopsida; order Cupressales; family Taxaceae; genus Torreya; species Torreya grandis. The sequence continues at coordinate 668,753 of JARHVA010000021.1, read as the reverse complement.
GGTTTTATTCCTCAAGCCCAATATTTGGTTTCAATTTAGGAGTTGAGATACTATGAGGCCATAGTTTTGACTCAGTGTCCAGTAAAGTCAAGATGGGGAGACTATAGGGTCATCTTGGTAGGTGGTGCAACTCTTGTGACTCTAGGATAGTGGATAAGTGCAATGGGAGCATAGACGGGCATCCCAAGAGGACTTCCACTAGATGGTGGTGTAGGAGTTGGTATAGGTGGAGCCAATAGTAGTGGTGTAGGTGGTAGTGGTCCAAGTGCCTTGAGGGCTTGATTTATTTTAGTTTGATAGACATGGATGTACATTTTTGTTTTTGATTCTAGCCTGTGTGCCAATGAGGTAAGATGTTTATGAGTGAGAGAGGCATTTTTGTTAGGTTGTGGAGCTAAAAGCTTCACCAAGATGCAAACATGAGAAGTTACAGAGGTTGTGGAGGTTATGGACAGTTACAGAATGAGTTGCAAGGCAACTGACGTCGGTCTGATCAACTGACGTCAGTCATAGTGTAGTGCAGAAGCAACCGACGTCGGTTATGAGTCGACCGACATCGGTCAGGAGGAGCCGACGTCGGCAACCTGTGTGTGAGCATGCAATTTGCATGCAAATTCTAGAGAGTCTATTTTTGGACTGTTAGTTTGCATGTTAAAGGCTAATTATAGTCTTGAGTTGCGTGTCTAATTATTGTAATTAAGATATGCTAATTATTATATGCATGAGATCTATATAATAGACTCATGGGCTGTATTGTAAAAGTGTGATAGAAAGCCATTGAGCTTGAAGAGAGAGCTAGAGTAGCTCCTCCTAGTTCCAAAGGGGTGCTGAGTGTGTATGATCAGGGAGAGTTGCAGGTTGTGCAAGTTTTACTAGGAGATCCACCAGGGTACTGGTTGAAGAATCATAAGGACTTGGTGAGGCAAGGACAAGGGTTCTTCAGGGTGTAGAGACATCTACATGGTGAGTAAGGTCTGTTGATTTATAGGTGGCAGCAAGGAAAGGGAGATCTACTTGGAGTATGATTGTGTACTTGGTGTACTGGTAGCGTTGTTACTGATTGGTGGAGGTGAACACCAACTCTGTATTGGAGTTGATTGTTGGGACCGTAAGAGAGAGAGGGAAGAAGTCCTTGAGGTGTGGCAAGCCTTTGAGGTGGAAGAAGAAGTGGCATCTTCTTTATTGTATTTTCTTCTAAGTGATTATTAATACAATTGTGTATTGTCTCTCATACCCTGTGTTGTTTCATATTTCTAGTTACTTATCATTCTGGTTAAATTCCGTGTTTAGTTACTAATACAAGAGGTAATCATATATACTCTTATTGGTGGAGTAGGATCTTGACAGTTGGTATCAGAGCTTTTGGTTGGGTTACTAACAGGTGGTTTCAGATCTGGTTAGTGTTTGTTGATTACAGGTCATTCACAGGGGTTTTAGATTGAGTGGAAGTATAGCAATGGCAAAAGAAAGTAAGCTACGAATGGAGAAACTGAATAACATGAATGGTCTGATTGATGGAAAGAAAGAGCAGGTAAAGGAATATTGTTGGTCGGTAGAAGATCAACGTGTAGAAGCAGATGTTGTAGGGGATGTTACACAGGTTGCTCTGGATAAAGTAGAATCTTGGTTTACATATTCTTTTGCCTCTTTCCATGCAGCCCGAAATAGAGCATCTTTTCATGGGTATGTCTTTGGAGACTTTGGAGAGATTTATTTAGGGGTTGGTGAGCCTTGTCAGATTATTGACGAAGGGGAAGTGAAGCTGAAATTGCAGACGGGTAACACACAAGTGTTGAAGAAGGTCATGCAGGTACCAGTCTTGGAGATGAGTCTAATTTCTTCAAGAAATTTGGGTGATGGGAGATGCACAATAACTCTCACAATAGATGTACTTAAACTAGATGGTGGTAAGAAAGTAGGTATCCTTTATCTATCTACTTATATTACCGATTCACCTTCTGTTGTAGAGATGTGGCTTTGTAGGCTTGGTCACATATGTAGGAGGGGAATGCATGTTTTTAAGTGAAAGATAGATATCTTTGATAAACTTAAGAACTAGAAAGCCTTGGTGTTCATGGAGGAGATGATGGATAGAGATCAGTTGAGAGGACTAAATTATTTTGAGCAAGGATGTGTTAATTTGAATAGGCTTTTGACCTAAAAGGAGCTCGCGGGTAAAAAGTCATCACTCACAGGCGAACACAAGTATCGGCATCAGTCAGGAGGAACTGACATTGAATAGACAGGCACCGACGTTGGTCATGTGTAGATCAACAGAGTCGGTGGTGTTGGGTAGGAAGAATCGATGTCAGTCATACAACAACCAATGTCGGTAGGAGGTACACCAGTGTCAGTCAGGGAACTAACGTTGGCAGATAGGGTTAGTCGTAGGAAACTGATGTCAGTCGGTTGCAGATTGGGAGATGGCTGAGATCAGTCACTAGAATGGATGTTGGGCAGACATCAAGCTATCAAGGTCTCAAACACTCATATGGAAGACTAAAAGGGTAAGTGAGCCTCATATTCATTATTCACCTTATTTATTTGTTGCTTACTGATGGTCGAGAACTAGGAAGATGTGAAGAGGCAATGCAGGTAGAATCTAGAAATAGTGGGAGCTTGGCATGGATGAGGAGTGTGAGTCCTTGGAGAAGAACTAAATAGGAGTTTGTTGGTGGAGTTGTCAGCTAGAAGAAAGGATTGAAAGATGGATGGATTCCTAAGTTAAAGAAGAGAGTGGATGGATACGTGAGACGGAAGGCCAAGGTATATAGTCTTGAGGAAGCTGCAGGATAGTGGTACAGGTTTTGACAGGTGGATGACAAAGCAAGGCTTCAGTCAATGTCAATGTAACCATTGTGTTTGACTTACCAGGTGGATGATGGTCACAACATTATCCTATTACTGTATGTGGGTGATATGCTAGCAAGTTTGTACATATAGGGATTTGCTGAGCTAAGGGTAAGGTTAGTTCAGAGGTATGTCATGAAAAATTTGGAGCAACAAAATTCTTTGGCATAAGAGACATGAAGATTTTGTCTCCAGTGGGAGTTGATGTGAAGACGGTGTTGGTAGGGTTCAATATGTAGGATGCAGAATCAGAAAGCACACCAAGGGCTGGATAGTTCAAGTTGAGCTTAGAACAAGGTTTGAAATCACATAAGGTCTAGTATAGGCCTGAGTTTTCCCAAGCAGTGGGAGTTGTCAAAAATTTTGGAGCCAATTCGGGGAAGGAGTACTGGAGGGTAGTTCAGTGGATTCTCAGGTATTTGAGAGGGACTAGCAGCAGGTTAACATCTTATGCAGGGTTAAGGTCTTCACTACATGGAGCTATAGGTTTGGATGTGGTAGGTTACTTGGATGACAGGTGTAGCATCACAGGATGTGTGGTGGTTGGTCTTCAAGATTGAGCTTGAAGAGGGATACAAGCTAGGGAATAAATTAGATGGTGTAAAAGTACAGGTACAGGTGTAGCTATTTATCTCCAAGTGGGAGATTGTTAGGTTGTGGAGCTAAAAGCTTCACCAAGATGCAAACAGGAGAAGTTACAGAGGTTGTGGAGGTTGCAGAGAGTTGCAGAACTAGTTACAGGGCAACTGACATCGGTCTGATCAATTGACATCAGTCATAGTGCAGTGTAGAAGCAACCAATGTCGGTTATGAGTCGGTCGACATTGGTGAGGAGGAGCTGACGTCGGCAACCTGTGTGTGAGCATGCAATTTGCATGCGAATTCTAGAGAGTCTATTTTTGGACTGTTAGTTTGCATGTTAAAGGCTAATTATAGTCTTGAGTTGTGTGTCTAATTATTGTAATTAAGATAGTCTAATTATTGTATGCATGAGATCTATATAATAGACTCATGGGCTGTATTGTAAAAGTGTGCTAGAAAGCCATTGATCTTGAAGAGAGAGCTAGAGTAGCTCCTCCAGTTCCAAAGGGGTGCTGAGTGTGTATGATCAGGGAGAGTTGCAGGTTGTGCAAGTTTTACTAGGAGATCCACTGGGGTACTGGTTGAAGAATCATAAGGACTTGGTGAGGCAAGGACAAGGGTTCTTCAGGGTGTAGAGACATCTACATGGTGAGTAAGGTCTGTTGATTTGTAGGTGGCAGTAAGGAAAGGGAGATCTACTTGGAGTACGGTTGTGTACTTGGTGTATTGGCAGTGTTGTTACTGACTGGTGGAGGTGAACACCAACTCTATATTGGAGTTGATTGGTGGGACTATAAGAGAGAAAGGGAAGAAGTCCTTGAGGTGTGGCAAGCCTTTGAGGTGGAAGAAGAAGTGGCATCTTCTTTATTGTATTTTCTTTTGAGTGATTATTAATACAATTGTGTATTGTCTCTCATACCCTGTGTTGTTTCATATTTCTAGTTACTTATCATTCTGGTTAAATTCCGTGTTTAGTTGCTAATACAAGAGCTAATCATATATACTCTTATTGGTGGGGTACGATCCTGATGAGGAGCATTACCCCTAGGGAATGGTCTATGGTGGATATATAGGTAAAAGGGCTAGTCTTCCCTAGGAGGGATGATGATAGGTAGAGAAAGAAGGTACTCTTTGATTAAAGTCAAAGGCTTGTTGGCATTCCTTGGTCCACTTAAAAGATGTATCTTTATTTAGAAGGTGGTGGAAGGTTTGAGGTTTATTAGATAACTAGGAGATGAAGCAATAGATAGATTAAAGTTTACCCTGCAAGCTGTGGAGTTGGGTATGTTTGGTAAGAGGAGGCATCTCCAAGATTTCTTTAACTTTAGTGGGATTTATTTCAATTCTATGGATAAAGATGATGAAAGAAAAAGCTTACCGATAGGAATCTAAAAATACACTTTTTGGGATTGAGCCTAACATGATAATGGATTAGTCAGTCAAAGATGATGATGAGTATGGCTAGCTAATCCTTGCGGTGTTTGTATTTCTCTAGGAGATTGTCCACATAGTCCTTTACAATTTTATGGATGAGATTATGAAAGATGTAAGTCATAGCCCACTTATAGGTTTCTCCACCGTTCTTTAGTCTAAAGGGCATGATCCTATAGTAGAAGGTTCCCCATGGGGTGATAAAGGAATTTTTATACTAATCTTTAGGGGTAATCAAGATTTGATTATATCTTGAGAAAACATCTATAAGAGATAACATTTCATGATCAACTATAAGATTAACAAGTTGGTTGATGTTTGGAAAAGGAAAATTATCCTTTGGGTAAGCAAAATTGAGGTCATGAAATTTGATGCAAAGGTGAAGTCCCCCTATGGGCTTAGTGATGGGAATGATGTTAGAAACCCATTAGGATAGTCGATGGGTTAAATAAAGTTAAAATATAAGAGATACTAAAGATCTTCTTTGATAAAAAGGGTTATGTGAGGATGCATTCTATGAAGCTTTTTCTAAACTGGCTTAGCCTCAGGATGAGTAACAATATTGTGGAGGGAAATATAAGGCTTAATAACAAGCATATCTTGGTAGGACCAAGCAAACACTATGCTACAACCTCAAAGGAAAGAAGGGTAATCTTGTTACTTAATAGAATTTAGGTATTGGCCAATTTTGACAATACAAGGGTTATCTTGAGTTCCTAAGTTGACATCAATGGTTGATTCATTCAATATGGTTTGGGTCTCTGGAGGAAGGGATTTATGAATTGAAGAATCCATCACATTGAGGTAGGTGAGAATAGAATCATCATCCTAATGTTGAATGGTGTTGATGGTAGGATAATCATGTTCAATCATTTTAGGATGGATAAGAGGAAGGGTTTTATTTTGGCCATCCTTTTGATAAGTCAAGGGGCCCAAAATAATGATATTAGTAAAAAAAAGTTAGATGGGATGACATCAAAGTCCTTAGAGTTTGAGGGAGATGGGGTTAGCGAGGATGAAATTTCTTTGTCAATGGTAGCAATGGGTGTTGGTGAGTGGTTTATTTTAGTGGTACAAACCCAAGGCCAAAAAAATCATGAGGTTTCAAATTTTTTATTATGGGTAACTCATGAGGTCCCTATTTATAAAGGCCAAGACCAAACCCATTCTAAGCGCACCTATAAAGGTAAGCTTTAGCAAAGGATGGTTTATCCAGGTAGGAAAGATTGATGGTGAATGGTCAAATTAATAGGGTAATGGTAGGAGTGAGAAGTGGCTGATCGAGTCCCCCATAGACAAAATTTATTTGATTATTGGGAAGCCCAAAAGGGATAATAATTCTAATGTTGGTATCATAGGAAGGGTCATATTTGAGGTTCCCATATTATTATGGATTAGGAAAAGCCTCTAAGGCTAGAATTTGACATTCCCCAAGAGAGAGACATTGAAATACGGATTATAAAGGGTCGTCAATCAGAATTTGGGATGAAGGGATGGTTGATCTAGTTGATGCTTCATCATCATTGTGAGTAGAAGTGATGATAGTTTTGGTTGGTGGGGTTGTTTTTTTAGAAGTTGGTTATGAGGTGGATGAAGGGGGAATAATAACATCATTAGGCTGGTATGTCATATTGCAAGAGGTGAAGGGACTAGGATCAATTTTGATGGTAAAAACTTATCCTTCATGATCAAATTTGACATATAGATGTAAGGTGGAAGGGATGCAAACCATATCATAGTTCCTATGGGCATCTAAGTAACACGTTATATTGTAATTCACCCTCTATAACATAGAATAGTTTAGGAATGGTACGAGGCCCCAAGTGGATATGGAGGACAACAATCCCTAGGGTAGTGTCCATGGTATCATTAAAGGAACAAAGGAATTTTGTCCTTTCTAACATGATGTTTTTAGGTAGCTAAAGTTGGCCATAGGCATGGGAGGAGATAATGTTGATGTTATCCCCTCCATCAATCATTAGCCTTTTGATGTGGGCTTGAATGATGTATGCCATGATGAAAAGGGTAGGATCAGAGTCCTCAAGATTAGTGGGAGGTATCTCAAAATCCTAAAAGGCGATAAGTGTAGAGAGTTGGAGGGATCCAACAAAAGGTGTATGAGTTTGAGGATCATCTATTTTAACCTCTATATATTGCAAAGCCTTGATCAATGCTTAGCAATGGTGGTGTAAGGTGTTGATTAGTTCATAGAGGCTCATTTTCACCAGTGTTTGGTGAAGTTGTTTCAATACCAGCCACTGTATGAATGTGGAAGGGTTGGAGGGAGAAGGTACCAAAATATATACTTTGGGTTTTGGTGGTTGTGAAGGTAAGGTTGGAGATGTTTGATTTTTATTGGAAGGTTGAGGGTTTGAAGGGTAAGTTCATGGAATGGATGCTTTGGCTTTTCCCTTGTCCTTCTATTGGGCCTGAGATTAGGTAACCACATGAATAATGTGGATGAGCGGGGTTACTAGGTTTGATGCTTGATTTTGTTCCTCCTTCTCATCCTTGGGCAGGAGTGGGAGAGTAGGTAAAGGTTAGTTAAGCTAGGTTGATGGTAATATTGGTAGTGGTGGTAGGAAGGGTTCTTATAATAGATCATCTTCATTCAAAAGATTGTGGACAAGTGTTTGGAGAGATTTGAATTTATATGTATCATGTCTAGGAGTACTATGGTAAATGCAAATCAAATTTTCATTAAACCATGTTGGTTTAAGATGTGAAGGGTTTGATTGGAGGTAAGTTAATGGAAGAGGTTTGCAACAAACATTGCAAAATGGTTGAATAGAATTCAAGCAAGGGTGTTGGAGGAGGTGGGATTTTTGTTTTAGGGGTGGGAACCTTCTTGGGTGTAGGATTTATTATGGAATTTGTGGTTGGAGGAATGGTTTTAGTTGGTGGTTTTGGTTGGGTTTGCTTGGTTATGGTTGGTTTGGGAGCTAGAAATTTGGACATGGAAGACTTGGATGATGAAGGTTTGACTATAGGTGGGAAAGTAGAGGTGGATAGGTTGGTTAAAAATTATGGATAACTAGATGATTTGAGGGGTGTAGGTGGAGAGACGGGGGATGATTTGTTATAAAAATAATAAGTAACTGGGATGGTAAAAAGATGGGGTCCTAAAATAGAAGGTAAGTGGGAAGGAGGTGGTATGGATCTAGTTTGAAGTGGAGGTTTGGGCAACTCTACCTTATTAGTTGGTTTGGTTAGAGGTTGCATTGGTGGACTAGATGGGGTTAAGTCCAACCTCAAAGGGGGGTGAGTATGACTAGGTGTGGGAAGAATACCTAAGTTCTTGATTGGTTTGGTAAAGGAAGCATAAGGTGATTTGGAAATTTTAGGTAGAGGTGGTTGTGATGGTTCACTTATGGTTTGGAAGAGATATTTAGTGGAGAGGTAATAATGGGTTCAAGGGTGGATTCAAGTGAAGTTGAGGATTCAAATTTATTTTAGTAAGGGATTTCATGATGATGCCAAAAGGTGGGTCTATCAAAGTCGGGTTGAGAAGTGAATTATAGAATTTGGACTAGCTTAGAAAAGGGCTTGTAGATGGGTTTAGTTCCTTGGTCATTGGTTTTAAAGCTTAAGCCCTTAGGTGGAGAAGAGGGAATAGTTTATTTAATTTTGATAAATGGTTCCAAAATTGATGGTTGGGTAGATGAGATAATCTATTCTTATGAGATGGTTTTCGAAGAGGAAATAAATGGTTCAATGATAGGGAGGGTAGGTATGGTGTCCTCAAGTGAAGGAATAGATAAATTTACTTTTGTTATTTGTGTGTCCAAATAAATGGAGGGCAGTGCTACTACTTGAATGGGTGGAGTGGAAGAAGATGGAATGGTTAAATCAATGGTTATTTCCTTTGTTGTTTCCATCAAAGGAGAAGTAGGTAAGGTGAAGGTCTCATCAAATGAAGAGAGAAGGGTGATTTATTCTTCCATTTGGGTATCCAAAGAAATAGGAGGTGAGTTATCTATTTCCATTTGGGTGATTGAGGTAATGGTCTCTTAAACAATGGGCTCATTATTAATAACATTTTTCGTGTGTGCCTCATGAGAGTGAGATGATTCAGGTTGGTTATCATGGTGTTGGGTAGAAGGAGCATGATTGGGAAAAGGTTTGTGAAAGATATCAAGGGAATGATTTGGAGGTGTATTTGGATTATCAAACACAAGTTTTCCACTATCAATCAAATTTTGGACAAGACTTTTAAAGGTATTACATCTATTAATGTCATGTCCTATGACTCGATGAAAGGCACAATGGTCTTTTTCATTAATCACCCAGGTGTGGGTCGAGAAACATACAAATTTCAGGGTGGTTTAATTGGTGGGAGTTGGATGAGGTTGGATTTGATCAATTTATCCAAAACTAATGCATAATATTCTCTAATGGGAGTATATTGTTTTGGAGTAGCTCAATTTTGGTTTGGGCTTTTTTATAGGGAGGGTTAGAAGAATTGGTTCAAGGTGGTTGGTTGATAGTTGGAGGTGGAATAGTTTTTAGAAAAATTGAATTTATGGATGCTTTTGATTTGGTATTACATTGGTTAGTGGTTTTGGTGGAGGAAGGATCATTGGATTTAAAGATGGGATTTTTGTTTCTTAATTTTAATTTCCTTTCATCAATGGTTTGGTTTTCCAGTTTACATGTCATAGTGAATGCCTCATCAAATGTTATGAAAGTTTGAACTTGAAGAGTGGGGAAATATGTTTGGCACAAACCTAAGAGAAGATTTCAATCAATTTAGGTTGTGGTAAGGAGAAAGAAATTTGGTTGATGAGGCCTCTCCATCTAGCAACAAAATCAACAAGTGACTCATCATCAAATTGCTTAATGGAATAGAGGTCAGTAATATAAACCTTTTTAGATATATTTATCAAGAAATGATCTAAAAATATTTTGGCCAATTGGCATAAATAAAATATGGAGTGCATGGGAAGAGCACTATACTAATCAAGGGTGGGTCCCGATAAGGACATGGGGAAGGTTTAAAGAAGGAGAGCATCATCATATGCCATAAATGAAAAGAATGATAAAATGCTCTCAAATGTTGTTGGGGGTCCTCTTTGCCATGGAATTTAAAAAACTTGGGAAATTCCCATTGAAGATAAGAATGAATGGACACAGATGGGTGAATGGGTTCATTACAAATTTGATCATAGGATAAAAGGTTATGTAACCCAGAGATGGATGACTCCAAGTTGGTCATTTTGTCCATTAACATCTTGATCAAATCTAGTTGGGGTCGAGAAGCTACATAATTAAGTCAAGAAGCTACATAATTAAGTTACACATTTTATTGAGGTTGGGTGGTAGCTTGTTAGGATAAATGATAGAAGGTGTAGAAGAAGCCACATATTGCTTAAGAAGTTGAGATGGTGCCCCATAGGGGTTGATTGACACAAATGGTTGAGTGGAAGGTACTATGTACCCTTATGGGTTAGAGACATATTGATAGGAGGTCATGGGTAGTTGTTGAGGGATAGATGTGGGTTGGCTTAAAGGTATGGCTAATGTAGTGGGTTGAGGTTGGGTAGGTTGAGGTTGAGTAGTGAATCTTGTCCTAATGGGTGGAAGTGTTTGAGGTATATAAAGCACAAAGTTCTAAAATGGTGTGGAAGTTGGTGGATTGGTTGAGATAATGGGAAGGGTGGAAATAGGGGTAGAAGATAACCCCATGGTAGGTGGAGTCTATGTAACTAGAGGTAAATTTGACCCTATATGGGAAGTGTTGGGTGTGGTAGGAGGTGTTTGGTTAGAGGTTAGAATATTGGATTGGGTTTAGGTAGTGGTAGTAGATGGGATGTTGGAGGAAGAAGAGGCTTGGGTCAGCAAGGGTTGGGTTGAGGTGGTACCCACTTTAAGATAGGGAGGTATACCATAAGGAGGGTCCATAGGAGGAATCAAATCAATAGAGGTACGGTGAGGTAAGTTATTAATATAATGCTGAAGGGCCACCAAATTGTTATTAAGGAAGGCAATGAAGTCCGCATCACCCCTAATAACAACTAAGATTCTAGTAGAAGGGGGAAAATAATGAGGTGAACCCTCATCATTAGAATTTTACTCCATGGAGGAAGAGGAAGAAGGTGGTGATTGATTGGTTTGGTTTCTCAACTGCTGTCTAGTAAAGACCATGTGAGACAATAGGAGATAATATAGCGAAACTCACACCTCAAACAAAGAGCAATCAAAGGAAAAGAGTTCAAGGTAGAAAATGTATACACTAAAAGTGTGTTAAAACCTAAGATTCCTTTTAGATCACTTTTGGGTTATGCCTTAGAATGTGTGAAGAGAGAATTTGGCTTGTAAATTGGGCACTAAAGAGGAAATCTAAGGTTTGTTTTAGGTTTTTTAGGTTCTCAAGACAAAAACTACGTGTTGAACTTTGGTACATGGCTTGGTATTAGGGCCCACCCCCTTATTTCATGGTTTCACAGTGGTAAGAGTGTTAGGTGCTTAGCTAGAATATAATAAGTTGAAATTTTATACTCAACTAGAGAGCTGAGTTGGTTCTCCCCTTAGTTTTGAAATCCAAGAAGGATATTTGGGAAGGGGTAAGGTTTCTTCTAGGTGATAACATCCTATTCGATCCTTGTCTTAGGGATGTTTTGATGTGTTAATTATTTTGTGGTTTGGATTAGTGTTTGATAACAAGTGTGAAAGATATGATTAATTAATTTTCCCTCGAAGTTACTAGATGAACTAAGACAAGTAGGAAATCAATGTATGTAAGAGGCTTATTTTAATCCCCAAAATAAACTTTTAGTTTTCATTTGATGAGTAAACAATAAGGAAGAAAAAATGGAACTATGTCCCACTAGGTGTGCTAAAATATTTTAGTTAATTTCACTCATTTATTACTTTTGGAAAGTAAGTAATGAAACTAGTAGTAGGGTTTTTATAAGAATACCTAGTAAAGTGCGTGTGTGAATCTAGGCGATGATGGGAACTCCTCTTTGGCTTGGAAGGAATAACTTGAAGAATAAGAAAGACACTAAAAATTGAAGGTGGAATGCTGACGTGATTTTGTAAGAGTGAAAATAATTAGGATTTCACAAGTGATTTTGATAGAGCTTCAAGTCTTCGATGATGTTGATTTTTTGATGAAAGTATGCTGAATACCTATATGCAAGAGAACTTGGATGCAATAATCTTTATTACAGATTGCAAATCCTTTTCATTTCCTCCTCTTCTCCTTTTTTAGGATGAAGTTAATAATTAAGATGAATTTAATAATTTGTTAGGGGAATAAAGTTCCAATTCATGATGTTGTAAAGCAAGTTTCCATTTAGGGAGATTCTTATCTCACACAAAGTTGTGATTACTTTAATACTTTAAAATAATTTTAGGGACCTGATTGTCGATGGTTAGGCTAACCATCAGTAGTTGATGGTTTAGAGAAAAATAGTTAAAAAAGGGGGGGAATTAAATGGTTTAGTTAAATGTTTTAATTTAAGGGTAAAGTTAGTAAATGAGTCTAATTGACCAAGTGGTCCACTAGATGTGAGGTTGGATGAGGGTCAAAAAGGCAGTTTGACATCGAAAGCTGTTGAGTGCAGTTTTTGAATGTCTAGAATATGATCAAATAATGAACATATATATGTTGTTTTCAAGGATTCAATGGAACCCATAGGTTAGGGAAGAACCTTCACAAGTTTAGGATCCTTAGACCTTGATTCCTAACTCCCAATAGAGCCCAAAATGCATACACAAGATTATTGTACTCTTAAAGGAAAAAATTGACTAATTTGTGTGATGAAATTGTAATTGTATAGATCCTATAGACAAATGAAAGAGAGAGTATTAGGGTATACTTAATTGTCCTCATAAAAATATCAAACCAATCTTAATAAGGATTTAATGGATCCTAATAGTATATTTTAGGTTATGGACTATGTATAGGCCTGCCAACATAGAGGTGGGGTAAAAGGGTGATAAGAATGCATTGCTAGTGTGGTTGGAGGGTAAAAAAACTCACATAAAAGTTATGAAAAACTATATAATTATTTTTAGGTCCAAAATTATTCAATATTCATGTTCAAGGGAGCCTAAAATGTCAAAAGGTAGACCTATAGGTCTTCTCATTTAAATTACAATAATTCTTGCAATAAAATTGAGGTTTCAAGGGATAGATTCAAAGTAAAAAAGAATGGGAAAATAATTAGTTGGATAGTAATGAGTTAGAGACTCATTTTCAATTTTAATAAACCAATATTGATGCCACAATCATATAGACGTTGAAACAAGTACCTATAGGCTTTCTTGAGTGACTTAAGTTATTTTTCAAACATGAGAAGAAGATGCAATACATGATAGTGCGTTTGTAATTTAGGGTAATGTAAAGTGAATATAATAAATGGGAATAAAAAATAGACCTAAATAAATGTCAGAGAAGATGATCAAAATAAAGCCACTTGAAACTGTGCAATCACATAGTTAGATTATCTCCTAAAAGCTTACTTAGTCAAGTGAAAAATGCCTATTTGGTTTGAAGAAAAAATATCTGTGGAAGAAGAAAAAATATCTGTGGAAGAAGAAAATAAATAGAGGAATTATTATCTAATGTTTGCATGAATCTTTATGATCTCTAGGGTCAAAAAAATGGTGTCAAGGTTGATAGGTTTGGTAAACCTAAACTCACACACACAACCTTATGTGTTAAATGGTGAAGAGTTATTTGTTGAAGGAAATAGATGAAGATGATTTGGTTAATAGATATCAAGAGATATTATGAAGTCCCTTAAGAGAAATTGTAAAATTAGACACAAGTGGTATAAATAAACACTCAAAATAGAAAACTCTTATGAACTCAGTTAAGAGGACTAGTGAAGATTATTCAGGCCTACTCATGAAAGTTGGGTGATTTGTGCATATACTAAGTTAGAGATGAAGCGTAAGGGGAAAATTAAAGGTATATAACCTTTAAAGAGACCTTAAAAATCTCTAAATTCATAGGATTTAGTGAAAAAAGGACAAATATAGCCATTAGGGTGTCTTGCATGGTTAAGGCCATAAACCCTAGCTTGAATTGATGATGGTTATGATAGGTCTATAAAATAATAATAGTAAGAGGATCATTAGTACATGTAATTATGGATTATATAGAGCTACCTGAGATGTTTTTAAATCAAAATAAACTTCAAAATAGCTCTTTTGAGCCTAATCTCTCTCAGCCCTCACTCACACAGTTTGCCATCCCAAGAGGCTCCTAAACATTACTTAGATATTTATTGAAAAGATTCATGGTGCCCAAATATCTTAGAGGTGGATATAAATGTTTATGCCCTCAAATTTTCTAGCATTGGTTCTCAGGTCAATGTCCTCATCTTTATGAGCCATTTCTAAGACTCTAAAGCACTCATAGGCTACCAACAAAGTCAAAATTGACCCAATGAGAGAGGTTGATCTCTTAAGAACTTAAAAATAATTTAATTGACCTTAATACCAATTTTAAATAATTTTTGTCTCTAGGAGGACCCTCACCATGACATTTTATTATACCTGCACCTATATAAACTCATTAAATGTTGTGTTTTTGTGAAGATTTAAGCTCAAAATAGGGTATAAAAGATCCTAGAATGATGAAAACTATTGGATACATTGGATTGAGGTGTTTCATATCTATAAAATTCTAAAAATATGTACATATAATCCTTAATTTCTCAAACAAGTTTGATTCTTGAAGGCAGTATAAAAGAGCTTGTGAAATACTAATTTTTTAGCCATTTCATGGTTCTCCTATCTACATAGAGGTTCAGGTCCTTAAATTTGACATGGATCATGGTCATGGGTTATCAAAAGTAAATCAAATACTTATTTGTGGCTTCACACATGTGGGAGAAGTATGGAGCTAAAACTTAGTTTCTAGGCCTAGAGACCTAATTGAAGCCTATTTGGAGCAAGAGTTTAGGTGAATAAACACACTTCCACTCAAGGTTGGATCATGAAATTTTTCAAAAATATGTAAGGGCATACTAGGTAATCAAATACATGATTATTTTTCCAATATCATTTGTAAATTATCCTACACAAGGAGCTTTGTGTGTTTTTAGGGCTATAAGGAATTGAAGGTTAGTGAGAGCTTAAGGTGCAAAATTAGGTCTTGGTGAGTGTTTGATGGATCTAAATAAATTGTTTCAGGTATATTATGAATGAGAGATAAATTTAATGGATATATATTTCATTAGTCAAGATGAAATCAATATTTGACACTTACAAGCAAGGAGAGGCGTAGTGAAGCCAAAAGGGTTTAAAGACACCTAAAGATTTATGTAATGATCATCACTGAGATGTCAATTTGGATAAATCTTAAGCAGATGAAAGGTGTCAAAGAGTATATAAATAATGTAACTCAACATGAATTGATGATCAAATATGCCACTTGTCATCTCACAAGCCAAGAGAAGGGCAGTTTTGAAGAAGACAAGGTGTCAAACAACTAGACAAACTCCTATGCTATTTGGAAGAATATTCATCTTTAAGGAAGTAACACATGTCTTTAAAAAACTTATTGGAATATTTTTAACCTATTATTGATTTTAAATATCACTTGACACTTGTTAATGTCTCACTCTTATGCCTCTCTCTCGTTCCTACTCTCATTTCTCTATTTAAGTAGCTTTATTTGATTTGTTATGTATCCTCAACCTAGGTATGGTGAAGCCCTATCCATTTGTATGCCTTTTATCAATGAGAAACTACTAGTTTTACCTCCTCCTTTGACTAATTTAGTATGTGTGCATCACTAGTTGATTTTGTCAAGTATTTTTCGTAGTCTTCCTTGGAATGTTGTCCTTTTCTAGTGTTCATATGCAATTTGAAAACTTCTTTACAGGTCATATGAAGTATCCAAGTGAAGTGTGAAGGTTGAGTGAGTTTTATATTAATTAGTGTCATTTTATGACTTATTTATTAGTCCTCTTATCCAAAACATCTAACACTACCTCTACATAGAAGTGATGATGTAGAGAGGCAAATTAGGAGTAATGTGTATTTAGGTTAGTCTCATAGTTGATGTGCACATGAGTTAGTAGTGGTCAAATTGTTTTGGTGAATCACCTTAATTAGAGTAGGTTTCTCTCTCTTTTTCTAACAAGTTGATAGATTAATGAATGAGACTAATTGATACATCAAGGGAGCTATCCCTATAACCTAGACATTCAAAGAACTTATTAGGCCAGCCACAACCTAGGATTATATCCATGTTACCCCAAATTTAGAAGGTTTAAAACATCATCCAAGGGTACAAATTTGGGTGATACTAGTTTTGGCATACCTAGTGGGACATGTTACAAAATGGTTCAAGGATTTTTGGTGTTGTCCATCTACATATCAACCTTTGGAGGCATTAAAAAAACATCAATGGTGATTCTGAGGTCAATCATCTGGTTCTAGTAGCCTAGACACTTGTTCAAAGTAAGTTATATTTTCAATTCACTATCTTGATGAGGTTGTTATGGATGAGTTTGAAGTATATTTCAATTCCATTCAAATTGATGAGGCATCTCAAGCCTATGGTACTCCCTATCAACCTTATAATGAGCCTTATCAATCTTATAAGGAGCCATACCAGTAGTGTACTAATCCTTATCAGTAGTATGATGATTCATATCATTTATATAATACTCCTTATTAGCCTCACTATGAACCCAATTATACACCTCGACAACCTTATCAAGCTTGTTACCCTCCTTAATTGTAATAGTATCACTCTTATCCTCCTTATGACCCATATCAATGCTATGATCAACTTGCTCCTCTTTCATGTGGCTATGATGATGCATATAACAACCTTATCTTAAATATGAAATGGATGAGTTGGATGACAAGATACTAGCATGTGAAAAAAGGGTTTGTTTAACTTATCAATATGAGGAAGTGATTGGGATTTTTCAAGCTGAATTTATATCCTCTAGTGATCCATTAGAGAGGAATGATTTGTGTATATTTGTATTAGATAAGATAGGGACTTGGGAGAGGCAGAATAGTGAATTGGATTAGATTTTTTAAGAGACATTATATATTCCATATCAGCCTTATTATGATCCATATCCTCATGAAGTCATTAACCATCCTTAATAAGAGTTGTCCAAAGAGAGTATAGACAAGTAAATTGAAGCCTTGGAATTAAAAGTCATAGAGCTTGATTCAAGCCTAGATGTATAAATTGAATCCAAATAAGATATTGTGCCTATTCAATCCCCATTTACTCCTAGTCAAGAACCTACTTTTCCATCTTGGAGGTCTATCCAAGAAGGCATTCAAGACAAAAAAGAGGTCCTAGTTGATAAGGTTGAAAATCAAGTTACAGATGTTAAGGAACCTCTATAAGGCTATAATAAGAATGAAGTGCTTGTTGAGAGGAATGAAGCAATCATAACACAACTAAATTTTCTCTCTCTTCAAGAATTCTTAGAAGAATCTTCCATCCCTAAAGTCTCAAGTTGCAAGAATGGTCCCTCAATTACCAAGTCAATTCATGAACATATTCATCACCATCCCATCATCTCCCTCTTTGAGAAGGAACCTATCCCATGGGAGGTAAATAGAGGAGATAAAGATGTAGTGGCAGATGATGTAGATAATTCAAGTGAAATTGATGAATAAATCATCATTGCTACTTTGCTTGGGGAAGAAAAAGGCAAATCAATTTTTAGAGACAAAGTAAAGGGGAATAGTGAAGGAGTACAAGTTGATTAGGTTGTAACTTATTATGAGGTAGAATACATCTCAACTAAAAAGGTGAGGTCTTGGTTGAATTTGAAATGACTTCCAATGAGTAAGAAGTAGAGCTTAAGAGTGAAAAGTTACATCTATAGTATGATCACATGGAGAAGTTTGAGGTTTTTGGCAGTCCTATGACTCTTAAGAGAGGTGATGAAGGTGAACAATTGGTCCCACTTCACAAAACTAGTCATGAAGATGATGATGACCTATGATAGAAGTATTTAGACATTTTTAATGAGTGTGAATCTATTAAAGGACCTACCTCTCATATAGGATGAAATGAAGATGTTGGTAAGGATTCTACCCTTCCTAAAAAGCAAAGTGAAATCTATGAAGAAAACTTTCAAGGACAAACATGCCTTCTTAAGGAGACACTAGGAATTCAAGTGATTCTTGCCCTTGTAATTTAGAATGTGACCACTTGTGAGGCTCTCTTCAAGATAAAGGAGTAACATGGGGTGGATCTTAAAATACAAGGTGAATATGTGTTCATAGGTGTTTGGTTTGATGTTGTTACTTCACTTAAAAACATACCAAGAAGATTGGCAGTCAATATGAGGATGAAGCCAATAAGAACAAGGTCTTAGAGGTAGCTTGGATCATTCCATTTTCCACCTCATGGAGCAAAAGATCTCATAATTTTCCCCTTTGATCTAGGAGGAAGAAGATATGTTTAGGTGAGCTATATATATTAGTTTCTTATGTTGTGTATTGCTTTCCCTAAGTGCGTAGATAACACATGTTTTTTCTTGGTCAAGGTCTGATCAGGTTTGAGTTTGAGTGCAAGTGACTCCATTTCATAATGGAATGACAAGGCTACTGGTCAAGTAAGCAATGTAAGCATGCTACCCCTATGAATCGCCAATTTTTTGACGTCTCAGGTTAAAAGGTTAACCCCTATAAAAAATCACTTTCTTGTCATGATTTCATACCTTTTTCATAGTCCTTTTCATGCCTTTTGAGGTCTTAAATGGTCTTATTGAGGTCTTATTAGCATATGTTAAGGTTAATTTTAAAAGTTTAAAGTAATGTTTTATCTTTGTATTATACTAGTACAGTCTTCACCATGGTATGAAAATGTGGTTGAAAAATGTGTCATAGGTCCTTAAGTTTCTATTTAAGTCATGTTATCCATTCATCACCTTACATGAACATTTCACACATGTTTGGAGAGATTAAGGTTATTTTGTAAAGATTAAGGTAAGTGTCATATAAGAGAAAGTTGTTTTTGGTTAAATACAATGTATGAAAAATATATTAAATATGAATGATCTATAAAATAAAATTGCCAAATTTATTTAAGGAGTTATCTAACTACCATATATGTTAAGAATGTTAGACCTGATCAGTTTTACATGTTTAATCTCTAAAAAAGGTAGTTTCAAGAACGTGTATAGACTTGGGAGATCTAATTTTAGGTGAAAATGTTTCATAGGTTCTATATTAAAAAAATTAAATCCATGATTGGATTGTAGGTACAGGTCTAGAGAATGCAAAATTTTCTTTAGAACCTCCATTGCTCCCTTGGTAAGCTCATAAAGGCCAATTTTGAATGTTCATTTTGTACAACACAAGGAGAGTTAGATTCTAGGATTTTTAATAGAAGATGGGGTAATAATTAAATTCAAATCCATGTAAATATTAATTATATTAGTGTCACCTCATTTATGAATAATCATTAAGAAGGCAAGTTGGTCTAAACTAACTTAAACCCTGCATGCTTAGTTTTGGGCACTTTTAGTGATTGTGTGAACTTGTTGGTGATTAATGAATGTTGTGTAGGAATTTTAAAACCTTTTAAAATCACCTAAAATCATATTCTACCATTTTTTTGGCACATGTGGTAGTATAAATTGATCACAACCTCCTTTTATGGTACGTGCAAGCTTTAATGAAGTTGGAGGCAATGTTGTGGGGTATGTAGGAGTTTTCTTGTGAATAAAGGGTTTGAACCAAATAATGGAAATTGTATACATATCCCTCATGAATATATATTTATTGAATAACCATTTATATACACCTCAAAAAATGTACTAGTGGCTATGTGCATTGAGAAGAACACCATTTAGGTTGAGTGAAATACATTTTTTGCATGTCCAAGAGATATATGATCAAATAATGAGAATGAATATGTAATTTTCAAGAATTAAAGGGATAAAATAGGTCAGGTAATAATATTAAAATTTTTAGGAGACTCAAATCTTGAGTCCTAACTCCAAAGAGAGCCCAATATGCATACACATGATTGTTGTAGTCTAAAAGGGAAAAAGAGACTAGTTTAGGCGATGAGATTATAAGTGGAGAGGTCCTAAAGACCAATGAAAGAGAGAGTAGAAGGTTATAATTAATTAGACTCATAAATATATCAAACCAATCTTAAAAGGGATTCAATGGATCCTAACAGTATATTCTAGGTTACGGAATGTGTACAGGTTTGCCAACATATATGTTGGGCAAAATGGTGATAAACGTGCATTAAAAGTGTGGTTAGAGGGTTAAAAAACCTCATGTAAAAGTTATTATACACTATATAATTGTTTTAATGTCGAAAATTATTTGATATGTATGTTTAAGGGAGCCTAGAATGTCAAAATCTAGACCTAAGGTTTGCAAACTTGCATGTCTCCTTTTCATGTAAATTGTAACTGCTCTTGCATTAAAACTAAGTTTTCAAGGGATAGATTCAATGTAGAAAAGCATGAAAAAAAATGAATTATAAATTAATGATTGGAAGACTCATTTTAAATTATAATAAACCAATCTTGATGCCATAATCATATAGACCTTGAAACAAGTGCCTATAGGATTACTTGAGTGACTCAAGTTGGTTTTCATACTTGAGAAGAAGATGCAATACATGATAGTGGGGTTGGAATTTAGGTGAATATCAAGTGAATAGAATAAATTGGAATAAAAATATACCTAAATAATGGATAGATAATATTATCAAAATAAATATAGTTGAAACCCTGCAATCACATAGTCAGATTAGCTCCTACAAGCCTACCAAGTCAAGTGAAAAATACCTAGTTGGTTTGAAGGAAAGAGGTATGAGAAAGAATAAAATCAATATATGAATGATTACATAATGTTATCATGAATATTTATGATCTCTATGGTCAAAAAAATGGTTTCAAGGTTGATAGGTTTTTTTAGGCCTGGTAAACCTAAACTGACACACACAACCCTTTATGTTAAACTGACACACACAACCCTTTATGTTAAATGGTGAAGAGTTGTTTGTTGAAGGAAATAAATGAAGAAGAGTTGTTTGTTAGATATAAAGATATATTATGAATAAATTTATGGGAAATAGTAAAATTATACATAGATGAATTAAGGAACCACTCAAAATAGAGAACTCTTATGAACTCAATCAAGATGCCTAGTGAAGACTATTCAAGATTGCTCATGAAAATTAGGTGATTTGTGCATATAATGAGTTGTATATGAAGGTTAAGGGGATAATGAAAGGTATATAACCTATATATATACATTAATAATCTCTAAAATTAGATGAGTTAGTGAAGAATAGACAAACATAGTCACTAGGGTCTCTTGCATAGTTAGGCTCATAAACCCTAGTTTGAATTGATGATGGTTATGATAGGTATAGAGAAGAATAATGGTAATAAGATCATTTGGACATGTCATGATGGATTATTAAAAAATATTTAAGATTTTATTAAGTAAAAAAAACTCAAAAATAGCTCTTTCAGGCCTAATATCTCTCTCAGCCCTCACTCACATAGTCTGCTAGCTTCAGAGGCTCTTAAACATTGCTTAGATATTTATTGAAAAGATGCATGGTAACAAAATATATTAAGGATGATTATTAGGGTTTATGAACTCAAATTTTTAGGCATTGGTTCTCAGGTCAATGGCCTCATCTTTATGAACCATTGCTAATACTCTGAAGCATTATAGGCTGCCAAGAAAGCCAAAATTGACCTGATGAGAGAGATTGATTTATTAAGCACTTAAAATGCATTGAATTGACATTAGTAACAATTATAAATCATTAATAACTCTATGAGAACCCTCACCATGACATTTTATTGTACCTGTACCTATACAAACTCATTTAATACTATGTTTTGTGAAGATTTGGGCTTAAAATAGGGTATAAAAGACCCATAGTAATGAAAACTATTGGATAAATGGATTGATGTGTTTAATATCTCCAAAAGTATATATATATATATATATATATATATATATATACATATAATACTAAAAATTATCAAACAAGTTTGATTATTGAAGGTAGTACAAAATAGCTTGTGAAAGATTAGGTCTTTTAGCCATTTCATGGTTCTCCTATCTAAAAAGGGTCTTAGGTTCTCAAATTTGACATGGAGCATGGTCATGGGGTACAAAAACTTATTTATGGTTTCATATTTGTGATAAGTATAGATCCAAAACTCAATTTTTAGGCCTAGAGACCTAATTGAGGCCTAATTAGAGAAAGAGATCAGGTGAATAAGCATACTTCCACTCAGGGTTGGATCATAATTTTTTTCAAAGAGATGTAAGGGCATACTAGGTACCCAAAAGCATGTTTAATTTTCCAATATTATATGTACATTTTCTTAGACGAGAATCTTTGTGTGTTTTTAGGGATACAAGGAATTGAAGGCTAATGAGAACTTAAGGTGCAAAATGAGGTCTTAGCGAGTGTTTGATGGATCCAAATGAGTTGTTTCAGGTTTGTTATAATTGAGAGATTATTTTCATGGAGATAAAGTTCATTGGTGAAGATGAAATCAAGATTTTACACTTGCAAGCAAGGAAAGGTATAATGAAGCCAAATGGGTTTCAAGACACCTAAAGAGTTATGTAATGATCACCACTAAGATATTAGTTTAGATAACTCCTAAGTAGATGAAAGGTCTCAAAGATCAGAGAAAGAATGTAACTCAACATGATTTTATGATTAAGTATTCCAATTTTCATCTCACAAGTGAAGAGAAGGGTGGTTTTGAAGAATAAGAAAAGGTGTCAATCAACAAGACAAACTTCTATGCCATTGGAAGAAGATGCATCTACAAGGAAGCAAAACATGTATTTGGAGATGTAATGGGAATATTTTAAAACTCTTATTGATTTTAAATCTCACTTAAAACTTATCAATGGCTCAATCCCATGCCTCTCTCTCTCTCTCTCTCTCTCTCTCTCTCTCTCTCTCTCTCTCTCTCTCTCTCTCTACTATTCTCATTTCTCTATTTAAGTAGTCTTGTTTGGCTTGTTATGTATCTTCCACCTAGGTATGGCAAAGCCTTGACCATTTTTATGCCTTTGATCAATGAGAAACTACTAGTTTTACCTCCTCCTTTAACTAATTTAGTATGTGTGTATGACTATTTGATCTTATCAAGTGTTTTACTTAGTCTTCCTTGGCATGTTATCCTTTTCTATAATTCATATGTAGTTAAAAAACTTGTTTATAGGTCATGTGAAGTGTCCAAGTGAAATGTGAAGGTTGAGTGAGTTGTCTATTCATTAGTGTCATTATATGACCTCTTGATTATTACTCTTAGCCCAAAAGTCTATCACTACCTCCATAATTAAGTGACGATGTAGAGAGAAAAATTAGGACTAGTGTGTGTTCAAGTTAGTCTCATGGTTGATGTGCACATGCAGTTGGTTGGTAGTCATCAAATTGTTTTGGTGCATCACCTCCATTAGATCATATTTATCTTTGTTTTCCTAACAAGTTGATAGATTAGTGAATGAGCCTAAATGATACATCAAGGGAAGCTATCCCTATAACCTATAGATTTAATCCACCTATTTGGCCATCATAGCCTAGGATTATGTCCATGTTACCCAAAATTTGGAAGGCTTACAAAATATTCTAAGGGTGAAACTTTGGGTGATAACATTTACATTTGGCATGCCATGTCAATTCATCTCTTAACATCCATTTCATCTAATAAAAAATCTATTCACTCATCTCATCTATCCACAACATCCTTTTCCATTCTAGTTTCTTCCTTTTTTTTAAAGATCCCATACATGTCCTTCATCCTTGAATGCCCAAGGGGGAATATTTCATCCATCATATTCTTTCACCATCATCATCTAACATTTTTCCTCCCATATTTTTTCAGATTATTTTTTCTTTGAAAATCTGTTATTCTACCCATTATGTCGCAACACCCTTATAAAGAGGGGAAAAATGTAGACACCTAAAATCAAACACTTCATGTTGATTTTAATTAGTATTTTATCCACACTAACATCCATAACATAATAAATATTCATCTTCAACCCCATTTGCATCAGATCCATCCTATTTAAACCATCTTACTCATCCAAATTATTTATCTTATGCATCCCTTCTAAATCATATTCAACCATCCTATCCAAATTTTCATTGTAAAACCATCTTCTCGTCCATCCTATTTGTGCCCATCCTTTCTTTTCAATTTGACCTTGATAAGTAAGTGATATAAGTCTTGAGGCTTGCTTTGAAACCATCTTGGCATATCCTTCAAATGGAAATTTGATGATTGGACATTTAGTTCCCACATGACACTATTTGTGGTGATTCCTAATCCATTCCCATTATTATCTAATATTATCCAACATCATCTTGAATCCATTTAATCATTATCATCTCCCATCCCAATGCTAGAACATGTTTTCCCTTTGTTAGTAGAGCTTGTACATACATCAATAAAACCCATTTGTATATAATTATTCCAAAAAATCCAAAAAACTTAGAAACAACCACAAAATCTAGAAAACATCAGAAACATCTAAAAATCCCTAAAATTTATAAATTCTATAAAATATTGAAAAGAGATAAATCCAAAAAATCCAAAAACATTTATCTTATCCTAAATTTGGTCAAAATCCTTTATAAATTTTAAATCAAATCATTCCAACTTTTTAGGATATTTCCTTCTCAAATCCAATCCCATTTCATGTATCCTTACTTGGGGGTATCATCAAGCCTTCAAGTGTGTATTTTGACTTGGTAAAAGATAAGATACTTTTTGTTGATTTTTTTTATAATTATGTTTGTGTTTTCTTGTTCATTTACTTTTCCTTTTATGCCTTGACCCAATCCATATATGTGTGATAACAAGATCATCATGGTTTTTACATATTATGATGCCTCTAGTCATGCACTTGTAGTTGAGTCCATTAATCAGCCCATGGAAACAATGACCTCATGATTTTTCCATATCATGGTGTGTTTTTTTCATTTTTATATTGGATTGGGGGTCAATCCTTATGCATATTATGACCAGGTCATCACAATGTTCTATATCATGGTGTATATTGTTGTGTGTAATATCAAAAAATCAAGTTGTAAAATATGTGTAAATATGATAAAATACAACATATCCCCTTAAAAATCCAAATCTAATAATCTTATCCATCTTTGACCATGTCAAGGTCAAATCATCTTGTCATATATCTAGTCATTTCTCATCACATTCCTCCCTCCTTAGGAGAACTACATTGTTTGAGGTCCATTCAGACTATGTAGGTAGTTCTTAGTCACATGGAGTTTTTAAGGCTAGTTTGGCCATTCTTATTCTTATTTCTATTATCCATTATCCATCATTACATCATTTATAAATCATTAATACATCACTTGGGTATCCTTGTGTGCCCAAATTTTTATAGCTTCTCCATTATTTTACAAGTTATCATACCATCATAATGTACTTCTACGTCAACCTATATACTTCATGTCATACATCAATCATCAATCACCATGATCATCTCATCATTAATCCATAAAATTAATTAAGTCCTTGGTTTGTGCTTAAAAATCAATAATTAAATCAACTATCCAATCCAAGTTCATAGCTTTCACTCCATTGCATGTATCTTTGCTTGGGGAAATTAAGTGTGGAACTCATCATCAATATAAATCATTCCCAATCCAAGAATATAGCTTATTC
Source organism: Torreya grandis (assembly GCA_037957365.1). NCBI lineage: Eukaryota > Viridiplantae > Streptophyta > Pinopsida > Cupressales > Taxaceae > Torreya > Torreya grandis. The sequence goes on along the minus strand of JARHVA010000021.1, from coordinate 643,230 downwards.
AGGACATTTATTTCCCAAATATACCCTACTTGTAGTAAATCAAAGTGTGTAACTTATCTCGGGATGTATCCTTCCCAAATTCACCTTGCTTGGGGAAAATCAATCCATCATAATCACAAATCAAATCATGTAAGCATTAGCTTAGGTAGGCTAATATCACCCAAATGTCAATATCATATTTTTTATCCAACATCATCCTTCTATTTAACCCTTTTTAATATGGATTGTTTTAGTGTTAAAGGTGTAGAATAGCCTCTACACAAGGATGAATAAAACTATTCTAGAGTAGGCCAATTATTTAAAACTTAGATAAATAAATATTCTAAATTAAAAAGTTGAGTTATGATAAATACATAAATTACACTTAAATCAATAGTTTGATTACATAAAAATAAAGAAGAGATATGACTTAGCTTATATCCAAATGCAGAGGTAGATCTAATAAGTGTAGAGGTGGAAACATGAAGAGACAAGATTAGGATTCGATCATCAGATTTTGGAAATAATTTTTATATAGTAATGGACACTTGTGTAATATTTGGGACCCTTGTGTCTATGTAGGTGTATTGATATAAATTAAAATGTTTGATACAAAATATTCACTATATTGTGGAGTGAACATCTGGATCTTTTTGGGTTTTTTATCACCTTTGTGCTGATATATTTTATTCATGTGCATAGGCTATTGATGATTTTTAATGAATAAAATCCCCCTAATAAATTAATCATTTCTTCCTCAACCATCATCCATTCCCACAAAAATCATATCACATAACATTAATTAATTAACACCTGTTAATTAGCTAATCTCATCCTAATGGGAAAATCCATAGAATGTGGAATATCCCTATTTTCATAAATCATTAAATCCAATTAATCATCACATAGATCCATCACATCTTCAAAAACCTATGCAATCCCCCTTATTCTAAGGCATGTCACAAACCCATACCTCCTCATTACCTCTCCTTACACACTCAAACCTCTTCATACATACTCAAACTCTCTCCATTTACTCCTCAACCTCCCTTATTTATAAAGAGGATGATGTAGATAAAAACATAATATCTCTATTTTTGTCTTTATTTCAAGAATCACACTTTGAGAATGGTTGATAGGTTTATTGACCATTCATTGGTTTTTTACACATTTTTTATATTAAATGTTTTTAGACACTTTATTCATGATAATTATATCCCTTTTGAACTCCTATACCAAAATACAAACATCTCATAGCACCAATTCATTCTTTTGACAACTTTGTCTACATTTTATATAGTCCTAGTAGCCTTTTTTAGGCATTTATGGATTGCATGGAAAATTAAACTAGCATATTGGAAAACCAATGACTAATTTGGATACCCTAGATCTATTTATATCTTCTCATGTAATATTTTGGCCCAATTAAATCTCTAAATGCCTTTTCTAGACCTCTCTTAGACCTAATTTGGTCTTTGTCATCCCTTTTACCACACAATTGTATATTATGGTATGGAAACATACCATATAAAATCATAAACCTAAAAATATGTTATTCTAAGTGAAATCCAAACTATTGACCAAGTTTAAGCAAATTTTGTCAATGGAAGCTCTATATATTCTTGTTTTAGTGTTGAAACCCTAAACATGGTTTAGCTTGTCTGTAGACCACCCGAGAGGAAAAAATTAGACACTGTGACCACTCAAACTACCTTAAATCACTATAAATGAGTTTATGGGATCTATTTAAATATTATTCATATTTTCCAAATGTTGGATTCTCTCCTTAAGGCTTTTGTGCACAGATACCATGCTAACTTGAGTTGACTGTATGTATTCCATAGGCCTATCTAGACCCAAATTGGGTTATTTAACTTCTCTAATTCAAAAAAGGTTTTAAAACCAAAAAAAAAGTGGAATAAACTATTCATAATGTTTACATACCTTGATCAATCAGTGTTTGTGTCCTGTGACATCTCTTTGTCTCCTTCTTACAAGAAATGGCTAGACTGTGTATGCAGGAACAGGGGACTACAAGACTGAATTTAGTTTCTTTATTAAATACATCATTAGAATGAGTTATCTCTACATATAACATCTTAAAGGTATCTTAAAAAAACTTAAAACCATAAATCCTTCCTAAATTACCTTCCATAAGGTTTACACTTGCACAAAATGGTTACTAAGAGTTCTTCTCATCCCAAATATTGAACACATAGTTTGTATCATTCACCAAAGACAATCTTATTAAAACACAAGAAAATGATTTAAATGAAATTAAATTATTGAACCTTATGGCTTACCAATATACAAATGGGTTTCAAATGTTTTCATAGAGTCTTATTATTCAAAACAAATCCCTTTTATGGTTTCTTTAAAACTTAGAATACATCCAAAAAATTTATCAATTGGTATACTTATCAAGAATCATATGATATTACTTTTGTCAATAACACACATTACAATATAGTGGATTATCTTTGAAACAATGTTTTCAAATGAACATACATACACCATCACATTCACAATATTCCAATCCATAACATAACTCAATTTCATATACAGAGTTTGCAAGACAAAATAGGATCTGTAATTCAGTTATGAGAAACAAGAAACTTCTCATTTATTTTGGGGTTATTTTACATTCATTATTCAAAACCAAACCCCCTTATTCTCTCTTTTTACTTTAATTACTACACCAAACACTTAAAAAATATTTTTATTTCCATTCAACGACCCTAACTACCTTAACTTCCTCATGTACATAAAAGAAGTGTAACTACCTAATTTATCACTTAATTACTAAGATGAGAAATTTAAGTGAGTCATGTATGTACTATAATAATTTTGACCACTTATAACTTAATATACCCTATTGAAAATTTATACAGAATCATATGATATTACTTTTGTCAATAACACACATTACAATATAGTGGATTATCTTTGAAACAATGTTTTCAAATGAACATACATACACCATCACATTCACAATATTCCAATCCATAACATAACTCAATTTCATATACAGAGTTTGCAAGACAAAATAGGATCTGTAATTCAGTTATGAGAAACAAGAAACTTCTCATTTATTTTGGGGTTATTTTACATTCATTATTCAAAACCAAACCCCCTTATTCTCTCTTTTTACTTTAATTACTACACCAAACACTTAAAAAATATTTTTATTTCCATTCAACGACCCTAACTACCTTAACTTCCTCATGTACATAAAGGAAGTGTAACTACCTAATTTATCACTTAATTACTAAGATGAGAAATTTAAGTGAGTCATGTATGTACTATAATAATTTTGACCACTTATAACTTAATATACCCTATTGAAAATTTATACAAACATGACTACACCCAAAAACCTTGTCACAAGATTCAAATTTTCAAATAGAGCAATTCAGTGAGAAAATGCCGCTTTGACTCTTATTCAAATTTGATCAAGTTCTAGCAAGCAAAATAGACTTATATAGACTTCCTAAGACCACAAAAACTTCGTAATGAATCCAAAAATGAAACTAGACTAATATTTAGAAGGAGGTAGTGGTGATCCTACATCATACTATTGAGGAGCAAAATGAAACTTTCCTTGAAAGTTATAAATGATATGGAATTCATGTTTTGTTTCAACATCCTTCTTTTGAGTGTAAGTCCACCTAGATACCAAGGCCTATTTGAAACACATACACCTTTTTGATGCTTATTGGCTCTTGTTTGATTCATGTCTTTCTTGATTTCTCCTTTGAGATCATCTTCTTGCACACCAATCTCCCACCTAATCATCTTCATCATCTTCTTATGTTCCTACAACCAACCTACACATAGAACACACAAGTCAATGAAAATGATCTCTTTCTTTTTCTCTTGGAAATATTTCTCTTGATTTGGCATGATTCTCTTGTCCATGCTTGGGACTAATTCTTATTGTGTTGTTGGTGATGGTTCCACCTTATTTACTACAATACCTTCAATCTCTTCAACCTCATGAGCCTCATCTTTCTATTGTGCATTTTTTACCTGATTATTGTCTGCTCCCTCTATAGCTAATTCTCTCAACACACCCACCTTCTCAATAAAGTGGTCTAGATATTCAGTGTTTTGAATTAATGGAAAGTGATATGACAAACTTATAAGCAATTCTTCCACATGTTGATTTAAAAGTATCTTACCTCTCTCTTCTTCTCTTAGCTAGTCCTTTGTATTAGGTAGTTGTACTCTCTTAAACAAGTCTTTTACACCTTACTCCATCTTAAGTAGGTCTATTAAACCTTGTTCCATCCCTTATCCAAGATCTCTCCTTGGGTAAAATTGTTTGAGTAATAATTTTTCTCTCTCATTTTGGGATTATTTAGCTCCTTAACTCATCTTAAGCCTCTCTTGGCTTTTAACCTACCTTGACCAACTTCCTTCAATGATCTGTAATCTTAATTAGCAGCCTCCTTTATAATATTCATCATAATTTCACTAAACTAAGAAAATACATGAAATGAAAACATATAATTTTTTTTTTACCTTCTATTTATGCATACCTTCTCTATAGAATCTTCCCACTCTAATACCAAATGATGCAGATAAAAATGCACAATATCTCTCTTTTTGTCTTATTTCAAGAATCACCCTTTGAGAATGGTTGATAGGTTTATTGACCATTCATTGGTTTTTTACACATTATTTGGATTTAATTTTCTTATATATTTTTTTCATGCTCATTATATCCCTTTAGAACTCATATACCAAAATACAAACATCTCATAGCACTAATTCATTCCTTTGACAACTCTGCCTATATTTTATATAGTCCTTGTAACCATTTTTTTAGGCATTTATGGATTATATAAAAAAGTACACTAGAATATTAGAAAAATAATTACTAATTTAGATACCCTCTATCTATTTATGTATTATCATGTAATTTTGTGGCCCAATTGAATCTCTAAATGCCTTTTCTAGACCTCTCCTAGACCTAATTAGGTCTCTATCATCCCTTTTACCACACAATCATGTATTTTGGTGTGGACACACACCATATAAAATCATAAACATAAAAATATATTAGTATAATTTAAATAAAAACTATTGAATTTTTTTGAGAAAATTTGGTTAGTCAAAGCTCTATATATTCTTGTTTTAGTGTTGAAACCCTAGACATGGTTTGCTTGTCTACATACCACCCAAGAGGAAAAAATTGGACAGTGTGAATACTCAAACTACCTTAAAGCACTATAAATGATATTTTTAGATCTTTCTAACTCTTATTAATATTTTTAATATATTTTATTCTCTCCTTAATTCTTATGTGCATGGATTCCATGCTAACTTGAGTTGGCTGTATGTATTCCATAGGCCTGTCTAGACCCAAGATTAGGTTCTTTGACTTATCTCATTCTAAAAAGGTTTTAAAACCAATATAAAAATGGAATAAAATATTAATAATGTTTACATACCTTGATCAATCTATTTTTGTCTCTTATGACACCTCTTTGTCTCCTTTCTACAAGAAATAACTAAACTACATATGTAGGAACAAGGGACTACAAGCCTAAATTTAGTTTCTTTATGAAATACATCATGAGAACAATTTATATCTACATGGAGTGTATTAAAGGTATGGAAAAAAAATTAAAAAAACAAATCCTTCCCAAATTACATTCCATAGGGTTCACACTTACACAAAATGGTTACTCAGAGTTCTTCTCATCCCAGACAATGAACACATGGTTTGCATCATTCACCAAAGATAATATTATTAAAACATAATATAATGATTTAAATAACATTAAATTATTTTAAATTAAGGCTTACCAATATAAAAATGGGTTTAAAATGTTTTCATAGAGTATTATTATTCAAAACAAAGCCCTTTTATGGTTTCTTTAAAACATAGAATACATCTACAAAATTTGTCAATTGGTATACCTTATCAAGAACCATTTGATATTCCTTTTATCAATAACACACATTCTAATATATTGGATTATATCTGACACAATGTTATCAAATGCACATACATACATCATCACATTCATAATCTTCCAATCCATAACATAATTTAGTTTCATATACAGAGTTTGAAAGACAAAATAGGGTCTACAATTCAGTTATGAGAAACAAGAAACTTCTCCTTTATTTTGGGTTTATTTTACATTTATTATTGGAAACCAAACCCACTTCTTCTCTCTTTTGACTTGAATAACTACACTAGACACTTATAAACTCTTTTTATTTCCATTTAACCACCCTCACTACCTTAACTTCCTCATATACATTGAGGAAGTGCAACTACCTAATTTCTCACTTAATCACTAAGATGAGTAATTTAAGTGAGTCATGTATGTGCTATAATAATTTTTACCACTTATAACTTAATATACACAATTTGAAACTTATACAAACATGAATACACCCCAAAACCTTGTCATAAGATTCAAATTTTCAAATAGAGCAATTTGGTGGGAAAATGCCACTTTGACTCTTATTCAAATTTGATCAAGTTCTAGAAAGAAACATGGGATTTTATAGACCTCCTAAGACCACAAAAACTCCCTAATGAATCCAAACATGAAACTAGACTAATATTTACAAGGAGGTAGTGATGTTCCTACATCATACTACTGAGGAGCAAAATGAAACTTTCCCTAAAAGTTATAAATGATATGGAATTCATGTTCTATTGCAACATCCTTATTTTGAGTGTAAGTCTACCTATATTTGAAGGCCTATTTGAAACACATAGGCCTTTTTGATGCTTATTGTCTCCTATTTAATTCAACTCTTTCTTGATTTCTCCTTTGAGATCATATTTTTGCACAATTATCTCCCACCTAATCATCTTCATCATCTTCTTATATTCCTACAACCAACCTATAGATGGAACACATAAGTCAATGAAAATAATCTCTTACTTGTTCTCTTGGCAATCTCTATCTTGATTTGGCATGCTTCTCTTGTCCATGCTTGGGACTAGTTATTGTTGTGTTGTTTCTGATGGTTCCACCTTCTCTACTACAATACCTTCAATCTCTTCAACCTCATGAGCCTCCTCTTACTATTGTGAATTTTCTACCTGATTATTTTTGGCTCCCTCTATATCCAATTCTCTCAACACACCCACCTTCTCAACAAAGTGGTCTAGATATTCATTGTTTTGAATTAATGGAAAGTGATATGATAAATTTTTAAAAAATTATTCCACATGTTCATCTAACATTATCTCACCTCTATCTTCTTCTCTCAGCTAGTCCTTTGTATTAGGTAGTTGTACTCGCTTAAGCAATTCTTTTGTACTTTACTCCATCTTAAGTAAGTCTATTGAACCTTATTCCATCCCTTATCCAAGCTCTCTCCTTGGATAAAATTGTTTGAGTAATCAATTTGATATCTCCTTTTGAGATTATTTATCTCTTTAAATCTTTTTAAGCCTCTCTTGGCTTTCAACCTGCCTTGACCAACTTCCTTCAATGACCTATAATCTTGATTAGCAGCCTCCTACACAATCTTCATCATACTTTCACTAAACTAAGAAAATACATGGAATGAAAATTTTTACCTGATCTTTATGAATACATTCTCCATAGACTCTTCCATTTTGATACCAAATGATGCAAATAAAAACACCATATCTCTCTTTTTGTCTTATTTCAAGAATCACACTTTGAGAATGGCTGATAGGTTTATTGACCATTCATTAGTTTGTAACACATTATTTGGATTAAATGATTTTATAAATTTTTTTCATGCTCATTATATCCATTTATAACTCATATACCAAAATACAAATGTCTCATAACACACATTCATTCCTTTGACAAATCTGCTTGTATTTTATATAGTCATAATAACCATTTTTTAGGCATTTATGGCTTGTACAAAAAATTACACTGGCATATTGGAAAAAAAATGACTAATTTGGATATCCTCTATCTATTTATTTATTATAATGTAATTTTGTGTCCCAATTCAATCTCTATATGCCTTTTCTAGACCTCTCCTAGACCTAATTAGGTCTTCGTCATCCCTTTTACCACACAGTCATGTATTATGGTATGGGCACATACCATATAAAATAATAAACCTTTAAATATATTATTATAAGTGAAACCAAAACTATTGATGAAGTTTGAGAAAATTTGGTTAGTCGAAGCTTTATATATTCTTGTTTTAGTGTTGAAACCCTAGACAGGGTTTAACTTGTCTACAAACCACTCAAGAGGAAACAATTGGACATTATGACCACTCAAACTACCTTAAATAAATATAAATGATTTTTTGGGATATTTATAACTCTTATTAATATTTTTAAATTTTTTTATTCTCTCCTTAAGGCTTATGTGCATGGATTCCATGCTAACTTGAGTTGATTGTATGTATTCCACAAGCCTGTCTAGACCCAAGACTAGGTTCTTTGACTTCTCTCATTCAAAAAAGGTTTTCAAACCAAAATAAAAATTGGAATAAAATATTAATAATGTTTACATATCTTTATCAATCTATTTTTGTCTCTTATGACATCTTTTTGTCTCCTTTCTACAAGAAATAACTAGACTATGTATGCAAGACCAAGGGACTACAAGTCTAAATTTAGTTTCTCTATTAAATACATCATGAGAATGATTTATCTCTACATGGATTGTATTAAATGTATGGAAACAAAAATTAAAACCACAAATCCTTCCCAAATTACCTTCCATAGGGTTCACACTTGCACAAAATGGTTACCAAGAGCTTTTCTCATTCTAGACAGTGAACACATGGTTTGTATCATTCACCAAAGATAATCATATTAAAACAAAAGATAATTATTTAAATTACATTAAATTATTGAAACATAAGGCTTACCAATATAAAAATGGGTTTCAAACTTTTTCACAGAGTCTTATTATTCAAAATAAAGCCCTTTTATGGTTTCTTTAAAACTCATAATACAAAACATAGAATTTGTCAACTGGTATACCTTATAAAGAACCATTTGATGTTCCTCTTGTAAATAAAACACATTACAATTTAGTGGATTATATCTAACACAATTTTATAAAATTCACATACATACACCATCATGTTCATAATCTTCCAATCCATACGATAATTTAGTTTCATATACAAAGTTTGCAAGATAAGACAGGGGTTGCAATTCAGTTATGAGAAACAGGAATCTTCTCCTTTATTGTGGGGTTATTTTACATTTATTCTTAAAAAAAAAACCCTTATTCTCTCTTATAACTTTAATTACTACACCAAACAATTAAAAACTCTTTTTATTGTCATTCAACCACCCTAACTACCTTAACTTCCTCATGTACATTGAGGAAGTGTAACTACCTAATTTCTCACTTAATCACTAAGATGACTAATTTAAGTGAGTAATGTATATACTATAACACTTTTAACCACTTATAACTTAAATAAACCAATTTAAAACATCTATAAAAATGAATACACCCCAAAACCTTGTCACAAGATTCACATTTTCAAATAAAGCAATTTGGTAGGAAAATGCCATTTTGACTGTTATTCAAATTTGATCAAGTTATAGAAAGTAAAATGGACTTATAAAGACCTCATAGGACCATAAAAACTCCATAATGACTCCAAAAATGAAACTATAAAAATATTTACAAGGAGGTAGTGATGATCCTACATCAGAGGAGGACTCATCCTTGACTATCCACCTTGATCTTCATCAAATGGCTCAAATCAATAAGAAAAATGTATAAATAGAGGCTTCTTATCCATTATAAATACGTATTGATAACACAAAAAAATTATACCATTTTGGACAGACAATATTACATTAAGCTAAGAAATATCAGTCTAAATCATCCATATACAAGTGGGATATTTTGTTAGATCATCCACATACTATCCACAAAGTTTGCAATTACATCTATCATTTTTGAGAATATATAATCATCAAGAGGAGGAGAAAGGTTTTGTAATTTAAGTGAATGTAACCATGTTTTTGTTTTCATCCTTTTCAATTTGAGGACACTTTCATTGATTAGGTAACATTTTAATTTGTTTTGATTTCTACTAACAAAATACTAATATTTATTCTTAATGTTACATTTGACATGCTTGGTATATTCATTCTTAACATCCATTTCCTCTATCAAAAAATATAATCACTCAATTAATCTATCCATAACACCTTTTTCCATTATATTCTCTTCCTCTTTTTTTGAGATCCCATCCATGTTTTTCATCCTTGCATGTCCTCTCAAGGGGGAATCATCCATCCATCACATTATTTCACCATCATCATCCAAAATTTTTCCTCCCATATTTTTTTGGCTTATTTTTTCTTTGAAAATCCATTTATCTACCCATTGTGTCACAACACCCTTTTAAAGAGGGAAAAAATGTAGACTCCTAAAATTAGACACTTCATATCGATTTTAATTAGACTTCTATCCACACTAACATCCCTAACATTACCAATATTCATCTTCAACCCTATTTTCATCAAATCCATCATTTTTAAATCATATTACCCATATAAATCCTTTGTATTACACATATTGTCTAAATTAGAGATAACCATCCTATCAAAATCCTCATCCTATAACCATCCTCTTATCCATCTTATTTGTGCCCATCCTTTATTGCCATTTTGACCTTGATAAGGAAGTGGAAGAATTATTGAGGCTCGTTTTAAAATCATATTATAATAAACTTAGAATGGAACTTTTATGATTATACATTTAGTTCCCACATGACATAAAATCCAAAATATATTAGAAACATAAAAAAATTTCATAAAAATTAGAAAATCCACAAAATACCAAAAAGAGATATAAAGCCATAAAATTTAAAAACATTTATATTATTATAAATATGGACAAAATCATTCCAAAATTTTAGGATATTTCCTTCCCAAATCCAATCCCATTGCATATATCCTTACCTAGAGGTACCGTCTAATTATCAATATCATCGAGCCTTCACATGTGGATTTTGACTTCATAAAAGACACGATGTTTTTTGCTGCTTTTATTTTCAAGTTTATGTGTGTTTTATTATTATTTTATTTGTTTAATTTTCTTTTTGTGCCTTGAATAATTCCATATTCATGTGACAATAGGGTCATCATGGTTTTTCCATATAATGGCGCCTCTAACCATGGACTTATACTTGAGCCCATCCATAAGCATATGGTAACATTGACATCATGATTTTTCCATATCATCATGTATTTTTATAATTTTCATATTTGATTGGGGGTTATTCGTTATGTACATTAAGACCAGGTCATCATGGTGTTCTATATCATGGTGCATACTATCGTTTGTAATATCAAAAAATCAAGTTAAAAAATATATGTGGAAATGTAGTAAAAAGGTAATATATCCTCTTGAAAAATAAAATCCAATCATATTATACATATTTGACCAAGTCAATATCAAATAATATTTTCATCTATCTAATCATTTATCATCACATTCCTCCCTACTTGGGATAACTACATCATCTTGAGGTCCATTCAGAGTATGTAGGCAGTGCTCAATCACATGGAATTTCTAAGGTAAATTTAATGATTCTTATTTTTATTTCTATTATCCATCATCACACCATTATTAAATCATTATTACATCACTTGGGTGTGCTCATGTGCTATATTTTTTTGTAGATTCTTCATTATTTAAAAAGTATCAAACCATCATGATGTACTTCTACGTCAACCTATCAACTTCCTATCATACATAGATCATCAATCACTATGATAATATCATCATTAATACATAAAATTAGTTAAATATTTGATCTCTAATTACAAATCAATCAATCAAATCAATTAATCAACCATCTATCTAATCTAATCTCATCGCTTTTGATCCCTTGCATGTATCATTTCTTGGGGAAAATTAAGCATGTAACTCATCACCAAGATTAATTTTTCCCAATCAAAGCCTATAGCTTCTTCAATATATTTCCTTCCCAAATCTATCCTATTTTCCATAAATAAATTGTGTAGCTTATCACGAGATGCATCCTTACCAAATCCATCCTACTTGGAGAAAATCAAACCATCATCATTAGTACTTAAAGTGTGTAAGCATTAGCTTAGGTGGGCTAATGTCACATATGGGTTAATATTATCTTTTATATCCTTCATCATCTTTATATTTAACCCTTTTTAATATGGATTAGTTTAGGGTTAAAGGTGTAGAATATCCTATACATGAGGATTAATAAAAATATTATAGAGTAGGCCAATTATTTGAAAACTCAGATAAATGAATATTCTAAATTAAAAGCCAAAATATGATAAATATATAAATTACACTAAAAATAGTAGTTTAGTTACATAAACATGAAGAAGAGATACTACTTATCTTATCTCTAAATGTGTAGGTAGATCTGATAAGTGCAAAGGTGGAAATAGGTAGGGACAAGCCAAGATTTAGTCATCAGATTCTTGAAATATTGTTTCTAGAGGCTTAAACACTTGAATCATCCTTGAGACACTTGTGTTGATGAAAATATATTGATACACATATAATTTATATTGTTTTATGGAGTTAAAAACTTAAAATTTATGGGGTTTATATCATCTTTCTATTGATATATTTTATTCATGTGCACAGGTTGTTAGTAAAATTTTATGTATCAAACCCTAGTTCTTCTCCTTAGGTCTTTGTTTCATGATAAAAAAGGGGTAGTAATATCATGGTGTCGAGATGACCTCAATAAACCTATATCAATTATCATTACCTATGTATACAATACTCCAAGGAGGTCCTAAGACATATGTAGTTCTCCCCTAGGTGTTGGCTTGTGTGTGTGCACATGGGTGAAATATAATATATGCAAGGGAATGCAATTATATAGGTTATAACTTGAAAAATACTACTCATGAGTTTTTATTTGAATGTTCAGACCTATAATATGACTACTTCTATGACTGATATGAAAATAGGGAAGAATAGGGAAATATAACTCAATCATGTAATTGATTGATTTAGCTTGAATAGGCACTTGGTATTTTCTAGTTGAATAATGGGTAGGATTATATTTGTATTTATACCACAAATTTTGGAAATATATCATGGCATATTTAAATAAAATAAATGTTTCAACTCATAGGATAAAAAATATTTGAAAATTAGATGAATTTTGAGGACTAGACACTTGATAATAATATGGACACTTGCATCACCATAAGTGTCCCTATGTGAGATAGAAGTGTTTGACATGATAGGAAGATATTGAAGATATGAGACTAATAGTGAAGGATATATACCAGGTTTTAGTATTTTTATATAGTGTAGGAGATCTGGGTCATCATAAATGATAGGGTTAGATTGTAAGATAAATACTTATGCATAATGAGCAGCGAATTTGAGCATTTTGGTAGTAGGGAGGTCTAAAATGAAAGGGTAGATCCCTAATAGGTATTTATTAAGTATAAAAGACTAAGATGATATATAAATTATATTTTAATATCTATATTCCCCCTTTTTAATCTAGTAATGCATAATGATGAAATTACTAGTTTAAAATAAATAAATGTATACCTGGGTGCGTATAACACACCTTAATTTTGCTTGAGCCACTTTGAGTGTTTTTTGGTCCAAGAGCATGTTTTAGTATAAATTAATACATATAATATGAAATTTGACATACTTTAAATCCTTGAAAAGAAATAGATCAAGGAAAGAGTAACCTATGTGTTAATGCAACCATGTTTCCCCTTGGTAATTTGACTTGATAATGATGATTCCATATGAAGCATTGGAACCAAGAAAGGTTCAAAACTAAACATTGGATATTTGAAGAAGGATATTAGAAGGTAATTATGCCCCCAATTTGGTACAAGGATGATTTTTGACATAGCCATTGAGATCATTAATTCTCAATCTCGTAACTCAAGTAACAATACAATAAAATCCAAGTTAAGTGGTATAACTAAATAAAAATGTAGAATAGAAGTAGTGTTATGAATTTTAGGGAATTGAATCTCAACCACACTACTAAAAGGATCCAACTGTGATGGATAGAAAAGGATCAAAATGGTGCTTCATATTGAAAACAATACTTCTTGGTAAAGTATCAATGCTTCTTTGAAAATAATTTTGAATATGTATTTTAAATTTTTGGTGTAATTTGATGCAGAGGAAATACTAAAAACTCTCACTTATTCCTTGTTCCAATATAAAAACTATTTGACAAAGGTTATTGAGTTCATATGCTCATTAGTGATTCAAGCATTTAATGATTGTTTAATGGTTTTTAGAATCTTTATCAGTTTATTGACAGTCTTGTTAGTTTACTTAACCAACTTACAAAACCTCTCAACACATCTATCTTCTCATACGCAACTTCTCTCACCTTGGTAGATAGTCTTATAGCCTCTTTTTAGGATTTTTATCCTTTTAAAAATAAGTACATATGAGTTTTTAAAAACTAATACTATTTCCCAACACCCTATATCTTGTTTTACTTATCTATGAAGTTTTTTTCCATACTTTGCTTGGAAGTTACTTATTTTATCCTTTTCAATGCTCTGTTCAAGTCTAATTCGGCCTCCACTACCCCTGTACACACACAATACTGAACCAACATAAATCCTATAAAATCCTTTAATATATATGCAAACCTATCCTATTACAAAATTTAAAGGATTTTCACTAGTGGGAACTCATATAAACAGTTTTTGACTCAAAACCTTAGTTCAGGGTTAATATTGTCTATATGAGCCCAAGAGGAGGAAATTTGATTAATTAAAATTTTAATCCACTTTCAATAAAATTCAATGATTAAATTGGGTCTTTTTCACTCCCTTAAAACTTTTTCAAGCATTGGATCTACATCATTGTGTCTCTGTTTAACAAATAACTTATGTTCTTACTCTAACTGTGTGTGAAATCATAGTTTGGTTCAAGGTTTAAACACAATATGAAATGAAATAATTTTTCAAACAAAAGGAAATGATCTAAAACACTTTAATAAAATATAAAAATAACTTTAAAATCTTCATAAATTTTTCCATAGCCTTCCACATTATCTTCCCTACTATAAATGCTTATTCAGACTTTGTATTCAATGAAAAACAGGGTATGCAAGTTATAATTTCACAAAGAATTTGAATTCCATTAAACAAATGTGTGAGAAATTTTAGAAAACATATATAAAAATCATGAAATACAAAATGATCCTCATAGGCACATCTTTATTGAATCTTTATTTTTGAGCATTCAAACATAGTCACTCTCCCATGCACATATGCATGAAATAGAGTTTGTAGTCACTCTTTTACAAACTTGAGGGACTCAATTATTTATTTCTTGGGCCTTAAAACCTATAATAAAATAATGAATCAAAATAAATGCAAAAAATGCAAAAACTTATGAGTTTTATATCAACTTTAACTACTCTAACCACCTTTGGACCTTCCAACAGTTACTAGCAAGCAAGTTTGCACTTTGGCACAAATATCAAGGTTGATTTTCCATACATGTGTGATGAAGACCCATGTATAGACACATGGTGTATTAAATAAGTCTCAAAAAATGTTTAAACCTTTGAATACTCATTCAAATCACTCCTACAACACCTAAACTAGACAAAATTATTCAAAAATTCAAATTACGAAAATTGACAGGAAAATGCTAATTTGAAAATCTAGCCTACCTAAGCACCCCTAGACACTTGGAAAACATTAAAAAATGTGAATTAAGAATATTAAAACCCATTAAAACACCCTAATCATGCTATATAACCAAAAAACATATGATGAAATCAAAATTTTTTAAACAAAAATATGCCAAGTAATGATGCTGTTGTATCATACTCCTGAGGTGCAAAAAGAACTTTATCTGAAAGTTAAACTAAGCTTGGATTGTTATTATTCTTAGATTTTATCTCTCTTGTCCATACCAACTATTAAATACCACATCCTAATGGGTCCCAAGGCCTATGAGTGACACATAGACCTCCTTGTTCTTTGACCAATGCCACCTTTCTTCCTCCTTTGAGTTTACCTCTCTGAATGTTGATCTCCAACCTGATCATCTTCAGCATCTTAGTGTTATCATAAAAAAACCTACACATGGAACACATAAGTTAGTAATAAAAACCTCCTTCTTATATTATATGAATCCACACTCTTGCAATTGCATGGTTGTCCTTTCTATGCTTGGATTTGCTACCTGTTACATTGTTGCTTGTTATTCCGCCTTCTCACATACAATATTATCAATTTTATTTAACTTCATTCTTCCTCTCTTACTAATAATCATTCTCATTTTTATTAGTCACTTAAATTCTCATATAAAACTCTCTCAACATGCTAACCTTCTCAACAAAGTCATCTAAATACTTCATGCTCTTTATCAAGGACAAGTGACAAGACAAGTCTACAAACAAACCTTCCATGTGTTCAGTTGAAAATAAATATTCATGTTGGGTTAATTATAAAAAATCCTTATTTCTTGAAATCAACACCTCAAAATTTTTGTGTACTGATTCATCCTTATCTCTCATTGCTTTGAAAAAGTTTACTACACTGTCTTCACCATAACACTTGTTCTCAACTATCATATTCTTGTCCTTAATGCTGCAATTGATTTCTTTTGGCAAGTATTCCTTTTATCCAAACATAATCACACTACTTAGTGTCTCCTTCTATGCTTGAATATCCTTCAATGGGGTTAGTATATGCAATCATAAATTCATCGTGTCTATAAATCGATCCTAACTCAGAGAAGGTAGAGTATACCTATGCTTTCGATTGGGAATACATTTATGAAGTGGGAACATGACTAATATGGGGATAAAATAGACCCAATTAGAGGATCATTTATCAAAATACACCATGATAAGGAGGGTTCTAAATCCTCTAGTCTAACACAATCACACAATAACCCTAAGGGGGTCCTAGGTTTTGATATTTCACCTAAACAACTAACAAGTAAAGTAAATCTAATCTAGTACTCACCAAAGCTTATGGAAAAAAATGAGGGGTTAGTAAACAATCAATAATATATATAGGAAAATCTCAATTAAGCTAAGTATGAGTAAGACCCTAATACATGGAATATGAAAAGTAATATTATTCAAAGCTAATACTTATGTTACTTCTATCTACTAAAGAGAGGAGCAAAGATAGAGAATACTTACCTAAATGTGAACCCGCCAAGACTCAATCTCTCCCTTGGCCAAAGGGGCTTCACACGAGGTTGTTGTGTTTTGTAAGGATCAATAAGAAAATCCAAAACATCCAAGACTTATCCACAAGACTAAATTATCCGAGTAGAAACCCTAAGCTAAGACTCCTCAAGTAGAATGGTGAAAGAGCAGATTGTAAAGAAGCACGAGCAAATAATAACTCTTGATTGTATATTGAAATAATGATCTTGTATATATAGGTGGACTTGACCCTTGACCCTTTTGAAAATATTGGTTGACAGGGCCGACCTAGTCAACCTAGCATAATTTTAGATAATTATCTACTAGGTCCTAACCTAGGTTAGCCAAAGGCCAAACTAGTTCCTAAGTGAAAATATCTTGAAACTGTATAGGGTCAACCTAGTAGACCTAGTACAACTGACTGACAAAAGGGGATTAAGGTCAGGAAAAGAAGGATGGGAAATGGGAAAAGACTAGAGGAGTGTGTAATAAAGGAGTAATAGCTTAGGGAATGGTTTTAAGAGCTGATTGTATTGGTAATAATGTGAAAATAAGGGACAATAATCTTTTAAAGCACCAATGGTCTACCCACCCCTTTCTTGGTTCACCCCTTAAGGTGTGCACTCAAAGAGATTGAGTCTTGATGGGTTCTTGCAATATATATAGCATCAGTATTTGATAAAAAATGAAAAATTATGTGTATACATATTCCCCACTCGGAGCTCATCACATGTCACTAAGGTGAAACAAGTGATGGTGCATTGAGAAAGAACATAAGAACACATAATGTTGATGCTAAAAAAAGTTTTAGTATTTTAAAACATAAAATAAATGAAAGTAAATCATAAAAAAGTAAATAACTAAAAATTAAATGTGATGTGTACCTTGACTTACCTTTATCATTGGATGGTTATCTACTATGTTGTTAGTTTTGATTATGTAGGGTGCAGAGACTACTTTTGATAAACCCAAGAATACAAAACTAAAAAATCAAAAACAAACAAACATAGGAAAGCCAAGATAAATTGTTCTATGAGGATGAGACATACTTAGGAATTTGGCATGCTCGGGTGACAAGTGCTATGTTAGACCAAATTATAAGGTCAAAAATAAGAGTAAATTTGGTAATGAAAAATTCAAGGCTACTAAAGATCGAAAAACTCAAACTAGTAAACCTGTTGACCATTTTTTGCCCAATAGGCCAAAAATCAGTCCTCTTCTTCCCCTGCTATTCTAGGCCAATTCATTTTTTTAATTTTGCAGAAGGCATGGATTTTCTATGGACTCTACAGGTGAAGTTTCTATGGATTTTGCACAGAAGATTTTTCTATGGACTTTGTAGGTTAGTCTTTTGGTGCATGAAGAATCAATTCAGAGAGTGTTGGGTTTTACAAGGCTTCTTCAAGCTCTTGTCTAAAGAAATTCACAAGGAAGGTTGGCATTTTTGAACCATTAAACCATTGAACTAGTTTAATGCCTTGGTTCAACACCTTGGTTCAATCAGCAAGTTCATCGCTTCGGTTCAAAGCCTTAGTTCAATCAGCAAGTTCATCGCTTCGATTCAAAGCCTTAGTTCAATGCTTCAGTTCAATGAGATTGTTCAATCACTCGATTCACTCAGTCAGTTCATCAGCTTGGTTTAATGCATTGGTTCAACATTTTTGGTTCAATATTAAAGTTCAATGCAAAGTTCATTGGTAGGTTCAATCAAACGGTTTGATGCCTTGGTTCAACAACTGTTTGAACCATTGAACTAGTTCAATGGATTGGTTCAATGGTTGGTTTAAAGGAGTGGTTCAACACAAAAGGTTCAAGCCTCCCAAAGGGCAAGTGCCCTTCTAGAGGGCAGTTCTGGGTTCAAAAGCCCTTGCGGAAGGTAGGGAGCACTTCAAAGGCAGCCGAAGGATTTCAAGAAATGCACAAAAAGTCTTAAGGCATTGAATTCTTTCAGAATTTTGTCTAAAGGAATTCCTTCAAACAAAAAGTCTAAAGGAATTCAGAGGAAGGCCGTGAGGTCAAAAGGACCTGGGGAAATCAAAACGACCAATTCTTGTAGACTTTTTGTCTATGGGAAAAAATCCCACAAAAAAAGCCTGCATAAAAGGCCCATAGAAAAGGCCAAAGAGACAAAAGGCCGCTGAAGGGTAGGTGCCCTTGCGGGGGGCTCTCAGTTGGCCAAATGAAGGGCATCTCTCCAGAGTCAAAGGGACACTTCCCCTTTAGGAGGGTTCAAAAAAGAGGGCGAGTCAAAGGAAAAGGCCCAAAGGAATTTGCCAAGGACGGTGATGTCCCAAAAGCCATCAACTTTAAGAAGATAGATTAGCCATTGTTTTTCAAATGGTGATGGGTCTATGAACATCATTTTTAAGATGGTGAAATAGTCATTTTCCTTTAAATTGCCTGAGTGCTAACCAAAAAAGAGCCCAGAGAACAAAGAGGGAAAAGTGCCAAGTGTAAGAATAGGTAGATAGTCCAAGTGGTGAAGGGAGGCACCGATTCAAAGAAGTTACTCCAACAGGTGATACAGTGTCTGCAAAATGATCATTAGGAGGTGAAAATGACTAATGGTGCAACCCATTTTTCTTCATTTTGCATTAATGAGCAGACAAGCCGCATAATCACCTTGAAGGAGCGGTCTTACAAGCAAACAAATGGTGCAGCTCATAATTTCTCATATGATGTTTAAGCGGCTTGATCTTCCCAATGATCAGAGCGCACATGGGTCATTTGTAAAAAGGGCACCAAAAGGCATTCTTCCTTCCTCTATATACTGTATACTTATCATTTGGAAAAGGATCTTTTCACATTTGTAAGATGAAGCCCTGGCAAATTTTCACCTAAAATCAATAAATGCATTTTACCTCTATTCTAGTTAGATATCTCTGTGTGTGTCTGAGTGTTGGTTTTGTGTTTAGTCATTCCTTCCTAATGATTTCACAGGGTTAACACCAATGCACCTAGTGTCTATAAGGTGCCATTCCTGCAGGTGACAAGGAGAGTTGTACCTAGAAGTGTAGAGATAGAAAGAAGCTACTATATAGTGTGCCCTTTCCACAGTACCTATGGTGAGTCCCTATTTTCTGTGTATTCCATTAAAGCCTCCCTGTTAAGCTTCTTACAACTTGGTCCTTCTACCAGTTTGAAGTGTACATATGTGTTTATTTGGCTTCAAGTGTGAGTGTGAGTAGGTTGAATCATTTGGTGCATCACCCCTTTTAGAGTAGGTTTTGTTTTCCTATAATCCTTCTCCCTTTTCACCCCCCCATTATATATCTATATACATGTATTAACACTTATTGGAATAACTCAGATGCATCTAAGGGAGCTAGCCCTTACCTAGATACTCTCCCCTCCAACTTTTCCAGTCCCACAGGTGAGAGGGGAGTTTCCATTTTTACGTGTGGAAGGTAGGAGCTCGGCCTCCTGCCCCGGGTGTAATCCACTGCATCAAATTTTTTTGGCACACCTGGTGGGACTCAATTTTTTTTACACTTAGTAAAGTTTTAGGATTGATGCTAGTCCCATTACAACAAAATCAACTATTTTTAGCATCTGGCAACTCCACTGGTAAGAACTTCATTTTTTTATCAAAGACTAGTTTGACCTCCTATGCCTAAAATCACCATGCGGTCTACTGCCAAGGGTGTTCCTTTCAAATTCATTGAGTTGCCTTTGGACTCATCAAAGAGACTGAGGTTTGAGAGGACCCATCCTTATTCAATAGACCACTTTCCCAAACCTGCTATAAAGAACACATACACAGCAAGGCTGTAGTTACATCCCGCCATAGCTATGGCATTACCCTTTGTGACTTTTCATGGTCAGAGTCCTTTGAATCTCCAACATTATGACCCAATTCAAAGAGCAACCCTCAAAAGTGTGCCTTCCTTTGATGGTGAGGGGCCCATTACGGTCATCAAACACATCATAAATATTGCTAACCTCTACAATATTCACAATGTCACTGAGGAAAATATTGCAATCAAATTGTTGGCATTGTCTCTCAAGGGCAAAGCTCTTGACTGGTATGGGACTTTGACTATAAATTCAATCAATTCCTGGAATGAATTGGGAACTCACTTGATGGACCATTTTTGGGAAAAGAGCGATCACCTCTCGCTTGCTGAGTAGCTGACTACCATGAAAAGAGCCCCACATGAATACATGTAGGATTTCAATGCTTAGTTTCAAAAGACATGGGATATAATCTCCATTATGGTAAAACTTACTCTTAGCTATGCTTTCTTGTATTACTTAAGAGCATTAAACAGTGATATCACTGTTATAATACAATCCATGGGAGGACATGTGCTGCCTACCACCTATGACATAGCTATAGCAGCTGAAAATTGCTTAGTGCAGGCTAGGAAGATAGCTCCTAGACCCCATATGCCACTTTTCCCTAAAATGTTGCCTCCAATCTAGACCACTAATCCCACCTTAGCAATTCTACCTAGCATAGAAAATCTAGCTACTACTCCATCCAATGAACTTCCTAAAGTTAAGAGTCTATTGCAAAGTATGTCAAATGAACTTGTGGCTCTTAAAAGGCAGCAAGCTCAAAGCAACTGACCAAACCAAGGATACCAATAGTATGGTCAAGCTTCTAAACCCCCTTTCTAAAATTACAATCAAGGACAAGGTTAGCTTATTCAGACCAGACCTTTCAAGGCTACAACCCAAGCACCCCTTCATCATCTAAGGTTATGGTGCCCGTTCAAAACAATCTAGTGTAAGAATAGCCAAGTTGTTCAACCATGGGATATGGTCAGGAGCAGGCTATTTATACAAATGAAATGATGGGTTATTGCCCAAATGTGCAAGAAAATTAGGCAGCCACCCATTCCCAAGGTTTTGAGGCTCCAATGCAACCCAACATGAGTAGCAGTTAGGCCTAGCCTGATTCTACCCTCATGAATCATCTGGAAGGAGAATTATATTCAGTGAATTATGTGGGTGCTACAGACAATCAGGCTGACTGTGTTACAACCAACACAATATTCAAAAGGAGAGTGATGGAAGAAACTTAGGCTACTTCCCAAATTTTAGCAACACCTTCTTCATCACACGTAAATCAAAAAGTCTAAGGTTTTAGACCATCGATTGTACCTTTAGCTCCTCAGCCTGCACCTCAGGCTGTAAATAATTCCAAATAAATTTTGAAAGAAGGCAACTCTCAAGTCAATGTGGTTGACCAGATGAAGAAGCTACACATGAACATCTCCTTGTGGGATTCACTATCAATATCAAGGAAAAAGGACATGCTTCAAATGGAATTACATGAGCTAGATGAACAAGCTATCCCAACAAAAGCTGATAATGTTTTGATGATGAATGGATAGCCTTCCACCTTAGGTCAGGCTTGGAAAGAACAAAAGGTTCCTCCTTTTTATGTGTCCTTGGTCATAGGAGATTTCTTGGTGCATAATTGCATCATTGATAGCGGAGCAAGCACCTCGGTGATGCCTAAATGCATAGCCAACAAGTTGGGCTTGAAATATGAAGAAATGACCAAGGGAGTCCTACAGCTGGATGGAACCCCAATAAAGACAATTAGGGTGGTAAGAGGTTTGATCTTGATGCTGCATGCTTGCCTGACTTTCTCAGTTCCTCATGACATGGTAGTGGCAGATATCCCTCCTTACTTTGCCATCTGCTTATCTAGGGATTTTACATCCAAGATAGGTGGCTACTTAGTAGCAAATTGGTCTTATCTAGTTTTTAGAACCAATTATGGGACTAAAGTCAAGATTGAATCCAAACCACTCCATAGAGATCATCTAGAACCTTACTCGCTCAAGGCAACAAATGTCAGCTATGCCATCATTGACTAAGAAGAGTTTCAAGTAGACCAGTCTCCATCCTCTGCCCTTGAAGGAGTTGCAGACCTACTCTTAGATGAATGGGTAAGTGACAACTTCGAGCATGATCCTTACAAATTGATAGAGGAGGCAGGCCTTAAAAAATTATTGCATGCATGAAAAAGGTACTTTTGTACCAAATCTGATGAAAATCAGCCAGGAAAGCTCAGGTCTATGGTAGTTGTTCTTCAATGCTTCAAAAAGTAAGTTGGGAGTTGGTGGTGGAGCGGTGTTGGTCTCTCCTTCAAAAGAGAGGTATTTTTCAGCCTTTTGGTTCCAATTTTCTTTCACATGCAATATTGCGGAATATGAATCCCTCATCCACATTTTGGAGTGGGTGAGGAAAAGAGGAATCAAAGGGCTGCAAGTGTTTGGTGATAATGAGCTAATTGTCAACCAGGTAAGAGGCTAGAATTTGACAAAGAATTCTCTATTGAAGTCCTAAAAACATAGGGTATGGGACTTAGTGGAAAATTTCTTCACTTTCAATATTACCTCCATTCTTAGAGAACATAACAAGCAAGCATATAGGCTGGCAGCAGTTGGTGCCCAGTTCGATATTCCTAAAGAAATAGGCTGAGACCACACCTCACATTACTTGAAAGTAGTGATCTGGCCCTCTGTACCTGACAACATCACCAACTAGCAAGTTTTCAAGAGTGCTCAGCAAATAACACTCTTCCTACAAGAAGAAGCAGAATTCATTGCAAAAAACTAGGCAAAGCTACAACAACAATATGGCAGCCAAATTGTTCAGCTGAAGAACAATAAGCTCCCCAAAGGTTTGGTCACTCTAGAGAGTATCTTCAATGGAGATGACAAATTGAGAAGTGACAAGGTGTGCATTGCAACAAAGGAGGAGCACCATGAGAAGGTGGAAATATTCAAGGACAAGCTACTTGCACTTGGGAAAGTGTGGACGAACCATGAAAGGCAGGCCTTCATCTTGTTGTGCCAAGAATTTGCCAATATCTTTGCTTGGGAGTATAGTGATTTGAAGGGTTTTGACCCAAGCTTGGCTCAACATACCATTGATCTAGAAGAAGGCACCAAGCCAATCAAGTAGAAGCAAAGGCCTATCAACCTAATGATTGAACCTCTCATGCAGAAGGAACTCACCAAGTTGATTGAGTCCAAGATAATATTTCCAATCAAACACTCTTCTTGGCTGGCCAATCTTGTTCTTGTTCATAAAAAGAATGGGGAGATCAGACTGTGCATTAATTTTAGAGACCTCAATAGAGTCTCTTTAAAAGACCATTATCCTCTCCCAAGCATGGAGCAAATCCTTCAAATGGTGATAGGTAGTGAGCATTTTTCCTTCCTAGATGGGTATTTAGGATACGACCAGATTTTGGTGCAAGACTATGACCAGCACAATACAGCCTTCAAAATCAAGTGGGGAACATTTGCTTATAGGAAAATGCCTTTCAAACTATCTAATACTAGTGCCACTTTCCAATGAGCCATGGACATGGCCTTTCAAGGCCTGATAAATAGTACTGTGCTGGTATATCTTGATGATGTGATAGTTTTCTCCAAGAAAGTGAGCCAACACATGAAACACCTCAGGAAAATATTTGAGAGGTGTAAAGAGTTTGGTATCTCTCTCAATCATAATAAATGCATGTTTTCTATCCATGAGGGAAAGCTCCTTGGTCACATTGTTTCTTCAGAAGGCCTGACTATTGATCCAAAGAAAGTTCGCTCCATCTTGGAGCTGTCCTTGCCTAAGCACAAGAAAGGCTTGCAAAGCTTCTTCGGCAAGATAAATTTCATACAGAGATTTATCCTAAATATTGTGGAGATGGTCACGCCTTTGACCTCTATGCTGAGGAAGGGTGAAGAGTTCACATGGACATCATGAAAAAAGGACAGTTTTGAGGAAATCAAGCAGGACGTAGCCCAAGATCCCACTTTGATTAGCCATAACTTCACTAAAGATTTCAACCTCTACACCTTCAAAAATGAAGAGGTAATCTCTGCCATGCTTACCCAAGCAAGTGATGATAACCTTGAGTAACCAATTGCATTTTTTAGCCAAGGACTAGAAGGTTTCGAAGTCAGATACACATATGTGGAAAAGCAAGTCTTGGTAGTCATACGGAGTCTAAAGAAATTTAGACACATGATGTCCAATAGTAGAATCCACCTCATGGTTCCACATCCCAGCATCAAATATTTCTTGATCAATCGAGACCTAAATGAGAAGAGAGTAGGGTGGATCACTTATGTGATGGAATATGATGTAGATATTAAGATCACCAAATTGGTAAGAGGGAGAGGCCTGTGTGAACATCTCGCTACAAACTTTAAGCAGCAAAAGGAGGATAGTATGCTAATCCATGATACAACTAGAGTAGAAGAACCAACTATCATGAAGGATTAGACATCAGACATGAGGCATTTATTTCTCACTGCTGAGTGCTTGTAGGGCCTTGATATGACCAAGAGGAGATATTTCAGACTCCAGTGTCTCCCTTATGTTCTGATTGATGAAGTGTTATTCAGAAAGGATCTCTCAGGAGTCCTTTTAAGATGTTTAGATGCAGATCAAGCTGATAGGGTGCTATCTAAGTTCCATGATGGGCCAGCTGGTGATCATTTTGCTCTTATGGCTACTGCAGCAAGAATAATGAGAGCTAGCTATTTTTGGCCTACTCTTTTCAGGGACACCCATGCCTGGGTATGAAATTGCCAAAAGTGCACGCTTTTTGATGGGAAGTAATAGTTGGCTGCCATGCCTTTACAGCCTATTTAGGTGGAGTAGCCATTCATGTATGGGGCTTGGACTTCATAGGGATGATTAATCCTCCCTCCAGTGCTAGACACAAGTGGGTCCTGACCGCCATGGATTATTTCACAAGATGGGTAGAGGCTGTTGCTCTGAAGGAGGCCAATGAAAGTGTGGTCCTAGATTTTTATGAGGACCTAGTGGTAAGGTGTAGGGTTCCAACAAACATAATCTTAGATAATGTGTTAGCTTTTCTAGGAACCAAAACAAGTGAATGGGCACTGAGATATGGTATATATCTTAGCACTTCATCCAATTACCACCCACAGGAGAATGGACTAGCTGAGTCTACAAGTAAGAACCTGATCAGGATCATCAATCAAACCATGGAGGAAAATCAGAGGACTTGGCATGCCAAGTTGAAAATAGCCTTGTGGGAAGATAGGGTCACCCATAAGAGGGCAATTGGTAACTCGCCATACACGCTCATCTATGGAAGGGAAGCTAGGCTCCCCATTTCACTCGAGTTGCCAGCCTTGGACCTCAATCGCTAGTTGCAATTATAAGAAGGAAATAGCATGGAGGTTAGGCTATGCAAGCTGATGGAACTCTAAGAGACAAGGGACCAGGCTATGGCTTCTATGACCAGCTGCCAATAGCAAATGAAGAGACACTTTGACAAAAAATCTTCATCAAAAGGTTTCTCTGAAGGAGACATTGTTTTGAAATGCGATGAGGACCGAGCTAAGCCTAGAAAGCACACAAAGTTTGATGCCTTATGGATTAGCCCATACGTAATCACTCAGTGCAAGCAGCATAATGCATTCTAACTCTCTAGGTTGGATGGTGAAGAATTGTATATCCCAGTTAATGGGATACATCTTAAGCACTACCACTGAGTCCCTTTTCATCATGTATATATTTCCCTTGCTTTTCTCCTATTTTCCCTAAGTGATTTCTTCACATGTTAGTTGTTTTCTTAGCTTTGTGTGTGTTTTCATTTCCTTTTGAGGTAAATCTTCATGATTGGTTCTAGAATTTATCAAATCTATTTCTAATCTTTAAGTTACAATCTGACTCTATGCCCAATGGATTTTGAGGCAACTGGCTTGTAATCATAGCAGGCATACTTCCCCTGGGAGTCACCAATTTGTTGACCATTTGTTGCCCAACATGCCAAAAATCAGTCCCCTTTTTCTCTTGCTATTCTAGGCCAATTCATTTTTTTGATTTTGCACAAGGCATGGATTTTCTACGAACTCTGTAGGTGAAGTTTCTATGGATTTTGCAAAGAAGATTTTTCTACAGAATCTACAGGTTAGTCTTTTGGTGCATAAAGAATCAATTCAGAGAGTGTTGGGTTTTACAAGGCTTCTTTGGGCTCTTGTTTGAAGAAATTCACAAGGAAGGTTGGCATCTTTGAACCATTGAACCATTGAATTGGTTCAATGCCTTGGTTCAATCGGCAAGTTCATCGCTTTGGTTCAAATCCTTGGTTCAAATGGCAAGTTCATCGCTTTAGTTCAAAGCCTTGGTTCAATGCTTTAGTTCAATTAAATGGTTCAATCACTCAATTCACTTAGTCAGTTCATTAGTTTGGTTCAATATTAAAGTTCAACGCAAAGTTCATCGGTAGGTTCAATCAAATGGTTTGATGCCTTAGTTCAACAACTGTTTGAACTATTAAACCAATTCAATGGATTGGTTCAATGGTTCGTTCAAAGGAGTGGTTCAACATAAAAGGTTCAAGCCTCTTAAAGGGCAAGTACCCTTATAGAGGGCAGTTTTGGGTTTGAAAGCCCTTGTGGAGGGCAGGGAGCTTTTCAAAGGTAGTCAAAGGATTTCAAGAAACACGCAGAAAGTCTTAAGGCATTGAATTCTTTCAAACTTTTGTCCAAAGGAATTCCTTCAAACAAAAAGTCTAAAGGAATTTAGAGGAAGGCCATGAGCTCAAAAGGACCTGGGGAAATCAAAATGGCTAATTCTCATGGACTTTTTGTCTGCGGGAAAAAAGCCCACAAAAAAAGCTTGCAGAAAAGGCCTACAAAAAAGGCCGAAGAGACAAAAGGCTGCCAAAGGGTAGGTGCCCTTGCAAGGGGCTCTCAGCTAGCTAAATGAAGTGTATCTCTCTACAGCTGAAGGGACACTTCCCCTGCAAGAGGGTCTGAAATAGAGGGTGAGTCAAAGGAAAAGGCTCAAAAGAATTTACCAAGGACGGTGACATCCCAAAAGCCGTCAACTTTAAGAAGATAGATTAGCCATTGTTTTTCAAATGGTAACGGGTCTGTAAACATCATTTTTAAGATGGTGAAATAGTTTTTTGCCTTTAAATTGCTTGAGTGCCAACCAGAAAAGAGCCCATAGAAAAAAGAGGGAAAAGTGCCAAGTGTAGGAACAGGCAGATAGTCCAAGTGGCAAAGGGAGGTGCTAATTCAAGAAGTTACTCCAATAGGTGATACCGTGTCTGTGAATTGATTATTAGGAGGTGAAAATGGCTAACGGTGTGACCCATTTTTATTTATTTTGTATTAATGAGTAGACAAGTCGCGTAATCACCTTGAAGGAGCGGTCTTGCAAGCAGACAAAAGGTGTGGCTCATAATTTCTCATATGATGTTTAAGCGGCTTGCTCTTCCCAATGATCAGAGCACACATGGGTCATTTATAAAAAGGGCACCAAAAGGCCTCCTTCCTTCCTCTATATGTTGTAGACTTGTCATTTGGAAAAGGACCTTTTCACATTTGTAAGGCGAAGCCCTGGCAAATTTTCATGTAAAATCAATAAATGCATTTTACCTCTATTCTGGTTAGATATCTATGTGTGTGTCTGAGTGTTGGTTTTATATTTAGTCATTGCTTCCTAATGCTTTCATAGGGTTAACACCAATGCACTTGGTGTCTATAAGGTGCCATTCCTGCAGGTGACAAGGAGAGCTGTACCTGGAAGTATAGAGATAGAAAGAAGCAATTATACAGTGTGCCCTTTCCACAACACCTATGGTGAGTCCCTATTTTTTTATGTATTCCATTAAAGCCTCCCTATTAAGCTTCTTATAGCCTGGTCCTTCTGCCAATTTAAAGTGTATGTATGTGTTTATTTGACTTCAAGTGTGAGTGTGAGTAGGTTGAATCATTTGGTGCATCACCCCTTTTAGAGTAGGTTCTATTTTCCTGTAATCCTTCTCCCTTTTCACCCCCCCATTATATATCTATATACATGTGTTCACACTTATTGGAACAACTTAGATGCATCAAAGGGAGCTAGCCCTTACCTAGAGACTCTCCCCTCTAGCTTTGCTAGTCCCATAGGTGAGAGGGGAGTTTCCATTTTGACGTGTGGAAGGCAAGAGCTCGGCCTCCTGCCCTGGGTGCAATCCATTGCGTCAACAAAACCTTAAGTAAGAAAGGTAAACTCACCAAGTCAAACCAAGGATACATGTCAAAAAGGATGGTAATCAAATATTAATGTAAAAGTAGAAACAAAATAGTAAAAATACATTGATGAGTGAACAGTAACAATCCTTATCTCACTCAACAATGGAAAAAGGTGCATAAAATGGAAAATAAAATTGTCTAGTGATAAGTAATAAGTCAACCTCACACGATAATGGAAAAGGTACAAATTAGGTGTCCATAATAGTAGGACAGTACAACAAATGACAAATGGTAAAAGAAGGCAAAACATGTCTAAGAATGTGGTTTTATGGTGTAAAGAAAATAATCCATAGTTAAACATGTTGTTTTGATATAAGGATAGATAAAACTAAAACAAAGTAATCATTGACAATTTTGACCCCACAAGTCAAATTGCCACCCTTATTATTTGAAGCTTTTCAATGCCAATTTGCTTTTGATCACAAGTAGAAGACTTTGGGTTTTGTCCAAGTATTGGAGTTGTTTTGGATATTTTGTCCGAAACAACTTCTTCGAAGACCCTTACAACTTTTTTGAGAGGGTATTTTATAAGTGCCAAAAGACAATTCTATTTTTTCGAAGGGTTCTTTTTATTCAAAAAAGTCCATTTCAGTCTTCTTGAAGGACATTTGCACTTTTTTGAAGGACTTTGACATCTTCTTGAAGGGTACTTGGCAAAGGGGAAGTTTTCATTTTTTTGAAAAGTGGACCAAGAAATATTCCAAATGGGTACTTCAATTACTCTGAGGGACACTTTCAAATTCTTTGAAGGGAACTTCTCAAAAAAGGTCCATTTCATTTTTTCCAAATGGTTTGTTCCCTTCAAAAAAGGCCATTTACAAAAAATCCGAAGGGTATTATGTGCCAAAGGGTCACTTTCAACAATTCTGAAGGGTAATTTACTTTTAAGAAGACAATTTCATTTTTTTTGAAAGGACTTTTTCACAAAGTCTAAAGGGTTCATTGAAAAAATCCAAAGGGTTATTTTCAAAGGTGTTGAAAGACCATGTCATTCACAAAAGCAAAGTGGATAATCTCAAAAAGTCTGAAAAAATTCTTTTAGATAAGTTACCCGTAGGAAAGAATAGAAGGAAAAGGCTGAAAATAATAAGTTCAAAGGGAAAAGGCCAAAAATAAAAATATGAAGGGAAAGAGATAGACAAAAGTTTGAAAGAATTCTTTCAGAAGATTTACCCACATAATTGTTCAAGACATCAATTCCTTCAGACTTTTTATTTGAAGGAATTGTTCAAGGCAAATGGAAAGAATCAATAAAAGAGAGAGACAAAAGTCTAAAGGAATTCCTCTAGACAAATTATCTAAGATAATTCCTTCATAACACTTACAAGCAAAAAGTTCATTGCAAAGTGCCTGAGAGAATAAGCTTCGAAAAAATTATCCAAAGGGGAAGAAGAGAAACAAAGCCCAAAGGAAATGAATAGGATAGAAAATCTGAAGGAAACAAACCCAAGAAGAAGAAGCCATGGATAAATTGTCTGAAGAAAAAATGCCTGACTCAAAAGCTTGAAGAGAAAAACCCAAAAGAGATAAGCCTATGGAAATAAACTGGGACATAAGCAGATAAAAGGTCGAAAGAAATAGCCCAGGGAAATACATATAACAATAAAGAGCCTGAGACTAAGAGACCAATGGCCATTCAATAAGTTGACATGGAATTTCTTGCATGATTATCCATCTTCAAGAGCTTGTCATGTAAAAGGGAGTAAGTTGGAGTTGACTAGTCTTGCACTTGGGTTGACTAGTTGACAAGTCATGCTTCTTAGTTTTCATGCAATTTGAGCCTTTCAAGCATTTCTAGCTTAGCTTCAAGTCAGTTCAAGCTTGATTTTAGACATCTAAGTTGGCATCAATTTCATGCATGGAGTAGATTAGTCCAAGATGGGCCCACTATCCTTTTCCAATGCCAAAGAGTTTTTCATGCAAAGCATAAGGCAAAGGGATTTTATTTTTAGATCTTTGGACAACTCAAGTTAGACTTGGATGATGTGGGAGTTAATCTACTATTCTATTTTTAGTGCCAATATCTTGGATTTTGGTGTTTTTTCTATATAAGTTGGATTTTCCAACCATTTTGATATCAATCCCTCTTTTGGCAAGATCAAACTCTACCAAAATTTGAGTTTTATAATATTTTTTAGATAAATAGAAGGACTATTTTAAATTCCATGATGCTGGTATAGTTTATTTATGTCAGTGATTTGCATATGTGATATAATTTTCTTCCTTATCAAGTCTTGATTCTTACCTAGCAGTATAGTTGATTAGTTTATGCAGGTCATGTTCTATGTTTGATGTCTTTTGGCTAGGTTCATAGTGGATATAAGTGGCTGGTTAGTGCCTTAAATCAGGACTATCCCATCATTTCCCTAAAGATTTGATCACTAGATAGAATCTTTTCATGAAATATTGATGCATAAGAGTCAATTAGAATTGAAAGTTTAGTCTTTTTCTTGTCTAATCAGTGTTTTTAGGAGCTCAAATGGAGTGGATGAACCAAAATTCAAGTGTATCACCATCATTAGATAGAATTTTTTCCTTCAATTTTATTTCTTCCCTTTTCTTGGTAGTTTGTAGTGTAGATTAGAGATCCTAATTGATACACCAAAGGGAGCTAGCCCTTAGAATATAGAGATTCAATCCACTAATTAGGTCACCCATAGCCTAAGATTGTTTCCATGTTTTAGTAGACTGTGAAGGTCTGAAACTACCTTCACAAGGTTGTGATTATAATTGACAACAATTTTTGGCATGCCTAGTGGGATATTAAAGAATTTATTTGCATATCTGAGGAGAAGCATTTACAATAGAGGAAAATATATATCTTCATCACAAGCTAAATATTCTTTAGGTTGTCGAGTTCATAGCATCATTCATACAATTATTTCATTCCAAAGGTTACTACAAAGTTTATAAGCAAAGGTATTCCTTTTGAATTCATTGAGTTGCCTTCTACATCTTATAAAATATCAAGTTTTAATAGGACAAAACCATATCCTCAGAAATAGTATTTGTCTCCTAGTTATCCTACTGTTCTAATCACTACAATCCCCACTATCTAAATGGCTATCAAAAACCAGGTGTTTGTTCCATTTAATAGAGGTAGCCCACTGAATTTGGTCTAGTTTGATGACATTCTTATATCTACCCTCAAGAGTATCCCATTCTTATCAGGAGAAAATCAAACAACCCCTTTTGAGCATATCTAAGATGTAGCTAATCTCTGCTCAGTCCATAATGTTGTTGAGGATAATGTTACTATTAGATTGATGGCTACCTCCTTCAAAGGAAAATCATTGTAATGGTATATAAATATGACACTAAATTCCATTTCTACCTAGGATGAATTGGGTACAACCTTAGTCAAACAATTTGAAGATAAAACTGATCACCTCTCTTTAGTTGAATAGTTAACTACCATATCAAGAGCTCCTCATGAGTTCATGTCTGATTTTAACCTCAGATTCCAAAAAACATGGACTAGGATACCTATGTTGATTAGGCCATCTCCTAATATTCATTATTGTACTATTTAAAATACCTTAACTCTGACATTAGTGTGATGATATAGCCAATGGGTGGTACTACCTTACCAGATGCTTATGAGGTTGCAATAAGAGAAGAAAATAATTTAATACAAGCTGGTAAGCTTTCACCATGACCTCTAATGCCTATATTCCCAAAATTTAATTCTATACCATCCCCTCAAGTCCCTCAAGTTCCTCAAATTCTATCCTTGGTGCCTATTCCATCACTTTAAGCTCCAATTATAGCCCCTACTAGTCAAGCTAGTGAGATAAGAGAGTTGAAAATCTTGTTTTAATCCTTTGGGAATGAATTAATGTACCTCAAGAGGTAAAAATTTTAGGCTAATAAGCCCTACCAATAACAAAATCAGACCACCTATCATCCCTTCAATGATCAAAGGCCTCCTTATCAAGGTTTTAGGGAGAATAGGTTACCTTACCAAACACAAAGAGCCATAACTCCTACTAAGCCATATACTAACCTTGATGCTAATGCTCCTTACACTTAAAAATCCATTATTCGCACCCCACCTCAAAATAAATTGGTACAAGATTTAGGTTGGCATCCCTTAAATCTCAATGATGCTCAATACCAAGCCCTTGTATCATAAAACATCACCATACCACAAATGATATAAGAAGAATTTTATTTTCAAAGAGGTCAGTACCAAGATTCAAGTTTGGAATCAAAAAGAGAGACTCAAGAAGTTTAAGGTTATCCTGATGCTATTAATGTAAATTGGCAAGTGGATGATCATGTTGCTTTTACTTAGGGTGTTGAAACTAACAATTCAAGTGGTTAGGTTGTAGTTGTAAATAGAGCTAAAAGAAGAGTCATTGATGAGATGAAAGAGCTGACAAAGGATTCAAATAATCCTAATGTTGTTTTTAAGAGTACAAAGGAATAATTTTATGCCCCTACAACTCAAAAAAAATAGAATATAGAGGTTAGTAAAGTCCATCAACTATCTCTAGTTCGTGAACAACCAGTGCTTTAGAAAGTGCAACCAAAGGTTAGTGGATCTCAGTTCAGTATTTTAGATCAAATGAAGAAGTATAATATCAAAATTATCATGTGGGATTATCTTTCCATCCCATGACAAAATGATATACTCATCCAAGAGCTTTCAGCTCTCAAATTGGCTCCATTGTTGATTGAGAAGGAAGGTGTTGTTTTAACTATTTAGATCAGCCAACTAAGCAACAAGTACAAAAAGTAAATAGGATGGAAAAGGTGGATAGATTTAAGGTAAAACCAAATAAAAATCCTCATTTTTACCTTTATTTAATAGTTGGTGATACTTTAGTTCATAACTATATGATGGACAGTGGAGCTAGTAGTATAGTCATGCCTAAACAAATTGTAGACAAGCTTGGCCTTGTTTATGAGCCAAACACTAAAGGAGTATTGTATTTGGATAGGTCACCAAAAAATATAGTAGGCATCATTAGATATCTTAAATTGACATCACATTCTTGTTTCAATGTTACCATTCAACATGATGTTATTGTGGTAGACTTGCCTTCTTACTTTGCTATGTGCCTTTCAAGGGACTTCACCTCAAAGATTGGGGGATATTTGTTAGCTGATCAGACTTATTTTTTGTTTATAACTAGGTATGGAACCAAGGTATTGATTCATTATGAACCTATTACATTTTTTTATATGGAGCCATATATGCCAAGTATTGTGAATACTAACTATATCATCTCAGATGAGGTACTAAAAACTAGTGAAGTAGAAAATGGATCACCTTTGGATGGAGTTCAATATTTATTTCTTGATGAGTGGGATTATAATTTGCATGAGCATGATCCTTATAATCTGATTGAATAATAAGCACTTGGTGTGTATTGCCTTCATGAAAATTAGACACCAATTCTAGCCATGGTTAAGGGTGATGAATCTAGTGAAGGTTTGTGGCAATTGTACTTTGATAGATCAAGGAATAAACATGGTACCAGAGCTGGAATGATGTTTGTTTCTCCAAAAAATAAAAGGTATTTCTCTTTTATTAATTTTTAGTTTGGTTTTTCAAATAATGTTTTAGAGTATGAGGCACTAGTTCATGGTTTGCAGTGGGCCAGGAAGATGAAATTCAATTCCTTGCAAGTTTTTGGTGATAGTGAACTTATAGTTCATCAAGTAAGAGGTTTAAATGTATGTAATTTTTTTTTGCTTAAATCTTAAAATCATATAATAAGGGACTTACTTGAATATTTTTAAGCTTTTAAAATTTAGGCAATACCAAGAGATAAGAATAAACATGCAGATAGGTTGGCTGCCATTAGGGCACAATTAGGTATCCCAAATGATGTGAAAAGTGAGAAAATTTAGTCACATATAAAGGTGGTTGTAAGGCCTTATGTTCCAAATAATCATGAGAATTAGTAGGTGTTTGAAGATGACAATCAAATTATGAAATTCTTGAAAGAAGAGGCTGAGTTTTCTTCAAGAAACCAATCAAAGTCTTCACAGTAATATGGTGATCAGATTGTGCAAATAAAAACAAATAAGTTTCCCAAGGGATTGGTAAAACTTGAGAACATTTTTAGTGGTGATGATGAGTTAAGAAAGGAAATTCATCCTTATCAACAAAATAAGATCATTATGCCAATGTAGAGATTACAACTGGTAAGATTTTGAAGTTGGGTAAGGTATGCACTCCTTCACATAAAAAATTTTCATTAAGCTATGTAAAAGTGTTGCTAATATATCTACATGGAAGTATAGTGATCTCAAGGGATTTGATCCAATTTTGTCTCAACACACCATAGAGTTAAAGTAGGAGACTAAACTAGTGAGACAAACACAAAGGCCCATCAATCCTAAGCTTGAGCCTTTGATGAGAGCTAAGGTTCATAAGTTCATAGAGTTAGCTATTATATTTCCAATCAAGCACTCAACCTAGGTGGTAAACTTTGTTCTATTAAGAAAGAAGAATGGTGAGATTTGATTGTGTATTGACTTCTATAATTTGAATAGGTCTTCACTTAAAGATCACTATCCATTGACATCAATGAAACAAATTTCATATTTAGTTACAAGTTCAGAGAGGTTTTCTTTATTGGATGGATATAGTGGCTAAAATTAGATTTTGGTTAAAGAGGAGGACCAATTCAAGACAACCTTCACAACCAAGTGGGGGACATTTGCATATAGAAAGATGCCATTTAGTTTGTCTAATGTTGGAGAAAC
The DNA here is from genome assembly GCA_037957365.1 of Torreya grandis. Lineage (NCBI taxonomy): Eukaryota > Viridiplantae > Streptophyta > Pinopsida > Cupressales > Taxaceae > Torreya > Torreya grandis. Next base: position 607,363 of record JARHVA010000021.1, on the reverse strand, counting down.
CTTTTAGAGAGCCATAGATATGGAATTCTAAGGCATTCTTAACAAGTTTTTACTTGTTTATTTGGATGATATAATAGTATTTTCAAAGAGTGTAGAGGATCACATGGTTCATCTTAAGCAAGTGTTTGAAAGGTGTAGGAAATTTGGGGTATCTCTAAATCCCAAGAAATGTGTCTTCTCAGTTCATAAAGGTAAGATTCTTGGACATGTTATTTCAAATAATGACTTAAGCATAGATTCTAAAAGGGTAGACTCTATTATTGCACTTTACTTGCCTAAGCACAAAAAGGCTATGCAAATCTTCTTTGGGAAAATCAACTTCATAAGGAGATACATTTTAGATTTTGCCATTTTAGTTACGCCACTTATAGCCATGTTAAAGAAGAATCAGAATTTCACCTAATACAAAGAAGGAATAAAGAGTTTTGAGGATATTAAGAAGGCCATAGCTAGCACTCCTACACTTATAAATCTAGATTTCATTTTGTAAACTTATGCTAATGTGGAGACCATTTCATGAATTCTTATGCAACAAAATCATTAGGCTTTGGAGTAGCCAATATCCTTATTTAGTCAAGGATTGGAAGGATATGAAATAAGGCCCTCTTTTATTGAAGAACATGTAATTTTAGTTATAAGGTCTCTTGAAATTTTTAGATACTTGTTGTCTAACAATAAGATACACCTAATGGTTCCCCATCCAAGCATCAAGGAGTTCCTTTTGAACAAAGATATAAATGAGAAGAGAGCTAGTTGGATAACCAAGGTAATGGAGTATGATGTGGAAATCAAGGTCACAAAGTTGATTAGTGGCAAAATACTTTGTGAGCATCTAGCACAAGACTTGCAAGAGGCTAATGAGGTTGTCTTGGTGTCTAATGATGAAGAGGTTACAACTAGTCATACCTCACCTTCCAACTGGTTTCCTAACTTAGTAATCTATCTCCAAGATGGTATTTATCCCTCTCATCTCAGTGCTTAAAAAATAAGATATTTTAGATTGCAATCAATTCTATTTTTTCTTGTTGATGGTGTGTTGTTCAAGAAGGACATCAATGGAATGTTGCTAAGATGTATAGAGCCAAGCCAAACCCAAAAATTACTTGAGGAATTCCTTGATGGACATGGTAGAGTAAATTTATCCATAAGGAATACATCCCTTAAGATCATAAGAGGTGGGTACTATTGGCCTAATACATTTGGTGATTGCCATACTTGGGTTAGAAAGTGCAAACAGTGTGTTATGTTTGTAGGAAAAGTGAAACCTTCAACCAATTGCGGTGGATCATCCCTTTGTCCAATGGGGATTGGAATTTATTGGTTTCATAAATCCTCTCTCAAGTTTAGGACATAAATGGATTCTAACTGCTACTTATTACTTCACACATTGGATGGAGGTAGTGGCATTAAAAGAAGAAAATGAAACCAATGTTCTAGATTTCTATGAAGGTTTGTTTACTAGGTTTGGAGTTCTTTCAACTATTATTTTTGATAATGCAATGGATTTTGTGGGAACCAGGATCAACCAATGGGCTATCCAAAATGGAATTTATCTTACTTCATCAAACTATTATCCACAAGGCAATAGCCTTATTGAATCTATGGATAAGAACCTATTAAAGATCATAAGGACTATTGAAGACAATCAAAGGTCATGGCATCTCAAGTTAAAGTTATCTCTATGGGCTGATAGGATCACCTACAAAAGATCAATAGCTAACTCTCCATACAAGATGGTATATGGTAAGGAAGCAAGGTTACCCATTTCTCTTGAGTTTCCTGCTTTAGAACTAATGCATCAACTTGAGCAATTAGAGAATGAGCCTATGGAGATAAAGTATGTTAAGCTTATAGAGTTAGAAGAGACAAAAAATTAGTCCATGATAATGATGAAAATTCATCAAGCACAAGTGAAGAGAACTTTTGACAAAGGAGCTTCTTCATGAAGTTTCAAAGGAGGAGATTTGGTCCTCAAGTGGGATGAGGATCAAACTAAGCCAAGAAGGCACACAAAGTTTGATTCCCTTTGGAGTGGCCCATACATAATCTCTAGTTAAAAATCCCATAATGCCTTCCAGCTTACAAAGATGGATGGTGATGAGATTCCAATCCCAATAAATGGGATACATTTAAAATATTTATATTGAAGAGAAAAGTTTCTTATATATAGTTTGTTTGCTTTCCTCCAAGTTTTGTTAAATCACATTAGTTTAATTCTATTTTTTCCCAAATAAGTGCTTATTTGCACATTTTCTTTATTTAGTTAGTTTTCATATTTTGTGTGTTCCCCTTCTTATTTTGGAGGATGAAGGTTATCTCAAGTTGGGTCAAAAGAGAATTTGCAATCATGGATCAGATTTGTCATTACTTTGTAAGTCTAAGAAAATGTAAATGGATTGGTTCTTAAGCATAGTAGGCATGCTTTCTAGCAGAATCACCAAAATGTTGACAAATTTGACCCCACAGGTTAAATTTCCACCCTTATTATTTGAAGTTTTTTATTGCCAACTTTCTTTTGTTCACAAGTAAAAGACTTTGGGTTTTGTCCAGATATCATAATTGTTTCAATTTTTTTTTTGAAATAACTTCTCCGAAGACCCTTGTAACTTTTTGGAGAGGGTCTTTTCCAAGTACCAAAAGATAATTCTAGCTTTCTAAAGGGTTCCTTTTATTTGGAAAAGTCCATTTCAGTCTTCCTAAAGGACACCTACACTTTTTTGAAGGACTTTGACATCTTCCCAAAGGGTACTCAACAAAGGGGCAATTTTCATTTTTTTAAGAAGTGGACCAAGCAATGTTCCAAAAGGGCACTTCAATTACTTTGAGGGACACTTTCAACGTCTCCAAAGGGAACTTCTTAGAAAAGGTCCATTTCATTTTTTATGAAGGGTTCCTTCCCTTTGGAAAATGTCATTTACAGAAAAGCCAAAGGGTATTATGTGCCGAAGGGTCACTTTCAATAATTCTGAAGGGTAATTTCCTTTTAAGAAGACCATTTTTTTTTTTTAAATGACTTTTTTACAAAGTCCGAAGGGTTCATTGACAAAATCCGAAGGGTTATTTTCAAAGGTGTTGAAAGACCAGTTAATTTGCAAAAGCAAAGTGGACCATTTCAAAAAGTTTGAAAGAATTCTATCAGACAAAAAGTCTGAAAGAATTCTTTCAGACAAGTTACCCATAGGGAAGGATAGAAGGAAAAGGATGTAGACAATTTGTTTGAAAGAAAAAGGCCAGAAAGAAAAATCTGAAGGGAAAGAGATAGACAAAATTTTGAAAGAATTCTTTCAGAAAAATTGTTCGAAAGAATTCTTTTGGAAGATTTACTCATGGAATTGTTCAAGACATCAATTCCTTCAAAATTTTTGTCTGAAGGAATTGTTCAAGGCAAATGGAAATAATCAAGCAAAGAGAGAGACAAACATTTTAAGGAATACCTTTAGACAAATTGTTTGAAATAATTCCTTTGGAAAACTTACTAGCAAAAAGTTCATTTCAAAGTGCCTGAGAGAATAAGCTTCAAAAAATTTGTCCGAAGGGGAAAAAGAGAAACAAAGCCCAGAGGAAATGAACAAGATAGAAAATCCAAAGGAAATAGACCTAGGAAGAAGAATCCATGAATAGATTGTCTGAATAATAAATGACTAACTCAAAATCTTGAAGAGAAAACCTTGAAAGAGATAAGCCCATGGAAATAAAATGGGATATAAGCAGACAAAAGGCTGAAAGAAATAGCCCAAGGAAACACATGTAAAAACAAAGAGCCCAAGAAAAAGAGACCAATGGCTATTGAAGGATTTGACATGGAATTTATTTCATGCTTCTCCATCTTCAAGATCTTTTCATGTAAAAGGAAGTAAGTTGGAGTTGACTAGTCTTGCACTTGGGTTGACTCGTTGACAAGTCATGCTTCTCCTTAGTTTCCATGTAATCTGAGCCTTTGAAGCACTTCTATCTCAAATTCAAATTGGTTCAAGATTTATTTTAGACATCCAAGTTGGCATGGATTTCATGCAAAAGATACAATTGAGAACAAAGATTAAAAACTTGTAACTATGGTAAAACACATTATAGAAAAAGAATGATAAGATAGTAATTTTATGAGGAAGGCTAGGTCCTATCCATGGTCTTACAATACAATTCATAAAAGAGAAACCCATGAGGGTGCCAAAAAGCATTGAAAACATAAATGAGAAAAAAACAAAGATGGTATTTTGTGAGGAAGGCCATATCCTATCAATGGTCTTACAATGTAACTCACAAAAGATAAATCCAAGGGATGACAAAAAGTATGCAAAAAGAGTATGAAAATAAAGAAGACTATGGTACATCATGAGGAGGACTGGGTCTTATCTATGATTTTACAATGCAACTCATGAGAGAAAGGGGGAACCAAGAGATCAAAAAGGAAGGACTAAAGGTTTGTGATAAGAGAGAATTGCTGTAGAGGGAGAGACCCATGTAAGTAACCTACAGAAAATGTTAGATAGATGTAGATAGAAAGAATGAAAAGAATAAAATGTTTAAGCAAAATACTTCTTAAGTCATTATGCATTGGTGGGATATTTGAAAACATGGCCTTCATTGGTTTGAAGGTGGTAAGTGCTTAGACCAAGAATATATTTGACTAAATAGGGACCCCACTAATTTTGGGCATACTTACCTTCTTTATCATGGGTTTAGTATGACAAGATCACTAACATTAAATTTGCAAATTTTAACACATTTGTTATCTTGTTTGGTGATATGATCCTTGTATTGGCAATTATGTTATAAAGCCAAAATATGATGTTCATCAAAGATATCAAGAGCATGAAGGTGAGCTTAACATAATTATTCATTAGGAATGATACTATGAAGAGATATATGAAGAGAGGGAAGCTCAACTTCCAAGGGAAGAACTGACTCAAAACCATATACTAGAGAGAATGGCATTGCCCCAGTGGTAGTACGTATGCTAGCCCGATATGCCAAAATAGCAAGGTAAAGATGAATGTGCCAATCCATGCAGGTTTCATGAATTATCTTTTGGAGAATTTTATTAGTAACCTTAGCTTGGCCATTACATTATGGATCATAAGGAATGGAAAATTTGTGATTGAACTTGAATTTATCACAAAGCTATTTGACATGTTTATTTTTGAAGTTACCACCATTATAAAAAATGATAGTATGGGGAACACCAAAGCAAAAAATTATTTGATTAAGAATAAATTTATAAATTGTAGGACTAGTGACATTAACAAGGGGCATGGATTCAACCCATTTGGTAAAATATTCGGTAGTGGTGATGATAAAAACATGCCCATCTTGGGACTGAGGTAGTTTGTCAATGAGATCAAATCCTCATGTGGAAAATGGCCAAGGACATTTGATAGTTTTAATTTTGACTAGAGGTGAATGAATTAGATCATCATGAAGTTGGTAAAGAGTACACTCATTAGAAAATTTGATTACATAATTTTCAAGAGTAGGCCAAAAGTATCCCATATTTAGGCGTTTGTGGGTTGTAGCATGTCTGCTACATTAGCCACTGCAAATGCCCCCATGTGCTTATTCAAGAAGAGGAGGGACCTCATCTTGCATAACACAAAAAAGTAAGGTACCTTTAGCATTATGATAATAAAACATGTTATATTTAAAAAATACATATTTAAAAGCTTATTTATGAATACATGTTTTTCACAAGAATCTAAGTTAGGAGGATAAGTTTGGTGTTCTAAGTATTGAATAATGTCTTGATGCCATGGGATTTATCGAATGGTAATAGCCTTGATGTGGTAGCTAAGCAAATATGGTGGTTGAGTAGATGATGAATATTTTCTTATTTGTATAAGAAAATTAGGATTGGAAAAAACTTGGTGGGGATGAAAGAGAGAAGCTAAAGAAGTGAGGGAATCAACAATGGAATTTTGATCTCTAGGAATAGACTCAATAGTGAGAGATATGAAGTCCTTAACAAGAGTGGTTGAAATTTGATGATCGGTAATGAGATTCTCACTTTTGCATTGATAATCACCATTGACTTGGTAATAAATAAGCTAAGAATCACCCAAAACATGTAGGTATTGAATGTCTAAGTCAAGGGTAACTCTCATGCCTAAGATTAGATCATCATACTCAAATATATTGTTGGTGACATAAACGGTGAAATGAAAAGCTAAAGGAATGATCTTGCCAAGAGAACTTGTGAGAATACAACATGCCCCAACTCCTTGAAGGCATTTAGCACCATCAAAGTAAAGGGTCCAAGTATCCTCATACAAGTTGACATTAATTTTAGGAAGCTCTTTGATAACTAATTTAGGTTTAGTAATATTGGAAGGAATAGAGGATTCATCAAGATTATTTTCTTCAAGATCAATGGTAAAGTTATAAAAATAATCTTTGAGATAAATAACTTGATTAAGACCTTCAATATAGAGGATATTATCATCTGAAAGACTATCTTAAAGGGGAGAAGTAGTTGGAATAAGAGCTATGGAAAGTTCATCAGTTATGACTTACCCTTTGATATCTTTTTGAGTGATGATGCGAAGATCAAATTCTATAAGGAGGACCATCCATTTTCCAATTCTATCTCCAAGAAGAAAAGATTTAGAGAAGTGATAAAGGGGGTTAGAATGAATGATGACATAAGTAGTCTGGTAAAGAATGTAATGGTGAAGATTTTTAGCTATGCAATAGATGGAAAGGTAATCACATTCAATTTTGGTATAATATGTTTCATAATCAATGAGGCCTCAACTAATGTAGTAGATATCATACTCTCTTCTAGTTCTATCTTGTTGGGCAAGCATTTTCACACCTGATATAGGTGTGGAAGAAGTATAAAGGATTAAGGGTCAATCATTGAAAGTAGGATGAAGTGTAGGTGGGTGAAGAAATGACTCTTTCATGTTATCAAATTATTTTTGACAAGTATTAATCCATTCTATAGCTATGCCTTTCTTGAGAAGAGAATTGATAGAGTGGATACGATAAGCCATTTTGGGGATAAATCATCGAATTGCCCCAAGTTTGCCTAAATATGTATGAATGTCAAGAATGGAATGAGGAATGGGCATGCTGAAAATAACACTAATCTTAGTGGGGTCAAAATTGATGCCATGGAGAGAGACTAAGAATCTTAGAAATTTTTTATATGTGACACCAAAGACACATTTCTAAGGATTGAGTCTAACCCAATATTTAAGAAGATGGTCAAAGATGATAGCAAGATCTGATAGGTGAGTCATATGAATTTTATATTTATAAATGAGATCATCCACATAGGTTTCAATATTTTTTTGGATAATATCATGAAAAATATGGGTCATTTCTCACTGGTAAGTGGCTCCAGCATTTTTAAGCCCAAATTTTTTTTGACTTAGCAATAGGTACCCCATTCCATGGTGACAGTGGTCTTATAATGGTCCTCGAGGTAATGTGAATTTGATTATATCCAAAGAATCCATTCATATGAGATAACATTTCATAAATAGCTATGGAATCAATATAAGTTGTCCCTAGGATAAGTGAGAATAAGATTGTGAAAATCAATACAAATGCAAATAACTAGACTAACCATTTTTTAAATGGGAACAATATTAGAAACCCAATCAGAATAGTCCAATGGTTTAATAAATTTAGAATTGAGTAATTTGATGATTTCCTTATGACATAAGGTAAAAACCTCAGGTGGATATTTACTTTTATTTAGATGCACATGCTTAGCATTAGGATAAGTAATGATATTATGCACCACAATGCTAGGGTTAATACCAAGCATGTCCTTTAGGACCAAGTAAAAACCTCATGATACTTATCAAAGAATAAGCTAAACTTATCATTTTCAATAGGTGAGAGTTCATGAGAAACTGTAATTGGTCGAGGACAAGATGGAATACTATATTTAATGTGAGTGGTTTCTTTGATAAACTACATTGCCATCTTGAAAGTGATATGGTGCATTAGGTAAAGAAGAGATTGGATTAACTTTGGGATAAATTCTAGTAATGAAGTTATTGAAACAAGGGGTTTTAGTTTTAAAATTCCCAAGTTTATGATGTTTCCAAGGAAGTTGAGGTTCTCAAGTATAAAGTATGTCAAGAATAGCTTTGTCACAAGGCAAGGTGGGGAGATGACCATAATACTCAACATCTACTTCAAGATCTAGAATTTGATTACCATAGCAATCATACTCAACATGTATCTGATAGACATCGATTACCTTGGAATCAAGTGTAATATCAGGAGTAGGAGATGGATTAGAAGGGATTGGAGTGTTGGTGTTTTTGGTGATTAGAGAAGGATCAAATGCAATGATTGGATCTAGAGGTGGTAGAGGAGACATTGGAATTTTTGGAGATTTGAAAGGCATAATTTTCTCTACCACATAAGGGGTATTAATAAGAAGAGAATTTATAAGAGGCACATGACCCTCGAGCTATAAATTTGGATCCATAAAAATGGTACGGACATCCATATTAAAATCATGAATTTGATCTAAGATTTTCTAATAATGCTAGACATCTAAGTCTCAAGATTGAGCTTGAGCCATTATGTAATTATCATCATATGTTGGAGAAATTGTACATGCTTGAGAGTTAGGTAGAGTTTCAGAAGGTGAAATCCTAATATTACTAAATGCATGAGGAGACATGATGAGAGGATCTTAAAATAATTTGGCCACTCCAAAATCATTGAAAGTGAAGGCATATTCTGGTAAAGAAGGCTTTTGATCATTGCATGGAGGGGGAAAGTTTGAAATCTCATCAATAAGAAGAATAATACGATCCCTAGGTAATAACAAAGGAAGAAGCCACTATGTAATATAGGGAGGTAACTTGGTAGTATTACAAGTATGTTGCAAATCATTGGTTCATCATCATTGAAATCTATAAGAGTAACTTGTAAACCAGGATTCATGTTGATGAACGTAAAGGAGCACTATTTATCTTAAGAATGGTATGAATACAATACTGAGATTTAGGGTTAGGAAGTTGAATACTCCATGGGTTGGGATCAACTTCATGCTTATATCATTTTCCATTATGTAAGAATTTATGCAGTGGCTACTAGAAGAAGCAATGTCCCTTATTTGATGAGTCCATGGATGACCAAGGAGTATATTATAAGATAATGGTAGATCAAGGACCATAAGCTTAGTTTGAATGGTCTTAGGTCCAATGGTTAATAAAAGCCAAGTACAACCAAGTGGCTTTTTATCTATTTTATAAAAACCATGAAAGGTAAAATGAGTTTGATTGAGATGATCCTTGTTATAACCAAATTCTTGGATAAGCCATAAAGATGCCACATTAATACCAGAGTGTTCATCAACTATAAATTTATAGATAATGGTAGTATTAATGGCTAATTTAATAAAAAGTGGTGGATCATCAACACAAAAAAGAACTTCATCATTGATCATGTCCTTTTCAAGAAATTCAATAGAAGGCTTGGAAAAAGGACACATAGTTTCAATGGTATTGACATTGGTAGGTTAAGAATTGATAGAAGGTGGTTATTCATCTATGGAGGATGGATCTTCAATTTCTTGGAGTTTTTGAATAAGTAACTTGCGATGATAGGATGAAGTATGAACCAACTCCATAAGTGGAATCTTAAAAGGCATAGAGTTGAGTTCTTAAAGAAAGTTCCATTAATATTTAGAAGAACTAGCATGAGGTTTAGGAGGTAAAGTAGATTTTGAAGGAGTATAGGTGGTTGGAGGTTCATAAGGAGGAAGTGATTCCTCATGGTATTTTTAAGGTAGATTAGAAGTGGTAATATCCTTGAGAATTTGTTCTTCTAAAGATGGTTTTTTAGGTTTGGTAATGGGATCGTCTTTACGATGATAATTGACCTTGGTAGTGTTAACATATTGAGAATTATTATAATATTGACCATAATCAACATCAATGGCATAAACATCCTTGGTATTTGGTTGATTATTTGAAAAATATTTTTGGTTATTTGAGGTAGAAGCTTTAAAAGCTTGTCATTTTTGTGAAGTAGCGGTGTACTCTTGATGATGAAGGTTGATCATGGATTCATGATTAAATGAATCACCAAGCATATTGAGATAAAAAAATTAGTGAGACCTCTACAAGATTCATGGGAGCTACCAATGTCAACATGGAACCAACAAAAATGATTAGGGTCATACCACTTAGGAGGATTGTTAGGATAGGTGAAATGTTTAGAGGGTAATAAGAATTGCTTCATTTGATGAACCAAGAGAAGTGTGTGGGAAGATGAAGGGATGTTATCTTTGGAAACTCCTAGTTTTGTTTGTGGAGTATTAATACTGATATCATTGGTATATTTTTAAAAATTTCCTTTTAGAAGTTTAGGATTAGGTTCAAATTACTTCATGAGAAAGTCTTGATAGTTAGCTTGGTCAAGAGATTCATTAAGTGTTTGGGGAGAAAAGGTTCAAACCTTACATTGAAGAGAAGGAATCAAATCATTTATAAAGAGTTTGAATAAATTATCATCAATCATGTTATGGTTGGCTTTGTGGGCCAATGATTTCCATCTTTTGATAAAGTCATGAGTTGATTCAGTGGGAGATTGCTTAGCATTAATGAAGTGGCTAAGATAATTTTTAGGAAGATCATTGTGTTGAAAATCTTTAACTAAGGGATTAACCAAAATTCAAGTTTCCAAATGGAATGTTGGGGTAATTGGTTATACCATTCTAATACATCACCAGTGAAGGTTTTAACTAAGAGTTTAGTTGTACCGAAGGTATTAGTTTGGATCTACTCTTTGTAAAGATGACCAAAGGATTTAAGAAATGAGGTAGGGTCTTTAGTTCCATCATATTTGATTGTTGGAGATATGTTAACAATACCAATGGATATAATAAAGGGGGATAAAGGCTGATTTTGAATATTTTGAAGCATATTATTATTCATTATGGGTTGAGGAATAATATTGCTTGAGGCATCTCTAAGAGGTGGATGAATGTAATTAGCATTAGCTTGAGGATGGATAGTTGATCGTTGATTCTCCATATTAATCAAATGTTATTTAATTTGCATCATTTGATTGGTGTTAGAGTCTTGCATTATGTTCATTTGTTGGATAACTTGGGCAAGAAGTTGAGTTGTATCAAGAGGTGGGTTAGTGTTGGTAAGATCACTCCCAAATTGGTATTTAGGGGAGGGTTATTATTAGATGGATTATTAGTGGGATTATTGATTAAATTTATGTAAATTTCTCCCACATTAATTGTAAGATTTTGAAGATGAGAAGTATCTTGTTAAGTATATAATGGATCAAATCCATCAACATCATTTTTAAGTGTGATTTGTACCATGTTACAAGTGATGGATCAAGGAGAGGAAAAGGTGCCCCAAGAGTGATGGTGCTCTTGGGAAGAAAAGAGAGGGAGAAATGAATATCCCATATAGTATCTAGATGGATTCAAGCTATCCAAGAAGATTTTGATAGGAGACTTCATGATGACTATAGAGAAATGAACAAAATGCTAACAAGCAAAGATAGTAAATTAGATCAACAAATAAGGAAGGTAAAAAATAGTACAAGGTCATCTGAGTCAACCTAGCATAGGAAATAGGGCCTCTAAATAGTATAGGGTTAACTGGGCCAACCTAGCATAACAAATAGAGGTTAAAAAAGTGTACAGGGTCAACCAAGTACAATAGACAAGGAAAATTAGACAGCCTATAACAGACTATGTCGACTAAAATTAATGTGCACTGAGACAAAAATAATTTTAAAAGTATATTAAAAATCAATAATTGAAGGAAAATAAATAATCAATTATATCAATGGGGTTGATCCAATTGAAACACACAACACAAATCCTTGCACTAATGTTGGCTAATGAAAATTTTTATAATACAAAATATAATTGAGCAAAAGGCAAGAAATCAACTTACAAAGTAAAATCTAACTAGATGATCAACCTAAATGTTGTTAGAGTATCAGAGTATAATTTTAAATGTGATAAGAAGTTGGCTATAAGCAAGGAATTAGAAAGTAGTCTAAGGATGGTTTCAAGATATTTAGGCTAAAAGGGATCTGTATTGGCAATGGTATAGGCTTGGTATTGGGGCCTACCCACTCACTTCATGTACCACAGTGATAAGGTTATCAGGTGCTTAGCTAGAATATACCATTAACCATGTGTTTATACTTAGTCAAAAAACCAATTTGACTTTCCCCTTGGTGATTAAATCCAAGTAGGTTGGCCTTGGGTAGATAATTGTTAAAATTCTTATTTAAGATTTTATGATTTACTCATGTGTGCATAAAATAGAAAATAGTGAAACTAAATGGTATATTAAAAACCACCTAGTTATACTATATGAACTATTCTAAGCATGCAAATAATAATAAATGAAAGTGTGAGCTAATTACTAACATATAAGGGTTAATTCCAACTTTGAAACACAATACAATGTCGATTCAATTAATAGTATATGCACATAATATAGAATATATTTGATAGTGTCACCTATGTACTACAAAAGCAAAGGTTTGATAATGAATAGGGTTGACATAGTTGACCTAGTTATCCAAACAACACACAAAATATAGAAGTAGGTTGACAGGGTCGATCTAGTGGACTATATAAGGGCAGTTTTAAAGATTGTAAATTATCAAAAGAAAGATTGTAAGGAAAGAGAGAAAGGATATAAAGGAATCTTGGTGGGTCTAAAGATGTAGAGAAGTGAGATTAATATCAAATAACCTTGTTAAATTCTTAAAAATCCTACCAATAGGGTCGACTAGGTTAACTAAGCTTTGTAGAAGCTTGTTGCTGAGTGCTTGAAAGTATACAGGGTTGGCTGGGTTGACATAGTAGTCTGGACTAGATGCCTGAAAGTATAAAAATTTGTACTGAGTCGAATAGGTCAATATAGTATCCTCTACCTAAAAATTAACCTACACAAAAAATATAGTCATTTGGATGTGATTGTGTGTTAAACCTATGCACATAAGTTAGAACTATGTCAATACAATAAACCCAGTATTGTGAATATATGATAATAAAAATGCTAAAATAAAGAAATAAGTAGAATGTATGTAATATAAAATGCATCATGTCTATAAATTAATCCTAACTTGGAGAATATAGAGCATACCTACACTTCTGATTGAGAATACATTTGTTAAGTAGGAGCATGACCAATATGGGGATCCACTAGACCCAATTAGGGAATCATTTATCACAATACACCATGAGAAGGAGGGTTCCAAAGCCTCTAGTCTAACACAATCATGCAATAACCCTAAGGGGGTCCTAAGTTTTTATATTTCACCTAAACTAATAACAAGTAAAGTAAATATAATCTAGTGCTCACTAAAGCTTGTAACACAACATTAGGGGTTAGTAAACAATAAAAATATGTATAAGAGAATCTCAATTGAGATATATATGAGTAAGACCCTAATACATGGAATATGAAGAGTAATATTATTCAAATCCAATACTTTTGATACTTCTATCTACTAAAGAGATGAGCAAAGTTAGAGAATACGTACATGAATGTGAACCCATTGAGAATCAATCTCTCTCTTGGCCAAAGGGGCTTCACAAGAGGTTGTTGTGTTTTGTAAAGATCACAAAGAAAGGCCAAAACATCTAAGACTTATCCACAAGACTAGATTTTCTAAGTAGAAACCCTAATCTAAGACTCCTCAAATAGAATGGTGGAAGAGCAGATTGTAAAGAAGAACGAGTGAATAATAACTCTTGATTTCATATTAAAATAAGGAAGAAACGATCTTGTATATATAGGCAGATTTGACCTTTGACCCTTTTGAAAATCCCTATCGACAAGGTCAACCTAGTGCAAATTTGGATAATTATTCACTGGGTCCTGAGTTAGGTGGGCCAATATCCAAACTAGTTCCTAAGTGAAAATATCCAAAAACTGTATAGGGTCAACCCAGTTGACTTGGTATAACTGACTGAAAAAAGAGATTAAGGTGAGGATAAGAAGGATGGAAAGTGGGAAAAGAATGGAGGAGTGTGTAACACAGGAGTAATAGATTAGGGAATGGTTTTAGGAGCTAGTTGGATTGGTAATAATGTGGCAATAAGGGACATGAATCTTATGAAACACTAATTGTCTACCCACTCCTTTCCAGGTACACCCCTTAGGGTGTGCACTTAGAGATATTGAGTCTCAACAGGTTCTTATAAGATTTAAAACATCAATATTTGATAAAAGTTGAAAATATTATGTGTATATAGTTAGTGTGTGTTTATTTCCATCATTCTAAATGGTGTAAGTATTGGATACACCATCATGCATATCTCTCTTATCATACTAACATGGTATACCAAGATTAATATGGCACATGTCAATGGGAATCACATCACACAAAATTCTATCCTTATACATCCCAATATATAAATATACATAACATTATTCATTTACTAGGACTTGATGACTATTTTGAATCCAAAAGACTTTGTAATGACTTGGATACTTGTTACTTTCTAATCCTAGCTTATCTACCATCAAGGAAGACACAATATTATCTGTACTACCATTATCAACTATGACTTTACAACATTTACATTTGATCTTACACATGGTCTTGAATAACATCTTCCTCTACAGTGGTTCTCTCTCCTCATGGCTTATCTTCAAAAGTAATCTCCTTATTATAAAACTCTCTCCTATTTTAGGTTCTTCCACACTATTTGCAAAGAATTACACTCTCCTCTTCTTGATGAACCACTTAGTTTCTAGTTTCATTCCAAGAGATGTCACTTTGAATGTCTTTTGAACACTCATATGACCTATGTCGTATAAATTTTTTATACTTGAAGCACTTTATACTAAACCAAATATTTCCTCTTCCTTTACCATATGATCTTCCACCTCTATATCCATAACCACCTCTACTAAATTTACTTAAACTCTCAAAACTACTAACAACTTCTTTGATTTGACTTTTCCATTGATTTCTATTTCCTGAAAATCTTCTTCATTCTTGTTGACCTCTACCTCTATAGCATCTACCACCTCTACCTATATTTTGTTGACTTTGCCTTCCATCAAACTTATCCTCTACCTTTAATGTAGCTTGATAGGCCTCCTCTACTATTCTTGGTGACAAAATACTAATTTCATCTTGAATGTCAAACTTTAGGCCATTGATGTACCTAGTAACCTTCTTTGTATCCTCCTCTATGTGTCCTAATCAGATAATTAGCTTGTAGAATTACTCCATGTAATATTTCACCATCATGTAATTTTTCCTTAGATTTTGCAACCTCCTAAATAAGTGGGTCTGATAGTCCTTAGGCATGAATTTTCCTTTCATCTTGGCCACCATTCTATCCCATGACCTTATCTTCTCTTTTCCCCTTTTTCTTTATTCCTATATGCCATCCCACCATAAGGATGAATGAAACTTCATCATTTTCACTAAAAAATTCACCTTATTTTTCTCATTCACCTTTGCATAATCAAAGTACTTATCCATGTCTATGATCCAATCAACCAACTATTCAACATTGAGACTACCCTCATATATTGACACCTCCATCTTGGGTTTTGATGTCACTCCAAGGGATGATCTTATAAACCTCTCTTCCACTCTACCTTCATCTCCTTCTAATGCTTATTCATGAGTAATCTCATCATCTCCTTTGAGCCAACTCTATAACTTGCAACCTTGCTTGCAAGTTTCTTACCTCAAATACCAATGCATGTACTACCTAAAACATTCTTTGGGCTGCTACTACTCTTCATACTTTGACTTTCATATGTCCTTACTACCTTCCCAAGATCACCTAGATATGATACCAAATATTATAAAGGAAACACTAACAACTCTCACTTATTCCTTGTTCCAATATAACAACTCTTTGATAAAGGTTCTTGAGTTCATATGCTCATTAATGATTCAAACATTCAATGATTATTTAATGGTTTTTATAATCTTTCTTAGGATCTTGATAGTCCTCTTGGTCCACTTATCCAACTTACAAAACCTCTCAACACATCTCTCTTCTCATACACAACTTTTCTCACCTTGGCATACAATCTTGTAGAATTTTTTTACACTTTTTCTCCTTATATGGATAAGTAAAGATAAGTTTTGAAAACCTAATACTATTTCCCAGCACCCTCTATTTTTTTATACTTATCTATGAAGTTTCCTGACCATAATCTACTTGGAATTTACTTATTTTGTCTTTTTCAATTCTCTTTTTAGGCGCAATTAGGCCTCCACTACCCCTGTACACACAAAATTATCTATAATAGTATGTTACCATAATGAACCAACATAAAGCCTCTAAAATTACTTAATATACATTCACACATATCATATTACAAAATTTTAATAATTTTCACTTGTGGGAACTTCATATAAATGAATTTTTGTCTCAAAACCCTAATTCAGGGTTAATATAGTCTGTATGAGCCCAAGAGGAGGAAATTTTACTCATTAACATGTAAATCCACTTTAAATAAAATTTAATGATTAACCTAGGTATATTTCACTCCCATACAACTTGTATAAGCATTGGATCTACACCATAGTGTCTCTATTCAACTAATAACTTATGTTTTTGTTCTAACTATGTGTGCAGTCATAGTTTGGTTTAGGGTTTAAGCACAGTATGTAATGAAGTACTTTTTCAAATGAAAATAAACTATTTAAAAAACTTTAATAAAATTTAAAACTAAATTACCAATCTTTAGAAACATTTCCACAACCTTCCACATTATCTTCCATACTGTAGATGCTTATTCAAACTGTCTTCAATAGGAAACAAGGTATGCAAGTTATAATTTCACAAAGACTTTGAATTCAATTAAAAAAATGTGTGATAACTTTCAAAAAAAATATATAAAACTCACCAAATAAAAAATGAGCCTCAAAGGACATCTTTATTGAATCTTTCTTCCTGAGCATTCAAACATAATCACTCTCCCATGTACAAATGTAGGAAAAAGAGTTTGCAATCACTCTTTTACAAAATTGAGGGACTCCATTCTTGATCTATTAGGCCTTGAACCCTATCATACATTAATGGATCCAAATATCTGAAAAAAATCCAAAAACTTATGAGTTTTGTATCAACTATAACTACTTTAACCACCTTTGGACCTTCCAATGGTTACTAGCAAGCAAGTTTGCACTTTGGCACAAATATCAAGTTGATTTTATGTACATGTGTGAATAAAGACCCATGTATAGACACATTGTGTCTTAAATAAGTCTCACCAACCATTTTAACCTTTTAATACTCCTTCAAATCACTCCTACAACACCTAAACTAGACAAAATTATTTAAAAATTCAAATTATGAAAATTGGTGGGAAAATGCCAATTTGAAAACCTAGCCTACCTAGGCACCCATAGACACTTGAAAAACATTAAAAAAAATTCACTAAGAATCTTAACACCCATTAAAACACCCTAAACATTCTATATGACCATAAAACATTTGATGTAATCAAAATTGCCTAAACAAACATATGCTAAGTAATAATGCTCTTACATCATACTTGCATGGCATATACACATATAATGTGTCTCAAGATGAAGTATATGTAAAAATGTAACCTCTACTCTATAAATATGTATAATATCTATCACAAATCTAAAAAAATATTTTTTAAATATATAAAAATTGGTGTAATGTGTATAGGATTTTGACCCAAGTGTATATCTAAATCATGTAAACTGTAATGAAATTCTATAACTTTTGAGTATTTTATAGGTGTGGAGGGGATGTATTTATGAAATTTCCCCAATAATATTCCCACACCCACTTTTAGGTGATGTAAATATAATCACATAGTTACCTTACCTCAAAAGGATAAGATAACTATATAATCTGTGTATGAATCATGTAACATATAGGAGTAACATTTTTAAGTAGATATATCAATGAAGCTCACAATATGTAATCATAAAAATACCTAATATGCATGATATGGATCATGTAAACATATATAAATTAATAGTAAAATCTCAACAAACAATCAAACACACACACAAGAGCACTTAATATCATGGAAAAGGGTTCTAAGGAGACCACAAACAAGGGGAATATTCAAATGCCACACATTAAATGGAAGACATATTCAAATGTTAAAATAGTATAAGAAATAAACATGAAATGGAATAGGGGATAACAAGAAAGGAATAGATTTAAATATTTTAAAATTAAGATAATAGAAATCAAGAAAAAGATACTCAAGGAATTGACAATGTGAATGAACATAGTATAAGAAACCAACATAAGCATATCATTCTAGTCCCTATATATACATGTTTGTAAAAATGTCATGTAACATAACATATAATTTACATTATGAAAGGTGTAATAATGAGAATATACATGTGTAATCATTAGTATATAATCTCAACATGATAATGGAAATGTGATTATAAAATAATATAACATGTATCAATCATCATCATAAAAAAAATACCCTCAATGTAGTATGCCATGTGTGAAGAGGAAAGGTCAAACATCTATATGTGAAAGTAGCATAGGTTTGGTGTATGATTTTATCAAACTCAAGTATGCTTGGAACATATATATGTATATAAATGTTATGCTATCTACTAACATAAAGTAAACAACACAAATGCCAAGGAACTAGTAAACATGTGAATCTTAAATATTTTTGTATTTTTTTGGAAATTTTGAAAGTTTTAAATTTTTGGGATTTTGAATTTTTTTGAATTTTAATATAAATTTTATAAGCTATCCAATGATCTCAAGATGAGGATGAGAATCTGTGAGGAGTGGTAAATGAATAACATTTCTTGAAAAAAATGTGCCATATATTTGCATAGCTAAATCAAAAAGTGTAGGATGTTATTTTGGTAAGTTTGTACTTGTATTTGTTTTGAATTTAAATATATTTTATTTTACATCTTTTGGTGATGGATATAACCTACATGTACCAGATCCTATAAGTATGAATATATTATGTGTTAAGTTATCAAGTAGATCGAAACAAAGTTTTTTGAACTATTCATTTGAAGATTTATTACCGTCTATATGAGTAGTAGCAGTGTAAGGTGCTTTATTTGAAAAAATGATTGTAATTTCCTCCTTTTAAACCATAATTTGAACTTTTAATTTTTCAAGTCTCTCTTGATTTTTGACCTTATTTATTAAAAATCTTACTTTAAACATTTGATGTGCCCATTGTTATTTTGCAACTTTACCTTTTATAATTGTTCCTTTTCATATTGTTCCTTTTATAATTTATATTTTTCATCTTGATCTTTTTGTAACATTCCTTGATCTAGCTTTACCTTTTGTATCTATTCCTTATCTAATTGTGCCTTTTGAATATTTTCTTTCTCTAATTTTTGCATTTGAAAGTGTTTTAATTATAAAGTATCCTTTGGTACCCATATTTTTTGTTTCGGTACTTGTGATTTAGGAGAGGTACTCATAATGTGAGTGGGTTCCTGGATTTATGTATCTAGTATAGGATCACTACTATCAATAGTACATTTTATTTTTTTCTTCAAAGACAAACAATAATCTATAGGACACCCATGCATTCTATGATATTCACAATAATATTTTGAGTATTTATAGGATGTAGAGGAGGTAGTTGAATCAAAATTTTTGAAGCCTTTATCTTAGGATTTCACTTGGATTCTTCTTATCCTTTGGTTCACTTTTTGAATCACTACTTGTATATGAATCCCCTTTTATCCTCTAATTTTGATCTGAAATCTTGTTGGGCATGACATTTCTAGATGAAGATGAAAGCACATGATCAACACTAGCATATTTTGGATTTTACATATATGTAATCTATTTTTTCAATGATGTGACCTTAGAACTAAAATACCATTTTTTATTTTTTAACTATTCTATTAACGTGCTCATAGTGATGATTCAATCTTTTAGGATTTATAAGGATAAAACCTAGGTAATTCAAATTGAATATATATACACAAACCATCTAGGGGATATGTGGGAGGTGGAGGAGTTTGAGTAAGGATAGGTTAAATAGTATGGATTACCTTACCCATTAGATTAGTGATAACATGGACCTGGTTAAAGGGAAAGTAGCTATCACCCTCATTAGGTAGGGAGGAGGAAGAGTTTCCTCTTTATCCATTTTAAATGTTTTAAATACTAAGATGAGAATATGATAAGATAGACATACAAATTATAGGTAACACTCAAACATGATGAAAATAAGAACTAAATAATTATTGCATTATAAAACCCTAAAAGGCTAAAAACCCTAGAGCAAGCCAAGTTTGCATAAGAAGAGTCAGAGGTCAGGTTCATCAAATGTTTAACCCTTTTTAATATGGATTGGTTTAGGGTTAAAGGGGTATAATAGCCTATAAAAAAGGATGAATAAAAATATTCTATAGTAGGCCAATTAATTCAAAACTCAGATAAATGAATATTTTTAATTAAAATGTTGAGTTGTGATAAATATATAAAGCACACTAAAAATAGTAGTTTGATTTCATAAGCATGAAAAAGAGATAATACTTAGCTTATTTACAAATATTAAAGAATACATGAGAAGTATAGAGATGGAAAATGAAGGAATAAGATCAAGACGCAATCATTAGATTTTGTAAATATTGTTTTTGGAGGCCAAGAAACTTACATTAGCCTTAGGACAGTTCCATTGATGCAAGTGTCCTAATATAAAAACATTATGGTATAAAATATCCATTATATTGTAGAATGACCACCTAGATATTTATGGGTTTTCTATCACCTTTCTAATGGTATATTTTATTCATTCACATATGGTGTTGATGACTGTTTATGGATCAAATCCTAGCTCTCCACATTAAGTCCTTGCACCTTTCCAAAAATGAGTTGGCTTACAATGTTGAGATGATCTCAAGTACCCCTCTATTAGTGAGTGCTACCAACATAACTAATAATCTGAGGAAGGCTGAAGACATATGCAGTTTTCCCCTAAGGGTTGGCTTTGTGTGCACAAAGGTGTAATATTATATATGCAAGGGTATGCAATGATATAGCTTTTAACTTGACAAATACTACTCATTGGCTATTATTTAAATGATTCAAATTTGTAATATAAATTCTCATATGATTGATATGAAAATAGGGAATAGGATGGAAGTAGAACTTAGTTGTGTAATTGATTGATTGAGCTTAAATAAGTACTTGATTGGTATTTGATAGATGAATAATCAGTAGGCTTAGATTTGTATATCCCATCAGAACTCTGTAGTTAAGCACGCTTGGGTCAGGGTAGTACTGGGATGGGTGACCCCCCATTTAAAAAAAAATAATTTCCCTAATTAATAAATGAAGACACCATATTGGAGTTATTGCCAGAATCTGGATAACGCGAATGCAATGGAGACGTGATCACACAAGATGAAGCAAGTGCACACCACATAGATGTAAAGCAATTTAAAATTATACAAGAAGCTAAATTACACAAGACAAAATGGAGAAAACCAAAATCTAATTAACATGAGATGGCCAAAGTGTGGAATACATATAGGAGAGTATGTAAGTAACTCCTCCACAAAAGGTGGACAAGGCACCCCAAGAATAGACTGTAACTCCTCCATGAAAGATGGTGACAAGGTGCTAAGAATAGAGAAGTAACTCCCATCAAGGGAGTTACTTATGACATTCTTATGACACCTATTACACATCTATGACACACACCTCCACATAAGCTAGCCTATCCCATAAATGTAGGAAAACTCCATGTAGCACAAGAAATACAATTTCCCTAATTAATAAATAGGGAAAAATAAGAACCTACACTAATACCCCCCCATAAGCACAACTTAGGTGGGCAGTGTGGAAATATAAAATGGGTCCCGACAACTAGGCCTGATGAGGTACCCATGTACAAATGCAATCTCCCATAAGATAGAGAAAAGGAGAAAACCCATAGGAAAAAACTCCCTCCAAAAGAGAGACATAGAAGAAAGAAGAGGCTAGTGGGCCCCCCAAAGATGATGCTACTGTAGATGTGGACTGCACCCCAAGAAGAGATCGTAGATGAATGAACTTGCTCTTAGAGAAAAGTTTGGTGAAGATGTCTGCAACCTACTCTGAAGACTGGCAAAATATCAAGTCAATGACCAAACTATGAATAAGCTCCTGAATGAAATGCATGTGAATATCTATGTGCTTGGTCCACTGGTGCTAAACTAGATTCCTACAAATCTGAATGGTACTCTATTTGTCACAATAAATGATGGTGGGCTGCCTGATAGAAATGCCAAACTTAGAAAGAATCTTGTAAAGCCAAATAGCCTCAGTAGTTGCATTAATAGTTCCCCTATACTTTGCCTCTGTGGATGATATATCAATAACATTTTGCTTCTTGCTAGACCAATTGATAGGACCAGAACTTAGAGAGAAACTGTAACCAAAAGTGGACTTACGAGTCTGTGAATCACTAGCCCAATCTGAATCCGTATATCCAACCAAGTCAACCTCTATGCCAAATCTATAATGAATCTCGTATCTATGTGAACCTTGTATTTAATACAAGATCCTCTTAGTTGCTTTCCATTGCAGCTCATGAGGTTCTTGCATGAATTTGGAGACAATTTCCACTGTATATGATATGTCAGGCCTAGTGTGAGTCAAGTAGATGAGACTACCAACAAGTTTTTGATACCGATTGGCATCAACCAATGGTGAAGAACAATCAGCCTCAAGCTTGACTCCTGATAGAAAGGGAGTTAGAGATGGCTTGCAATCAGCCATGTGAAATCGAGCCAATAAGTCAAGAGCATACTTAGGCTATGTAAGAGAAATCCCTAAATCTAACTGTGAGATCTCGATGCCAAGGAAGTAGTGCAACAAACCCAAGTCTGTCATGTCAAATCTATCCTGAAGAGATGCCTTCACCACTGCAATAGCTGATGAAGAACTCCTGGTGATCAAAAGGTCATCAACATATAGAACCAAAATCAAGAGCGAATCATCCTACCACAAGAAGTAGACATTGGGATCAGAATGGCACCTAGTGAAACCCGCTGTGAGAAGGAAGGAATCCATCTTGGCATACCAAGTTTGAGGGGCCTATTTGAGGCCATAGATAGATTTATTAAGTTTGCATATTAAGGAAGAATCCTAAACAAATCCTAGCGGTTGCTCCATGTAGATCTCCTCCTCTAGGTCTCCATGAAGAAAGACACTCTTCACATCCATCTGGTGCACATCCCAACCATGTGTTGCAACAATAGCCAAGGTGAGTTAGATAGAATTCATCTTTGCAATGGGTGGAAAGGTCTCTGAGTAGTCAATGCCTGCCACCTGTGAGAAACCCTTGGCAACCAATCACGCCTTGTACTTATCAACTGACCCATCTGCTACAAACTTGGTATGATATATCCACCTACATCAAACCATCTTTCTTCCCTTAGGAAGTGAAGTCAAATCCCAAGTGTGATTTTTGATTAAGGAAGAATATTCTTTCTCCATAGCACTATCCCACTTAGGTACCCCTGATGCCTCTCAAAAATTTTGTGGATCTTAAACTAAAGCAACTAAGGCATATGGATCTCTCTGAAAATCCCCCATAGTACATCTATCATCTGCGGGATCTCTTGCCCAAGTGCCAACACTCTCAAGTGTCTGTCTAGCCCAAAGTGGCCCAGAAGTGGGTGAGTCAGGTGCTAACTCCTCATCCTATGATTGACTAGAGGTGGATGCCTTGACATCACTGTCCTCACTATCTGAACTCAAAGAAGAAGAAGATGTCTTTGGCTCAAGAAACTGTTGTGGCTGATCTAAATCTGATGAGGAATCATCATGAAGAAGTAGATCTAATGAGGGAGAAGAAGTGTCAAGTGTTGAGTCTCTAGGACTCTCTTGAAAGTGGACACTTCTCTCAATGAACAACTCATGAGTGACTATATCTAGAAGGTGATATCCCTTAATACCATCTGGATATCCTACAAAGATGTAAGGCTTGGACTGACATTCCATAACTTTGCATTTCTTCTTTAAAATGCAGGCCATGGCTGGGGATCCAAAAACCCTAAGGTGCTCAACATCAAGTTTATTTTTATGCCAAGCTTCAAAGGGTGTTATCCCTTTCAAAGCTTTGTGAGGAACCTTATTTTGAATGTAGTAAGCACAATTGATGGCTTCAGCCCAGTACTATGGTGCTAAGGATTTGGAGTGAATCATCCAACTACCCATCTCTTTTAAGAACCTATTTTTGCATTCTACAACCCCATTTTGTGAAGGACTGTAAGTGACTATGTGCTGCAAATCAATCCCCTTTGTGGTGCAAAAATGCTCAAACTTGATGCTGACATACTCCCCTCCATTATCAGTTTGAAGAACTTTGATGGATTTCTCACTCTGTTTCTCAACAAGAGCCTTGAAGTCTAGAAACTTTTCAAACACTTCAGACTTTTGTTTGAGAAAATATATTCAAGTGTACCTAGAGAAATCATCAATGAAAGTGAGGATGTACTTGGCCCTTGTGAAATATGGTTTGGGAAAGTGTCTCGATACATCACTATGGACTAACTCCAAAGGTTGTGAAGCCCTCCAAGCTTTACCTTTGTCAAATTTTGCTTTGGGTTGCTTCCTAAAGGAGCACCCATTGCAAAGTCCTTTTGAGAACTGGACACAAGGCAAGCCAATGACCATGTCATGTTTGTAAAGTTGCTCAAGGTAGCGGTAGTTAAGGTGGCCAAACCGCTCATGCCATAATTTGCTAACTCCATCTGAATGAGTCAGCAATGTGAATGCAATGGAGACGTGATCACACAAGATGAAGCAAGTGCACACCACATAGATGCCAAAATTTGAGTTGTTGCCAAAATTTGGATAATGCAAATGTAAATGCACCGAATTGGAGTTGTTGCCAGAATCTGGATAATGAGATGGCCAAGGTGTGGAATACATATAGGAGAGTACATAATTAACTTCTCCATAAAAGGTGGACAAGGCATCCCAATAATAGACTGTAACTCCTCCATGAAAGGTGGTGACAAGGTGCTAAGAATAGAGAAGTAACTCCTATCAAGGGAGTTACTTATGACATTCTTATGACACCTATGACACATCTATGACACACACCTCCACATAAGCTAGCCTATCCTAAAAATGTAGGAAAACTCCATGTAACACAAGAAAAACAATTTCCCTAATTAATAAATAGGGAAAAATAAAAACCTACACTAATACCCCCCATAAGCACAGCTTAGGTGGGCAGTGTGGAAATATAAAATGGGTCTCGACAACTAGCCCTAATGAGGTACCCATGTACAAATGCAATCTCCCATAAGATAGAGAAAAGGAGAAAACCCATAGGAAAAAACTCCCCCCAAAAGAGAGACATAAAAGAAAGAAGAGGCTAGTGCCCCCACCCCCTATGAAGATGATGTTGCTGTAGATGTGGACTGCACCCCAAGAAGAGCTTGTAGATGAATGAACTTGCTCTCAGTGAAAGGTTTAGTGAAGATGTCTGCAACCTATTTTAAAGACTAGAAAAATATCAAGTCAATGACCAGACTATGAATAAGCTCCTAAATGAAATGCATGTGAATCTTTATGTACGTGGTCCACTGGTGCTAAACTGGATTCCTACAAATCTGAATGATACTCTAGTTTTCACAATAAATGATGGTGGACTGCCTGATAGGAATGCCAAAATCAGAAAGAATCCCCTAAAGCCAAATAGCCTCAGTAGTTGCATTAATATCTCCCCTGTACTCTACCTCTATGAATGATATAGCAATATCATTCTGCTTCTTGCTAGACTAATTGATAGGACTAGAACCTAGAGAGAAACTATAATCAAAAGTGGACTTGCAAGTCTGTGAATCACCAACCCAGTCTAAATCTGTATATCCAACCAAGTCAACCTCTATGCCAAATTTGTAATGAATTCTGTATCTATGTGAACCCTATATGTAATGTAAGATCCTCTTAGCTGCTTTCCAATGCAGCTCATGAGGTTCCTGCATGAATCTAGAGACAAGTCCCATTGTATATGATATGTCGGGCCTAGTGTGAGTCTAGTAGCTGAGACTACCAACAAATTGTCGATACCAAGTGGCATCAACCAATGGTGAAGAACAATCAGCCTCAAGCTTGACTCCTGATAGAAAGGGAGTTAGAGATGGCTTGTAATCAGCCATGTGAAACTGAGCTAATAAGTCAAGAGCATACTTAGGCTGTGCAAGAGAAATCCCTGAATCTGATTATGAGATATCGATGCCAAGGAAGTAGTGCAACAAACCCAAGTCTATCATGTCAAATCTATCTTGAAGAGATGCCTTCACCACTACAATAGCTGATGAAGAACTCTTGGTGATCAAAAGGTCATCAACATATAGAACCAAAATCAAGAGCAAATCATCCTGCTGCACGAAGTAAACATTGGGATTTGAATGGCACCTAGTGAAACCCGTTATGAGAAGGAAGGAATCCATCTTGGAATACAAGACCAAGGGGCCTATTTGAGGCCATAGATAGATTTCCTAAGTCTACATACTAAGGAAGAATCTTGAACAAATCCTGGCAGCTGCTCCATGTAGATCTCCTCCTCTAGGTCTTCATGAAGAAAGGCACTCTTCACATCCATCTGGTGTACATCCCAACCATGTGTTATGGCAATAGCCAAGGTGAGTCAGATAGAAGTCATCTTTGCAATGGGTGCAAAGGTCTCTGAGTAGTCAATGCCTGCCACCTGTGAAAAACCCTTGGTGACCAATCGCACCTTGTACTTATCAACCGACCCATCTGTTACAAACTTGGTCTGATATATCCACCTACATCAAACCATCTTTCTTCCCTTAGGAAGTGAAGTCAAATCCCAAATGTGATTTTTGATTAAGGAAGAATATTCTTCCTCCATAACACTATCCCACTCAGGTACCCCTGATGCCTCTCATAAAGTTTGTGGATCCAAAACTGAAGCAAAGAAAGCATGTGGATCTCTCTGAAAATCCCCCCTAGTACGTTTGTCATCTGTGAGATCTCCTGCCCAAGTGTTAGCACTCTCAAGTGTCTGTCTAGCCCAAAGTGGCTCAAAAGTGGGTGAGTCAGGTGTTAACTCCTCATCCTCTAACTGACTAGAGGTGGTGCCTCAACATCACTATCCTTGCTGTCTAAACTCAAAGAAGAAGAAGCTGTCTCTGGCTCAAGAACCTGCTATGATTGATCTGAATCTAATGAGGAATCATCATGAAGAAGTGGATCCAATGAGGGAGAAGAAGTGTCAAGTGTTGAGTCTCTAAGAATCTCCTAAAAGTGGACACTTCTCTCAATGAACAACTCATGAGTGACTAGATCTAGAAGGCGATATCCCTTAATACCATCCAGATAACCTACAAAGATGCAAGGCTTAGACTGTCATTCCATAGCTTTATGTTTCTTCTTTGGAATGCAGGCCATGGTTAGGGATTTGAAAACCTTGAGGTGCTCAACATCAGGTTTCCTTTTATGCCAAGCTTCAAAGGGTGTTATCCCTTTTAAAGCTTTGTGAGGAACCCTATTTTGAATGTAGCAGGCACAATTGATGGCTTAAGCCTAGTACTATGGTGCTAAGGATTTAGGGTGAATCATACAGCTACCCATCTCTTTCAAAAATCTATTTTTTTTTATTTTGCAACCCCATTCTATGAAGGACTGTAAGTGACTGTGTGCTGCAAATCAATCCCCTCTGTGGTGCAAAATTGCTCAAACCTGATGTTGACATACTCCCCTCCATTATTAGTTTGAAGAACCTTGATGGATTTCTCACTCTGTTTCTCAATAAGAGCCTTGAAGTCTAGAAAATTTTCAAACACTTCAGACTTTTGATTGAGAAAATATATCCAAGTGTACCTAGAGAAATCTATTGATGTTTAAAATTGTGCTTGATTCTAATCAACAATAATGGGAATTTTCAAGATGTGGGACTTGCATCTTGAAACAACCTCCAGATTTTAGAGAAGTTGGTCTCTTCTTTATATCAAGTGTGGGGGGAAAAAGGATAGGAACTTAAACAAAAATGCAAATGCAAGAAATCAAATCTAACTATGGTGATGAACCTGAGTGTAATTCTGATCCTTAATCCTAAGCACAGTGCAACTATATGTAAGATTCAATTACATCAAAGAGCAGATTATGGCATGATTAATGTAATAGACAGAAATAATAGAAATAGAGGCTCATAGTTTTAGACTACCTACATAATGATAAGGAAACATCAACAAAGGCACACAACTCTCTCTTCTCATTAATTTTCATTCATATAAAAGGCACAGAAACATGCACAGTTACTAAACTTTACAACTTAAGAAAATAGAATAAAGGCAAATGATGTTTCTAATCATAATTCTAGCAAGTCTAATAATTTTTTCCAAAAATTCTCTTCCTTTCCTCCTTTTTTATAAATGATCCCTGCACTCCTCTTTATAGCCTCGGATGTCTCATTCCATCACCACCTTTCTTGCACAATCCTATTCTGCCTTTAACTCATAGGGGACAAACAGACGACACTTTCAATTTTTGCTAGCCCCAAAAATCTACCCAGTGAATTGCTCCATCTACTGGAATTAACTCCAACTGAGTTTCTCTCTAGATTGATTATGCATTCCCAAATTTACATCCCAAACTGAACTCTAACTGAGCTAGAAGTGTCTATACAGGACCCTCTATTTTGTTGAAATGGAAGAGGACACTTAGTCAATTCCCTGAACATCTTCTTATTTTTTAGGAGATACCAAAGGATGACACTTGGCACTTTTTGCCTGATTTATCGAAGACACGTGGCACTTTCCGCTTTCCTTATATCCTACTCAGGAACGCTCCACCATTGACACCTGTTGCAATTCATTTCTTTGCTACTTAGCAATTTCAAAAAAATAAGACTCGCTGCATTCCTTGTCTGAGCAACTTCTAAAAGGGGGAAGGGTGTATGTGGCAATCTCTACTTGCTCTTTAGCTATGCTTGTAGAAATATTTGAGATGCATGTTAGGCTCTGACGGATGGTGACACTTGGTGACTTGCATTCTTTTGAAATAAAATTTGGGACCCACCATAATCTTTATTCAGTAATGAAACTCGAAGATGATCTCTTAGATGTTGACACGCAGAGGCTTCTATGGATTTTGATAAGATACATGGCATTTTTTGCTGCTCTTACTAAGGGTACATGGTAGCTTTTGCTTCTCTTGGGAATGGAGTAAAAAGGGGCTCAAAAAGTGACACTTGGCAACCTCCGCTTGTCTTTGGTACTTAAACAAAAATGAAACAACACCTTACTGCCTTTCGAAAGGGTGTTTGATCCCTTTGGTTTTTGGGACACTCCTTTGAACCACCTGTTGAACCAAAATTGGTTCAAGGGTTCAAGGGTTCAATGGTTCAACACTATGTGTTGTTTACACATAACCTAAGATCTTGAACCAAAATATTGAACCGAGGCATTGAATGGCTCTATCAAACCAAGGCATTAGATTGACTGTCTCTCAGATGCTGACACATGGTGACTTCTGCATTCTTCTGGAAAAGCAGTCCAGAGCCTTTTGTGATTACCACTTGGCACTTTCCACCTGATCCTAATACTTAGCTTTTTGAAATATTTTGCCAAAAAATAGATGAAATGTGAGTGTCAAAAAGGAACGCAAATGCCAACACATGGTGCATTTCACTGAGTTTTTATTGGATACGTGGCACATTCTGCAGCCCTCTTGAAAGTTATGAAAGGTGCCTTGAATGATGCCACTTGGCTAGTTTCGTATCTTGGAAAGTGACACTTGGTGGCTTCTGCTCAGATTCAACACTTGGGAAACAATGAAACAAAAGAAACAAAAAGGGAAAAGAACCCGTGTTTGGGTGATGCCACTTGGTAGCTTTCATTGCTCTTCGACACTTAGATGGAAAATGAATCAAGCCCATGCTTTGTTTGAAAATTCTACCATCATGACCAAGGTATGCGAGAACAAAATTTGTAGTGCATAACAAAAAATTGGAATGTAATGTAGAGTAAAATTTTACTCTATAGTTACTGATGACTCCCAAGACTTTTGATCATGTTAAAAAAGAAACACGACTCTCGCTAGGTCAAAATTGCAAAATTTTATAGCTTCAACAATGTTGTCTGGTAGGTGGACCACTCATGGTTAGATAACCCTTGCTTGTTCTGAAATTCATTGAAGGATAAATCAAGGTGAATAATATCATTGTGCAATTTTTTTTGCAAAACTTGAACTGTAGCCTTCAACTTGAATTCAAGCTGGGAAACAAGAACCTGAATAACTTCCACTTCTGAGACTGAAAAATCATCTCGTAAGTTTTGAAAAACTATTTGATCATTCTGTTTGGCTAGTAGCAATGGTTCAATTTGATCAACCATTAGCACCATGCTATCATTAGGAAATGGAAAAGGAAGGCCCAAATTGACTAGATCTTTGATATGCTGCTTCATCTCGCTCATGCCTTCTTTCATGATGTCGAGGAGCTCTTTGTAATTGTTGGCTGTAGAATTGCAACTGAGAACCTCGTTGACTCTTTTTACCGTGACCATTATGTCAGTGATTCTTGTGGCTTCCAATGTTGCATCCGTTGCATCATAGAGCTTCTACAATGATGTTTGAGAGTCTATTACTTTGTCAGAGACTGTAGCTAGGGTGTTCTTCATTGAATCTTCCACCTTCTCACACAATTTCTGTGTGTTGAGCAGGAAGGTGAGAGAAGGCCTGAGCTAGATAATCTCTGAGGAGATTATTTTCCACATAGATTCATAGAGCTCCCTTACCAGTTTCATCACTCTGACACTCTTTGGCCTATTAGCAAGCTCTATGGTCAGTTGTGTTGCTCTCTATTGCTCTGCTTAGAATTGGGCTTGAAAATCCACAGTATTGTTTTGTTCACCCTATAGCTTCTGATGTAATTGAGTAACTTGCAACTGATGTTCTTCATATTTTCCTTGCAACGCTGCTTTCTCCCACCTAAGGGTCATCACTGTATCCTTTGCATGTGTTAGCTCTGCCTTTAAGAAATCATTCTAGGCCTGGACTGCCTGGTGAATCTGAAGGGAAATAGCATCTTGCAACTATTTATTTAGACTTTCTATTTCATTATTTTTCTTGTTGATTTCTTCAGTCAAACTATTACAGTTTGCCTTTTTATTGGCCAAATTAGCCTCCATCTTTTATATCCTTCTTGACATTTTCAAGTAGTCTTTTGTGACTACAGAAGTGGATTTAGTTAACAACTCAACTCTATCCTGGGGCCTAAAAAGGGACATATTGATGGCCACTGCATCCATTGAGTAATCCTCAAGCTGCATCTGCTCAGCTGGCTTGATAACATTAGGTGACAAATGGGTCATCGTCAATTGTTGTTGAATTGGGTTAAATTATGACCGCAGATGAGGTGTATTCAGTGCCTTATTTTCTTTTGTCTTATTTTTCTATTTTCGAGCTTCCCTTGCCCTTCACACAACATCTGCTTGGGTCAGGAAGGTAGAAGGAGAGGCAATGTGCCCACTCGCAAAAGGATGTCCCTATGGTAGACCATATAGAATAGCCAATTCTTGGCTATGGGCAAACTGAGGAGAAATTTTTTTGGGAATAGATGGGGAGAAATGGGGTAACATCAAAAATTGGGGAGGCACAAATGGGGCAAAGTGTGAAATGGGGATGGCAGAGGTGACAAGGGGCATCATTTAGCTAGGTGGAGGCATCATGCCGACGGGAGAAGATATAGACTAAGAAGGAGAAGGAGGAATGATACTTACCTGAGGAGTAATTTTGACACTCTATAATTGGCACTGTTGGGTGTCTGTCTCCTCTTCCATGGCCAACTAAAACTGCACCTGCCTTCATTTCTTGGGTGTCTCCTCTTCTGGTTGCGTTCTCTCTCCTTCCACATCTGCTACTATTATCAGTGATGCTTGTGGAGAATTGGGAACTTCAATGACCTCGGATGATGGGGAAGCTTTTAGAGGTGAATGAACCACACTCTTTTGTTTCTCTAAGATGCTGAGAGGTTGAGGATGATCAGATATAGTTGCTACAACTATAATTTGTTTTGAGGCTTGCGGCTCTTGGCTTGGCCTAGCTTCCTGCTCTATACCCCGTGTTGGCAAATCAGTCATCTCTGGGCTAAATGCGGGGGGAGAGATGACACTCATCCCATAGTTCTTCCCACCTCTCATCTATGTCTATGTTCTCAAAAGAATGGGTGGTTTGAGAAATCTTCTGCCTATATTTCTAATAGGCTTCTATCTTTTCCACATCCTAATCTTTATTATTCAATGCTCTTCTCAAGCCAGAATTCATTCTAACTTTGGGATCACAATCCTTATGCTTAACGTAGAAGGCTTCCCATGGTCTATTTTGTAGAGGAGGCAAATTTGGTAATTCAACATAAAAATTAGGAGTGTCTTCTATAGGGTTTCTTTGGGTCTCCCAAAAAGGGTGGCCCTCATGTGCAATCCTGGTTGCAACCCTGTTAGTCCTTATCCAGGAAGCTATGTAACCAGTCGGGTCATATACCCATTTGTCTTCAACTAATAGGAACCTCAAGAAGGCTAGCTTTCAAAAAAGCAAGACTTCAGCGTCCCTAGATTCTAAAATTATGTTGCCTGCCATCCACGAGAGGTCAAACATCTTCCTCTTCCATTTCCCAAAACCATAATCATTGTCTACCACTGACACTTGTTTGGTGACTTCTAAAAATGCTAACCTAAGAGTTAAAACCTTTGGTAGCAACATTGGTTCCTAAAAAAAACCATGAAATCTTAGAATCGTATGGTGGGATCCAAAGTAGAAGTCACACGAAATCAAGAAACTAGCCAAGAGGTTTGAAATGCTGGGAAATAATCTATTTATGATTGGTTTGGGGCTGAGGTGGCGCAGAGCAGGGGTAACAAACAGTTCTTAGAAATCATATGGGTCACTGGTCCTGGACAAAACATGTGTCCATGCAGACATAGGAATGGTCCTTTGGGGATCAAAACTAGGTTTATACATGTTCAAATGTATATGTTAGGTGAAGAGGTTGGCATTCTGGTATAGCATGAGGTGAAACACTCCTTTTGATCTGAACTAGGCAAGTTGCTCCACCATTGTAAAAGCAATTAGCTCTAAAAAGACAAGCCGATATTCTTGGGTCTTGTCGATGATCTTCAACCTGAAGAGGATGGCCATTTGCTCTGCATAAACTACCATATCATCTTTCATGCTAAAGATGACAACCATCATGGATAGTGCGTCTTGGCTGGCTTGTGTGAATTGGCCCCTTATTGCAGGGAGTGTGGGCACAGTAGTGTTGTCATCACCCATTTGCAATTTGGTTCTTAAGAACCTTAACTGAGTATTGACGTTAGCCCACATCCTTTGCATCTTAGCAACAATGGGAAACATTGTTGTACTATCATGGTGTAGGGCTAACATGTCTCTGATGGCCTGCAGTGTGATTTGCACCATGAAAGGACCCTACTGAATGGTGCATGAGGGTGCATGGAGCTAGTTTGCACATAATTCAACCAAGTTAGGGCATGGATGCACAATTGGGACAAGGAACTGTGCCAGTTGTGAGGTCCACATCCTCATGTCGAATGTCTCATATTGACCTGCTTTGGCTTTCTGAAGGCACCTTTGATGTGCCCCTTCTCTGAGGTTTTTACTACTGGCTCTTTACAAGATTGGGTCCATGATTCCATCCACACAATCCTTTACTTTTATTGAGTCACTAGCCTAACCAACCTTTGGAATTTTGGTCCTTGGATAGGCTTTCAACAGTGGTGCGATAGCTGAAGCATATGACTTACTTGCCAAAAACCTATCAAGGGATTTGTATATCCTAGCTCCTTACTATGAAGATGATGCTCCTTCCATGTCTATGTCCCTTGTGTGATAATTGGTATGAATCCTTTGCAAATAAAACACTCTCACTGAAGCAACTATACTAGGTGCTAAAAAATTTCACAAGTAATAGGATATTTTCTCACAAAATGTAGGAATGCTTGAGATTTTGTAAACTTTAACTCTTGCTAATGGTATTTATGGACCTATCAAGTCTAAAAAGGCATTAAATTCATACAACCATTAGCGAATCCTACTCAATCTTCCTAGGACAGCGGGGTAGACACGTTATGCAAGTGGCCATGCAAGGCACCTTAGAGATTTTGAAAGATTTAGGAAGCATTCAATGCTTCAAGAATTCAAAGATTTTTGGAAACTTTCTGAGTCATCGACTCTATGTTTAAAACACTTATTTAAATGAAAAGTGGGAAAACAATAATGGAAAAAAAATACGAGAAGGGGAAACTTATCTAACTATAATACATTAAAAACCCAAGCTAATTGAAATGCTTCAAATAGATTCTATTTACAAGAATCTCTTTAAGTTCTCCTTCCATTGATTCTATCTCAAATGAATTCTTCTGCTTACACGCATGAATTTTATATGGGCCAGTCCATAATGCTTCAAATTTAGTATGCTGACCTGGCTTGGTGGCTCTCGCATCCCATTTCAAAACAATTAAGCCTACCTCAAAATGAGGATTCGAAGTCCATTTATCAAAACAATTCTTAACCATTCCTTGATGCTTGATTAATAAATCATGAGCTGTATCCCTCTTCTCCTCAACTTCTAAAAGCTCTGCAAGCCTAACCTGCATGGGGTTGTTTTCCTCAATTTCAATTTGTTTGATCAACAAGAGAGCAGGGATCTCCAAACTTAGGGGAATTATAGCTGACTTTCCATATACCAACTCATATGGAGACATCTTGATCACCTACTTAAGCGTGATTCTATCAGCCCATAGTGCTAGATTAAGCACTTTATGCCACTCTTTGTGATGATCATCCCCTACTCTTTTGATGAGTCTTATCAGGTTCTTGTTGGTTGATTCTGCCAAACCATTACCTTGAGGGTAATAGTTAGATGAAGTTTTCAGATATATTCCATGTTTCAAGGAAATTCAGATACTTTAGACCCCAAGAATACTTTAACATTATCTAAAATTATGGTGTGAGGAGCCCCAAAGCGAGTAGTGATACTCCTTAGAAAATCTAAAATCACATTCTCTATTGCTTCCTTAAGTGGGATTGCCTCGGTCCTTTTGGTGAAATAGTCTGTGGTAGTTAATATCTATTTGTGACCCATACTGGACACTAGATTTATCATTCTAATGAAGTCAAGACCCCATTGAGCAAAAGGTTCATCCACAATTATAGGACTAAGGGGCATGGCTGTATTCCTCCTCATCCCCATATAATATTGGTAGGATTGACATTTTTTAACCAGCTAATAACAATCTATAAATAAAGTAAGTTAGAAATATCCTACCTCACTTATCTTTATGGCTGTGGCCTTTGCATAAAAATGCCCTCCTGATATTCCATGATGCATTTCGTGTAGTATTCTCTTAGCCTCAGCCTGTTCTACACATCTTAACAATTTTCCATCCAAATTTCTTCTGAAAAGGACTTGTTTAATTAAAACAAAATGAACTCCTTGCAACCTATAATATCTCCTCTTATTTTGAGGGAGTTATCTCAAATAAATCCCATTATTCATAAAAGGAATCCTGCTTGTGACCCAAGATTCCTGATCAACCTCTTGTATCTTTAAGACCGTCTCCGTCTCTCTTTTTAAATCTGTCTCCTCAGGTAAGATCTTTTCAAGCTCTTGGGTCATATATTGGCACAAACCCTGCCTCTAACTAACTTGGTGGGTCTAATCTTTACATCATATTTAAATATATTAGTGATCCAGTTGGCTCTTTTTTCAGTGATTTCTCCCTCTATGATGTATTCTCTGACACTTGGGTGAGCTACAAGTATCAAGATTTTGCTCCTTGATACCATATGCCTGAATTTCTTGAGGGCTTTTACCATGGCATATGCTTGTCTCTCTACAAAGTTATACCTAGTTTCATAATCTCTGAGAGTTCTTGAGAAAAAGGCTATTGAGTGTTCTCCCTCCAGCCTATCATTCTTTTGTGTCAAGACAACAACAATACTTAACTCTCTTCCATAGACATACATTACAAAAGATTTGGAAAAATATAGGTTTTTAAGTACTGGGGTTGTTGAGATAGCCTTCTTGACCTCTTTAAAGGCTTGCCTTCCTTTTGTATTCCATTTAAAAATCAGGTCTTTCTTTAGCAAGAGTGTCACTGGTCTTACCAAGCCTATAAAATCAGATATGAACCTACTGACAAAATTAATCTTCACTAAAAAAGACTGAACTACCTTTTTATTCACTGGAAGAGGTAGGTTCATTATAGCTACAATTCTCTCAGGATCTATGGAACTCCTTATTTAGATACTATATGTCCCAATAATTTGCCCTGAGGTACAATAAAGATGCATTTTTTGGGATTTAGTGATATCCCAAAATCCTGCCATTTATTGAAGACAGATTCTAAATGATCAAAATGATCATCAGCATTTTTTGAAAAAATAGTGAGGTCATCTAGATAAACCAAGATGATCCTATTTATACGTTCCCCAAAGGCCACATCTATAGCTCTTTGAAAGGTGGCTCCTGCATTTGAC
Source organism: Torreya grandis (assembly GCA_037957365.1). NCBI lineage: Eukaryota > Viridiplantae > Streptophyta > Pinopsida > Cupressales > Taxaceae > Torreya > Torreya grandis. The sequence goes on along the minus strand of JARHVA010000021.1, from coordinate 570,891 downwards.
AGACCAAATGGCATTTTAGCATATGCAAATGTTCCCCATTTGGTAGTAAAAGTAGTTTTGTAGTGATCTTCATTAGCCAACTAAATCTGATTATATCTAGAGAAACCATCTAGTAAAGAAAACCTCTCTAATCCAGCCACAATTTGTAGAATTTGTTCCATGGAGGGCAATAGATAGTGGTCTTTCAGAGATGCTCTATTTAGATCTCTGAAACCTACACACAATCTTACATCTCCATTTTTTTTCCTAGCTGGTACTAGATTTGATACCCAGGTTGAGTGCTTGATTGGAAATATTATTTTGGAATCTAAAAGTTTCTACAACTCATCTACCATTAGAGTCTCAACCCTTGGATTTACTGGCCTCTATTTCTATCTGATAGGCTTAGACCCTTCAGACAGTTCTATTGTGTGCTGAATAATGTCTCTATTGTATCCATGAAGATCTTCATAGCTCCAAGCTATGACTCTATCATATATCTGGCACAATTCAATTAGTCTTTCCTTCTCTTCTTGAGTTGCAAAATTTCCAACTTTTAGCCTTTTCTCGTCACTCACCTCTATTTCAGAATAGTCTGCTTTGTCTACTTGGAACCTTTATTTCTCTAGGCTTACATCCTCTAGATCAAACAAGTTTTCTGAGGTGATCAAGCCCTTGGGGAGCTTATTAGTCTTCAATTGTATAATCTGATCCCCATATGCTTCCTCAATCTTGGTTTGTAACTGATCAACAAAGTCATTTGATTATTGTAGGAATGAGAGTACCTGAGAATCATTTTCAAACACTTGCCAGTTCTCATCATTGTCTAGAATAGTCAACCTCACTATAACTTTTACCGACTCATTGTTAATTAATAGGCCAGTTGCTAGATTAAACTGTGAGCCAATCTGGGCCATTCTATCAGCTTCAAAATTTTGACTTCTAGGGACTATCTCAATATTGAAAGCTTCAAAATCTTCTATCAAATCCCAAATCCTATGTCTGTAGGATCTCATTCTCACATTTTTGGTTGCTGCCTTTTCTCTAATTTGCTTTACTACTAATTTTGAATCTCCTTTCACTTTTAGATTCTTTATTCCTTTTTTCTTGGCTAATAGGAGCCCATGTACTAAAGATTCATACTCAACATCATTGTTAGTGCAAGCAAATTGAAATCAGATAGCCCTTAAAATTTTATCACTATTTGGAGCAGTAAGACAAATTCCTACTCCAACACCATGTTTACTTCTAGCCCTATCAAAATTCAAGGTCCAAATCTCTGAATCTTGAGTAGTGGGTGCCTCTACCCTTATAACATTTGGGATTGCCTGGTCCTCATCAAAATGACATATGTGCCCATACCAGTAGAGTCATAGTTTCTATATGGGTCGCTATGCATCATAGCCAACAACTGGCTATTTTCTTCTTCTTGATCATGCTTAGTCCAATCGCCTAGCTCTTCAACAAAAATCTTTTTTTCCTTATTTAACATAGCATGATATGCCAATAATCTTGTTGTTAGTTCATTGGTAATATGGTCTTTTGACAGTGGTTCATATAGAATTTTCATCTTCAAACCGTACCTGGTTCTCAAGATGAGGTGAGACCAGTCAAGAGATATATATCCTCCTATTTTCGCTGTAAAGTCTCTAGATAAACATAAACCAAAAATAAGAGGTATATTTATGACAACTACATCTTGGTTGACAATTATATTGGGACATGTGTATAAATGTAATGAGAGTTGCTTAATTCTCCCTATGGTTTGTACTGTTTTGCCATCTAGCTGCATAAATCCTTTTGTAAGGGGTTCATATTTTATTTTCAAAGCATTAGCTATTTGCCTTGGCATCACTGCAGTACTAGCTCCTGAATCTATCAATGCATTATGCAAGAGTTTCTTTCCAACTATCAGAGTCAAATAGAAAGGCTCTAGTTTGGATTTACTTACTTGTGCTGCATCATTCACAAAGGCTATTGTCTGATGAGGAACTGTATCTTTGAGCTTTTCCTTTCCAGCAAGTCTTTCTTTGGTAACAATACCTTTGGGCACTACTTAGCCTTGCAAAGATTATTGTATCAATGTCTTCTATTCAAGAATAGCCAATATATCCCATATTAATACTTGGGCTGGAGTCTTCTTTAATTGATCCACTACATTGATCAGTCCTAAAGACTAATTTTTTTAGACATAAGGATACCTCATTTTTTCTTGAATCTGGGTAGGAATCCCTTGATCTTGCACTAGCTGAGGCACTTCTTGTCTAACAGAAACATTTCTTTGCCCTTGAGATGGAGGATCATTCATGACTTGACCATTTACAATCTCATGTTGCTCCACCATTCTCCTCTTTGATCTGGTGTAATAATCAGATTGCACCACTGGCCTTTGGGAGGCAGATGCTTCGTTCAAGAAAACTGATTCTTCATCTTCAACCCATGAGAACAAAGCATGTTCCAGGGCTATTTCTTCCTCTTGTTGCAAGGACATTCCTTGCATCTGAGCCACTAAGACTGAATTCTGCATACCAGGAGACTGGTAGGCTTGATTGTCATTGGTACTGGCAAACTGACCATCTATTCTTCTCTGCTCTGCCACCCTTTATTGTAGATTACCCCTAAGGCAATCTCTAGGTGTGTGAGCATTATTGCAAGGGAAACACCAGGCATTAGTATCATACACATAATTATTTTGCCCTGGAACCATCTCCCTATTTGAGTTGGGAGGAATGGTCTGTGAGGGTGTGGGAATTGCAACTAATTGATTCACTAGCTGATGGTTAGTTTGTTTTGGAGGACCCTAATATTGGTTTGGTTGGGACGCAAACCTATTTCCTTGATAGCCTTGATATGGAGGCTTAGGGTAAGAGTTCTGCTATCTCTTTATATTGATCAGCTTATTGAAAAATTTTCTTAGGATATTCTTGATATCATCCATCTCAGATGACTGAGCAAAGGTAGGTTCTTTCTCAGATGGATAAGTGTACATAGACATAGGTGGGATTACAGATTTAGGAACTTCTTGAGGTAATGGCAAGGAAATTTCTAGGAACATGGGCATGGGAGGCCTTGGAGGTAACTTTCCAGCATCTATTAAGTGATTCTTAGCTCTGATCACATATTCATAAGCCTCTGGCAAAGTGTGTCCTCCAAGTGACTGCATCATAATAGATATATCTTAATTTAAAGCTTTGAGATAAAACACTATGGCCATACCTGGTAGTGGTCTAGCTGTAGCAGAGATTCTGTCCCAAGTCTTTTGAAATATGGTATTGAATTCAGTCATGTCTTCTTGTGGTCCCCTTTGAATGATGATTAACTGCTATAACAAGGAAGACTTATCACCCTTCTCTACAAATCTTTCAAAAAACAAATCTCTGAGTTGGTCCCATGTAGATATGGTATTTGGGGTCAAAGATCGATACCATTCTAAAGCCTTCCCTTTGAAAGAGGCTGCTAATAATCTTATGGCCACATTTTGCTGTGTGACATGTATAACACAAACATCTGATACATCTTGAATGTGTTCTGCAGGTGTTTTAGAGTCTTGCCCACTAAATTTGGGCAGAGCTTTTAGGGTGTTTACTGGGATAGGATCCCAAATGGCTGGTGGTGTTGGGAGGATTAAGGGACTACCAGTGTTCTAGCTTGCATAGTTTCTTGGGGGTATGGGGACTCCCATATTTGGTATTGGTACAAACTGGTTAGCTCTTCTTCTTGGACTTGTTACCAAAGGTGGCAAAAGAATACCTAGATTTGTAGCAGATTGTGATTTGGTGACTGGTCCATAGCTTTGACTACTTGTAGCTCTCTGGTTCATATGGTTTTGAAAAAAACTTCAAGACTAGTCCCACCGAGCGTGCCAAAAACTGTTGATGTTTAAAATTGCACTTGATTCTAATCAACAACAATGGGAAGTTTCAAGATGTGGGACTTGCGTCTTGAAACAACATCCAAATTTTAGAGAAGCTGGTCTCTTCTTTATATCAAGTGTGGGGGGAAAAAGGATAGGAACTTAAACAGAAACACAAATGCAAGAAATGAAATCTAACTATGGTGATGCCCCTGAGTGTAATTTTGATCCTTAATCCTAAGCATAGTGCAACTATATGTAATATTTAATTACATCAAAGAGAAAATTATGGCATGATTAATGTAATAAACAAAAAAAATAGAAACAGAGGCTCGTAGTTTTAGACTACCTATGTAATGATACATGAAACATCAACAAAGGCACATAACTCTCTCTTCTCATTAATTTTCATTCATATAAAAGACACAGAAACATGCACAGTTACATAAATTTTACAACTTAAGAAAATAGAATAAAGGCAAATGATGTTCCTAATCACAATTCTAGCAAGTCTAATAATTTTCTCTAAAAATTCTCTTCCTTTCCTCCTTTTTTCTAAACGATCCCTCCACTCCTCTTTATAGCCTTAGATGTCTCATTCCATCACCACCTTTCCCATGCAATCCTATTCTACTTTTAACTCCTAGGGGACAAACAGATGGCGCTTTAAATGTTTGTCGGCCTAAAAAATCTACCTAGTGAGCTGCTCCATCTACTAAAATTAACTCTAGCTAAGTTTCCCTCTAGATTGATTGTGCGTTCCCAAATTTATGGCCCAAACTGAACTCTAATTGAGCTAGAAGTGTCTATATAGGACCCTCTATTCTATTGAAATGGAAGAGGACCCTTAGTCAATTCCCTAAAGATCTTATTTTTTAGGAGATACCAGAGGACGACACTTGGCACTTTTTGCCTAATTTATTGAAGACACGTGGCACTTTCCACTTTCCCTATATCCTGCTCGGGAGCGCTCTACCATTGACACCTGTCGCAATCTGCTTCTTTGCTACTTATCAATTTCAACAAAATAAGACTCACTGCATTCCTTGCTCGAGGAACTTCTCAAAGGAGGAAGGGTGTACGTGGAAATCTCTGCTTGCTCTTTAGCTATGCTTATAGAAATATTCAAGATGCATGTTAGGCTTCGATGGATGGTGACACTTGGCAGCTTCTGCATTCTTTTGAAATAAAACCCAGGACCTACCACAATCTTTATTCAGTAATGAAACTCAAAGATGATCTCTTGGATGTTGACACTCGGAGGCTTCCATGGCTTTTGAGAAGATACGTGGCATTTTTCACTGCTCTTGCTAAGGGTACATGGTGGCTTCCACTTCTCTTGGGAATGGAGTAGAAAGGGGCTTGAAAAGTGACACTTGGCAGCCTCCGCTTGTCTTCGGTACTTAAATAAAAATGAAACAACACCTTACTACCTTTTGACAGGGTGTTTGACCCCTTTGGATTTTGGGACACTCCTTTGAACTGCCTGTTGAACCAAAATTGGTTCAAGGGTTTAAGGGTTCAATGGTTTAACACTGTGCACTGTTTACACCTAACCTGAGATATTGAACCAAAATATTGAACTGAGGCATTAAACCACCCTATCAAACCAAGGCATTGAACTGACTATCTCTCAGATGTCGACACATGATGACTTTTGCATTCTTTTGGAAAAGCAATCCAGAGCCTTTTACAATTGCCACTTGGTGCTTTCTGCCTGATCCTGATACTTAGCTTGTTGAAACCTTTTGCCAAAAAATAGATGAAACACGGGTGCCAAAAAGGAATGCGGATGCTGACACGTGGTGCGTTCTGCTGAGTTATTATTGGAATGTGCCACGTTTTGTAGCCCTCTTGAAAGTTATGAAAGGTGCCTTGGATGACGCCACTTAGTCAGTTTCGTATCTCAAAAAGTGACACTTGGCAGCGTTTGCTCGAATTCAACACTTGGGCAAAAATGAAAAAAAATAAACAAAAAGGGAAAAAGAACCCTTGTTCGGGCGATGCCACTTGGCAGCTTTCACTGCTCTTCGACATTTAGATGGAAAATGAATCAAATGAATCAAGCACGTGCTCTATTTCAAAATTCTATCATCACGACCAAGGTATGCGGGAACAAAATTTGCAGTGCACAATTGAAAATCAAAATGCAACATTGAGTAAAATTTTACTCTACAAAATCATTAATGAAAGTGAGGATGTACTTGGCCCTTGTGAAAGATAGTTTGGGAAAGGGTCTCGATACATCACTGTGGACTAACTCCAAAGGTTGTGAAGCCCTCTAAGCTTTGCCTTTGTCAAATTTTGCTTTTGGATGCTTCCCAAGGGAGCACCTCTCGTAAAGTCCTTTTGAGAATTAGACATGAGGCAAGCTAATGACCATGTCATTTTTGCAAAGTTACTCAAGGTAGCAGTAGTTAAGGTGGCCAAACTGCTCATGCCACAATTTGCTAACTCCATCTGAATGAGTCAGCAATGTTGTTGGAGAAGAATCTGATGCAAAATGTGAGAAGGTGTATAACTTTGCTTGGTGATCTGCCCTACCCACTACCACTGTAGTATCACTATGCAACTCCCTAATAGCCATTAAATCTGGTGAAAACTCAACTCTCATGCTCCGACCAATGTGAGTGATTTGGTACACTGATAGGAGATTGGTTGAAAGAGAAGGAACACTTAGAACATTATTGAATGTTCCTCCTTCTATTTCAATTGACCCTCTCCCTACAATATAAATTGAAGTGTCATCACCCAAACTAATTGAAGTCATGCTACAAGGCTCTAAAGATGAAAACTCGACTAATGAAGAGCCTATGTGTTGAGAAGCACCCAAGTTGATGACCCATGAAGATGTAGAAGCTGTTGTAGCTACAAGAGCCTTGCCCTTTTCTTTCTCCTTACCCTTGCCTTTTGCCTTGGTAGAATCATGGGTAGATGAATTCTGCTTGATGGACTTAAGAACACCTATGTTGTTCTTCTCTAGAAAATGAGTTAGGTGATTTATTTATTTCTTCATGCATTTGTGTTCATCATGCCCTATCTTTTTACAATAGGCACACTTAACCTTATCCTTCTTAGGTTTAGCATTGGAGGATGAAGACTCAGTGTTTTTAGCAGGATTGTTGTTTTCTTTCTTCTTCTCTTGGTCCTTGTTCTTTGCTTTCATTCTCTTTTCTGCATAAATTCATAACTTGCAATCAACACAACTTCACCTAAATTCAGCTTAAAATGGATTCTTTTCAACTTAAACCCCTAACACCCTTCAACTATCATGAATGGAAGGTTAAAATGTCAATCATTCTTAGAAGCAAAGGGTTGTATAGGATCACTATGAGTACTGAAGTAGAACCTGACATTGATGCTGAAAAGGTCAAGTGGTACAACCATAGTGATGAAGCCTATGGATTACTGAGTTTGTTTGTCTTCAAAACTTCTCTTCCATTTATAATCCTCCAAGACTCCCAATGACATATGGGACACCTTAGAAAACTTATTTGGGAAGCTTGATGAGATGAGAGGTCATGAGCTCGAAAATGAACTCATAAGTCTAAGTCTTAGGAAATTTGACACCGTACAGGACTTCTTCACTAAGTTTAAGGCCCTTAGATTGCAATTGAAAAAATGAGGGATAGAGAAGAAAGATGATCAACTCATTCTTTCTATTCTTGCAAAGTTAGGTCCAAGCTATTCAATCTTTGTCTCCACTTTCCATGCCACAAAAAGTGCCCTTAGCACTACATTGGAAATTAGTGTAGGTTTTTGTTTTTCCCTATTTATTAATTATGGAAATTGTATTTCTTGTGCTACATGGAGTTTTCCTACATTTGTGGGATAGGCTAACTTATGTGGAGGTGTGTGTCATAGATGTGTCATAGGTGTCATAAGAATGTCATAAGTAACTCCCTTGATGGGAGTTACTTCTCTATTCTTAGCACCTTGTCACCACCTTTCATGGAGGAGTTATAGTCTATTCTTGGCGTGCCTTATCCACCTTTTACAAAGGATTTACTTACGTACTCTCCTATATGTATTCCACACTTTGGCCATCTCATGCTAATCAGATTTTAGTTTTTTCCATTTTGTCTTGTGCAATTTATCTTCTTGTGTTATTTTCAAATTGCTTTAGCATCTATGTGGTGTGCACTTACTTCATCTCATGTGATCACATCTCTATTGCACTCGCATTATCCAGATTCTGGGAACAACTTCGATATGGTATCAGAGCAAAACCGATAATCGTGTGTCTGATTATGCTTTTAGTTTATTTTGAAATCAAGAGGAGTGGAGTTCTCTTTATTTTTTTATTTCTAGATCTGATCTAAAATAAAAAAATCTTTCAATATCATTTCTTGCATCTTGGGATCCTTGGCCTTTGGGTGTCTTGGTTGTCTTCACTTCAGGTGCTAGTTTTGTTTTTGTTCTTGGGTGCCATTGTTGTGTGGAGCAGTAGAGGGAGGAGCATCACTCAGTAGCAGTCATCACTCCACACAGTCAGCTCTTTTGGTTAACAGCACTCATTCAGTCCACGCTAAGCTTCTGCAACTCTGTGCCAACCTTCTTCTGGTCTGTGCCTAGTTTCTGGTCAGCAGTAGCAGTCCTTCCAGCATGCCAAGCAGCAACCACCATCCTTCTAGCAAGACACCATCAGCGGTACGACATCCAACAGGTCTGCAATTTTTTTTGTCTTTTTTGCCAACAGTCTTGTTTGGAAAATGGCACTCCTTTTTGGTTTCCAATGCCCATGTGGTGGGCCCTCCCTCTCTCTCTTGATGTTTAATTAGTAATCTAATTTTAAAATTATTCTGATCTAAATCAGTAATTTGAATGTTTGATTTAAAATCAAATTGGAAATTAGCATTCAAAAAAAAAAAAGTTTAGAAGTTTTTTAAAACTTGTATCTTCAACCTATGAAGACGAAGGGTGAGGCCTGGGTTAGTGGAAGGCTAATTCCCCCTCACACAAACCTCCTTTGGATTCCTCATTCTGTGTCAAATCCAACAAGTGGTTGGAAGGCCACTTTCTCTCTCATAATAGGCATTTTTTTAATGTTTTAGTGCTTTTTTTGCAAAAACACTAGTTTACGAGAAAATTGAACCTTTAATATCTTGTAAATGGTAGCTTGGATTTGGGTGCCATTTTTTGTAAAAGTATTTGTAATTAAATTCTTCATAGCATAGGCTTGTTATTTGTCAAAAATGCACTAGTTTATAAAGTGCCTAAAATTTGGGTCTCTCAGGATGCATTTTCGGCTGAGTCCAACGTCCTGTTTGCTTAAGTCTTGCATTGACTGCTCTAAGATGCATTCTCAGCTGAGCTCGATGTCTTTTGAGCATGCACTTACATATTTGGGGGGGCTCAATATTTTTTTTGGGGGGGGGTGTGATTGCTTTTCACAATTTGCAAATCTTTGCTTTCATTCTCCTTTCTACATAAATTCACAACTTGTAATCAACACAACTTCACCTAAATTTAGCTTAAAATGGATTCTTTTCAACTTAAACCCCTAATACCCTTCAACTATCATGAATGGAAGGTTAAAATGTCAATCATTCTTAGAAGTAAAGGGTTGTATAGGATCACCATGGGTACTGAAGTAGAACCCAACACTGATGCTGAAAAGGTCAAATGCTACAATAGTAGTGATGAAGCCTATGGATTACTAAGCTTGTCTTTGTCTCCAAAACTTCTCTTCCATTTAGAATCCTCCAAGACTCCCAATGACATATGAGACACCTTAGAAAACTTATTTGTGAAGCTTGATGAGATGAGAGGTCATGAGCTCGAAAACGAACTCATAAGTCTAAGTCCTAGCAACTTTGACACCCTACAAGACTTCTTCACTAAGTTTAAGGCCCTTAGATTGCAATTGAAAGAATGCGGAATAGAGAAAAAAGATGATCAACTCATTCTTTCTATTCTTGCAAAGTTAGGTCTAAGCTATTCAGTCTTTGTCTCCACTTTTCATGCCACAAAAAGTACCATTGGCACTACATGGAAAATTAGTGTAGGTTTTTATTTTTCCCTATTTATTAATTAGGGAAATTGTATTTCTTGTGCTACATAGAGTTTTCCTACATTTGTGGGATAGGCTAGCTTATGTGGAGGTGTGTGTCATAGATCTATCATAGGTGTCATAAGAATGTCATAAGTAACTCCCTTGATGGGAATTACTTCTCTATTCTTAGCACCTTGTCACCACCTTTCATGGAGGAGTTACATTCTATTCTTGGGGTGCCTTGTCCACCTTTTGTGGAGGAGTTACTTACTTACTCTCCTATATGTATTCCACACTTTGGCCATCTCATGTTAATCAGATTTTGGTTTTCTCCATTTTGTCTTGTGTAATTTATCTTCTTGTGTTATTTTCACATTGCTTTAGCATCTATGTGGTGTGCACTTGCTTCATCTCGTATGATCACGTCTCCATTGCACTCACATTATCTAGATTCTGGCAACAACTCCGATAGTATTTATACCATAACTTTGAAAATATCTTATAGTAGGGTTAAATGAAATAAATAGACTGACACACATGATTTGAAATATTTTCAAGTTAGATTAATTTTGAGGATTGAACACTTGATAAGAATATGGGACACAAGTGTCAAATAGGCTAGGAAGTTGTTGAGGATATACAACTGTTAGTGAATGATATATATCATGTTTTAATATTTTTCTATGGTGTAAGTGATTTGGGTCATAATAAATGATAAGGTCAAACCATAAGATAAATAATTAGGCACATTGAGATAATCAATTTGAGCCTTTTAGTAGTAGGTAGGTCTAAAACTAAATGGTTTATCCCTAAAAGGTATTCATCAATTATAAAAGACTAAGATGATATATAAATGATATTTTATTATCTACACCTAATTTATAATCATCATCACATCTTGCATCACAACCCCTCTTTTTTAATGGCTCACCCATTAATTTATCCCTTCTAGTCTCTTGCTCTCTTGTTTGAGAACCCATCTGCATCCTTCATCCATGCATGCCATCTTAAGGGGTTGTCATCCATCACATTATTTCATCTATCATCATCTAAATTTCATTCATATTTTTAGTTCTTATTTATTTAAAAATACATTACTCCCCCCATAGTGTCTCATAATACTCTTTCAAAGAGGGAAAAATGTAGACACTTAAAATAGAACACTTCATGTTGATTTTAACTATCATCACCACATCTTCTAATCATTCTAACAAACCCTAATCTATCATCACATCACTTTCTAATTAGTCTTATATCTGAAATAACTTCCCTAGATAGTTCACTATCCATCTCGCTAATCAATTAATCATTTCTTCCTCAGCCATCATCCAATCCCATAAAAATCATATCACACTACATTAGTCCTTTTTTAATTAGCTAATCTCATCCTAATGGAAAAATTTGTGGAACGTGTAGTATCCATATTTTCATAAATCAATAAATATATTTAATCCTCACATCACTTAATCACATCTCTAAATCCCCATTCAATCCCCCTTTTTCTAAGGCATGTTATAAACCCATGCCTCACCATTGCCTCACCTTACACACTCCAACTTGTTATTATAAAATCCAACTCACTACATTTACTCCTCAACCTCCCTCATTTATGAGAAGGAGGACTAATCCTCCACCATATATATTGATCTTCATATAATGGCTCACAACAATCATCAAAATCTATAAATAGAGGGCTTCCTCTCCATTCTAAATAAGTCTTAATAACACAACAAAGTTATACCATTTTAGAGAGCCAATCTTACATCAAACCAAACACTATCAATGAAAATCATATATTTTCAAGGGGATTATGTAATTAGATCATCCATACACCATCTACAAAGTTTTCAACTACATCCATCAATTTTGAGCATATCCAATCCACAAGAGGAAGAACAAGGTTGTATTCAATAAATGAAGGTAACCACATGTTTGTTTTCATCATTTTATTTCTCAATGTGAGAAAAATTTCATTGATTAAGTAACATTTAAAAAAAAAATGGTTTGTACTAACAAAATACTAATCTTTATTCTTAATGTTATATCCTTATTAAAATGCAAGGGGGAAATTTTAACAACTTATTTTGCATGAAAGTTAGGTTGACCATGCATGTTATGATGTGTTTTTCACAAATTATTTTTAGTTATTTTATATTTGAGGGATTAACATGAGTTTTGAGTCATTATTAGAAGCAAGATTTCAAGCTCTTTATGGTAGACATTCAAAAATTCTTTGATCACATTTTTTGGATTTCAAAATCTATAAAGGAAAGAAAGAGGGTTGAAAAGAATATAAAGAAGGGCTATAAACAATAAAGAAAAGGAAATGAATCGAGTTGTGTGGTATTTATCCCTCACCTTATTATCATATTTTTAATCCCTCATGAGACCATGTATATGTTTTTAAACCCTTGTTTTTTTTACAAAAAGGGAATACTTACCAAGGATTTCAATTATGTGCATTGAATGACTTAATAACTTCAAACTAGGAAGATATGAAGTTTTGTGTACTTATTTTTATGGATATGTAAAGAATGATTGTGTGATATGGGTGTTTTAATATATTTTTTAAAATAATAACATATATATTTATGATTATGTTTGTTAATAAATATCTAATGAATATGCACCCATGCCCAAGCATCTTTTGAATACCTAAACTCAACCTAAATTGGACGATGGCTGAAAGTTGTGCACTTTATTAAGAAGGTTTGAGTCTGGAATATTTTTGATTGAATATAGGTTTTCAAAATAAACTTTGATTTAATTTTTTTCCTTGATTTTGTATGCATTATTTAGATTTGCCCGACACACCATAAATTGTATATACTTAGAGGTATATTAGGTGTATACATGTACCCACGACTATGTATCTTTGAGATGGATGAATTTAACTTATATGTGTATATATATTTATTTATTCTTGGACTAGTTGGATTTAATTTTTGAGGTCTAAGATTAACATATATTTATGAAATATATATGGTATGAAGTATATATACATATAGAGGAACACATGTAGGGATTCCTAACATTGATAATAAATTAAATACTTAGAATGTTAGATACATGACTGTATGCATATACACTTGATTGATTTAATACTTTTGGTTGAGACCTCACTAGATGCCAATATCTTTATTATTGAATTAAATATATAAGGGTGATAAGTTCTCAAGGTTTGAGATTAAAAAAAAAAAACTAGGTATATTCATATATGTATATATTATATATAGATATATATGTATATGTTTTACATATATATAGGCTCAGATTTGTATTAAAATTATTATTAGATAAATGAGATAGTTGTGTAATAATAAGGTTGAGTTAGAACATGGTAATAAATTTAGGGTATGAATTAACCTAAATTAGGTGTCTTAGTACCTATAGGTTATCAATGAACTTATACTTGTAGTTTGAATAACTATTGTATTTTTCATGGAATTGATTGCAAGATAATAAGTAGATATGATAAGTTGTGAAAATATATTACTTAATTATTTTGACTTTCAATAGTTCTTTTCACCCTTGTTCTTGAAGCAAAAAGTGTGATGAATGACTCTCATATGTAATCAGTAATTCAATAAATTTGATAAATATTTATTAATGCTTTCCAATATAAGAATTTGTTGGTTAGTCCTAGGGATTTATTATATAAATATATGTATTAATTTTTTTTATTAGACTAGCTACTATAAAATTAGTTGGATCTTGAAAAAGGGTTCTAACTAAGAGCACCCTAGGAGTTTAAACTATTATATCTTTATACATATGTTCCACAAATTCTGAGCTATATTTATATTAGTGTGGGAGTTGTTTTTGATGTATAAGTATATTGGATATGTATGTTAGGTTGTGGAGCTAAAAGCTTCACCAGGATGCAAACAGGAGAAGTTACGGAGGATGCAGAGTTGCAGAGCGAGTTGCAGGAAAACTGACATCGGTCTGATCAGTTGACGTCGGCAACATTGTAGTGAAGAACCAACCGGCGTCATTTACCAGTCGGTCAACATCGGTCATGGAGGAGCTGACGTCAACAGCCTGTGCAAGAACAGGCAGTTTGCATGTTGATCCTGGAGAGTCTATTTTTGGACTGTTTGTTTGCATGTCAAAGGCTAGTCTTAGTCTTGAGTTACGTGTCTAATTATTGTAATTAGGTTAGTCTAATTATTGTAAGCATGAGATCTATATATGGACTCATGGGCTGCATTGTAAACTTGTAGCTAGTGAGTAAGAGAGCAATAAGCTCCTTCAGAGAGAAGAGAGCAATGGTGCGTTCCTCCTAGTGCCATAGTACCAAGGTGGGTACTGGTTTGGAGAATCAACAGGGTTCTTCGTATGTGTATGATCTTGGTCAGCATGTGTGCATGACTTTCTATAGGAGATCTACAATGGTGAGTAAGGTCTAGTGATTTGTAGGTAGCAGTAGAGAGCAGGAGATCTACTTGGAGTATGGTTGTGTACTTGGTGTACTGGCAGCGTGTTATTGACTGGTTGGAGAGGTGAACATCAATTTTGTATTGGAGTTGATTGTTGTGACCAAGAGAGAGAGGGAAGAAGGTCTTGAGGTGTGACGAGCCTTTGAGGTGGAAGAAGAAGTGGCATCTTCTTTATTGTATATTCTTCTGTGTGATTATTAATACAATTGTGTATTGTCTCTCAATTCCTGTGTTGTTTCATATTTCTAGTTACTTATTGATTCTGGTTAAATTTCGTGTTTAGTTGCTAATACAAGAAGTAATCATATGTGCTCTATTGGTAGAGCAAGATCCTGACTAAGTAGGCATCAAAGCATGTTTATTGTTCTAGGTTCCTGACAATGTATAGACTTAGATATGTATTTTGTCTATATTTGTGCTTGGGTGACTAAGTTTGTATGGTTTTTTCTTAGGAAGGATTGCTTAAACTAAATTGACATGATCTTTAGTTTGAGACTTGAAATAAATATTTTTATGCCAAGGTATAAAGTGTATAGACTAAAGTGATTAATATTAGTTATTAGGTCAGAATAAAGTTAAATTATTCTTTGGTACGATATGTTTAGATCCATATATAGCTATATTTTAAATGTGACCTTTAATTCATAAACCATATAACATGGGAGACCATTCCATTAGTTTCTCATTATTGTAAATAACATGATAGTGCAATAGGAAATAAATTCCTATACATTTTAAATGTTTAATGGGAATGGATTATTAATGATTTTGACATTTTATATATGGTGTAATAGCAATTAGAATCATTTTTTAATTCTTTCGTAACATGGGTAAGGGATTATTTTGTCTATTATTCTGAAGGGCGATCCAGATGGGAGGTTACAAACTCATAGATTTGATCATGGTAAAATTCACACTAGGAAAACATATTTATCATATGTTTCAAATCATGTAGACTTAAGTGCTTGGATTGTATTCACTAGATAGTTTAGTTGTGATCTTTACATAGTATGTTTACCTCATCACCTATAACCTTGTCTCAAATTGAATACATTTCCTTGATCTTGGGACTATGGAACCTATTAAAGCTTTATATTATTAATATAAAGATAAAAATTAGAATTAAATCATGAATTGAAGTCTTTTAGGATAATTATAAGTTTGAGAGATAAATTCTTTTGAACTATGTCACCACTATTTGAATTATCAAATTTTGGGCAAACATTTAGTACTTCTTTCAAGAATTTGCAATGTCAATTAGATTTATGACCAGTCATTATAAAAATACCTCATGATAATAATTTTTTTAAATGGGTGGAAAAATTATGAATAATATTATCGTTTGATCAAAGAACACCATTTTCACTTAATTTCCATAATTGAAGCCAAAGCTAAGGAAACCTTAGTCTTAGTCATAAACAACCCAATACATTTGAAAGAATTAATAATAAGAATTTGTCATCAAGAAATGTATATGATATCATTAAACCTTGATGGGTATTAAATTTGCATCAGTAAATTTGAGATTTTGACCAAATATCTACTCATGGTTTTGGGTTGATGATTCTTAAAATAACTTTGGTTATTGAACCTTAAGATAGATATGGATACTTGTTACTATGATAGAATTGTTTGATTTTGAACATTGAAATTATGATTTGAATTCGAACATAATATACATTGTATCTTTGGCAAAATGTCATCTTTATTTTAAATTGAAAATCATAGTTTGACACATTGGGAGTTATGTGTTTGGATCTTTTAGATCAATTATAAAAAAACCATGGAAGCTGATCAATTAATGAAGATACATATTGAAAGATAAATCTTTATAAAATAGAAACCTATATCAAGCACTGAATGTTAATTTGACTTGGGATAATGAATTGATTTAACTTTAAAGGGATTTATAAAATGTAAACCCTAGGTTGTTAAAGGTCTAGAACATTAAATTAGGGAATAAATATGTAATAAATACATCCACTACTTTGTACAATAATTGACCTAATATAATTATTCTAATAATAATAATTAATCACACAAGTATGTACTTAGCTGTAAAATAAGTACGATGAATGAAATAAAGGCTAAAAACTAGTGTAGAAGCTAATCAGAGTGTCACCAAATGGAAACAAGTCTCAGAACTCTTCTTGGATAGTATCATGCTCCCATGGATAGTAGTACACTATGTTAGTGTCCTCCATGCTATGCTAGTGTCATGTTGATGAAAATTGTGTGAATTTCTAGGAATACCCTCACCTAAGTTTGAGATGCATGTGTCTATGTGGACAAATCCTGATTCACTACCTATGACCTATTTTTGATTGATTTTGGAGTAAACCCTAGACCTCCATATTCTTAAGGTATTTAAAGATCACAAGTAGCAAAAGTGTAATGTTAGCTATATAGGATGGACATGACCTCAACACCCTGATATGTTGAGAGTTGGATACATACCAATACTTTGAGAGGGGATCAATCCATATGTGGTTCTCCCACCTAAGTTCTTGGTGCAAGTGCAAGTGAATACTAGTATGAATGCTAGATTGAGTACTTTGAATGGATTGAGATTAAAAATATGAGTAATCTAAGATTTAAAGTGATATATATAGATATATGCATAAGTAGGACATAAGAGGGATCAATGAACTTGATTTTCATAACTATTTCTAAAATCATTTGTGTGTATTTACCTCTGATTCCCATCTAGTGGGTAAAGGGATTAAACTAGTGTATATATACTAATCTAGTTCTTGTCAAGATGTGGAATATGTCTAACCCAACCCTAGAGTGAGTTGAGAATTATAAATATGTCTGTTGGGGTTAAAAATAGGTAAGGGACACTAGTGTAGTCCCTTGGTCACTAGCATAATGTGCTAGTGTCCAAAAGGGTGTGCTAGTGTCCAAGTGGAAAAACCTAGAGCACTAGGGGCATGGATGCCTAGGGGAAGGCTTGGGATTGATTTTAGAATGTATAAGGATGGGTTATACCTATAATAAATTTGGATAAGGATTTAAAGAGTCCCTAATATAGGTCTAGGGATAATCTATGGGTAGGGTCATCTCAAGTAACACTCATTGCACTCAAGTGACATTTTATGTGACTATATTTACCTCCCTTTATTCTAGAAATGCAACAAAGTGAAATGACTAGGATAAAGGAAAAATAAGCATACTTAGAATTACATAAGAGGCAAAACCCATGAAACTAAGTCTAAGTATGTGAAATGTGTTGTCTTATGTGTCCTACAAATGAAACATGATTGAATCAGTCCCTACTTAATAAATATAAAAAACAAACACAAAATTGAATAAAAATACAAGAGAAAGAGGAAAGGAATGAATACACCTCATTGGGTATGTGAACCAATGAAAATACTTGGTGACATCCTCTATGTGTGTAGTTGATGATTAAATAGTGAATAACTTGGAGTGAGCTGATCGATTGCTCAATCCCCATGTGTGAGTGGCTCAAAAACTCAAAATATCCTTGACTAAATAATTTCCCACCTTGATTGGTGGATCATAAACTATAAATAACTTGGATTGGACTGATGTATTTTATAACCCTCTTATGTAGGTGGATGATGTAGAGGAACTCTTTCATCCTCTGCTCTAACCAAGCTCTGACACCTATAACTACAACTCATATATTCAAATTACACAATTTATTCTCATTGTCAACTTATAGATATGGTTCTCATGCAATGGTCCAATAGTCTTGGTTTCTTAAATTCCATTCTATCTACCTTTGGAATCTTTCTACCACTCTAAATCATTGGTTCATCTTCTCCTATTTCCTTTCTCAATCCATAACTCATACAATACATTAGTCCATCACTAGTCCATTGGCTTCTTTCCCAAAACACTTAGACTCTTGGTTTATGACTTCTATGGTCAATTTCTAACTTGGTCAGCCTATATTTGAATTAAAAAGATCATCTCAACTTACTTCAATCCATCTTACAAACTTAATTGCCTTCTTTCCATATCAAGCCTTCAACCTTCCTTCAAACCTAATAGCCTTTTTTTGAATGTATTTACCTTATACAGATTGGTACAGAACAATGTTAGAAATATAAACATAGATTCTAACACCATCTATCATCCTACACATCTCCATAAAGTTTCACTTTACAAATCCACACCTAAGTACCTTTTCTTGCTACTAATTAGACCTAATTAGGTCTCTTCACCTTCCCTCAATAAATAGTCACCTATAACTTGCCCATATGGTTATGTACTACTCTAAAAACTTGAAAATATTATTCATCATGTAAAAATCCTATTAACTACCAATTTTCATCACATTTTACTAGTTGGAACATTATTTATGCCTTCTTATATGTTTTAAACCTAGGCTAGGGTTTTCCCCAGTATGTGTATACCCGAGAGGGCTTAAAATTGTTTATATGTAGTTTTTATTAGTTTCAAACCTCCAAAAAAATTGTAAAAGGATTTATATACCTAGGGTAAATTTTTCACAAGATTTGAATGCTTTTTTATAACCTCTATCACCGTCAACACATGAGTTCCACAATATTTCCTAACATAGCGTGTGTGTGAGAAAATATAGGTTTAAATGCATATTTTGTCTTCCAAATGTGCTTGGAGTCTCATTAAAGGTTATTTTCCTCCTAAATTGACTCTTTATTCCATCCTCATAGCACCAAAAACTCCATATCATGCCTTATTCACACATTCAAACTAGTTAGTGGACTGTGTATTGAAAAGAGGACACTCCCAATTGCAACCCCTACTCTAGTTTATATCAAGCACTCACATATATGAAATAAGAATAAAAATGACACATGTTAATACCTATATATACTCCTTGACACATACTCCACAATATTCTTAGGCCACTTCCCTTTCCACTAGCCTATAGTCTTTAGTGTTGTTGGGTGAATATTTTGTCACCAGCTAATTGATGAGCAAAATATGTGATTTCAACCACAACATAAGGAGATTGGTTGACCAAATGTGCAAGTTTACCACATCAAAAGGGGAAAAATCTCTCCTCTCATCAAGGGGAGTTTCTCTATAACTATGAGGAGTTATATACTATATATATATGCAAAAAATAACACTCAGGGGTAGGACAACACCATCCATCTCTCTTATTTCAGAGATGATGTTCACAGAAAAATGAGAAATCTTGGTGAAAATGTTGAAGGCACTTCTCTTCTTTCAAAAGTGGTCTTACAACAAATAGCAGTTCTTTCTGATAAGTAACAAATAACTGGTAACAGGGGGCATAGTAACCAACAAAAAAGGTGTAACACAAAGTCTCCACCTTAACTGCCCAAGAGTGAAATACGAAGGATAATGGGGGAAAAAAGTCATCTCAAGATCTTTTACACAGAAATAAATAGAAAACACACTAAAGACAATGGTGGCAGCATAAAGTCTCTCCACAGTTGGCTTCAGGACACCTTCCTGATTACTTCCACTAGTTTTGCTTATTTCATCAAAATGGACAGGAATGCATCCAAGAAACAGACATAGGAACAATCTCCTAAATGACATAAGCTATTATATCACAAAGTCTAGAAGTAACCTACTTTTTCATTCATATAAAGAAATATGATCAACAATCTAAGCTCAAAGTCTCAGTAATCACCTTTCAATTTTGGTAGAGTTTTGCTTCTATAACCCAAAAAGATCTCTTTTGCATAAAATAGGAGATTACAATATATAGCAACCAAGAAAGGCTTGGCACTTATTTTCATAGAATGGCCCATGCTGCATTCAATGCCTTGAATGCATTTTTAGTTTTGTCAAGGGGGCCATGCTGGAACAAGGCATCTGCCTTAACCGTGGCATGCCAATCTATCTTAAAATATCTTTTCCTTTGCATGGGTCATCTGATCTTTCTCCCAATAAGTATGCAGCTGTCCCCTCACTTTCCTATCAAGGAAGAAAAATAGGCCGTGCCTTTTAATGCTTGTGAGCTCAGATGTCTACTTGGTGGACTATTTCACCTACTGAAATAACTCATGTGTAGATATTTTTGGCCTTTTTATATTATTCTCTCTTTAGTTGACATATTTTGTCTCTTCCTCATGATTTGAGCACTCAAGCTATCCTTTTTCCATTCTATAGGCTCTTTTGGCTTCCTTTTCAGTTGGTCACTTAGTTTGTTCTTTAGGTTCCATGCCACATTTGAAAACTAATAGATATTTCATTACCCTGAATTTGATGTCCATGGGGATGTGATTGGTTACTGGTCATTTGAACCATTTTGATCCATGACTCTTTGAACATGTGAAAGTTCATTGGTTCAATGGTTCAATGGTTTGAGTGATCTTATTGGCTCCTTGGTTCCATTGCTTCTTTGGTTCATTCATTTTCTTAGTTCAATCACTTTCCTGGTTTAATCACTTTCTTGATTCAATCGCTTTCTTTGCTCATCAGTTGAACCATCTCTTTGAACCTTTGAACCCATTTAACCTTTCAACCATTTTGGTTCAAGGTTCAATGGTTCATCCTCTTTCTGAGAAGCCTTTATTTTCTCTAAGTCTCTCAAGCTTTGAAATTCCTTTGACTTTATGTCTTTAGAACACCTCGAAGGGAAGGTGTCCCTTCAAGCTTTGAGAAAGGTCCATTTCCTAGTCATCAAGAGCCCCCCGCAAGGGTACTTACCCTTTGAGGTCCTTTGGGCAGCCTTCTTCTTTGAATCCTTCAAACAAAATGTTTGAAAGAATTCCTTCGGCATTTTATCTAAAGGAAATCTTTCCTTTGCCTTAGCCTCTTTCCATCAGGCCTTTGATCATTCCTTAAGATAAAATGTTTGAAAGATTTCACTTGTAAAATTTCACCATAGAAAATCTTTTTGAAAGGTATCTATTTGTTCCCTTTGGTTCACTACCCTCCGTAAGGGCACTTGCCCTTTGGGCTTTGGGGGACTCTTTTGAACCATTCGATTAAACCGATCGATTGAACCAAATTTAGTTCAATGGTTCAATGTTGTGTTTTACTCATTCAATTGACCGTTTGAACCAACCACTTTGAACCAATCTCATTGAACCTTTGAACTTTAAACTCTTTTGGTTCAAGGTTCAATGGTTCAATAGTTCAATCTTTTGTTTGAAGCTTGCTGATGGACCTTTTGGTTGAACCTCAGCGTTGAACCAACCTTGAAATTGCCTAAGTGTTGGGAACTTGTTTCTTTCTTGCAGAGTTCATAGTTACAAGCCTACATAGTCCGTAGAAACAAGCCTACAGAGTCTGTAGAAATAGCCAGTAGAGTCTGTAGAAACAAGCCTATGGAGTCCATAGAAATTAGCCTACAGAGTCCGTTAATTGAAAAAGCTTGAATAATGGAGAATTTGAATACTCAAAATAATTTTTTGAGAAGGGAAAAGATAATTTTTGCCTGTAGGACGAAAATAGTTCATATGTTGTTCCAAAAATGAGTGACAGATTTTGGGAACAACAGCTGGCTCCAGTTGGGGAACTTACTTTAGTTGAAATTTTGAAATAGTTGAGGGGAGTAGAAACCAGAATCTCTAGTGCCTTCAAGTATGCCATTGGGCTATGGAGTCATGCTACCCAAAAAAGAAAGGTGCCAAAAATGAAGATGAAAAGCACAAAATAGAACTAAAGACTATACAAATATACATATGTACAAATGATCTTATCTGATACTTTAAGAATTAAAGTGCTTCAAATGCTACCCATTATGAGGCAAAGAAAAGGGCATGCCATCTTGATACTTCAATAGGAAACTATTTTCACCATTGAGTTGATGGATAGTAAATGAACCTCTCCATCGGGAATCAAACTTCCCATGCATTCCCTTTGGATCTCTCCTTTTGTCCCATAATAGGACTTGATCTCCAATTTGGAAATCATGAGTTCTTGCTTTCTAGTCGAAGAGCTTCTTCACTAGAATTTGATGTGTAGCAATTCAGTCCACCACCATAGTTTGCTTCTTATCTAGCTCAGTCAAACACATGGTCCTTTTGTCAATGGAGCTTTCATATGTCTGATCTTTGACCACATTTGCCAATTTTAGTGCTGGCAATTTCAAGGTGATTGGTATCTCTGCATTGAGACCATACAAAATTTGGAATGGTGACATACCTATAGCCCTCTTGGGTTTAATTCTATCTGCCCATAAAGCATCAACCAATGCTTTATGCCATGTTCATTGGTTGTCATCCACCAGCTTCCTGATGATGGTCACCAGGTTTTTATTGCTTGATTCTACTTAGCCATTCCCTTATGGAAAATAATCAGAGGAGTGAGAGAGGGTAATCCCATAATGAAAATAGAACTGAGTGATCTCATGAGAAGAGAAATGGGTTGCATTATCTATGAAAATCTTGGTTGGGACCCCAAACCTAGAAATGATGTTTTCCTTGAGAAAATCGCATACCACTTTTGAAGTAGCATGCTTGGTTGGAATTGCTTCCACCCATTTGGTGAAGTAATCTGTGGATGTGAGGACATAATCATGTCCATCACTTGAAGATGGGTTTATAGCACCAATAAAATTGATTCCCCATTGCTGAAATGGCTCTTCTATTACCACTAGCTTGAGACACAGAGCAGCTAACTTGGTTCTTTCAATGAACCTTTGGCACAATTCACATCTTCATACCCATTTGTATGCATCCTGAAATAGAGTAGGCTAGTAATATCTAGCTCACAAAATCTTATGTGCAGTTATAGGAGCAAAAAAATGTCCTCTACAGGCCAGATTATGGAAAGAATTCAAAAGTTGGTTCTGCTATTCTTTATCCAAGCAACGAAGGAACACTCCATCAAGGCTCCTCTTATATAGGCCATTATTCCATAGGACAAAATTGGTAGCTTTCAATTTAATAGTCCTCCTTTTTTTATGAGACAGGTGGGTAGGGCACTCACCATAAGTAAGGAAATGAGCAATACTTGAATACCACTCATTCGTGGTGGAGACAAAGAGGACTCTTGGCATGTCTTCCACTTCTTTTTCTTCATGCCTTGCTTCTTTGGGTCTATTATCAAAAATCAATTGGTAGAGGCCCCTTCCTCATATAAGTTTTGTTGGTTTGATAATGAGATCAAACTCCTAGATTTTAGAAATCCAATTACCCATTTTGGTTCCAAACTCCTACTGAGTTAATATGGATTTGATGTGGTATCATGAACTAATGTAGTAGTGTGTGAATTTAGGATGTAAAAATGGAAGTGCTTTACTGCCTTTACCACTACATAATCATGCTTCTCCATGTTTGAATACTTTAGCTCATGAGCTTTGATAGGACAACTCATGAAGGATATGGGAGATTACACACCTTCTTTATTCTATTGAACTAGAATTGCTGAAAGTGTGTGCTCAGAAGTATAACTATACACTGTGAAATCTTTGGTATAATCTAGACAAACTAGAATTGGGGCATGGGCAATAGCTATCTTGATGTCTCGAAATGCCAATTTGTCTTTGTTAGTGTAGCTGAAAGTGGCCTTTCCCTTCATCACATTCACAATGTGGCAAGTCTTCTTAATAAATTTAGGGACGAACCTTCATAAAAAATTCACCTTTTCAAAGAAATAGTGAACTGCAGTCTTACTTGTGGGTAGAGTAAGCTCTTGGATGGATTTGACTCTTTCTAAGTCAATCTTTATTCCTTCTCGAGATATAATGTGTTCAAGAAGTTTCCCCTCTATTACTCCAAAAATAGACTTCTTGGGATTTAGAGAAATGCCATTCTGGTGATAGCGTTCCAGCACTTGTTGTAAATGGTGCACATGATCAGGGTGATGCTTGGAAAAGACGGTCAAGTCATCAAGGTATACCATAATGAACTTACCCATTTCATCTTTGAAATCAAGGTCCATTTCTCTCTAGAAAGTAGCACCAGCATTTATTAGGCCAAATGGCATTTTTCAATATATTTAAGTGCCCCAAGGCATGGTGAAGGTAGTCTTATATTGGTCTACTTCACTAATTTTTACTTGATTGTACCCTGAGAAGTCATCTAACATTGATAACATCTCTGAACTAGTCACTGTCTGAAGAACTTGGTCCATGATGGGCAGAGGATAGTTATCCTTTAAGGTTGACTGATTCAAATTTTTGAAGTCCACACAGAGGCAAATTTTACCATTCTTTTTCCTCACAGGTAATATGTTGGCAATCCATGTGGAATGATGGATTGGGAAAATTATTCTAGCATTCAACATTTTTTATATTTCAGACCAAATAGTACATGATATCTTTAGATTGTACTACCTAGATTTTTGCTTGTAAGGCATTGAATCACTCTTGAGAGGAATTTCATGATGAACTTCTTCAGGCCTAAGCGACTTTAGATCATCATAAGAGTATGCCAAAACATCCATATACTGGCAGAGTAGAGTAGTGAACTTGAACTTTTCTTCCTAAGTGCAGCTCTTCCCAATGTTCACCATCTTAGGATTTTTATAGGTATCTAAATTTATCTGATCAAACTCCTGGGAGGAGCTTGAATCCATTCATTGCTATTTGATGAATCTGTTGTGCTTGTCAAACAACTTCTCAAAGGAAACCAATCCTTTGGGAATTTTATTCCCATTTAGCTATAGGAATTCCTCACCTACGTCTAAACTTGATTCAGGGGTTGGTTTAAGCTTCTGAGGCTCACTACCTTCAAAGTGAAGCTGTTTAAAGCTATCTTTTTATTCCAAGAAGGCAATGATTTGGTTGTCACCATTGAACACTTGCCAATGATTGGCATTATCAAGCACACTTGGTCGAAATACCAGTTCAATAGTGTATCTATCTCCTTTAAAATCTAGTTGAGGAACCAAGAGAGTTGCTAAAATAGCCAAAGCATCAGCCTGATCATTAAATTCCTTAGGCACTATAGAGATACTGAAAGAATCAAAGCTTTCAATTTGACCCCAAACTAGATTGCGGTAGTGGTGGAATATCTTATTTTTGGTTTGGTATAGGTTCCTCACCTGACAAAACACCAGCTCAGCATCTCCTTTGGCATGAAGGAGCTTGACACCCTTGTCTTGAGTGGCCTTCAATCCAAGTAGCAATATTGTTAGTATTGCTAAACTGCAACTTGTATGAAGAAAGAAAACTATCTCATTGAGGAGATATCAACACAATCCCAACTCCTGAACTGGTAAATGAATAGATGCCATCAAATTCTAGTATCCATACATCATCAGAAGATGACCTTACCTTAGATTTTTCTTCATTTAGAGGGGAGGATTCCTTTGGGCTTGCACTGTGCTCTCTTATGTCTTTTGTTATTTTATCTAAACCAATTTTCATATTTTCACTTTCAAAAGTTTTATCAACTAAGACAAGAGCATCCTCAGTAGTCAAGAAGTAATTACCCATGCTTGAAGACTCAAATAGAATTTGAGCTTCAAGCACTGATGTTTGAGTGACCACATATTTTGCTTCTTTGTCAAGATATAATCTCTGCATAACACCTTTGACTAGGATCCTTGCCTCAGATAGATCCATACTTAATTCACCACCGACATCCTTGCAAAAAAAAATTTCAAGAAAGATGCCATATGAGGCTGAGATGTTGGCCACCAGGATTGTCATCTTGATCCTTTTGTCTGGGAATGCTGAAAATACAAATTGGGCATCCTTGATTTGTCCCAGTAGTGGAACTTGTTTGTTCTCCATGGAGAAACATCTCCCAAATGTCTTGATCAGTGTGAGACCAAGGGATTCCACCAGTTTGGTAGGCATGACATTGTTAGACGCCCTTGAGTCTGTGATGCAATTGTTTAGCTGATGTCCATTTATTAGTAGGGAGACATAAAATGGTTCAGTCTTCCTAGGAGTAGCAGGAGGAGTAATGAAAAGATTGTTTGGGGTGGACATGTTCCTTGGGGGATCACGAGTTACCTTTCTAACCTCTTGTCCTGTAGGGATGGTTTGGTTCTTCACATATTAAACCAACTTATCCAACTGCTCGGGGTTGGATTATAGAAATTAAAATTTAGACATTTGAATTTTAGTTGTCTTGACATGGTCAACTATGTCAAACATATAAAATGAATTAGAAACAAGGAAATGTTCATCCTTTTGGTTTTTTTTTGGGGGGGGAGGACTGATCTGCAAAATTGAAATTGAAGGTGAAGGCATACTTGAAGTACTTACTTTTTTATTACTCACTGGGTCCTTTGGCTGGAAAGGCAGAGAAGTTCCTCATTTGGCAATTGAAATTGTACGCTGCGCTCACTCCTCTATTTTTTCTATATCATCTTGCTAGGTTGATTGATTCTTGGACCGGGTGAACACAATGTATGATCCCTCAACTGATTTACCTTCACTTTTGGGTTCATCTTGGTAATTTAGGAAACCAATGTTGGAGTCACCAGCTAATTATTCTTCTCCCTTTGTGAAGAGATTAGTGTCATCTTTTGGGTTCAACTCAGGTTGGAAGGATAAATTTGATTCTACTTTAAGATATCCAACTATTGAATTAGTTAGAGGTACTTCAATGGCCAATTTCACCTGAGGGGGAGGAAGACGATTTGGTTGCCCTTGATTCCTGGTAGCATTGCCTTAGTATGACTAATTGGGGAATGTCTTCCTTGGTATATATCTATATGAAGGCACATATGACATCCCTTGCACCATTTGCTTTCTAAGAGAAACTCATTTTCCAACTTTTACTCCATTAGATCAGTGGTGCCTGTAGATGGATATTCAGAAGATGAAGAAGATTTACCTCTATTAGGATCTCTCCTTATCTTTTGTGCCAATATAAGGTCATCTTCCACCTCAGTAGCCAAATATTAAGCAACAGTAAGGTCTATGTGGCTAGCACGTCTCAATAGAAAACTCACTTCAGGAAACTATGAGTTAATGAAGAAACATTTAAGGTTCTCAGGTGTTGGCTAAGTAATTATAGGAATCCTATTCCTCAGCTTGTCAAATTTGGCAATGAAGTCCCTCATAGGTTTATGAGGTTATTTATTCATTTATGTGAGCTGGGATAGTAGGGCATGTGCATCTTCTACAGTCTTAAACCTTGCTTTGAACTTAGCTTTGAGGGTGTTCCAGTCAGTCACAGTTTGTGCTTGAAGATGATAAAACTAGTCTGTAGTAGCACCTTGTAATGTCTCCACAAACAACCTGACTGCCACATCCTCATACTCCATGCCTATCACACCATAAGCTATACTGAAGGCCACAATATGTTCATCAAGATGAACTCTCCCATCACCAAAGAATTTGGGGAAATTCTTCCTTGAACTGTGTGGTAGTTCATGTAGAGGTGGAATTAAATTGAGTGGGCCAAAAGAGTTACCTTAGGGGCCTTGAACCGCCATGATTTGATTATGAAAAGTGGGGATAACAAATTTGGGTGGAGTATGTATAGGCAAAGCTCTACTAATAATAGAAAAAGAAGTTTTGCCTTGTAGTGGTGACTTATTATTGGTAGGAGGAAGACTCCTAGTTCATTGAACTTAAAGTTATGGAGGAAACAAATCAAAATTGCCCTACTGCACTAACTCAAAAATAGGGTCAACAACACCTTGCACTCTCTAGTTTCTTGTATAGTGTGGAGTTTCCAGATTGTAGAAAAAATGGAAAATAACTGGCCTTGGTTCAGCTTGAAGCTTGAGGCTTCAAATTACACGCTCTTCCCTAGCGGAGTCACCAAAAAACTATTAGGTGAATATTTTGTCACCAGCTAACTGATGAGCAAAATATGTGATTTCAACCATAGCATAAGGAGATTGGTCCACCAAATGTGCAAGTTTACCACATCAAAATGGGACAAATCTCTCCTCTCATCAAGGGGAGGTTCCCTATAATTATGAGGAGCTATATACTATATATATATGCAGAAAATAACACTTAGGGGTAGGACAACACCATCCATCTCTCTTTTTTCAGAGATGATGTTCACAAACAAAAGAGAAATCTTGGTGAAAATGCTGAAGGCACTTCTCTTCTTTTAGAAGTGGTCTTACAACAAACAACGAGAGTTATTTTTGATAAGTAACAAGTAACTGGTAACAGGGGGCGTAATAACCAACAAAAAAAGGTGTAGCACAAAGTCTCCACCTCGACTGCCCAAGAGTGAAATACTAAGGATAATGGGGGCACAAAGTCATCCCAAGATCCTTTACATAGAAACAAATAGAAAATGCACTAAATATAATGGTGACAGCACAAAGTCTCTCCACCGTTGGCTTCAAGACACCTTCCTAATTACTTCTACTAATTCTACTTATTTCATCAAAATGGACAAGAACACATTCAGGAAATAGACATAAGAACAATCTCTTAAATGACACAAGCTATTACAACACAAAGTCTAGAAGTAACCTACTTTCTCATTCATATAAAGAAATATGATCGATAATCTAAGCTCAAAGTCTCAGTAATCACCTTTCAATTTTTGTAGAGTTTTGCTTCCATAACCCAAAAAGATCTCCTTTGTATAAAATAGGAGAGTATAATATATAACATCCAAGAAAGGCTTGGCACTTCTTTTCATAGAATGACCCATACTACATTCAATGCCTTGAATGAATTTTTAGTTTTGTCAAAGGGGCCATGCTAGAACAGGGCATCTACCTTAATCGTGGCATGTCAATTCATCTCAAAATATCTTCTCCTTTGCATGGGTCATCTGAACCTTCTCCCAATAAGTATGCAACTATCCCCTTGCTTTCCTATCAAGGAAAAAAAATAGGGCACACCTTTTAATGCTTGTGAGCTTAGATGTCTACTTGGTGGACTGTTTCACCTACTGAAATAACTCTTGCATAGATATTTTTGGTCTTTTTGTATTGTTCTCTCTTTCCTTAACATATTTTGTCTCTTCCTCATGATTTGAGCCCTCAGGCTATCCTTTTTCCATTCTACAGGCTCTTTTGGCTTCCTCTTCAGTTGGTCACTTAGTTTGTTCTTTAGGTTTTGTCCCACATTTGAAAACCAATGGATATATCATTACCCTAAATTTGACGTCCATGGGGACATCATTGGTTGTTGGTCATTTGAACCATTTTGAACCATGAACCTTTGAACTGTGAAATTTCATTGGTTCAACGGTTCAATAGTTTGGGTGGTCTTATCGACTCCTTGGTTCCATTGCTTCTTTGGTTCATTCATTTTCTTGGTTCAATCACTTTCCTAGTTCAATCGCTTTCATGGTTCAATCACTTTCTTTGCTCATCAGTTGAACCATCTCTTTGAACCTTTGAACCCATTGAACCTTTAAACCATTTTGGTTCAAAGTTCAATGGTTCATCCTCTTTCTTAGAAGCCTTTATTTTCTCTAAGTCTCTCGAGCTTCGAAATTCCTTTGGCTTTATGTCTTTGGAACACCCCGAAGGGAAGGTGTCCCTTCAGGCTTTGAGAAAGGTCCATGTCCTGGTCATCAAGAGTCCCTTGTAAGGGTACCTACCCTTCGGGGTCCTTTGGGTGGCCTTCTTCAAATCCTTTAGATAAAATGTCTAAAGGAATTCTTTCAGACATTTTATCTAAAGGAAATCTTTCCTTTGCTTTAGCCGCTTTCCATCAGGCCTTTGATCATTCCTTCAGACAAATTCCTTCAAACATTTTGTCTAAAGGATTTCACTTGTAAAATTTTGCCATAAAATATCTTTCTAAAAGGTATCTTTTTTCCCTTTGGTTCACTACCCTCTGCAAGGGCACTTGTCCTTTGGGCTTTGGGGGACTCCTTTAAACCATTCAATTGAACCGACCGATTGAACCAAATTTGGTTCAATGGTTCAATGGTTCAATGTTGTTTTCTTACTCATTTAATTGACTTCTTGAACCAACCACTTTGAACTCTTTTGGTTCAAGGTTCAACGGTTCAATAGTTTAATCCTTTGTTTGAAGCTTGCCGATGGACTTTTGGTTGAACCTCAACATTGAACCAACCTTGAAATTGTATAAGTGTTGGGAACTTGTTTATTTCATGTAGAGTTTGTAGTTACAAGCCTGCATAGTCCATAGAAACAAGCTTGAAGAGTCTATAGAAACATCTTGTGGAGTCGGTAGAAACAAACCTATAGAGTCTGTAGAAATCAGCCTGCAGAGTCCGTTAGCTAAAAAGCCTTGAATAATGGAGAATTTGAATACTCAAAAAAAAAATCAGAAGGGAAAAGATAATTTTGGCCTACAAGACCAAAATAGTTCATATGTTGTCCCAAAAATGAGTGACAGATTTTGGGAACAACAAGTGTATAATCACAAAATTTGACACACACCTACAAACATAGTCTTTACCATTCCATATTATAAAACACTGTGTTAGTCACTTTGATGTTTACATCACATCAAATGAAATCAAATAATGAGATCAAGACAAGAATATAAATATATATGTATTTCAAATATACTAGTTTTATTGATTCAATTAGCTATATTATCTATACAATGACTGAATATAAGGTACAGAGTTCTTTGCCTTCTCTTTCTCCTCCTCTCCTCAATCTCCATTAAATTATAACTTCCTAATAAAAATCTATTGAATCTCTATGATACTCTCTCCTATTTCAATCCAAAACTCATTCATATACAAGAAAACAACTACCTACTAACTAACTACTATCTTGACAATTGATTTCACATGTTAGTTACATCCAATGACCTTAGTCCAAATAATTTACCTTATGATATGTACGTGAAAAAACTTATTTTTACCCACATATACTCACTTATGAACTGACACACACTTGATAAAAACACATTTATTGATAACTACTCAAAAAGACACCTAACACATTTTAAATTTTTAAATTAAGGTTTTGGCAGGAAAAGTTCCCAAATCTAAGAACCTCCACAACTAAGCTACCTATGACTTATATCACCCTTATTGGGTCCTTATAAAACCTCTATTACCAAAATAGACCAAAATAATAACAAAACATATGATATTGCTTGATGCTTCTACATCATACTCTTGGGGGAGAAAGGAATTGAACTCATATGATCTATTATATGCTTCTTCCTTGTCTTCTTGTTTAGGTTCCTTGGATCATCTTTGTCTTCTAATACTCCATCATGTTTTAGTTGCTCATTTTTTTTCTTATGCTTACCTTGGTCAAATACTATTCTCCTTCCTTGCTTGCTTGCACTAACTAGTACTTATTGTGCACTACTTCTTTGTTCTTTGCCTCTGACATATGGGTTGGTTATGCCCCAAAATACCACTATTTCACTTGTAATTTCAGCTTCCTCTATCACAATCTTCATTCTTACAACACAAGTAATGGTAAATTCATACCCAACTAATCCATTCTATTAAACTATTTCTATGCAAAGTTGCTTTCTACATTCAAAGAAGAAATAAGAAACTAAAAGAAATGGTCAAGGCTAGAAGTACTTGATAAAGTTGTGTGCACTGAAATCAGACGTTGGAAGATTCTCCTCTTTGGCTGTGGAGGAATGACACCTGTGAAGAAAAGAGACTGATAAATGGAAAAATGTTAGTCAAAGATATGGTGGGCTGTTAGGCGAACGCCCAATCCCGGAAGCACGAAGACTTCCTAGAAGGATATCAACCCACTGATAAAAAACAGAATATTGGACTGAAGTAGATATAAAAGATAAAATGATAGAAATAAATGACAGAAAATTAAAGTGCATACCTGATATGCAGCACTGTTTTCCACAGTCACCGGTGTCAGTCTCTGTGTTGCCGACGTCGGTCTGGGAAGGTGCCGACGTCGGTTGAGGTGCCGTCGTCGGTCGGGGCAGTGACCGGCGTCCGTCGAGACAGGTTCTGGGCGAGTTGCAGAAGGTCTGGGAGAGTCGGGACAGGTTCTTGACAGGATCAGGACAAGGTTTAGACAGGGTCGGGATAGGGTCTGATAGAATCGAGATAAGGTCAGGACAGGGTCTGGGCAAGGTAAGGTCGGGTTTGGACAGAGTCTGAGGGTTTTGGTCGAGTCTGGATAGAGTTATAGATTGGGGTAGTGGACAGGGATGTAAAGAAGAGATTCAGAACTTGGGTCTATGGTTTGAAGATTCGAGATGACAAAAATAATGAACAAATAATAATCAGAAAGAAATGAAAATAAATAGAGAAAATACTTACCTATCAGAAGACGTGATGAAAGCCATAGTTGAAGTTGTCTGTGCAGTGCCGAATTGAAGCGAATGCAGATTGGTTGATGCCGGAGTTGGTTGATCGCGAGAGTGTTGATTGCAAGAGTCTGTGAATGTCTGAGTTCAGGGGTCGATTGATTGATTGATTAGTTGATCGATTAGCCTTCGGGATTGATCAGCGGACGCTGATGAAGGTGAGGGACGGTTTGAGAGACGGTTCGATAACCGTTCAGAAAACCGATTGGGAACCAAATGATAACTAATAATGGATAACGGGAAGGTGACCGACGTTGGCAGGATTGTTGATGTCGGCTGATAAGTGACCGACGTCGGTGACATCAGCCAGGTAACGACCGTCGTCGGTAGATGCACAATGGGGATAAAGTCTAGCTTTAGCTCTACGCTCATTGTTACATGCTGCCAAGGTCAAGGCTAGTGGAAAAAGTGATCGACAAGGGTTGAATAGGTGAAGAAGAATAAGATGGGGGATGACCAGGGGAGTCGACACAATTTTGGTGTCTACATTTGCCCCTTTTTGTCTTGTTGGTT
Organism: Torreya grandis; assembly: GCA_037957365.1. Classification (NCBI taxonomy): domain Eukaryota; kingdom Viridiplantae; phylum Streptophyta; class Pinopsida; order Cupressales; family Taxaceae; genus Torreya; species Torreya grandis. The sequence continues at coordinate 538,045 of JARHVA010000021.1, read as the reverse complement.
GTTTTGGACGAACTGCAAGACAAAAATAGGAGTGATTGCCCCAGGTGTGAGATAAGGTTGATTTCGTCTTGTTGGTTGTTCTGGGCGAACTGCAAGACAAAAATAGGAAGCGGTTTGCCCCGATTATGGATAAGGTATTCCCCCTCAAAGCAGGAGTTGAGGGAAGGGAACCGAGAATCGGGTGCTGATTTGACAAAGAGTGGATGAAAAAAGGGTGAGGGTGAACACTGGAAAAGGTGTGATTGCGCGCATACCACTGCATGAGATGGTTAGGTCAAAGTGTCACAGGTCAAGGGTCGAGGAGTGCCAAAATTGAAGTAACCGGGCCCTAGCATTTAGTCGTCTGCTAATCGGGTCACTCAATCTAAGCTGAAGCTCCAAATGGGTCGTCGTGTTCTAGGTATCTCAGGCTCAAGAAGTGCTCCTAGAAACACGAAAAAGTCACAAGTAGTGTGGATCAACCAGCTTGCGATCCTATACTTGTGAGGGTCAAAAAAAGGTCTGCGCACACTTCTACTAACCAGTCATGAGATAGCATACATGCAAAAACAACCAAGGCAACAATGGCTTGGAAGTGGTCAAGGTCGGAGGAGATATGCATGATCTCCAATGGTTGGTGGGTGAGGGGAGGAATGGATGAAAGGATGTGGCCGAGCTAACCCCAGAAGACAGTCGTGTCATCTGAGTGTTGCCTACATAGCCCCGGTCAGAGGGCTTCAGGCCAATGTAGTTCAGACAAAGGGTCCGAGTAGTTGACAGGTGGTCAAAATGGTTGATAGATTGGTCGTGGTTATGATGAAATGATGAGGGGAAGAGATGTTGCAGCCTTTTCCAAATGGTGTATTCTGCAACATTGGTCGAGAGGTCTTTCATCCCTAGCAATATTCCAGATTTGTGATGGATGTATGCTAAAAATGAATTGAGGTCTATTTATGCTTCAGCAAGTATTGGTTTATGCTGAACATAAATTGCGGCGGGTCGATAGTTTCCATGTGTATTGATGTCCATAGAAACTAGGGTGAATAGGTTACGGGAGTGGTCTGAAAAGAGAATTGAGGTGAGTTGATTGACAAGTGATGAAGGTGAATGTGACCAAAGTGCAGAAGAAGTGAAAAGCATATTGCTCTTTCATTAACAAGGACCAAAAAGATAGCATAGATAGGGGTTATGAGAACCAAGAGCCCCATTCATGCGTGACGTCGTTGACCATAGTTATGTTAGAGTAGTAATCGAATCACTTTGATATTAAAGTGAGCTCGAAGTCCCTTGAGCAGGTAATAGGAGGAGGAAAGAGGATAACCCGTTTTAAGAGCAGAGATAACTATGCCCTTTTGTATAGGAGACCTTGAGACAACTATAAGTCAAGTCCATGACTCATTCTTTTTTTTTTTTTTTTTTGAGGTGCAGACTGATCAATGCGGGAAGCCTGCATAGAATGGTGAAGCTGATCAATGCGGGAAGCTTCTAAAATAGTGTTGTTTATTGCCAGATTAGTCATAGCCATCCTTCAAGGGAGTGGTCTAGATTTTTGTTTAATATAAGGGCTTTTGAATAGCTGTCCTTTGAGGGAGCAGTCTATTAATTACAACAATGATAGTACAGCTGTCCTTCGAGGGAGCAGTTTGCTTTTTGATTTTGATATGGATCAGTGACCATGGATATTGTGACATCTTGATTTGTTTTGACAAAAATGTGAGTCATGGACAAGATTATAGAAGATCAAGGGCTCCCTTTTATGAGGACAAAAGCATCCATACAGCATAAAAGGGTTATAGGATTTGTTAAGAGGAATAGGGTTGAAAGGAAGTAGGATTAAGAGGATGGGGATTTCTCAAGGGACGAGCTCAAGTTAAGTGTCAAGTGGACGAATACTCGACTAGCAGTAGAATGATCACAGATGCAACGCATTAAGAGGCTCAGGTTCTGAGCGTCCATCAAGAGAAGACAGACGGTAAGTCCCTGATCCATACTTGTGCATGATAATAAAGGGCCCGAGCCAATTAGGAGCAAACTTGCCTCATTTACTACGCTCCATATTGGTTACGTGTTGATTGATGAGTGGATGTGAAGTTAACTGATATGGTTGTTGATTGATCGAGACTGGTTGAATGTGTGGATAAAAAGGTTGGTTAATGTTTGGTTGAGATTTGGTCATTTGATAGTTGGTCAATGGTTGGTCGAGGGTTGATTGGTTGGTATTTGGTCTTTGGTTGGGTCAAATGTTTGGTTGAGGTCGGGTTAAATGTTTGGTTGCTAGTCTGGTTGAGGCTAAGTTGAAAGAGTGATTGATATGTGGTCGAGACTGTGTTGAAAAATTGGTTGAGGTTTGGATGAAGGTTGAATTCCCCTAGTGGCTAGGGAGAATGTTTGACAGATTGGTTAAGGTCGGTTGAGGTTTAGTGGTCAGATGGACTATGTTGATGTCAAATAAGGGGGTTAAAGGTGATAAAGGAACCAGAACCTGGCGTGGAGATCCCGATTTTGGTGATGAGGTTGGAGAGGCATGAGTTGTTGTTGATGATTTGGTAAAGAGGTGGTCAAGAGGAGAGGTGTCATTCCCCAGACATTAGCGAATGGCAACCTTGAGGGCACAACAATGTTCTATGTCGTGTCCAGGCGTGCGATGATACGCACAAATACGAGTGTCTTCGAACCAAGGTGGTTTAGGTCCGAGAGATTGATATGGTTTGAGAGGTGGAAGGTTGAGGCGAGATGACTGCAACAAATGCCGTAACAGCAAGGTATAAGAACCTACTAACGGGTCTGGATATTTTATTGCAGTGAGGGTTGATGACGTTGGTTTGAGAGGCATAAGAGATGTTGGTCGATGATTTAGAGAAGATATATGTTTGACAGGTTGATAGAGTAATGGCGGCGACATGCCTCTGTGAAGGATGGGAGTAGGAAACACTCCAATTAAAGTGGACGGATGCGGGCCCAAGATTGAAGGCAATGATGAAGGTGGGGGAGGAGTCTTTTGGTGTGGTCTAGTGGTCTTCATGGGTTTGAGTCGAGGGCCACTGTTGTGCGAGGCGAGGTTAGATAAGGGTTTGGATTTAGATGTGGACAGAGGTGAGTGAGATATAACAATCTCAGGCAAAGGGCAAGAGGAAACCGTGACTGGGTCTTTCTCAATTGAAATGGGCAAAGAGACTGGTTCTTCTCTTGGTGGAGAAGAAATAGGAGAGGGTGGCTCCTCAAGTGGGCAAATGGCAGGGATGATCGTGCCTTCTACGTGTTTTTGAAGAGTGGGCGAGGTAAGGTCTTTGGATGAAGGTAGGGCTAATGGCATAGGTGTGGTCAAGGCATCCTCCAGTATGAGAGAGGTCGATGGAGGACTAATAGGAGAAGAGGGTCCTTCATCTTGTGAAGAAGGTTGGTCAGGGACAAGAGGTAAGATAGTGTTGACGGTGTGTATATCATGGTCTTGAGGGTCATTGATCATGGTTTGGACGTTGTCTTGAGTAGGCGGGTGATTAGGAAAAGGTTGTTTGAAGATGTCAAGGTTTTGGTTGGGCGGTGCATTCGGGTTATCCAAGATAAGATTGCCCTTGTCTAGCATATCCTGGATGAGGTTTTTAAAAGTTTGACAGTGATCCGTATCATGGCCTTTGACATGGTGATAGTTACAAAAGTGGTTCTCCCTGTACCATGCAGGGATAGGTGTTGAGGGGTCGAATTGATGTGGTCAGATTGAAGGGAGATTGAGGACCCCCTGCTTGATGAGTTTATCCAAGACAGAGGCATATGACTCTCCAATTGGAGTGAATTGATGCTGTATGGATTGACATTGAAAATGTTTATTGATGTAGTCTAATGTTGAAGATGCTGGTCAGTTAGTTATTGTTGAAGATGATGGTCTAAAGATGACAGTGTTTGCCGACCCCTTAGATTGAGAGTGGGCAGAAGAAGGTCTGGAAGAAGAATGGTCATTGGTTCTTGTGTTAGTGTTACACAATTTGACCTTATCTTCTTCAATAGTGCAGAGTTCAAGCTTTCGGGCCATGGTGAAGGCCTCGTCGAAAGTGTGGAATGTTTGAACCCGCAAGGTGGATGAGATGTGACTGACACATGCTCAGGAAAAGAGCTCAATGAGCTTGGGTTGAGGCAAGGAGAAAGAGAGCTGGTTAATCAAGCCTCTCCAATGGGCGACAAAATCAACTACTGATTCGTCGTCAAATTGCCTAATGGAGTAAAGGTCTGTGATCGAGACTTGTTTAGTGATATTGATTGAGAAATGGTCAACGAATAATTGAGCGAGTTGAATGAATGAAAAGATAGAATGTCTGGCAAGGGAGCTATACCAGTCAAGGGTAGGGCCAGAAAGTGACATAGGGAACGTGCGTAAAAGTAACGCATCGTCATGGGTAATAATATAGCAGGCATGTCTGAATGCCCGTAGATGTTGTTTTGGGTCTTCCTTACTCTGAAAGCGAGTAAATTTAGGAAGCTCCCAATGGTTGGGGTATGGTCGGATAGGGACAGAAGGATGAATGGGCTTGTTGTAAATTTGGTCATATGAAGAGACATTATTTGAACCGGAGATAGAAGCTTCGAGACTGGACATTTTATCCATCAGCATCTTGATGATGTCTGCTGATGGATTGGTGGACAGAGTGCCCCCTAGGTTGTAAGGCGCTTGAAAGAGGCTAGAGGAGGTATACGACATAGTCAGTTGTACCAGTAAGGGTGCAACGTACAGATGACTAGTTGCAGGGGCAGAAGTAGTGGCTAAGGGTGGTTGCGTCATGAAGGTCGAAGGTATAAGTTGACTAGGCACCTTCAAAGGTGGTTGAATAGCGGGACTAGTAGAAGGATAGGTTGGCACTCCTACATTTGTGGGCGCAAGAGTGTAAGGGGTCTAGACAATCAAGTTCTGATACGATGTAGAATTTGGTTGAATTGCAGGTGATTGAGGGGGTAACGAAACCCCGATGGAGGTTGGTCTAAAAATAGACGAAGAGGCCAAACTTTCCGTATTGGCCATGGTCGGGTTAACGATTGAGATGAAAGGCTGAGTCAAAGAGGGTTGGATGACGAATGGTGTCGATGTCATCACCATGTCACCCGAAAGGTCTCGCATTGGGTTTCTCGCGAGATAGTTATGGAGGGCTGCGGTATTGAGGTCCAAGAATTTTTTGAAATCCTGGTCCCCTTCAAGGATGATGGGAATTTGAGTCGGGGTCAGGGTCAGTCCTATAGGAGTTCTTTCAGTCTCCGAGTGGAACTCCATGATAAGACGGGTTAGAGATGGGGTAGACGAAAGCAGTTGACGGCTAGAGTGGTCAAAAAAAGGGCCTTGGTTTGACTGCGTGTCAAAACCATATAAGGCGAGAAAGGACGTCCTCACACGCTCAAACAAGCAAATAAGAACTAAAAAGATGAAGACACAAGTAGATCCTAAAACCCTAGAAGTAAAATTTTTAGGATTATAGTGGCTTATGCCTTAGAATGTGTGTAGAGGAAGATTGGCTTTGAGTCGGGTCCTAGAAGAAGCAGTCTATGAATGGTTTCGGGTTTTGTTATGGTGCTCAAGAAGTCTGTGTTAGCTTTCGTACAAGCCTGGTGCTAAGGAGCAAGCTCCCCTCACTTCACGATTCCAGTGGTTAGCTGGTTTTGCTTAGCCAAAATATACCTCGCCTAGAGATTATCCTCCACTAGAGAACGGAGTGGGCTTTCCCCTTGGTGATGAAATCCAAGTGAGATTGCCAGGACGGGTAAGGTATCCGCTGGGGGATGAAATCCCAATCGGGCCTTGTCTCAGGTAAGTTAAAATGTTTGTTTTATGCAGGTGGTTTGGTCGTGTAACATGAAGTGATCTAGATTAATTCAATATGCGGTTTAATTACTATGTGTGGTCTAAGAGATGCAGGCAAACAGAAATGAATGCAAAGTGTTTTAATGTCCAAGTCAAAATGTTTTGTTCGTATGAAGACGAATGGAGAAAGAGTTGAAGAATATGAGTTTTAGCTAGTCTAGAAGTGCATGAAAGAAAGAAAATGTTTGTTTTAGTCTTGCTTATGATGTCATTAAGAAGAGACGAGAGGAGGCAAAAAGGAAGGAACCTAATGCACCTAAATGAACGAAAGAAAGAAAAAACCCAAGGAAGGCCTTAGGGTCCCACCGGGCGTGCCAAAATGTTTCTATGCAAAGTTGCTTTCTACATTCAAAGAAGAAATAAGAAACTAAAAGAAATGGTCAAGGCTAGAAGTACTTGATAAAGTTGTGCGCACCAAAATCAGATGTTGGAAGATTCTCCTCTTTGGCTGTGGAGGAATGACACCTGCAAAGAAAAGAGACTGATAAACAGAAAAATGTTAGTCAAAGATATGGTGGGCTGTCAGGCGAACGCCCAATTCCGGAAGCACGAAGACTTCCTAGAAGGATATCAACCCACTGATAAAAAAATAGAATATTGGACTAAAGTAGATATAAAAGATAAAATGACAGAAATAAATGATAGAAAATTAAAGTGCATACCTAATATGCAACACTGTTCTGCACAGTCGTCGGCATCGGTCTCTGTGTTGCCGGCGTCGGTCTGGGAAGGTGCTGACGTCGGTTGAGGTGCCGTCGTCGGTCGGGGCAGTGACAGGCGTCGGTTGAGACAGGTTCTGGGTGAGTTGCAGAAGGTCTGGGAGAGTCGGGACAGGTTCTTGATAGGATTGGGACAAGGTTTAGACAGGGTCGGGACAGGGTCTGATAGAATCGAGATAAGGTCAGGACAGGGTCTAGGCAAGGTAAGGTCAGGTTTGGACAGAGTCTGAGGGTTTTGGTCGAGTCTGGACATAGTTATAGATTGGGGTAGTGGACAGGGATGTAAAGAAGAGATTCAGAACTTGGGTCTGTGGTTTGAAGATTCGGGATGACAGAAATAATGAACAAATAATAATCAGAAAGAAATGAAAATAAATAGAGAAAATACTTACCTGTCAGAAGACATGATGAAAGCCATAGTTGAAGTTGTTTGTGCAGTGCCGGATTGAAGCAAATGCAGATTGGTTGATGCCAGAGTTGGTTGATCGTGAGAGTGTTGATTGCAAGAGTCTGTGAATGTCCGAGTTCGGGGGTCGATTGATTGATTGATTAGTTGATCGATTAGCCTTCGGGATTGATCGGCGGATGCTGATGAAGGTGAGGGACGGTTCGAGAGACGGTTCGATAACCGTTTGGAAAACTGATTGGGAATCGAATGATAACTGATAACGGATAACGGGAAGGTGACCGACGTCGACAGGATTGCCGACGTCGGCCGATAAGTGACCGACGTCGGTGACATCGGCCAGGTAATGACCGTCGTCGACAGATGCACAATGGGGATAAAGTCTAGCTTTAGCTCTGCGCTCATTGTTACATGCTGCCAAGGTCAAGGCTAGTGGAAAAAGTGATCGACAAGGGTTGAATAGGCGAAGAAGAATAAGACGGGGGATGACCAGGGGAGTCGACACGATTTTGGTGTCTACATAAACTACTACCAACATTGCTTATTTTAATTGTTCTTTATCCACCATTACATGATTATAAACTATTACAACCAATTTTTCCTCTTCATTCACCAACACTTCACCATTAAATGACTTCTCTAAGGTTTCTAATTTTTCCTCTAACTGATTAGCAATTTCATAAACAAACTAAAAATCAGATATCCCATATTCTTCTTGGGTTTATACTTCTCTTTCTAAGCCTTCAATGAGGCCTTCAAGCTAGTCTATTTATTCTTTGTTATCCTCTACACATATCTGGATACCAATAGCTTCTTTCTCTTCAATCAAACTAATCTCATCCATCTCTATGTGTTGTTCAACTTCTTTCTCTTGTTCACTTGGCTGCTCACTCATCCTATACCTCATCATCTCTCTTTTGAGTTGCTTGTAAATCAACTTCTTCTGCTTTATTTCCTCTCTCTTTACTTGCACCTTTCTTCTCTTTATCTATTTTTTGATTGGCCACTTGAGTGGATTATTCCTCATTACCCATCCAATATATGTTTTATCACTCTCTCTTCTCTACTCTATCATGGTCAACATCTCATCCAATTATTACCTCATCTCTCCCATCTCTTTCTCCATATATATAATCTTATTGTGGTAGATATTATTAACCTTTCCCTACTTATTTTCTCTCTTTCCTCATCTTCTCAAATATTCATATCAACTTCTTGGTCTCATCTAGACCTATTATCTATGATAAGTCTTCTCTCACTTGCCACATCATGACCATTCACATCGTCTCTCTCTATGACCTCAACTGGGTCTCTCACTCTTCTTATCCTTTTAATAGGAAACCTTCTTTCTCTCTCCTCAATCTTACTTTTGAGATCTGATCTTGAGATTTCAAACATAGATCTCACTCATTCAAGCCTTCATTAGCTCAGGGCTACTGCTCTCTCACAACTTGCACTCATACCATCAATACTTTCTCATAAATGCTTCAAAAACTCAAATGAAAACAATACAACACATGTGCCTTGTTAGATGACCTTATTATTGAATATCATCCTATTATTCCCATGAAATTAATGGGATATAATACCAAATGATGTAGAGGATCTCTTTCATTCTCTGCTTTAACCAAGCTCTGACACCTATAACTATAACTCATACATTCAAATTGCATAATTAATTCTCACTGTCAACTTCTGGATATGGTTCTCATGCAATGTTCCTATAGTCTTGGTTTATTACATTAAATTATATCTACCTTTGGAATATTTATACTACTCTCAATCATCAGTTCATCTTCTCTTTTTGTTTCCCTTCTCAATCCATCATTCATACAACACACTAGTCCATTGTCTTTTTTCCCAAAACACTAGGACTCTTGGTTTATGACTTCTATAGTCAATTTATAACTTAGTCAGCCTATATTTGGCTTAAAAAACTCATCTCCACTTACTTTAATCCCTCTTACAAACTTAATTACCTTCTTTCCATATCAAGCCTTCAACCTTCCTTCAAACCTAGTAGCCTTTTTTGAACATATTTACCTTGTACATATTGGTATGGAATAAATTAGAAATATAAACATAGATTATACCACCCTATATCATCCTACACATCTTCATGACGTTTCACTCTACAACTCCACTCCTAAGTACCTTTTCTCACTATTAATCAGACCTAATTAGGTTTCTTCACCTTCCCTCATCACATAGTCACCTATAACTTGCCCATATGGTTCCATACTACTATAAAAACTTTAAAATATTATTCACCATGTCAAACTCCTAATAACTACCAATTTTCATCACATTTTATCAATTGGAACTTTAGTTATGCCTTCTTTTATGTTTTAACCCTAAGCTTGGGTTTTCCTTAGTCTGTGTATGCTGGAGAGGGCTTAAAATTTCTTACATTACATTTTTCTTAGTTTAAAACCTCCAAAAAACCTTTAAAATGACTGATTCACCTAGGGGAAATTTTTCATAAGCTTTAAATGCTTTGGTATAACCTTTATCACCATTAACACATGATTTTCACAATATTTCCTAACACAATCAGCCTGTGTGTGAGCAAATATAGGGTTAAACACATATTTTATATTCCAAAGGTTATTTGAGTGTATTTCAAGGTTATTTTACTCCTACATTAGCTCTATATTCTATCCTCATGCCACCATAAAATCCATACCATGCCTTATTCATACATTCAAATTGGTTATTGGATTGTGTATTGATAATAGGACACTCCCAACTGCAACCCCTATTATAGTTTATATCAAACACTCACATATATGAAAAAAGAATACAAATGAAACATTTTCATACCTATACAAATTACTTTACACATACTCCACACTCTTCTTAGGCCACTTCCCTTTCCACTAGCATGTAGTCTTTAGTGTATAATCATAAAATTTGACACACTCTTGTAGACACAGTCTTTACCATTCCAAATTATAAAACACTATGTTATGCACTTTGATATTTCCATCACATAAAATACAATCAGATAATGAGATCAAGATAAGAACATAAATATATATGTATTTCAAATATAGTAGTTTTATTGATTTAACTAGTTACATTGTCTATACAATGACTGAATATATACAAAGTTCTTTGCCTTCTCTTGATCCTCCTCTCCTATGTACCTTTATCTCCATTAACTTATAAATTACTACTAACTCTCTATGATAATCTCTATTATTTCAATCTAGAACTCATTCATATACAATAAAACAACTACCTATTAACTAACTACTATCTTGGTAACTGAATTCATATGTTAGTTACATCCAATGACCTTAGTACAAATCATTTGTCTTATGATATGTACATGAAAACACTTATTTTTACCCACCTAGACTCACTTAGGAACTTACACACACTTGATAACAACACATTTCTTGATAACTACTCATAAAGATATCTAACACATTTCAAATTTTCAATTTAAGGTTTTAGCAAGAAAAATTACCAAAGGCAAGAACATCCACAACTAAGCTACCTATGAATTCTATCACCCTTATTGGGTCCTTATAGAACCTATATTACTAAACTAGACTAAACATTAAACAAAACATATGATCTTACTTGATGCTCTTGCATTAGTGGATCAAGAACTCGAGTAGATCATGCCTCCATTATTGCCTACCCTTGTGTAGTAGATGCATTTGTAACTAAAAATGCATAATGTAATTGAAGTTGTGTGATGTACTTGAAACTATATAAGATGGCTCTAGGGCCACTTTAAAACTTTGAAATGAAAAATGGTTTAGGGGCCTCTCAAGCACTTGTGTATGTAGCTTAGGGACTACTTGGTAATTCCACCCACTATAGATAGAGTAATGCATCAATATGGTGCAAAGATGGTGAAATTGTTTTCAAGATTAACAATGTAGAGAATGACATGGATATTTCCATTCCATTTGATCAACTAGTGTATAAGTCAAAAAATAGAAATAATGTGCCATGCACATTCCCCTAATTTTGATATATATGCATATGAATCTTACACTAAGTTATGGTAATCTATATCTGAGCATATTTGAAATTGAAATGGAAATAATCATGCCATGCATAATTCCCATAATCTAAGCAAAATGGTATGATTTTATGAAAAATTGAGAATAAACTGAGTGTAACTAATAATTTATGATTGATAATGTGCAAACCTAAACTATAACTATCGTACCTTTTTAACTAGTCTAGATTTTCATATTTCTATGGCTACTAGATAGTAAAATGGTCCCTTGGATAGTAGTGCACCACACTAGTGTCCACTAGGTTGTAATAGTGTCATTTTGTACTATTTTTATGCCAAACTATAATTGATCTATGTCTACATATTTTGCAACGTGTTTTCCTAATTTTGTGCTTTGTAATATGTGTCTACATGCTAAAAACTATATTCTAAGTGCACCCAAGTGGCTTGATCTCTATGACAAACCTTTGTGAATGGCCCATATTTTGAGGGGAGTTGTTGTACTTATGTAATATCTATCCTCAAAATAAAATTTATACCACCTATGTGTTAGCCTAAGCATATATGATATCTACGTAATAAACCAATATAATGTGTATACATGACATTGAAATGTAAGATAATTTGAGCATAAGTTGGTAATGTGAGATGTATGTTAAATCTAACATTCACAAGGTTGTCAATATATATATATATATATATATACATATATATAAAACAATGTAATCTTGTGTATGAATAGTGAATTATAAATATAATATAAGTAACTACCTAGGGATATGGGACATAATGACCATCAAGTCACCCAAGGAGGCATGGGGATATGCATAAGGTCCCTCATGGTATCTAAACCTAAGTGTAAGAGAAACAAGTAAGAGACAAATGTCATGGACATGATGCATACATGAAAGCATACATACAACACACATGAGACATGAAAATTAGGCCAAGAGGACATGCTATAAGGGACATGGGTACATGCCACTAAATTTGATAAATCAATACATATAAGGACATGTTCAAATGTCCATATATGCAAAGAGAAATCAAGGTTGGCTTAGAGACACATGGAAGGACATGTTCAAATGTTCACATGCATCATCAATAAGGCACACACAAATACATGAGAACATGTCCAAAGCATACACATAATGGGAGAAATTAGTGTACAGTTGTGTAATAATGGCATATTTAAATGCCCTCAAATAAATGTAAAAGTAGAGAGATATAATCGAGTCTAAACTAGTAAATCTAAAAATGAAAGTATGCATGAACATGTAGTCTAAATCCATATAAGATTAAAGATGTACATAATCTGAATCTATAGTAGTATTAGTTGGTAAAAGATCTGAGCATTATAAGATGATCAATATCGAGATATAATCAATGCTAAATCTAGTATATGGAGTATGTAATGATATAACCTAGAAAATTAGAATCTATTGTAGTATGATACCCCTAATGGGTTAATGTATCAATGTTAAATCTATGTATGTGCCCCAAATGGGTATATATTATCAAATATAAATTTGTGTGATGGACCTAAGTCTTTCAATAATTTGTGAACAATTAAAAATAATAAGTGAAGCATATATGTATGATAAAATTGATTATACTAAGATAGATAGCATATGTAATATCTGGAAAAGACAATGAATGTAAACATGGAAATGCATACAATCAACATTTTGTATTTTGTGAGAAATATTTGAATGTTTTTATATTTTGAACATATTATATTATTTTTGTATTTTTTGAGTATAAGGTATTTACAATCAATCATGAAAATGAGACTATATACAAGTGAAATGTGAGTCTTTTATGTATAGAATCTCTATAGATGCATTATGTTCAATGGATTCTTAAGTACCTTACCCTAGAGTGAATCTAGATGGTATATATTTGGGATAAGCTTTTTGACTACTAAGTAAGGGCCAAGCCAATTTGGTTTGAAATTTCCTTTCTTTCTTCTTTGGCATTGATGTTTTTGAGGTTCTCTTTTAGGACAAGATCATTGGATTCAAACTCTCTGCTATAAACATAACTATTATAGGCCCATTGGATTTATTTATGGTATGGTATGAGGTGTTCTATAACTTGGATACATTTGTGATCCAAATTTTATAATTCATGGAGACGCCTTTTGTTAGGTTGTGGAGCTAAAAGCTTCACTGATGCAAATGGAGGAGGATGGTGAGTTGCAGAGCAATTGACGCCAGTCTGATCAACCAACATCGGTCATATACAGGGTGCGAAGCAGCCGACATCGGCAGGGATCGACCGACGTCGGTCATCCCCAGTCAGACAGGGACTGACATCGGTCACCTGTGCGTTCTAGAACTATTTGTTGCATGAATAGTTAGTTAGTTGAATGGCCAGTTTGCATGTTGAAGGCTAATTATAGTCTTGAGTTGCGTGTCTAATTATTGTAATTAAGAAAGTCTAATTATTGTTTGCATGAGGTCTATTTAAGAGACTCATGTGTTGTATTGTAATTAAGGCAAGAAAAGGATTTCTTCCAATTTTAGGATCTTGGTCAGCAGGTGTGCAAGGCCACGTTTGGAGATCTACATGGTAAGTAAGATTAGGTTGATTTGCAGGTTATTGCAAGATTAAGAAGATCTACTTGAAGTACTTTTGAGTGCTTGGTACTAGCAGTGTTGAGACTGATTGGTTGGAGGTGAACAACAATTCTGTGTGTGAGTTGTTTGTTGGGACCGTAGTTGAGAGAGAGCTTTGAGGGAAGATTACTGAAAGTCTTAGAGGTGTGGGAAGCCTCAGAAGTGGAAGAAGAAGTGGCATCTTCTTTATTGTATTTCCTTTTGAAGATTATTTAATACAAGAGTGTGTATTATCTCTCAAATTCTGTATTGTTTCTTATTCTAGTTAGTTATTACTTTTAGTTTAATTTCATATATTTAGTTGCATGGTAATTAGTTGTGCTTCTGTGGGTTCCTAATAGTTGGTATCAGAGCTAAGGTCGCAGGGAGCAGGTTTTGTGTTTGACTATAGGTCACTCTCAGGGGTTTTTGATTGAGTGGGAGTAGCAATGGCAGAAGAAAGTAAGCTAAGGATGGAGAAATTCAATGGCATGAATTATCAATTATGGAGGATGCAGATAGAGGATTATTTGTATCAGAAAGATTTATACTTACTATTGGGTGGGGTTGCATGCAAGCCCTTGGATATGAAGGATGAAGAATGGGAGGTTCTTCATCGGAAGGCTCTGGGATCTATAAGGTTGAGCCTTGCATCATCTGTGATTTCTAACTTATCACAGGCTAAGACAAGGGTAGAGTTGATGCAATCTTTGGCAAATTTGTATGAAAAAACCTCAACTTCGAATAAGGTATTTCTTATGAAGCAGTTATTTAATTTGCAAATGCAGGAAGGTGGATCGGTACATAGTCATCTTAGTGATTTCCATGGTTTGGTAAACCAGTTAAATTTAGTTAATATTATTTTTGATGATGAAATTAAGGCTCTCTTAATCTTATGCTCATTACCTAAAAGTTGGGAGAGTTTGGTAATGGCAGTTAGTAATACTGCGTCTGCTTCAAAAATCTTAAAAGTGGATGATGTTGTGAGTGTAATCTTGAATGAAGAAATTTGCAGGAAAAGCACAGGGGAATCATCAGGGAATGCTTTGAGTGTTGAAAGTAGGGGAAGGTAAAGAGAGAAGATCGAGAAAGGGAGATCAAGGTTAAAGATAGGTAGGAGATCTAGATCTAGGCCCGACAGGAAAATCTGCTAGAATTGTGGAAAGAAAGGGCATGTAAAGAAAGATTGTTGGTTGGTTGAAGATCAGCAAGAAGGAACTAAAGAAGTAGGTGTTACAGGTATTGTTGCAAGTATTGTTGGACAGGATGCTCTTGTATGTTCCTTGGATAAAGTGGAATCTTGGGTTTTAGATTCTAGTGCCTCTTTTCATGCATCCCCAAATAGAGAATTTTTTCCTGAGTATGTCCAGGGAGACTTTGGAGAGATTTATTTAGGGGATGGTAAGCCTTGTCAGATGGTTGGCAAAGGGAAAGTGAAGCTGAAATTGCAGACGGGCAACACATGGGTGTTGAAGGAGGTCATGCATATCCCAGTCTTGAAGCAGAATTTGATTTCTATAAGAAGTTTGGGTGATGAGGGATGCACAATAACTCTCACAGTGGACTCTTGGAAGGTTACCAAGGGTGCACTTATTTTAGCAAGGGGTTATCTATCTACTTGTATTACTGATTCTACTTTTGGTTTATCTACTTCAGCTGTAGATTCGAAGATGTGGCTTAGTAGGCTTGGTCACATGAATAAGAAGGGAATGGATGTTCTTGAGTCAAAGGGTATGAGTTCATATCTGGAAAGCACAGATCGAGATTTCTATAGGCAACAAAAGAAAGTGAGGTTTCTTGAGACTGAAGCTACAAGAAAGGATTGGGTTTATGGCACAAATAGGGAATCTAATGTTTTTGACAAGAACAAGAAAGTCTTGGTGTTCCAGGAGAAGATGATGGACAGAGATTAGTCACATGGGCTGAATAATTTTGAGCAGGGCAGTTTGGACAAGGGTGTGATTCAAAGCAAGCTCGCAGGGAAAAAGTCATCACTCACAGGCAAACACAGGGACCGATGTTGATCAGGGAGAACTGATGTTGAACAGATAGGCACCAACATCGATCATGTGTAGACCAGAGGAGTTAGTGGTGTCAGGTAGGTTAAGACCGATGTTGGTCATATAGTAACCGACATCGGCAAAAGGGACACCGGCGTCTGTCATGAAAATGGCATCGGTAGTCAGGACAATCGCATGGGACCGACATTGGTCAGTTGTAGGCTGAGAGGTGACCAACATTAGTCACTGTTAAAATGGATTATGGGTGAATAAAAACCTATCAAAGAGTCTCAAATGCCCATGTGGAGGACTGAAAGGGTGAGTAAGCCTCAAATTTATTATTTCCCTTCTTTAGATTACTTGTTGCTCACTGAAGGTCGAGAACCAAGAAGTTTTAAAGAAGCAGAATAGGTAAGATCCAGGAAACAGTGGGAGCTTGGCATGGAGGAAGTTGATTCCTTGGAAGAGAACCAAATGAGAGATTTGGTAGAGTTGCCAGCTGGAGAGAAAGTACTGAAAGATGAATGGATTATGAGGTCAGAGAAGAGAGAGAATGGACACGTGAGACGAAAGTCCAATGTATATGGTCTTGAGTAGGCTGCAGGGCAATGGAGGTTTGACAGGTGGATGAAAAAGTAAGGCTTTAGTCAAGGTCATGGTAACCATTGTGTGTTCTTTGCCAGGTTGGATAATATTAGCTACATTATTCAGTTACTGTATGTAGTGTGGATGCTGGTAGTAGGGTCACACATGCAGGGAGTTTCTGAGCTAAAGGTAAAGTTAGTTCAAAGGTATGTCATGGAGAATCTGGGAGCAACAAGATTCTTTGGCATGAGTTTTCTTAGAGACAGGAAAAGTCACAGGTTGATGTTGTCTCAGGATGATTGTGTGAATAAGGTTGTGGTGAGGTTTAGAATGCAGGATGTAGAACCAATTAGCACACCTATGGATGGATGGTTAACAGAGCACTATCCCCAATCACATGATGAGGTTAAGTACATGTGTACTAGACCTGAGTTTTCCCAAGTAGTGAGAGTTGTCAGTGAGTTTGTGGTCAATCTGGGAAAGAAGCACTGGAGGGTAGTTCAGTGGATTCTCAAGTATCTGAGAGGGATTAGTAGCAGGTATACATGTGATGCAGGGTCAAGCACTTCTCTACATGGGTATGTAGAATCGGATATGGCAGGGTATTTGGTTGACAGGTGTTACACCACAGGTTGTGTGGTGGTTGGTCTTCAAGATTGATCTTGAAGAGGAATACAAGCCCAAAGAAATAAATTAGGCAGTGTATAGGTATGGGTACAGGTGCAACTATTTATCTCCAAGTGGGAGATTGTTAGGTTGTGGAGCTAAAAGCTTCACTGATGCAAATGGAGGAGGATGCTAAGTTGTAGAGTAACCGATGCTGGTCTGACCAACTGATGTCGGTCATATACAGGGTGCAAAGAAGCTGACATCGGTAGGGATCGGTTGACGTCGGTCATCCCCAGTCAGACAGGGACCGACGTCGGTCACCTATGTGTTCCAAAACTACTTGTTGCACGAATAGTTAGTTAGTTGAATGGCCAGTTTGCATGTTGAAGGCTAATTATAGTCTTGAGTTTCGTGTCTAATTATTGTAATTAGAAAAGTCTAATTATTATTTGCATGAGGTCTATTTAAGAGACTCATGCACTGTATTGTAATTGAGGCAAGAAAAGGATTTCTTCCAGTTGTAGGATCTTGGTTAGTAGGTGTGCAAGGCCACATTTGGAGATCTACATGGTAAGTAATATTAGGTCAATTTGCAAGTTGTTGCAAGATTAAGAAGATCTACTTGAAGTACTTTTGAGTGCTTGGTACTAGTAGTGTTGAGACTGACTGGTTGGAGGTGAACAATAATTCTGTGTGTGAGTTGTTTGTTGGGACCGTAGTTGAGAGAGAGCTTTGAGGGAAGATTGCTGAAAGTCCTAGAGGTGTGGGAAGCCTCAGAGGTGAAAGAAGAAGTGGCATCTTCTTTATTGTATTTCCTTCTGAAGATTATTTAATACAAGAGTGTGTATTATCTCTCAAATTCTGTATTGTTTCTGATTCTAGTTGCTTATTGCTTCTGGTTTAATTATGCATATTTAATTGCATGGTAATCAGTTGTGCTTCCATGGGTTCCTAACACCTTTCTATGTATTAATAATCTATAATAATCACTTTAGGGGATATTTATAAAGATGGAATTTCCAATTCTAATGGGATAAATTATTTAGTTCCATATACTAATGAATAAGGGGTACCTCCTGTTAGTGTGTGAATACTAGTACAATAGGCCCATAATGCATAAGGAAGTTGATTGTGTCAATCATCACCAAATTTAGAAACCATTTTACTGAGGATATTGTTAATTATCTTGTTTGTGGCTTCTACTTGGCCATTGCCCTATGGGTAGTATGGAGTAGAGAATGTGTGTCAGATATTATATTTAACCAAAATTTCTTCATTATTTTACTCTTAAAATAAGTTCCATTATCTATAATGATGGATGTTCGTAGGCTAAAATGGGAAATAAAATTGGTCATGAGAAAATGACATATATATTCTACTTTTATGGATTGTAATAAAATGCCCTCCACCCACTTTGTAAGATATTTTATAGCTGTAATAATGAATTTGTGACCCCCTGTTGATTATGGATTTATTTTAACAATTAAATCAAAGCCCCATAGATTAAATGGCCATGGGGAGATAATGGATTATAATTGATGTGAAGGAATGTGGTGTAGGTTGTTATGTCATTGGCATTCATTGCATATTCTTGATATTCTTATTTCATAATGGGCTAATAATATCCCCATAAGAGTAATTTGTGAGACATTGCTTTACCATTAAAATCACCACCACATTCACTATCATGTACTTGGATTATGGCCAGTTTAGCTTCCTTGACTACCAGACATTAGAGTAGGTTTACCTTGAAAGATCACTTGAATAACTCCCTATCAATGATGATGTATTATATCTTTGTAATTTTCACTTATCATTCCTGGTGAAAGTATCTAGTGTAATGGATTTGTGTAAAAAATTGTATACATCATAAAACCATTCAGATGTTGTAATTCAATTGGTGGATAATTTTTTTATAACTATGAGGTAGTCATGTGATACTGATGGTGACTATAATCATTTTATAGTGAATATATCTTGGTCATCATTGATGTCAATGGGGATCAATGATATTGCATTGGCCATTGCATCAATGAGATGATTGTCTTTATGTGGAATATTTTTGATAGAGAAGTATTCAAATTATGCTTTTAGACATTGAAACATATTCTTGTAGGGAATTAAACATTATTACTTTGTTTCATAGACATTCATATCCTAAATGATGACCAATTTTAAATCCCTATGACTTTAATATATTTTATTTAGAGAACCTGAGTTAATTAGAGGCCAAGGATAAGGGCCTCATATTTTATGATATTATTTGTAAATGAAAAAGTTAATTGATAAGCAAGTGGTAATGTGTGCCCAAGTGGGTTGATAAAAATAATTATTGATTCAGAAACTTATGCACATCTAGAACCATTACATAAAATTGTCCATGTGTCAAAAGTTATATTTTAAGTTGTGAAATCATCTCAAAAATTATCATTAAAAGTTGGTGTCAAATAGTGGTACTATTTCCAGTTGATCTATAATTATCTAGCCTTTTATTAGTTTTTGTAACATAATATTTTGGTCAAATTAAGTAAATAACATTACCCATTTGTAATGTAGCCTAAGACATGTGGTTTGGGCATAATAAACTTTAAAGGATCTAATTATGTAATAGCTTGTGTCTCATTGTTGATCATATAGTGTCAAAAATTTTGGGTAGCAAATACGAATACTAAACGTGGTTTTTATATTGCTAGATAATTTTGTTCATAATAAAAAAGTGTATGATTAATGTAGTAAACAACTCACTCCCTATGTTGATCATGTTATGCCAAGAGTGCATTGAGTGCATCATCTATCACTAAGAGGTAGAAGAGAAGTGGTCTATCAGGTATTGGTGGTACCAAGATAGGTGGCTTCAACAAGTATTATTTGAGTGCATCAAATATTTATTGACATGCCATATCCCATTCAAATTTTTTATACTTCTTAAGTAATATTGTGAATGATCAAGTCTTATCTACCAACTATGCCATAAAACAATGTATTGCCTAGATTTTGCCTTGTAAAGATCAAAGTTTATTTAATTTTTTAGGAGGCATGTCTATTATCGCATTGAATTTATTTAGATCAACATCAATGCCACATTGGGATATTATGAAACCCAAAAATTTACCAGATGAAACCCCAAAGACACATTTATTGGGATTTAGTTATACATTGTATTGTCTTAACCATTCAAAAATCTATCATAAATTTGTTGAATGGTTTTATCACTCTTTTGATTTTACAAGTAAGTCATCAACATAATATTCAACTATATTATGAATGAGATCATGAAAAATATGATGTGATGAGGTGGAATATATTATTTTTTAAATGAGATATGCTCTTCATTCCATTTCATAGTATTGATGATAGAAGTAACATACGTTGACTCTACTGTGTTAGGCACCTTAGTATCACAGAGTGATACATAAAAAACATATTTGTATATGTAAAAATGTTGTAAGATATATTAAATGGAGACTATGGTTGAAGGAACACTACTCTGGTTGATAAATTTGCATCCATGGGTTTGGCTAACTTGCCATGCTTGGGGACCACTCGTGGACATTGTAGCATAGACCGTAGGGTATATTATAAGCATAAAGCTAGTAGTGGAAGTGAGATAGTATCTATGTGTGTAGGGTAAATAATTAGTATGGATAAGAAAAACCATTGATGTTCTCTTATGTTTATTAATGATAGGTAAGGAATCAAAGTGAACCAAAGAGCAAAAAAAATCTAAATAAGACTTATTAATTTTAGGTAGTGTGTTTGTTATCTTATATAATATATCCTCTATGTGTGAAAGGATTTGATTCTTAATTTAATTCCACATGATATAAAGATAACATACAATATAAATAATGAAATATGACATATATTTGAACTAATATAAACATCATCTACATGTGTTTATGTCTTCTTTGAATTCATTCAAAATGAAAGGAAACAAGCATACAAAAGACACTAGAAAACTTTGCATAAAAAAGTGATAAACATCTTGTCATTATTATCATGATTAAAAAAATAAAAATTAGAATATATATGGGTATAAATCTAAGTATGAGTTCTACAAGGCTGGAAATATAAACCCTAAAGGTAGTTTTTGGCCAAATTTGGCCCACATAAGAAACTTTTGACTAGATGTGGTTTGAATCTGAGTAGGGTCCTAGTTGAGAATCAATCCAATAGGAGGGAAAAATATCCTTCATGAAAATCACTTGTTAGTTGTAAGTTTTTAAAACACTTTAAGCAAGCTTAAAGTGTGAACCTGGTGATTTTAAGAAGTCAGATCATCAACATGTCATACAAAAACAAATAGGTCAATCTGGTTGCATGTTTCATAAATACACTTGGGAGCTTGATAAGATACAAAGGAATACATATACATGATGATTTTTTTCCCATAAACATCCTCTATAATTTTTTTATCTTGATGTTTTCTTTATCTCAAAATATAAGCTTCCAAAGTTGAACTTGTAGATTAGGATGTGCATGCAAACATCAGATTTGGGCCTCATGAAATAGCCATTTGAATTCAAATGTTCTTGATGATAAGCATGGGGCTGACAAGTGTCAATATTATGGGAGATCAAGTTGAGATCTAATGGTGTATGGGTGATAAATAAAGCTAATATGTCCCAATAGATCAATGAAGCACATCTAAGTGAACAAAAGTAGATTGATAACAAGTAAAAGGTCAACAACTTAGTGAATCTTGAAGATAAATACATAGTTGACAAGTTTCATGACCACAATAACTTCTAGGTAAATAAATGGTAAATATTCAAACATGCTAAAGAAGATCAATGGTATACTTAAGATCAAAGGGTCAACCATGCTTAGGATGAATGCAAGGCCACCACATGGTGAAAGCATATGAACTAGCCAGGACTAATTCTGGGGCCCAAAGAATGAATGAAGAGCTAATAGATGGCACAATTTTGAGAAGCCCAAATCAAGATCAATGGCCAATATTAAAAATCAAATCCATTAGACTTCAAATACAGGTCAAATATGGTCTAGGTCAAACCAAGAGTAATATTTCAAAGGGATATGTCACCATTAGAGCTCGGTTGAATACCATCAAGTAGATGTAACCATATAGTCAAGATTTTTCATGAAAAAGCTCTATCACCATTAAATTTTAGAGGCATTATAGGTTTGTTTAAACCTAATGTAGTTTAGGAATGAGGCTATGCAATATGTAGATCTTCATTGATATAATGACTACATGAAAACCAATATATTTGATTGGTTTTAAATCTATAGTAAAGATCCATATCTAGGTTGGGGCAGATGTAGAAATAAATGAGATATGGTGGATTATCTTATCCTTTTACATAAATATAGATCTAGAAAATAGGTACCTATGACCACCTAAAGTAGACATGGTGATGGCTCTGTCAGAATTATAGATATGAGGATTTTGTTCTCATAAATAGGTCAAGTGAAAGATAGCATAAACTCCTAAGATAGAGATTTGGTGGTTAAATAAAGTAGATGAAGCATTTAATATATTTTCAAGGTACATAAGGGTTTTTTTCATAACAATATCATGACTCATCATATTTGGCAAACTATTGTCTTCTAGTGCATTTTTTCAGCCAATTAAGATTAGGTGGCTATAGGGACAAATGAAAGCTATCTTGTTTGTGATGTATTGACCTTGATTTGAAATAAAGATGGTGGAGTATTCACAAAAAGGTGTTAGCTCATTTAATGATTTGGGGTGGCATGCTCCCTCTCTCTTCTCCCTTTCTCTTTCTCTTCCATCTTCTTCCACATTATAAAACTCTCTCTCAAATTTTAGATTCTCACAAGGACTCTTTGATTTTGAAGAGCAAGAGACTCTCATTTGACAAGGCTAACCCCTGTCAAAATTTATAAGAACTACCTCTTGATGCAATAAAAGACTTTCTTTACCTATCTCTTACCCTTTATTAGTGTTTAGTAAGCTTGTGCTTGATGGCCTTGTGAAGGAGATTCTTCCATATCCATTATCCTTCTTTTTGACCTCTTTTAAGGTGCTTCTATGCTATAGGTCTAAACTCATATTCTTTCTAAAATTGATGTGAGATTGGTGTGATTCTTATAACTCCTCTTTTTTTTCATCCATTACTTCTTGAACCTAGTTTATGAAATACTTATGTAGTTAGTTAGATTATGAGATTGTGTGAGCTAGTATCGTCTTGTGTAGATCTAGTGTGGGTTTAAGCATATGAGAGCCTCATTTAAATTTGGTGCATCACCTTGTTAATTTTATTATGAGTCTTATTCCTATTTTTTTAATCCTTTTCCCTATAGTAACATTAGTTTAGGTGATCCATCAAGAGGAATCTGACCTTCTCCAGAGGTTCAACCCTATTAGAGGATACCCATAACCTGGGGTTGTTCCCATATTGTGACTAGGAGTGGAGTCATCTAAAGAACTCTTCCATAAGTGTGTAATCTCACATCATAATAATTTTTAGCATGCCTAGTGGGACATACTACATTGTTCATCGGTGAAGAGCTTTGGTGTTCTCTTTATCCAATTAGCCTTTAGAGGCATGTGTGAAAACATCAATGGTGACTCTAAGTATTCATCAAATAGTTTAAGTATCTTAAGTGCCTAATCATTGTAATATGGTATGTATAATCAATCATCTTTTGATCAGTATACTTACTCTCTACCTCAACATCAATCTTATCAAGCAAATAATGTTTATGTGTTCCCCCCAAGTGGACCTCAAATAACCTATCATCCCTATCATGGCCTTTTCCCTCCTCTAATCCATGAATATAACCAAGGTCATCCTCATTTGAATTTAAATTATTACTCTAATACCCTTATCAAGACTAGGCTTATCCTATTACATCCTTATCAAGATTCAAGCAAGCATTATCATTTTATATTGAGTTGATAAGGGAGATTGGTAGGGGTTTATAAGTTTCTTATATCATCCCTATCCATGTTATATAAGAGGTAAGGATTGTTATTCAATTGGTCAAGAATAGATGGTTAGTTTATGAGGATGAACAATGGTCATCTTGTGAGAATGAGTACATAGTAATGATGAGAAGCATAGTCTAGGATGTAGATAGTCTATTGATATCTTATGAAGATTAGCAGATTCATTTGGATGCATCTTATGTGTCTTTTCATTTCAAATAACCTCAATCTCAAATGTACATTCCCATTTAGGAGCATGAAGTCATTCCATCATGGATCTTCTCTAACACATTTGACCCTAGCTATGTCATACCCTGACTTATGAGACCACCCTCTCCTATAAATATTCAAAAGGAAGAAAGGGTGTATGATAAATACTCATTTATATCATGGAAATTAATTTAGAAAGACATAAAAAAGGAGGATATGTTAGTTGAGGTAGTCCAAGAAGTAGTCTTGGAGGAGGAGTTAATTATGCAAAAATTCAATCAAGCAACCATAGCTCAACTTAATGAGCTTGGTGTAAAAGAGTTCCAAGAATCTCTCTCCTTTACTCAAGAGACATAAAAGAGATCATTCAAGGTACCTAACTAGAAGGACATTGTCTTAATCTACAAGCAAAGTGAACTTTTTCACCCTCCCGCCATCTCCCTCTTGGAGAAAGAACCTATTTTACAAAAGATAGAGGAGGAGCTTGTAGTCATAAGTGAACCATAGGAGGAAAATTCAAGTGTCTATAAAGAGGAGATCATGATAGGTATCCCACTTCATAGGGAGGAACATGTTTTATATGTCAAGTTTCAGGAATTTGATGAGCCACAAGAGGACAACCTTCATGAACCTATTATGGAGGTCAAAGTTAGCTCAAATAACTTAGAAGATCAAAGACATCATTTGTGTTTGGATTTATCAAGTGAAATGGTACAACTTAGTGTTGAAAACTTACCTAAAGAGGAAAATCCTCAAGTTGAACATGGGGTAGATATTCAATGGACTACTAAAGGTTCATTCTACATAGATGAAGAAGCGGATCAGAACTAGCTGCTTAAGATTGGTCCACTTCAAGATGAGGTGTCAATTGAGCATAGCCCTAATATGTTGGAGCTAAAGGAAAGTAAATCAGACCTTGAACAAGACAAATGTGATGCTTTGAACCTTGGATGGTCAAATAAACCCTCATTTTTAGTTGAAAAACAAGATGAAATACTGAGTGAGGTTGATGAAAGAGACATCTCAAGTGCTCAAGTGATGCAATTTGATGAACATACAATTAAATAATTTGAAGAGTTGTGGTAGTGGTTCAATACCATAACCAAAAATTCAAAAGAGATTAAGGAACATGTCCTTCTTAAAAAAGACTATGAGCATGATTCTATAAGCATGATCAATCCTAATTCACACAAGGATAAGGTGGAAGAACATGGTATTCTTGAATCACCAAGTGAACCAAGTGCAGTTGATACCATGAGCCTAAATGAAGTCTTCATATAAGGCCTTCTCAAGAGTGATGGATAACATCAAGCAAGTGCTCCTAAAGTTGAACATGAACCAAGCTTGTAAGACTTAAACCAATAGGTCTACATTGGAGACATGCTTTTTCAATTTCATTTGTTGGAGAGCATATCAAAATTATTTCCCATCAAGCTACTTGGTTCACCAATTCTAATACCTCCAAAACAAGGTATTTTTATTCTTGGTTTATTACAAGTGAATTATACTAAAAGTTTACCATTTGACCCAAGAGGGACATGCTTATAAAATTCAACCTTGTATATATTAGAATAGATTTCATGCTTTTCTGTAAGTGCTTATGTGCACATTTATTTAGTAGGTTAGCTAATTTATCTTTCTTCTGAGTGCCTACGTGCACTTTCCTTTGTTTTTTATTATTATTCTTGTTGTTTCAAGAGATATCCAGAGGTTGGTAGTTAGTTTTAACCTCAAATCAATATGTTGAATGAGAAAGGAGACTTCATGCCTAATGGACTAGTCAAGACAAATGATCTAGGTTATCAAGCATATCATGCATGTTTCCCAATTGAGTCACCAAAGATATTGGCCAAATTTGGCCCACATAAGAAACTTTTGACTAGATGTGGTTTGAAGCTGATTAGAGTCTTGATTGAGAAGCACTCTAGTAGGAGGAGAAACAAATAGACTTCACGTAAATTAATTATCAGTTATAAGTTTTTAAAAAACTTTAAGTAAGCTTAAGTGTGAACTTGGTGATTTTACGAAGCCAGACTATCAGCATGTCATGTAGAAACAAATAGGTTAATCTATTTGCACATTTTATAAGTACACTTGGGAGGTTACCTAGAGCCAAAGGAATGCATAGACATGATGATTTTGGTCCCATAAAAATCATTTAAAATTTTTATATCTTGATGAGTTATCTATCTTAGATATAATATTCCAAAGTTGAACTTACAGAGTGGAATGTGTATGCAGATATCAAATTTGGGCCTCATGAAATAACCATTTAAATTCAAATGTTCTTAAGGATAAACATGGGGATGACAAGTGTCTAGGTTATAGGATCTCAAGTTGATATCTAACAGTGCACATATGATCAATGAAGCCATTAGGTCCTCACAGATCAATAAATCACATCCAAGTGTACAAAATTATATCAATGGTGAGAAAAAGGTCAATAAGTTAATAAATCTTGAAGATAAATGCATAGTTTCTAAGTGTCATAACCATGGTAAATACTAGGTAAATCAATAGTACACATTTAAACCATGCGAAATAAGATTGATGGTATGCATAAGGTCAAAGGGTCAACCAAGCTCAGGATGAATGTGAGGCCACCATGTGGTGCAAGCATGGGAACCAGCTATGAATAATCATGAGGCCCATAAAATGGATGAGAAGCTGATAGATGGTACAATTTTGAAAAGCCTAGATCAAGATCAATGACCAATATTAAAATTCTAAGCCAGGATACTTCAAATGGAGGTTGAATATAGTTTAGGTCAAACCAAGAGCATTATTTCAAAGGGTTGTATTGCCATTAGTGCTCGATCAAATACCATTAAGCAGTTGCATCCATACAGTCAAGATTGTTCATGCCAAAGATCTACCACCATTAAATTTTAGAGGCATGATAGGTTTTTTTAAACCTAATATTGTTTAAGAATGAGGCTATGTGATTTACGGATCTTCATCGATATAATGACTATATAAAAACCAATATATTGGATTGGTTTTCAATCTATAGTAAAGATCCATATCTAGGTTAGGGTAGATGTAGACACAAATGAGATATGGTGGAGTGTCTCATCCTTTGACACAATCATAGTTCTAGTAAATAGGTACATATGGTCACCCAAAGTAGACATGGTGATGGCTCTATCATAATTATAGCTATGAGGATTTTTTTCTCATAAACAAGTCAAGTGGAAGATAACGTAAAGACCCAATATGGAGATTTGGTGGTTATAATTTTTTTTTTGGAGTATTTAATATATTTTTAGGGTGCTTCAGTTTTTTTTGTAACAAGATCATGACTCATTATCTTTGGTAAACTATTATATTCTAGTGCATTTTTTTAGCCAATGAGAATATTTGGGGGATATTGGGATAAATGAAAGCTATTTTTTTGTGATATATTAACCCTAATTTGCTATAAAGATGGTGGAGAATTCATCAAAAGGTGGTAGCTCATTTAATGATCTAGGGTGGCATGTTCCCTCTCTCTTTGCCCTTTCTCTTTATCTTCCATCTTCTTCCACATTGTAAAACTCTCTCTTGGATTTTAGATTCTCATAAGGACTCTTTGATTTTGAAGAGAAAGAGACTCTCATTTGATGAGGCTAACCCCTATCAAAATTTGTAAGAACTACATATTGATGCAATAAAAGACTTTTTTTTACTTATCTCTTTCCCTTTGATTAGTGTTTAGTAATCTTGTGCATGATGGCCTTGTAAAGGAGATTCTTCCATATCCATTATCCTTCTTTCTGACCTCTTTTAAGGTGCTTCTATGCTATTGCAAGTATAAAATTGTTTTCTTTCTACCATTGATGTGAGCTCAGTGTGAGTCTTAGAACTCTTCTTTATTTTCATTTATTCCTTCCTAAACCTAGTTTATGAAATACTTATGCAATTAGCTAGATTATGAGATTGTGTGTGCTAGTATCATCTTGTGCATATCTAGTGTGGGTTTAAGCATATGAGAGCCTCATTTAAATTTAGTGCATCACCTTGTTAATTTTATTAGGATCCCTATTCCCCCTTTTGTAACCCTTTTCTCTGTAGTAGCATTAGTTTAGGCGATCCATCAAGATGAAGCCAGCCTTCTCTAGAGTTTCAACCCTATTATAAGATACCCACAACTTGGAGTTGTTCCCATATTATGATTGGGAATGGATGAGCTTGAATAACTCTTCCAAAAGGGTGCAATCTCATGTCACAACTATATTCTAGGGTTAGGGTTTTACACTATTCAAAGTAAGTTAGTTTCACCAAATGATTTAACTTTTAAGGGATTTATGAAATGCAAACCCTAGGTTATTAAAGGGATGGAAAAATAAATCAAGGAATAAATATACAATAAATACAATAATTAACCTAATTTGATTATTCTAATAATAAGAATGAATCACACAAGTATGTACTTAGATATAAAATATATGAGACAAATGAATTAGAGGTTAAAAACTAGTGTAGAAGATGATTAAAGTGTCACAAACTAGAAATAGGTATTAGAACTCTTCCTAGATAGTAGCATAGTCCCCTAAATAGTAACACACTAGACTAGTGTCATTCATGTTGGAATAGTGTCCTCTTGTTAAAAAATATGTGAAATTTTGGGAATAGCTTTGCTCAAGTTTGAAACACCTGTGTCTATGCAGAAGAAACCCTGATTCACTACTTGTGACCTATTTTTGACTGATTTGGGAGCAAACCCTATACCTCCATGTTGTTAGGGTATTTGAGGGGCACAAGTAATAAAAGTTTAATATTAGCTAGATAGGTTGGCTATGACATCATAACCCTATTATGTTGAGAGTTGAGTTGACTACATACTAATATTTTTAAAGGGGATCAAGCCTAATGTAGTTCTCCCACTTAAGTTTTTGGTTCAAGTGTAAGTGAATGCTAGTATGAATGCCAACTTAAGTGTTTCAGTGTGATTGAGATAATAAATATGAGTAATATAAGATTAATAGTGTTTTATATGTATATATGAAAAATCAAGGTAGAATAGGGATTAATGACCTTGATTTACACAACTATTTCTAGAGCTTGTTTGTGTGCATTTACATCTAATTTCCATCTAGTGAGTAAAGGGATAAAACTAGTGTATATATACTACTCTGATGCTTTCCAAGATTTGAAATAGGTCAAAGCTGACCCTAGGGTGCCTTGATAACAAGAAATATGTCTGTTAGAGTTAAAAGGAGGTAAGGGACACTAACAAGGTCCTTTGGTCATTAGCACAATGTGCTAGTGTCCAAAGGGGCATGTTAGTGTTCAAGTGGTATAACTTAGGGAACTAAGGGTTTAGATTCCTAGGGGAAGGTCTAGGACTTCTTTTAGAATGTATGGAGATGGGTTAGACCTACATGAAATCTAGATAAGGATCAAAATATGCCTTAATATAGGTTTAGGGCTAAGCTAGGGGTAGGGTGGTCTTAAGTAACACTCATTGAACTCAAGTGAAATTTTATGTGACTACATGAATACTAAACCCTTGTTAATTAGTTTAAATATGTTTGGATAGGTAACAATTTAAATTTAGATGATAACATCCTTGTATTAAAACATATTATTGGTATAAAATGCTTTAACAATTTATATGCTTGTAATAAAACATGGTTCTAATTACCAAATTTTACTTTTGGGTTATGCCTTAGATTGGTCACATGGTTTATGCTTAACATATATAGAAACTTATTATTGGAATTTATCATTAGGTTCTAATGTGTACTTATAATTGATTAATAGTGGTATTCTCCTATGTATGTAAACAAAATTATTAATTGTGAAGGTATCATTGATAGGGTACAATTTTATACCACATAATGGGATTAACTTTGAAATGTGTTCACACAAACTTATAACATAATAGGAAAACATGTAATTGAAATGGAATGGACCCAAAATAAAGGGTTGATTTAAAACTAAATTTCATAAATTACTAAATTTATACATGTAAGTACTATGATCATGCTTATAACTTTCTCTTGATTTAGTTTTCATGTTTCATCACAACTTTTCAAACTTGTTTGAGTAATAAAAATGACCAATAAGAAACCTCTCGATATGATAAACTTAAAAAATCCAATACATTTTTGATACTTGAACATAGGCTTATTAGATTATGGTATTAGAGCTTAGGTTAAGTACTTGGACATAATATGATCATTTGTTATTTGATTTTCATGGAAAACTTAGTTTATACAATAATTAACTAAGTTAATAGGGAAACATGTCAAAAATTTGATTTAGGAAGAACATTGTGTGTTCTAAAAAATAAGACTTGTAAACTAACTTTGGTACGTCGTATGGGATGCTTGTATAATATACATTTCTTGGAGATCATTAGGTTGGGTCGACTTAAGGGATGAGTGGTGGACTAGGAATGTGAGTACTAAGTGATGGGAGAAATCATAGTTAGTCTCACTATGACTCAATAATTTATTGAGTCTAGATGTGGCAAAGGGAAGTTGTCTAATTTAGTCTTATGTACATAAACATTTATACTTGGAAATATTTTATTCATCATTTGTGTATACATTTGAAATGTGTCATTTCTAGTACCTATTCATTATCATAATTTCTATGAGCTATGTGGAGTAACAATATTATTTACTTATGCACACTATCCTTTTACAGATTCTTTAACATTTTTGTCATGAAAAGGGAAATAAATTAATGGGTAGGAGAGATACACAAGGGATTTGAGAGGATTTGTGAGAACTCACCTTAGGCGATTTTTGGCTTTAGAGATGATCTCCTATGATTTTGGATGATTATAACAAGGTAAAAATTGTTAAATAAAAATGTTGTAATAAAATCATTTCTTGCAAAGGAAGGAAAATAATTTTAGTTATTTAAATTATTAAGTGGGTTTTAGATTAAATATGATTTTAAACCTTGTTTTTTTTTTCCATTTAAATGAATTAAAATTGAAAAGGTGCATCTGATTTTTGAAACTTGATGTCCTAAATGTACTACCTAATCAATACTATAGTTGATTTTTTTTGAGAAAGTCCTTTGAGGCTTTTCCTTTTTCCTTTATAATAAATATTAAGTTAACTAAGCCATCAAGATGATGCCTTTTTCAAGATTTCAAATATGTCAAATCCCATTTTTATTGTGTTAGATTTTGAAGGCACTTGTTTGTGATTAACATTACAAAACATATTTAATAATGGAAGGTTGGTTTCTATGCAATTAGGGTTATTATTGGTTGATCTATATTATTTATAGGATTTAATTTTAGTCAATTACTATTATAATTTTTTAATGCTTATGTGGCATAAATAAGGTAATTAAATTAGAGAGATAAATATTAGACAACTATGTGGAATAATTGTTATTTATTATGATTTTACTACTTCAAATCATGTGATTTTGATATCATGCCCTGGATAGTTTTCATCTATTCATTTTTATGTGATGAAGGTACAACCCCTTTAGTGTGAGGGAGAGAATCATTGGATAGGAGGAGATAGATATAAATTATGGTCAATAGAGAGAGCATCTTATAGAATGAGGTGTAGTCATGACAAATAAGGACATATGTGTCTTAGCATAATTACTAACATCTAGTTTGATGATTCTTAGTTTTACTTAGAGTTTATTTACCTTCAATAGTAGATTAATATTTTAGGTGCATTAATTAAAGATTTATAGGAGTCATAAAAGTGTATGCAATAATGTGTGTACACATTATTATAGTATATGCTTAAATACCTTGTATTCCAATATTTAATTTAAATGAACATGGGTATACATATTTGGTCGAAAAGTCTTATTCACACAATTCATCACATTTTATGATTGTAGAATCCTTACATTATAAATCATTGGGTTTGTAACCCAATGGAATACATGAATTGTTAAATGATTATTTGACACTACCATTTTTATGTTTTGGCTTGGTTGGTCAATGACTTAGTTTTGATAAACATAAGTCTTAATATGAATTGAATATCTCCATATGATTTTACACCATAAATCTAAGATGAAATCCATTTTTTCATTGCTTATATGACATCATCCCTATATATGCCAAGCCATATAGATAAGATTTCTTAGTGATGGTAATATCGAATTATGTGGTAACATGATTAATGTGATAAAAGTATAATGAGATTTTGAAATTATAATAAAATATAAAACATTATCAAAATTGAGATTGATAGTGGATGGAATAGCATGGGAATTTTGAGGAATTAGAGGTGGGTGGAGTCACATTTTGTGATGACCTTATGAATGTTGGTAGCATCATAGTGTGGCATTTAAAGCATTTGAAATGTCAATTATTAAAGAATCTACTTCTACCACAATAATTTATTAAACCTTGTCTTCAAATGTAAATTTGCTTCCTTATTTGACAATAAACTATCCTAGAATTTGAAGGACTATTAAATAGATAAAAACCACTAAAATTTGTCACATGGGTGGTGTGACATGTCTACAAAAGCTGTTAAAATTAATATTTTGAGATTCATTTAGATTTTATAGTTGGTCGGTTGCACATACTAGAGTAAATGAAAGGAAGTTGAGAAGAAATACAATTCCACATTTAGATTGCTCTATTATGGGAAAATAAGACATAAATGTTATAAATTTGGGAAGTCTTGTCAAAATAAAGGGGGAAATTTGAACAAGGAGTTTTTCATGGAAGTTTAGATGGCCATGTGGGTTATTATGTATTTTATGATGTGTTTTTAAAAAGGTATTTATATTTGTTTTCTATTTTAGGGATTACCATGAGTTGACTAAATATTTGAAGAATGAGTTTGAGCTCTTTTTTGAAAAAATCTAGCAATTCTTTGAATGCCACTTGTGATATGAAAAACTATAATGGAAGGATGCATGTTAAAAATAATATAATGAATGGGAAAGAAAATTAAATAAAAATAAAATACTCATATTGAGTAGTGTTTTACCTCAGGGTACTTTTTAGGGGTGAATTTTTGCCCTTTGGAGAATTTTAAGGGACCAAAACTTGGATTGGGAAAATAGTTAACATAGAAGGTGTTTTTCAAGTTTCATCTAAATTATGACACATGGTGTAAAAATTTATAATACATCACTAGAAAATAGATACTTTCATGCACTCAAATTTTTCCTAATTCGATGTCATTTGCAAATTCATCTAGTATTGTTCACCACAAATTATTGTTATAGGAGTTTTTCCTGCCAATAGTTTTGCCTACGAATGGCAAAAAAAATGCTTGTAAGGATAGTATAAGTATAAGTTGACATTTAGACATGGACATATAGTTTATTACACTTTAAGTTATATTTTATATTTATATTTCATGATGTTTGAGAGTGGTTTCAAACCTCTAGGGGATATAATGCAAATTCTAGATTTTGGAGGCTCCTATTAGATTTCAGACTTAGCCATATTTTAGGGTTTCAATGTTTCAAATTTATCCATATTTCATGATTTTAGGGTCTTAGACTTAGCCATATTTAAATATTTTAGGATTTTAGGGAGGCGTCATAGGAGGTAAATGGATAGACACTCTAAATAAGTTGGAATAATGTTAGGAATTAAGGATGGCTTGTCATACCATAACTAATATTTACCTCAAAACATTATATATTTCACCTCACATAATTTATTAAATATCAAATTTTTTCTAAATTCATATGCTTTCTATCATAAATTCATAATTATTCTCCTATGTTATGTTTGACAATGTCTTGATGATTCACCTAGCCTTATATATCATATATATTTTTCCAATCCTTAAAAATTACCATGTTTTACCCTCATATTCACAACATAATCTTCTCTCCTTAAAAGGCCATGTTAGTGTCATTAAACCCTTTTTTTATTTTTAGAAGGGATTACTTGCTAAGGATTTTGATTCTATGCATTGAATGAATTGTTAGCTTTAAACCAGGAAGATATGAAGTTTTGTGTACTCTTTTTCAATGTTGTGTAATGAATAATTGTGTGATATAGGTGGATTATCATTTTTAAAAAATTAGAGTGAATGTGTGTGTGTGTGTGTGTGTGTGTGTGTGTGTGTGTGTGTGTGTGTGTGTGTGTGTGTGTGTGAATACACATGCACATTCAAAATTATTTTTGTTAACATATTCACAGTGAGTATTCACTTATGGATATGCATCTTTTGAATACCTAAAATCAATCTATATTGGAATGGATGTAAACATGTTTGATAAATTTGTGTTTTCTTAAGAAGGTCTTAGCTTGGAATATTTGTATATATTTATTTTTGGTTGAATCTAGGTTGTCAAACTAAATTTTGATTTAAATTCTCAACTTGATTTTCTATATATGGATTAGATCTTCCTGACACAAACAAATGAATATACTAAGAGGTATATTATGTGTACACATGTACCCATGATTGTGTATCTTTAAGATGCATGAATATAGATTATATGTGTATATAATGTGTGAATATATATTTATAATTTATTGGCTTCGCTATGTTTTATTTTGGAGGTCTAAGATTTACATATGTTAATGAAATGTATATGGCATGAAATATATACACATATATAAATAATAGTAGGGATTCCTATTATTGCTTGCATAACATACCCTAATTTCATCACTAAAATCATGGAACATATTTTTATAAGAAGTCTGGTCTTTTGATTTAATCAAATTTAGGCCTATTTTATCTAATGATCTAATTTAAAAGGGTATTTAAGTAGTTGTAGCCTGAATACTATGTTGGTTTTATTCTTTCAGCTAAGTTTGAACTTAAATGTCCATTTTATGTGCTTGGTCTAAAAATATTGCATTTGGGGCTTGATTGATACAACTATGTAAATCTGCCTAAAAGTTGATAAGTCTTGGTTTGTTTCAAATTTGTTTGAATTTCATTTAAATTTATATTTATAGGCCATTTTGCCTCAGACTTATGCAAGTTTTCTAACTTTTAAAAGATCTCCATGGCCTTTTCTTTAACAAATTTTGTCCATGGCTTCTTCTTTTCAAACTAGAATGGCTATGAATCATTGAAATTGAGATTAGGACAAATAAAATTTTACAAAGTGTATATATCTAAGGAGATAGATATAGATAAAGGAGGGCCCATACCCCAAACCTTGGAAAAAATGTTGATTGCCACCTGGAAATTGAAACTATCTCAACTATACAACCCATTGATACCTATAACATGGTGAGTGTGAGTAAACAAAGTCAACTCACACTATCAAACTGGTTAGGTTAGATGATATAATCATTTCCAACTTAAAACTTGAAAATATTGAGTGATTTAATCACCTCAACCATACCAAAAATCAAACCAATTACTACAATAGACTTGCTCAATATAGTCTGTGAAAGTCTAACCTTGTAGGTGGTGATAGTCCCTGAAAGTGTTTGGAATCTAAAAATATTTTGGATTTTGAAATATTATACACATATTGCATAACATATTCACCTTAGATATGTCTCATGTTGAAACAAATGTATAAAATATTACCATAAATGTGTAACTGAATCATATAACTATGAATCTGGTCAATTTGATAATTGTGTAAGTGTGGAGAACATGCTTCCAAAGCATTCCCCCACTATAATCTAAAACTTACATAAGTTTCAATGTGGACATATATTCAAAATATTCCCTTATTATAATCTAGGTCTGCTTCATACTAAGTAAGTATGGAGAACATGTTTCTAAAACATGCCCCCACTAAATTTGAAGCTATGAACATGTGGAAGCCATGCCTATATGACATACCCCCACTGAATTTGAAACTATGAATGTATGGAATCCCTACTTGTATGATATGCCCCCACTAATATTCCCCCACCCTGCTTTAAGGTGAGGGAATAATATAAATTGGTAGTTACCTCACCTCAAAGGGATAAAATAACCATATAATTATGAATAAACCATGTAGTATATATAAGGACATGTCTTAGTAAATGTATCATTGAAGCACATAGAATGTGATCACATCAATGCCTAAGAAGCATGATAAATATCTTGGAAACATATAGATAGTAAAAATGCAAGCTCAATAAGCAATCAAGCATAGATGTCAAGTCACTCAAAAGTAAATCGAAATACGATTGTCTAATGAGACCACAAACAAGGGACATGTTCAATCGAATGGACATGACTTAGTCAAATGTACACAAAGGAAAGAATGACATATTCAAATATCCATAAAAAATTAATGACATATTCAAATTCCAAATAGGCACACAAAGGCATGGGGACCAAGAATAATGGAGCATATTTAAATGCTCTATAAATAATACAATATCAATCCAAGACACTCAAATAAGTTCATAAATGAAAACATAAACAATTGACATAAACATATCATAGTAACCCATGGATCCAATATGTTAGTAAAAATGTCAAGTACATAGCATACCAAGTACACTGTGAAATATATCATGGATAAATGCATGTGTAAGTATATATATAATCTCAAACATGATAATTTAAAGTGACCATAGAATGATGTAACATAGGTGCATCATGATCATAGAGGTGGATGCCCCTAACATCTTGGTGGCATGAGTAGAGCGAAATCCCAACAACTAAAAGTGCATAAATCATGTATCTGTGTATGCTTGTATCAAACTCAAATATAATCATGAAACACATGTATGTATAAGTAATTCATATTTTATCCATAAACATGGAAATAACAAATAGATTTCAAGGAGCCAATATAATATGTAGATACCGAAAACAATTTTAGATTTTTTAATATTTTTTACTTTTTTTTGGTATTTTTGGAATATGCGGAGATTTAAAACCTTAGTCTAGATATTTTACATTGTTTATATCATGGTTGGATAAGTTTAAATGGTACATGTCATGTTCCTCCTCATGTTTTACATGTTTAGTAAAATAACCAATGCAATTGTTTAGAATATGACTCAATTTTCCTTCATGAGAAAAAGAAATACCTTGCTATTTTGGATTAATTTTAGCTTCCATTTCATATAACCAAAATTTTACCAATGTAAAGGAATGTAATGGAGTATGGGGTAAGACCCATATTTTTTTAAGGACAAAATGAGGCCCACAAGCAATATGAATGACAAATAAATCCAATGAATCTTTTTTTACCCCTTATCACATAAATATTTTGCATGGTACCCAAGTTGTGAAAAATGTCATTCACTACAATAGTTTTATAATTCCATGGTATCAATGTGGTTATGTCAAAATTAAGCACTACCCATGAATAAAGTAATTGTTAAATCCTAGTGACATAGACACTTTTTATTTTTTTTAACTTAAGGATTTTGCATACGATGTGGGCCTTGAATTGGCCCCATGTTAGGTAACATTTGCAAACCAATCATATAAAGATTAGGAACCCAACATTTTTATTCATAATGCTCCTTATGTAATTTATCTCCCTCTTTTGTGTGAGGGATAAAACTTTGGTATTTTGATGGAGATATGTTAAGCTTATTTGGATGAGTAAATATGAATGAAACATATCTATGCACATCAATATAAATGGGTAAATGACTCATATTGTTTACACAATACTCTTTATTTTAATGGGGAAAGAATACCTCTAATCAAAATAGATTATAATTTCAAATCCTAGGTTATAAATGCTAGCTCATATGATGAACTTTTGAATCAAATAGTATAATCTTAAAAGGATTCATCATCACATTGCTTAAAATTGTGAAAATATGGTAGTGTAAGTTTTGACACCTTGTGGATATTAAAATCCATGAAGAAATTATTTTACAATTGTGAAAAGTGGTTAAGGAACCTTTTGGTAGGATATATAACCAATTTTTAGCCCCATAAAAATGCTCATATGGAATAATTTTAGCAATAGTTTGTCATCTTTTACCCATTGACCAAAATAATGTACATAGTTAATCATGTGGTCGAATGGATCCTTATGAGTCAGAAAGAGAGGTAAATATGGTAGTTAAAAATATTTTGGATAAGTGTATATAAGTATACATTATAAAAGAGTTTGATTGTTGAATGAGGTAATATTACATTAGTACTATGGAAAGCCATTTGCATTTGAAATATATAAACCTATTTTTAAATATCCCCAATAGTGCTCATCATAGAAATAAGATATTCCATGGGAATGGTGGTGTTTTTCATAGTTGTTATCAATGGTTCTAACCCACTACCTTTCTTAAATCTAGGTATATAAGTATCATCATCCTCATTCATAACAAATGCAAGTTCATGATCATAGAATTTAGGATACTTTGGTAGTGGCATTAGATCTCTAGATTTTGGTGCCTTTATTATATCATTTGAATAACCTAGAAAACTAGAAGAACTTGGTTCATTATATATTGGTAAGGATATAAAAATTAGAGATTGAGGAATCTTTGGTAAAGGCACTTCTTTTGGTATAATATAAACTTTTGGTGTAAATGCATATTTTGGAAGATAAATATCCTTTAATTTAGATGCCTTGGTTGATATTGGTAATAGTGCCATATTTAGAACATTAGGATCCTTTTTCACTTTAGGTTTCTAATGTTTTCTTATTCTTGATGGATTAATGTTACTTGGTAAAGATGCCATGATGTATTGGTTAACCTTTTGAACATTTTCAATATCAAATGAAGGTAGGAAAAAGTCATCATGTTTGATAAAGGGGATATTATTTGGAAATGTTGGAATATGAGGGGTTTTTATCAAAGAACTTGAAGAAACATCCCCTTTGTGACTAATTTACATGTCCTCCATGATATACTTATGGATTTGGTGAAAGCTATCATGATCAAATGAATTAACACTTTTTCCATGTGAAACCAATTTTTATGTAGAAGGTAAAGGCTAAGGCCTTTTATGTTTCTTAATATGGATCAAGTCATTTTTTGAAATGGTGGGAGCATGGATCAACTTAGAGGGATAGTATCTTCTACCATTCAATGTTGTGATATTATATGCTTTAGCAATTGGATAAATACAAGAGTAATACATTTTGATTCCTTAGTTGAGAGAGAGTTGGAGAGTTTTAGAATAAGAATCATCAAATCAATCAATATCATCCATGATGAGAGAAATAAATAACACAAGGATTAGGAAAAGGAAGTAAATAAACATCTAAAAGAGAATGCCTATGTAATAATGATGCTTAGATACCATGTTCACCAAAAGATTAACCTTAAATTGGATGTTGATCCTACTATGGGTAGATTGAGTTAAGAATATAGAAATGAATAAGCACAAGGGTGATAAATAGATATCTAGTAGGCCAATTAATTATAAAACTTAGATAGAATATATACTAAATTTATTATGCTGAGATATGCTAAAAATGGAAAGTACAACTATGATAGAAATTACAATGATAATGAAAACATGATAGTTGGTTTTGATGCTAGTACAGATTTAGATTTGGAATAGGTAAGAAGTAGACTCAAATAATATTCTAGGAACAATCACCAAATTTTGGATTAAGTGCCTCTACAGCTATGTATACTTGAATCAATCTAGGATGTGATGGTTACATCAATGCTAGTGTCTAGATCAGACACAAGTTTCTAGGATGGAATAATTACTAAAATAGGATGAGACCACCTAAATGTTTCTAGGTTTGTCATCACATTCACTTTGGTGTATTCATATCTAGGTCATGGAATCTCATTCCCTATCAAATGATTAAAACCCTAGTTCTTAATCTTCATAGTGGTTATGGAAAAAATGGGTTAGTGGGCACATGGTGTTGAGCTACCCCAAAGAAATCTCTATCAATGACCATCGCTTACATAGCCAATAATCTAAATAAGGCCTCAAACTTATGTAGTTTTCCCTTATGTGTTAGATTGTATTTGAATCATGTAATATGTGATAAGTATAATACTGACCTAGCTTGTAGCTTATAAAATATATCTCTTGGGATGCTCCTTAAGTAATTTAAACCTATATATGTGTTATCCCTATGATTGAAATGGAAATAAGAGAAAATAGGTAAAATTTTCTCAATTGAATGCTCTTTAGTATGAATCTAGGTCTATGCTAGGTGAGGAATGAATGAGGGTCAATATTATATTTATACCACTCTTCTTGGATAATATCTCACATTAAATCACTTAGGCCAACTAGTATGATATGTTTCATTTTCAAATTATATCACTTTATGGCATTGGACACTTGCATTAGAAAATGACACTTGCATTGATGTAGGTGTTTGTCTGGAATGCAAGTGTCTAGGGAACAAGAAAATAAGTATAGGCTCAAAACTTATAGAGGCATAATATAAGTGGGTTTTAAGTATTATGGTCAAGATAGAAGGCATGGGTCATCAACATAAAACTAATTAGACTAAAATATAGGCCAAGGGGCACAATATAGAGTAGATGTAAGACTTACAAAAGTGAGAAAGGTTTAAAAGTGAGAGGAAAAACCAAGGTCTATGTTTTCTAAGTGAAAAATACTAAGGTTCTATATAATTAACAAATATCATCTAAAATATATATATTATCCTACAATGTGGCCCAAAAATTACCACCAAATCTTGAGTCTTGATCTGAAATAATAGAACTAGGCAGACCAAAATGAACCCATGCATTAAAAAATTAAAAAACTTGGCTACATCACTATGTTTTAGGGTCTTATTACAATGATAAATAATACTCATCTTATTAAACTTGTACCAAATAATAAATATATAGTCATGCCCCTTTCTTGACATAATAAAATTGCTTAAAAATCCATGGAAATATTTTCTCATGGTCTAGAAGGAATTGGTAATGGCATATATAAAAACAACTTCATGTTACTAGGCATGTTTGTTCTACACAACACACATCTGATTATGAAATTAACAACATAAAACTACATATTAAACAAATAGAAATACCTATGTAAATGTGAAATGGTATTTTTTAACACCAAAATGTCCTACAATATTTGACATATGTGCTTCTTTCATTAGCTAAACTCTTTCTTTATTAGGCACACAAAGCTTACCCAACTTACAAAATAACCCATATTGAAGTAATAATCACCTTGGGATCAAATAATATACATTGGGACCTCTTTTATTCAATAAATGGCTCCCCAAAATCTACATCAATATCATATCCTTCTACATATAATTCAAACATAAGAGGATCAAGAAGAATTATGGTGCCCATGGTTGAGATAAAAAGAGGTATAAATAGCATATCAAATAGTTTAGTCATGTTTTTCCTATATTTGATAATCAAATTAAATTGTTCCAAAAACCCCATCCATTTATAGTTTATAGCATATATTTCCTCCTCAAAAGGCAACTAAGAGTTAGGAAAATATAATACCATAACATGGTTAATCTTGTGTTTGAAAATATCAAATGCATCTTATTTATTATTACCCAAAATAAAAGTCTTTCCACTTATTATAAT
Source organism: Torreya grandis (assembly GCA_037957365.1). Lineage (NCBI taxonomy): Eukaryota > Viridiplantae > Streptophyta > Pinopsida > Cupressales > Taxaceae > Torreya > Torreya grandis. The sequence goes on along the minus strand of JARHVA010000021.1, from coordinate 496,868 downwards.
TACATGCAAAGGTGCATAAATGTAAGAGAAAGCCTTACTAAATTTCCTCAAATACTAAGCTACACCAATAAAACTCTTTTTTTCAGTCACATTAGAAGGGTTTGGCCACTTCATGATGGGCTTTATCTTTTATAGATCAACACACAATTCCCCATATTCAACAATATGCCCCAATTAGACAAGTGATTTTTGATAAAACTCATATTTATTCTCATTCAACACTAACTTGTTATCCTTCAAAATTTTAGCACTTGTTTTAAATGATCAATATGCTCATCAAAAGTTTTAAAAAAAAAGAATATCATCCAAATACATAATGAATAAATGGACTCATTACCTCATTCATTAGTTGCATTAAATTTATTGATGCATTGCATAACACAAAAGATAGAACCAACCATTCATACAACCTTTTCCTTAGAATGATTTCTTCTAAACGTCATATCCTTTAATCCTAACTTGGTTATACCCATATTTCAAATATAGCTTAGGAAAATATTTTCCATGTTGAAGTTGATCTAGAAGATCATTAATCCATGGAAATGGATACCTATTATTGATGGTTGATGAGCCCATAAAATGGCTCATTATATCTAAGTGATTACCTCAATCTTTCCCTAAAATTTTTCATTTTAATTAGATTTAGATGTGCCCATTATAACTCATTACTAATCCAAAGTAGAAAATGAGTATTTTACCTTATTTATTTTATATAAATTATTGTTACCTATTAAAACCAATTTATTCTAAAATTTACATGGGAAAGCCACTAGTTTTGTATGTATAGGTCATACATACATGCTATATTTGAAGAACATATTTTTGGTAGCAAAATACTCTTAAGATAAATCCTAGACTAGTTTTATATATCCTTAGACTAGCTTGGTAGATCACCAATCTAGCTCTGAAGATCACCAATATGGCTCCAGAGATCACCGGTATGACTCTAGAGATCACCAATCTGGCTCTAAAGTTCACCAATTTGTCTTTTGATATGGTTAGAATTGGTTCTAAAGACTTCCAAAAGCTTGGCTAAGGACACTTGAAGATGGAGAATGACACACATGTTTGATAAGAAGCAATCTAATATATTTTTGAGAACAATTCTAGAAGTTATAAGTACACTTTACAAAAATAGTATTTCTATTTTTATCCATGGTATTTATATAAGTTTCCTCATGAGCCACTATGAGTACTATGTTTTGATCTACTATCAGATGAAGATTAAATGGATATAAATTGTAAAATAATTTTCAACTAGTAATGGACTTAGAATCATGTGTGAAATAAAATCCAATGCTTTTTCACTTGTTTCCTTAGAAAGTGGAAAATGAGTTATCATGATTTTGTTTTGTTATAAACAAGGTATTTGTTTTTGTCTATTTTGATCAACTAATGTAAAATTTTGTGATATATAAACAACATCCTTTATAGTAATAAAAAGGGAATTGAGACAGACATAAGAATAGTAAGATCACGTGTGACTTTTCATTTCTAGCATTATAAATATTTCTAGAAGTAACGAGAAATTATTTTTATGAATTTTATACAAATATAGTTGTGTTTAAATACTATTCTAAGTGAGATTTAGGCCCATTCAATTGAGGAAGTAGGATCTATGTTTGGATTTATATGTTTATTTCATATTTTTGTGTGTTTTAAAGATTACCATTTGTTATTTTATATAAATTGTTATGTTTTGCATCTCACCTACAGGACTATGTGTTAATGTGTGCATTCTAATAAAATATACTTTTAGATAATTTCATTTCTAATGTTTCCCTTTCAAAGTAAATAGATTAGCTATGTGTTTATTTTCATGCAATTTAATTTATGAAAATAGACTAGAAATGTGTTTATTTCTAAGTAATTTTAATTTCAACAAGTGTGTTTCCCTTTAAATCATTTTAAATTCAGAAAGAGTGTTTGTTTTCACAAGCAATAGGTTAGATTTAAAATTAAGCAAGTAGATTAGAACTTATGATCCACAACTCCCCCCAAATAGATAATTTTTAGTCACCATTTTTCATACCTTACTGTTGACTATCATTAGACACTGACCTTGGTTTGATATGACATTGAATTAATTTAGTTGATTAAATGAAGAGGACATAATGAACCTAATCATTTTTGGTTTCATTATTATGGAGTTTCTAGGTGTTATAGACACCTAAAACTGGCCACCGATAACTTCCAATCAGGGTTTTAGCTAGTTTCCACCTAAAATGCATAATTTGGCCTAAAAACACTAAAACATGAAAAATGATGTGAAAATGACATATTCAAGTGCCAATTTTGGCCAGGGTATCCCTAAATGGGGTAATGTAATTTATGGGCTAGCTAACTTTGATCAATTCATTTCAAGTTAAAATTCCACTTTTGCACCCATGTGCTCTAGATTGCTCTTTCCTATAAAATCTTTTGCACAAGATTCATGACTTTGTTATTTATTATTGGAAACATCCTACATGGGAATACACATCCAACACATCTGATAGCACCTTCCAATTCCAATCTAGTCAAATTTAGGACCAATAACAAGGCATTATGATCAATTTGAGTAATTTGTGCATAAAGTGCTTAATTGTGCTTAAGAGCTAATTAATCCAAATCAAGGCCTAATTAATAATTCCATAGAAACTTGTTGAATACTTGTTTTTAGAAATTAATATTGAATATATGCATCATCAAGTGACCTCATTTCTTGGAAAGACATCCCTAGGCCATAAATGCCACAAATACCAGGATTCATGCCTCCCATGCCTCATCAATGTCTTCCATGATGCCCTCCATACAACTTAATTTCCCCTTATTCCAATGCCATGATGAGGATAATTAAAAAATTAATTCCAAAAATTGAATTAATCCTCAACCACACATCTAAATCTTGAGATGGATAGTTGAGGTTGATTATGATCAAATCTAAAAATCTATAAATAAGAGGCTTCACAACATCATTTCTAAGCTTAATTTGTGCAAGTTATAATGCAAGATTAGTTCTAAAAGCTTCATAAAACTAGCATTACGATGCAAAATTGATTCCAAGCCAAGCCAAGCCACAAGCCAAAGGTGCCAAGGAGATATGGAGGTAGCTAAGCTTCTGTTTCCAAGGACTTCATGAGCATAAGCCGAGCAAGACACTACTACAAAGGCATTTAGAGCATCCAAGGAAGGTGAAGGAACTCTTGTATTTGATTCCTTGATTTTTAGTTGTGTTTAGCATTTGTTTTTGTTAACTAAGATCTCCATAGTGTTTAAGCCTAGAGATGTTATGCTATTAGTGTGTTTATTTCATTTTATTTTCACTTTGGAACTAACACAATACTAACCATCCTCTCTTGAGTCAAATTCCTAGATCACATAATGGCACACCCAGTGGGACTAGACGTATCCCACACATGAAGAATATCATTTTACATATTTAAAAGCTTCATTTGGATCATTAAAACTCTTTCAAATTGATTTTCTAACTTTGTTTTACCATTTTTTGTTTGCCATAGGTTTACATAGTAATCAACATCAGTTATTAAAACCATCATCAATTGGCATAGGTGTCATCGGTCACTATTTGTGTAACTAACGTCAGTTAGATAACCATCATTGGTTACTAAGTGTAACTGACATCGATTATATAACTGTTTCTATGCTATTTTTGCTTTCTACATTCAAAGAGAGAAAATGAAGAAACTAAGAGATGGTCAAGGCTTGTATGTACTTGGGTGTAGTCGTGCGCACCGTAATCCAGACGTTGTGAGAACTCATCTTTGGCTGTGGAGGAATGACATCTGTAAAGAAAAGAGACTTGGACAAAAGAAGGCATTAGATAAGGAGATGGTGGATTGCCAAGTGAAAGCTTGATCCCAGAAGTATGAAGACTTCCTTAAGGGATATCAACCCACTAGTCGATAAAAAGGATGTCTGATGAATAGCAGAATGTTAAAATACTGAAATGATAAAAGACTGAAAAATAAAATGGAAGCAAAGGCTTACCTGAAAGATGTTGTCGGACTGGTCACAGTCACCGACGTCGGTGGTCCTACCGACGTCGGCTGTTGAGGTTTGCCGACGTCGATTGGGGCAGTGGCCGGTGTCGGTCGGGGCAGTAGTCTGTGGACAAGGTCTGGGCGAGTTTTGGTTTGGTTGAATGGTTTGGGGGTCTGGGTCTGAGAGTCTGGTTTTAGTTAATGGTCTGTGGGTCTGTGTAGAGATACAAGGGAGTCAAATGGACAGAATGTCAAATAGACAGAAGGGTAGAGGAGGCCAATATGGAGACAGGGAAATAAGGATTTGGGTCTGGTCTGCTCTGGGAATAGGAAGTGTTGAATCTAGTTCATAATACTTAGAAGCAAATGACTAAAAAATACAAAGAAAGTACAAACAGAATACTTACATATGACTCACTGAAAGAGTGTTGCAGACTAGTGTACCTGTTGTTGGTGCTGCTGGTGTGAAAGCCATGTTGCTGATGAAGTTGTTGAAGGCAAAATTCCTATTGTTGCACTTGAGGGAGAGAGTGAGAGGCTTGGCTGAGAGATTGACAGATTGATTGGCAGAGTGGCAGATGGTCCAAGACTCCAAATTTTAGATTTGTGATTAGCTCCCAAGATGCAGAATTTGTGATTCAAATTTTTGATTAGCCCAAAAAGAGGTTAGAAGTCGGTTTAAGTAAATCGACATCGGCGATCCCGCCGGTGTCGGTCGACAGTTGACCGACGTCGGTGGGTGCAGAACGAGTAAAAGGGCCATCAAGCCCGTTCTCCATCCGCCAGGTGCATAATTCGTTGGAAATTGTCGAAGGTTAGGATAAATACGCACGAGAGTTGGTTAAGCGGTTGGAAAGGAGTAAAAATAGGTCTTGGGTGAGTCATAGGGTGGGAAATGGTCCAAGGCGAGGTGTCCTAGGCGAGATGTCATGGATGATGTGTCAAAGGAGGGGGGTTAATTCAAAATAAGTTTATTATTTTAAATTAGTAATTGTATGGGTTAGGAAAGGGTTAGGAATGGACCAAGGGGGAGGAATGAACAAGGGTTAGACACGTTTTCGGTGTCTACATTTGCCTTTTTTTATCTTGTTGGTTGTTCTGGACGAACTGCAAGACAAAAATAAGAGTTGGTTGCCCCAAGTATGAGATGATGTGGATTGCCCCGAGGTATGGATGAGGTGTTCCCCCCCTCAAAGCGAGAGTCGAGGGAAGGGAACCTGATGTCGGGTGTCGATTTGACAAAAGGTGGATGAGAAGGATGAAGAGTGAGTGAAAATGCTACAAAAAGTCGTGATTATGCGTACACCACTTCACGAGATGGATAGGTCAAATTGTCGCAAGTCGAGGGTCGAGGAGTGCCAAAATTGAAATAATCGGGCCCCAGCATTAGTCGTAGCTGATCGAATTATTCAATCTAAGCTGTAGCTCCAAATGGTCGTCGTGCTCCAGATATCTCAGACTCAGGAAGTGCTCTTGAAAACACAAAAATGTCACAAGTAGTGCAGATCAACCGGCTTGCGATCCTATACTTTTGAAGGTCCAAAAATATGGTAGGCGAACAATTTTGCTATCTATTCGTGAGGTAGCATGTGTGCAAACAAAATCAAGACAGAGTTGTCTTGGAAGTGGTCAGGGTCTGCGGAGATAGGCGTGATCTCCATGGTCGCTGGTCGGGTTGAGATATAAGTGATCTAAAATGTGCCCCATGAGGAGTCAAAAATGACTTCGACATTGGCAAGGCTGGCTGATTGGTCATGATGGAAGATGAAAGGTCATCGTCTTGAGAGAGACGAACGAGCAGATGGGTGGACAGAGGAATGGTCGAGCTAACCTCAGAAGACTGAGTGCTGTCTACATAGCCCCTATGGAAAGGGCCTCAGATCAATGTAGTTCAGACAATGGGTCAAAAAGGTCGATAGGCTGGTCTTGGTCACGGTCAAGGTCGAAATGATGAGGAGAAAAAGATGTTACAACCTTTTCCAAATGGTGTATTCTGTAACATTGGTTGAGGGTCTTTCATCCCTAACAATTTTTCATATTCGTAATGGATGTATGCTAAAAATGAATTGAGGTCTATTTATGCTTCAGCAAGTATTGGTTTATGCGTAACATAAATTGTGTCGGGTCGATAGTTTCCATGTGTATTGTTGTCCATAGAAACTATGTGAAATGGACTATGATGATGATGATGTCGTGATGCCAAGTTGCTGGTCTAAAAATATTTGGTTGAATGTGACCAAAGTGTAAAAGAGAAGTGAAAGGCAAATTGTTCTTTCATTGACAAAGACAAAAGGACGGCACGGATAGGGGTTGTTAGAACAAAAGCCCCGTGTATGCATCGCGTCGTGGACCAGTGTTGTGCTAGAGAAGTAATCGAATCACTTGACATTAAGTGAGCTCGAAATCCCTTGAGTGGGTGATGTGATAGGAGAGGAGGGAGTAACCCATTTTTGGCAGGAATAACCTTGCCCCTTTTACAGGTGACCCGAGAACGACTATAGACATGTCCATGACTTGATAGTTTGTCAGTTTTTTTTTTTTTTTGGCACAAACTGATCGAAGCAGGAAGTCTGCATAGGGATGTTGTCTGCTTGGGTGGTCATTTGCGAAGCTGATCAATGTGAAAAGCTTTAGAAAGAGTGTTGTCTGTAGCAATATTTAGTCATAGCCATCCTTCGAGGGAGTGGTCTATATTTTGCTTTATATGTTGGATATGTTGGCCTAGCTGTCCTTCAAGGGAGCAGTCTAGTAAATACAGCAATTATGTAGCTGTCCTTCGAGGAAACAGTCTACATTTAGAGAGTTTGATGACCTGATATGTTATTTTTGATATAATTGTTGACTGAAGTTTAGCCATGGACGAGCCTGTAGAGGTTTAAGGGTTCCCTTTTATTAGGACAGAGCATTAATGCTTGACAAAAGGGGTTGACATGGGACTTGTTTAGGGGAATAGGGTTGAAAGGAACAGGGATTAAGAGGACGGGGTTGCTCAAGGGACGAGCTCAAGTAAAATGTCAAGTGGACGAGTACTCGACTAACAGAAGAATGGTCACAGATGCAAGGTATAAAAAAGGGCTCAGGTTTTGATAAGTCCCTGGGCCATGCTTGTGCGTTATGATAAGGTCCAAGTCAATTAGGAGTAAACTTGCCCCATTTGAATCTTTCCAGCTTGGTCAGGTGTTGATTGATGTTGGATGAAAAAGTGATAGGTGCTTGGTTGGTTGATGTTTGATGATTGAAGTTTGGTCGAGGTTTGGTTGCTGTTGGTCAAGGTCATGATAGGAAGGTTGATTGATGATTGGACTATGTGTGGTCGAGGTCTGGTCGAGCTTATGATAGGAAGGTTGATTAATGGTTGGTCGAGACTTGGTCGAGGTTTGGTCCCAGAGTGTGATGATAGTGGCAAAATTTAGAGTTGTCAAACCAAGATGGCCTTGATCTGAGAGTTGATGAGTGGGGTGGTGTTGAAGGTTTATTGATGATGTGGTCAAGAAGAAGGGTGTCATTCCCCAGACATTGGCGAATGGCAACATTGAGGGCACAACAATGCTCAGTGTTGTGCATAGGCATGCGATGATACGCACAAATGTGAGTGTCATCGAACTAGGGTGGTTTTGATCTGAGAAATTGATATGGTTTAAGAGGCAGGAGATTGATGCGAGAGGACTACAACAATTGACATAACAACAAGGCATAAGAACCTACTAATGGGTCTAAATGTTTTGTTATAGTGGGGGTTGATGACTTTGGTTTGAGAGGTGTAAGAGGCATATGTCGATGGTTTGGAGGAGATATATGTCTAATGGGTTGAGAGAGTAATGGAGGTGACTTGCCTCTGTGAAGTATGGGAGTAGGAAGCATTCCTATTAGGGTGGATGGATGCAGGTCCAAGATTGAAGGTAATGATGAAGGTGGGGGAGGAGTCCTCCAGTGTGGTTTAGTGGCCTTCTTTGGTTTGGGTTGAGGGCCACCTTTGTGCGAGGCAAGGTTAGATGCGGGTTTGAATTCAGATATAGACGGAGGTGAGTGAGATGTAGCAATCTTAGGCAAAAGGCAAGAGGAAATCGTGACTGGGTCTTCCTCGATCAAAATGGGCAGAGAGACTGGTTCTTCTCCTGGTGGAGAAGAAATAGGAGAGTGCGGCTCCTCAAGAGGGTAGAAGGCAGGGATGATGGTGCCTTCTATTTGTGCTTGAGGAGTAGGCAAGGTAGGGTCTTCGAATGAAGGTAGGGCTAATGGTATTGGCATGGTCAAGGTGTCCTCCAGTATAAGAGAGGTAGATGGAGGACTAATAGGAGAAGAAAGTTCTTCATCCTGTGATTGAGGAGGTTGGTCAGGGACAAGAGGCAAGATAGTGTTGATTGTGTGAATATCATGGTCTTGAGAGTCATTGATCCTAGTTTGGACATTATTTTGAGTAGGAGGATGGTTCAAGAATGGTTGTTTGAAAATGTCGATGTGTTGGTTGGGTGGGGCATTCGGGTTATCTAAAATAAGATCCCCCTTGTCGATCATGTCTTGGATGATGTTCTTGAAATTTTGGCAATTGTCGATGTCATGGCCGTGGATGCGGTGAAAGTGATAGAAGTTGGCCTACCTATACCATGTAGGGATGGCTTCTGAAGGGTCAAATTGAGGTGGTCAGATTGGAGGGAGATTGAGGACCCCCTGCTTGACATGTTTTTCCAAAACGGAAGCGTATGATTCTCCAAGCGGAGTGTATGAACGCTGGATGTACCATTGTTGGAATTGTTTGGTGATGCTTGGAGATGTAGAAGGTTGAGATTGATTAGTTGTTGTTGAGGATGGTGATCTAATGACCACAGTGTTGGCCACTCCTTTGGACTTAGAGTTGGTAGAAGAAGGTCTGGAAGAAGAATGGTCATTGGTTTTTGCGTTAGTATTATGCAATTTGACCTTATCCTCTTCAATGGCACAGAGTTTGAGCTTTCAGGCCATGGTGAAAGCTTCATCCAAAGTGCAGAATGTTTGAATCTGTAAGCTAGAAGAGATGTGCCTAGCACATGCTCGAGAAAAGAGCTCGATGAGCTCAGATTGAGGCAAGGAGAAGGAAAGCTAGTTAATCAAGCCTCTCTAACAGGGGACAAAATCAACTATTGATTCGTCGTCAAATTGCTTGATGGAGTAAAGGTCTGTGATCGAGACTTGTTTGGTGATGTTGATAGAAAAATGGTCAAGAAATAATTGGGCGAGTTGAGTGAATGAAAAGATAGAATGTCTGGTAAGAGAGCTATACCAGTCAAGGGCGGGGCCAAAAAGTGACATGGGAAACGTGCGTAGAAGTAACGCATCCTCATGCGCTATGAGATAACATGCATGTCTGAATGCCCATAGATGTTGTTGTGGGTCTTCTTTACTCTAGAAGCGAGTGAATTTAGGAAGCTCCCATTGGTTGGGGTATGGTCAGATAGGGACGAAAGGATGGATGGGCTCGTTGCAAATTTGGTCGTATGACAGAGCATTGCGTGAACCAGAGATAGAGGTTTCAAGACTGGACATTTTATCCATCAGCATTTTGATGACGTCTACTGATGGATTGGTGGATGAGGTGCCCCCTAGGTTGTAGGGTGCTTGAAAGAGGCTAGAGGAGGCATATGACGTAGTCAGTTGCGGTTGTAGGAGCGCAACGTATGGATGACTAGTTGCAGGGATAGATGTAGAGGCCAAGTGTGGTTGGGTTATGGAAGTAGAAGGTATAAGTTGACTGGATACTACCAAAGGTGGTTGAATGGTGGCACTGGTAGAAGGATAGGTTGGCACTCCTACATTTATGGGCGCAAGAGTGTGAGGGGTCGAGACAATCAAGTTCTGGTATGATGTAGAACTTGGTTGAATTGCATGTGGTTGAGGGGGTAATGGAACCCCGATGGAGGTTGGTCTAAAAATAGATGTGGAGGCTAAACTTTGCATATTGGCCATGGTTAGGTTAATGGTTGAGGCAAAAGGCTGGGTCATAAAAGGTTGGGTAGTGAATGGTGTCAATGTCACCACCACTTCACCTAAAAGGTCTCGCATTGGGTTTCTCACGAGATAGTTTTGGAGGGCTACAGCATTGAGGTCCAAGAATCTTTTGAAATCTTGGTCCCCTTCAGGTAAAATGGGGGTTTGAGCCGGGGTTGGTCCTATAGGAGTTCTTTCAGTCTCTGAGTGGAACTCCATTATAGGACTAGTTAGGGACGAGGGAGCGTGGTCAAGAAGAGCCTTGGTTTGACTGTGCATCAAAACGATTCAAGGCAAGAAGAGGGTCAGGTTCTAGAAACTATGTTTTTTTAGTTTTAGAAACTCAGAATGGGGTTTTAGTGGAAAAAGGGGTCAGGTTTTAGGCTGTTGTTTTAAAAAAAAGGACTGTGACAGTGACCGACGTCGGTTGAAAAATCGATGTCGGTGAGAAATATGGCCGACATCGGTCAGATAACCGATGCCGGTAGAGAAAGGTCGCCGACGTCGGTGGTAAAGCCGATGCCGGTGACTGTGTTTTCCAGAAACTTAGAAAATTTGAAGATTTTTGGAAAAAAGGAAGAAGAACGTCCTCACTAACTCAAACAAGCAAATGGGAATAGAAAAATAGATGGAGACAGGCAGACACTAAGCGTTAAATCCTAAGAATCAACTTTTAGAATCCTGTGGCTTATGCCTTAAAGTGATGTTTGGGGAGGTTGGCTGTTAGAAGGGTCCTAGAAGAGGTAGTCTAAAGATGGTTTCAGGTATGTTTAGGTACTCAAAAGTCTATGTTAGGTTCCGTACATGGCTTGGTGCTAAGGAGGAAGCTCCCCTCACTTCATGAGTCCAGTGATAAGCTGGTCTCGCTTAGCCAAAATATACTTCCCCTATAGATTAGACTCTGCCAGAGAACAGAGTGGGCTTTCCCCTTGGTGGTGAAATCCAAGTAGGATCGCCGGGACATGTAAGGTATTCGCTGGGTGATGAAATCCTAGTCGGGCCTTATCTCAAGTGAGTTTGATGTTTGATTTTGTGCACGTGGTTCGGTCGTGTAACATCAAGTGATCTATGATTAATTCAACATGCGGTTTGTTAATTACTAAGTGTGGACTAATAAATGCAAGCAAGCAGAAATGAAAGTGCAATGTGTTTTAAGCCCCAAGTCAAAATGTTAAGTTTGGATGAGAACAAGTTGAGAAAGGGTTCAAGAGTATGATTTTTGATTAGTCTAATGATGCAAGAAAGAAAAGAAAAGTTCTTTTTATTCCTGCTTATGATGTCATTTAGAAGAAAAGAAAGAGGTGAAAAGGGAGGAACCTAATGCACCTAAATGAAAAAGAAGGAAAAGAACCCAAGGAAGGCCCTAAGGTCCCACCAGGTGTGCCATAATGTTTCTATGCTATTTTCGCTTTCTACATTCAAAGAGAGAAAATGAAGAAACTAAGAGATGGTCAAGTCTTGTATGTACCTGGATGTAGTCGTGCGCACCGTAATCCAGACGTTGTGAGAACTCCTCTTTGGCTGTGGAGGAATGACACCTGTAAAGAAAAGAGACTTGGACAAAAGAAGGCGTTAGATAAGGAGATGGTGGATTGCCAAGCGAAAGCTTGATCCCAAAAGTATGAAGACTTCCTTAAGGGATATCAACCCACTAGTTGATAAAAAGGATGTCTGATAAATAGCAGAAAAATAAAAGACTAAAATGATTAAATACTGAAAGGGAAAATAGAAGCAAAGGCTTACCTGAAAGATGCTGTCAGAATGGTCACAGTCGCCGGCATCGATGGTCCTATCGATGTCAGTTGTTGAGGTCTGCCGACGTCAGTTACTCTGCCGATGTCAGTTGGGGTAGTGGTCGGCATCGGTCGGGGTAGTAGTCTGTGGACAAGGTCTGGATGAGTTTTGGTCTATGGACGGGTATGAGATAGAGTTTGGGCCTAGTTGAATGGTTTGGGGGTTTGGGTCTGAGAGTCTGGTTTTGGTTAATGGTCTGTGGGTCTATGCAGAGATAATGTCAAATGGATAGAAGGGTAGAGGAGGCCAATAGGGAGACAGGGAAATAAGGATTCGGGTCTGGTCTGGTCTGGGGATAGGAAGTGCTGAATCTAGTTCATAACACTTAGAAGCAAATGACTAGAAAACACAATGAAAGTACAAACAAAATACTTACCTGTGGTTGGCTGAAGGAGTGTTGCAGACTGGTGTACCTATTGTTGGTGCTGCTGGTGTGAAAGCCCTATTGTTGATGGAGTTGTTGAAGGTAGAATTCCTGTTGTGTATACTTGAGAAAGAGAGAGTGAGAGGTCTGACTGAGAGATTGGCAGATTGATTGGCGGAGTGGCGGATGGTCCAACACTGAAGATTCAAGGATCTGTGATTAGCTCCTGAGATTTAGAATTTTTTATTAGAATTTGTGATTAGCCCCGAAAGAGGTTAGAAGTCGGTTTAAGTAAACCGACATCAGCGATCCCGCCAATGTCGATTGATAGTTGACCAGGTGCATCATCCGTTGGAGAATTGTTGAAGGTTAGGCTAAATACACACGAGAGTTGGTTAGGCAGTTGGAAAGGAGTAAGAATAGGTCTTGGGTGACTCATAGGGTGGGAAATGGTCCAAGGTGAGGTGTCCTAGGCGAGGTGTCATGGGTGATGTGTCAAAGGAGGGGGGTTATTAATTCAGATTAAGTTTATTATTTTAAATTAGTAATTGTATGGGTTAGGAATGGGTTAGGAATGGACCAAGGGGGAGGAATGAACAAGGGTTAGACACGATTTCGGTGTCTACAATAACCAACGTCAATCAATGGGTTTTCTTAAAAACACAAACCTGAGAGCTATTTTAAAATGATTGGTTTGGGGTCATATGGACTCCATTTTGGATTTTTTTTAAAACCACATGTTTTATCCTAAATTTACATAATTTGACATAAGTTTAGCTTCAAGTTTCATATATTTTTTACAAAATTTGGAAAATATATTTAAAATGTTTCTAATCTAACATATTTGCTTTTAGGGTGATGCCTTAAGGGTAGACAGGTAACCAATAGATTTCAAATTTGATAAATCATATTTTAGACTGCCTTTTGAATGATTTTAAAATGAATTAGGAAAATTATTTTGGTGCTTAAAGTAAAATTTAAGGTTCTTAAATAAGTTTTTTTTATCATTAGTTTTCAAAGTTATAACTATGAACACCACCAAACTTTCATTTGGGCTCAAAATTGAACAAACTTATCATTTTTGTCTTTAATAGTTGTTTGATCTAATTTTTGTTTGGAAAGAATAAGGATGTTGCATGTATGATCTTCCATTTTTACCCTTTAGGGAAACCTTGGAATAAAAAACACCATTCCTATTGCAAATAGCCTAGTCCAAGGCTTATAAAGAAAGTCATCTAAAGCACTCCCCAAAAACTCATCAAAGTTTGGGTGACCTTGAAAATGACCCTTATGTCTTTTTATTTCATGTTTTCTTTATTTTTATGCATCTTGGCTTGTGAGGGGGGCATCATTACCTCCCACAATTTATTTATGGAAGATTTGACTTGGGGTTTCTTCTCCTAGCATTGACTTCACTTACTCCTTCTGAGTTGCACATGAGATGTATCTACATTTGGACATCGCACTATACTGAGTGAATATCAGGATGTAATGGTTGTAAAAAGGACTAGACCTTTTTAAAACTATCCAATGCCATGGTCACCTAATTTTTAAGCTTTTATTTTACATCGTTTGACATGAAAGTCATTGTGTAATTGATTCCCCTAAAATGATCAAAACCTTGCTAGTTTAGTAAACCCCATCATGCCATACCCTTGTTAGGATTTGGACGATTATACTTAGTGTATTTTGGTATTTTATCTTATTTGGTTTTTTTGAGACTAAAAATTGTTTGTTTGTGTATAAACCATGTCAAAACCAATTTGTTTATACGTCACTCTTTTATCCAAAGAAGTGTTATGCTGGTCGTTTTACTCCACACTTGTGCCTTGAAAATTTTTCTAGACATGTTTGTGTATGTCATTTGAGTTGCGAAAGGTAGTGTTATGTTGCCTAAATCATGTAAAAACATTTTTGAGCTTTTTATTCTTTGAAATGTAACATTGACCACATCATTTGGGAATGTTTACACTGTCAAGCTGCTCAATTTATTTCAAGACTTGTTTACCATTGTATCAAAACTATTTGTTTCAAACCATTTTGTGTATACCATTTGGACCTTTGTCTTATACCATCATTCTTTCCAATCTTGTCTAATTTGTTTGTTCAAATCTTAGTTTTCATCATTGAGTTTTCAATTAGCCTTGTCAAGTTTGGATTCAAACATTGATTGATTTTTTTTAGGCCTTAATTCATGGGGCTAATACATAGATCTTTATCTTTTGGGTTGCATAAATTTAGTTAATAGATTACCCAAATTTAAAAACTATTGATGGTTTATTTGTTTAATGCCTATGTTCATCATTGTTTGTGCCTTTATGTGGGAAAACACAACCTTTCTCAAGGAGCCTTTTGCCTTATGCCTTATGCCAACTAATCATGTTTATGTTTGATTCCATGTGCTGGGTCTATGTCAAAGTTATTTCCAAACTTGTTAGATTAAATCAAATCACATCATGCTTGTTTGTTTGAGCCTAGATTTTGACTCCACGTTTGGACACAAGACTTAGTAACTCAAATTTTCTCTTTGCTAGTTTAGAACTTGTTTGAAACACTTTGACCTAGACATTTGACATGCTAGTTTTTATTCAGATGCTTGACCTTTTTATGCGTATGACATTTGACATTAAACATTTGATGTTAGAATATTTTATATCAAGTCTTATAACAAACCATTTTTGAGATACAACTCCACTTTCAAACCAAATTGGAGATACAGATCTACCCCTTCAACCAAGTTGGACCAAGTTTGAACCATTTGTCCTTTGGATTGTTTTTTAAAGTTTCCTTTTTGTTTTTAGAGCTTTAATAATTTACATGGATATGCCTCACCACACTTATAGTGGAGTCACTTACAATCTGACTTATGATAGAATGGCAACACAAAATGACTTTTATGGCTTTAGTCAAGACCCCAATGATGCTAATATGGTTTGTGAGATAGATTTATATCTACCTCATATTAATCATTCATGGGAACAAAGTCACAAAACAACTTACAATCCAACTAGAAACATTGATTGGTATGAAGAGGCTTGTGAAGAATAATTTGAAGACCCAACTATAGATAATGTTGTTTGGGATATAGATCCATACCCTCTTTGCAATAATCAGTATGTGGAACATAGTCAAGAACCAACTTATGATCCAACTCAAGATTGGGATGATTTGGTTTATGAGGAAGACTTGGATGCTTTTGCTTATGAAGGTAATCAAGTTTCATGACATCCTTTAATTATCCAATCATCATCTACCCCTAACCCTCCTTTGGTTTATATGAGCTATCAAACTCCACAATATCCAAGGAATACCATTACCATTCCTAGAACTAGTCCTTTAGCTTATACAAGAAACTAAGTTCCACAACGCCCCTTCATCATTCCAAGACCTAGTCTTTTGGCTTGTGTAAGCAATCAAGCCACACAATGCCCTATCATTACCATTTTATGACTTTGTCCTT
The DNA here is from genome assembly GCA_037957365.1 of Torreya grandis. Lineage (NCBI taxonomy): Eukaryota > Viridiplantae > Streptophyta > Pinopsida > Cupressales > Taxaceae > Torreya > Torreya grandis. Next base: position 481,306 of record JARHVA010000021.1, on the reverse strand, counting down.
TGGATCATGCAAGAAATTATGCTCCCTAATGCCTTACATTATCTAATCACATGCCATTTTTCTTTCCATACCAATCCCAACCAAACCTCAATCAATCCAATCTTTTGAAGACCAAGCTATGTTTATAACTAGTATTTTCCAACTCATTAGAAACCAAGTCCAAGAAAAATAACCAATCCAAGATGTTTATGTTGAATCAACCATTTGTGATAAGTCAACCTATGATAAATTTCCTATTGATCCTATACCAGTTGTCAAGGAGTCTCACTCTAATGAGCCAATCTTTTTTGAGTCACTTCTTAATGATTATAACTACTTTTAGGAAAATCACTACCTTGACCATGTGCCTATTTTTCAAGAGCCTCTTATTGCTAATCCAATCTTTGAGGAGTTGTCTCTTAACATTTTTCCCATCCTAGAGGAGTCCCATTTTGATAAACCAATTTTTTTGGAGCCCATTGTGCCATCACAGGCTATTACATGTCCAATACCAAGCATTCAACAAGACATCATTTTAATAGAGTACACATCAGGTGAAGAATTTGAATTAGAGTTAGGTTCTATTATTGAACAAACATCAAATTTAGCATGAGAATTAGAATCAACATTAGTCTCAACATCAAATTTAGAGTCCCTTGGGTTAGAATCAGATTTAGATGAAGAATATGTTCATGGCTATTGCAACATTGGTTATGCATGCCTTGTATATCAAATTAAATAAATTTATGATCCTTCTATGGTTTTTGAGGATGACTACTTTAGCTTCGACACAAGTTATCCTAGTATCTTCTAAGAGGATTATGTAGCCTCTCCCCATTTCATTATCATTCCATAGGCCATTACCATCAACTAAAATAGTCATATAATTGACATTCCATCTCTCACAAGTGTTGATTAGGACCAATAGAATCACACTTTTTAAAACTACATTCACGGTGGCATAGCAATCAAAGAAGAATAAGGAGGCCAAGACAACATTCATGTAGAAAAATAACACTCTCCTAGTGAAACCTTTTCAAAGGTGTTAGGGGACAATCCAAGTCAGAACTTAACATTTAGTAAAACTTTTTCAAAAGTGCTAGAAGACAATCAAAGTCAAAATTCAACATTCCCTAGTGAAACCTTCTTGAAGGTGCTATGGGACAATAAAGACAACTTCATTGGTGAAAACTTCATTAAGGCACCAATAGCTAAGCACAAAAGTTCTTCACTACTTGATGAAGACAAAATCAAAGATCAAATAAAAATAACTTCCTATCTATAGCCTAATTAGATGGTAGCTACTCTCAAGCTCAAACAACAATAAAATCTGATGGTACTATCAAGAGAACAAGCCTTCAACCCTGCCACAACCAAAATTATGTCAAATTTAGCATCAACAACATTACATGTGACTAAAAGTCTTGATCTTCATTTGTTTCCACACCATTATACATTCCATTATCATCAAACATTCTATTTCAAAATCAACCCTACCATATATTATTTATCCCTATTTAACATCCATGGTTGCACTTTCTTTTGTAGAAGGTAAAAAGATAACTTGTCTCGATTTTTGAAGGAATCAGAATAAACAACCAATGAAGATCACAAGAGCATTCTTGAAAACTAAATTTGCATCAACTTTTTGATAGAGCATCTATTCAGATAAGGTGTGGGATAGAAATTAACATGATTGAGTATTATATTTGTATCATTTGTTTATTAGGACATGCATCTCCCCATCAAAAGGAACAATAAAATCAAAAGCCATACTTAGGACAAAAACATGTACCATACCATTTCACATTGCCATACCATTGCCATTGTTACATATCCATCTACCATCATTTTAGATTCTGGCCATTCACCCCATCACTTAGGGAAAAGCCCTCTTACAATTTTATCTAATATATCTAGACCATCATTATCCTAAGCAAGACCATGCCATCCTATCATTCCATTCCTTTCTAGACCAAAGCCTATTTTTAGTCATCCTACCCAATCTTGTTTTGATCTTGATTTATTTGGTTCTTATTGCACCTTTTGTAAGGGGATTCCAATCAAGTTTCTAAAATCAATCCAATTTTTGTTTACAATAATAGTCTATGAAAGTATTGTGATAGTTGATCTGGCAAGATATCTTTCATCCTATCAAGTTTGTTTATGTAAGCCTGATTATAATGGCCTATGGGCAAATTAGTGTCTTACCAATCTTGCTACTAATTATAACTGCCTATGGGAAAATTAGTATCATTGACCTATGTCATTGTATCCTAGTTATAACCACCTATGGGCAAACTAGGGGCAACATTTGTTTACCATGCATTACCACATCACCTTGCCATCACTGTTTTCATTTGATTGGCCATTTGCTGGATTTGAGAACATGTCGGGACATAGTTGCTTTTCCCCACCTTTTATGTGGATATAATTAATACGACTTGAGGTCATTTTAAGACTATGTGGGTCATGCTCAATTCATGTTGAGGTCACCTTAGTCCCCCTTTCCATATGATCTAACCATTTTGTGAGCAACCTAAGCCAAACACTCTCATCATTTTGTGAGCAAGTATCTTGTCATTCTATAATGAGTTAAGATATCTCAAAATTCTAAAAACATTCATAATATTTCAAAATCCAAAAACATTTATCCTATCTAAGCCTAGTCAGTTATCCTCACTTTGCCTTACTAGGGCATTGCCATTGTTAGGATGCTTTTTTTTGCTTTTGTTTTTAGGCTTTCTATTTGTTTGTTTATTTCAGGGTGTGTTTTTTTAATTTGTTTATTCACTTGCCTATTTGTTTATTTTTAGCATTGTTGCCTTGACTTGGTCTATATGTGTTCATTGGGTGATTCTTTGAGCACATTATTCTTTAGTCTATTCATATTCATATGTCAACAATATCATCATGGTTTTTATCATTGGTGCATTGTTTTCAAGTGTTTATTGGATCAGGAATCAGTCCTTATGCATATTTTGGCCAAGTCTTCATGGTGTTCTATCATGAAGCCTACCATCACATGCTACAAAAAAACATAGATTGAAGGTCTATAATAAATGGAGCTACAAAAGTTTCTCCTTAACACCTTGGAAAATATTTTCACCCATCTTGATCAAATCAACCCATTGACCATTCTAGTTGTATCATTATTAATCAGGATGACCATCTCCTCATTAACATGTACAACTGAATCATTCACATGGATTAATATTATTCCTCTATTCATCTCTTTCATCACTTTGCACCCACTCATCTTTAATTTGTATTTCAGGTTTTATCCTTGATTTATGCTTGTTAATCAGCCCTAACTAGGGCACACTCATCTTTAGCCAATCTAGGTCCTCTTAATGATTATAACTACCTATGGGCAAAGCATTATTTTGACTTCTATTCCTGATTATAACTACCTTTGGAAAAATTAGTCTCATTTTTAAATCAATGCATGTAAACATTTTCTCATTTAGATTAATCTTACCCATGGGTTAATTCTATCTTGTTTTTTTTTGAGGGACTGTCCATCAACAAATGTGATGGCCACTCCATTGAGGGGGCATCATCATAGGCTTCCCAAAAATATTTGGAGATTTGTTCTTTAACCATCATCTTATTTTTTATCATACAGACCATCTCTAATTATTTGAGAAGACATTGCTTTGCCTATGATTTACAACATCTTCCCAAACAGGGGCAAACTATAGACACCTAAAACTAGCCATTGATAACCTTTAATCAAGTTTTTGGCTAGTTTCCACCTAAAATGCATAATTTGGCCTAAAAACACTAAAACATGAAAAATGGTGTGAAAATGACATATTCAAGTGACAATTTTGTCTAGGGTATCCCTAAATTGGGTAATGCAATTTATGGGCCAACTAACTTTGATCAGTTCATTTCAAGTCAAAATGCCAATTTTACACCCATGTGCTTTGGATTACTCTTTCCTATAAAATATTTTGCACAAGATTCATACATTTGTTATTTATTTTTGGCAATATCCTAAATGGGAATACGCATCCAACACATCTGATAACACCTTCCAATTCCAATCCAGTCAAATTTAGGACCAATAATAAGGCATTCTGATCAATTTGAGTAATTTGTGCATAAAGTGCTTAATCATACTTAAGAGCTAATTAACCCAAATCAAGCTCTGATTAATAATTCCATGGAAACTTGTTGAATACTTTTTTTTGGAAATGAATATTGAATATCTGCATTATCAAGTGACCTCATTTCTTGTGAAGACATCCCTAGGCCATAAATGCCACAAATATCAAGATTCATGCCCCCCATGCCTCATCAATGCCTTCCATGATGCCCTCCATGCCTCTTAATTACCCCTTATTCCAATTCTATGATGAGGATAATTAAAAACTTAATTCCAAAAATTGAATTAATCTTCAACCACACATCTCAATCTTGAGATGGATGGTTGAAGTTGATTTTGATCAAATCCAAAAATCTATAAATAAGAGGCTTCACAACATCATTTCTAAGCTTAATTTGTGCAAATTTATAATGCAAGATTAATTCCAAAAGCTTCATGCAACTAGTATTACCACGACAAATTTATTCCAAGCCAAGCCAAGCCAAGCCATAAGCCAAAGGTGCCAAGGAGATATGGAGGTAGCCAAGCTTCCATTGCCAAGGACTTCATGAGCATAAGCCAAGAAATCCACTACTACAAAGGCATTTAGAGCATCCAAGGAAGGTGAAGGAACTCTTGTATTTGATTCCTTGCTTTTTATTTATGTTTATCATTTGTTTTCATTAACTAAGCACTCCCTAGTGTCTAGGCCTAGAGATGTTATGCTACTAGTGTGTTTATTTCATTTTATTTTCATTTTGGAACTAACAAAATACTAACCATCCTCTCTTGAGTCAAATTCCTAGATCACAGGTGTCAGTAAGGAGTAATATCTTAAATTGATAGTTGATTAATAAAAACTTCCCATAAATCAAATCAATTTATGAATATACCAAGATATTCAAAGGGAAAATATATTCTTAAGAACCCTTAAAAAAGCAAAAATACTAGTAGGTCACATGAAAAAAGTGTATTAGAAAATAATTTAGGAAAATAACTTTAGATTATAGAGGAGGAACCACTTAGGCTTAATTGAACTTTGGGAACATTTTCTATAGGTAGGTGCATTCTTCTAAATGAAGCAATTAAGGTTAAAGAATATTGTAAACCATAGTTTTGAATCTCAATAAAGTATCCCTTCATCTACTTTTGATGACTCAACACCTCCCATGAGAATTATTTAAAACATCTACTGGGAAAACATGGGAGATATTCTAGGAAATAATCTACAAAAAGGTTTGAGGTAGGTAGATCTCAACCAACAATTAGAACCTTTACCTATCCTATCATTCTAGAACAAGATAGAATTTTAAAGTAAAGAACATAGCCCCATACACACTGCCTAATTTTATGAGATTATTCATAAAATACCCTAACTAATTTCTATTTGATTTTAAAGTCTTGTGTCAAACTTATGATTATAAAAATGATAATCACAAATTAAAATTGTTATCGTCTATCCTCAAGGATTCAACCATGAGATCATTTGTGGGTTTATAACTAAATTATACCACACATGGGATGAAATGGAAAATGGGTTATTAAAAAAATATCAAGATTATTATAGATTAAGGGATAAAAAAGAGGAATTAAGGGTTATTAATATAAAACAAAAATAGGATGAGAATATGAAATATTGTCTTGACCATTTCCTCTTTGCACATAGCATATGTGGATACGAGTTACAATAATATTTGAGTGAAATGGTTTTATTAAAGGGATTATACTATGATATTATAGAATCCTTGAACCTAATGGGATGAGGATACATAAATAACAAGGTCTCAATGATATTTTAAAACTATGTAGGAATTACTCAAGAACAAGAGCTAGTATTACGAAGATGAAAATAAGAAAAAGAAGCAATGATGTAAGACAACTCATAGAAGAATTTTTAAACATTAAAATAGACATTTTGGTTTAACTAAACACTACATTAGATGGATTGAAATCAAAATCTAATTTCATTATTGAACCTTTAGGTATGTATTTCCTAAAATGTAGGTTGAAACATTCCCTTTAAGATTGGCCTCTTGATAGAATAGACATGCATGGTATTTGCAATGCAAGTGACCATGACAAAAATAATTATGGCATCCTTCACGTTATTAAAAATAAATTTAAATAGATTATCCAACAATGGAAGAACTAAATTTTATACAAATATAAAGGAATAATTTCTCTTACAATCAAAATCCAAATCACTTTGTTCCCAAACCTACTTCTAATCCATGGATGATGCCATGGGCTGGACCAACACCTCCAAAAACATGGGGACCATTAACTTAGTATAGACAATAGTGTACATCACTATAACCATGGGTATCACATTAAAACCAACACCCATGAATTTCACAAATAAATTAACAATGGGTATCTTAAACAAATAATCAATAAAAGAGGTTTCTACCCTAATAGGTGTTGATGCTTGCTATTACTAGACAATAAAAAAATTGAATGAGTAATCAACCTAAGTTATCTACACAAATAGTAGAAAATCCTAAAAATATAAAATCAACCCCAATCTATGAGATATAAAAATAAGTAACTATATGCACTTAAATTTACTCACCCACATTATGGTTACTAATATTCCTATTAGTCAACACTAATTCTACTCATCTCATTTATTCTAATTTATCCTGCTAATTATCCCCCCTTTCTAATCATTAATCTAATGTCCTCTATCAATATTTATTCATCTAATAACCTTATTCTATCCCACTTCATCATTAATTTACCTAGTCATTTCTTTATCCCATCCTAATCCCACTTACATAGTATTTGGGAATTTTAAATTCCCACTGGCCCACTTACTAAGCCTATCCTTAGGCTCTCCTACACCCCTAAATTCTCTACAATCCTATAAACACCTATCTAATCCATCCCTAATCATGTTTAACCCTCTAAAAGAGATTCTAGATGTTTCTACCTCTACAACCTTCTCTCCTCTAGAATCCTCCAAGGAATTTTAAATTCCTTGGATAATCCTCATCCATTAATCTCCACAATCCAACTTCAAATTTCCACCATTGATCTTTCCCTCCAAAATCTATTTAAACAACTCCTCTCCTCCATTGGAACCATCTAACAAGCTCATAACAAAACCTTGTGCAACTAGGCCATCAACTAGAATCTTCATAATAAATCCATGCCAATCTAATCCTTCATCAACAATCCTTTGATCAAACATCCATGTCAAAATCCAAGTCTTAAGGTAATCCTCATCCAAATCCTTTCATTTTGATTCTGTTTAATCATGGTTTGGAGCACTTAGCTTTAGGATTATAATGTTATTTTAAATAGTTGAATTCATCTATTTTATTAGGTTCTAATGGCTTTAGAATTTAACTAGGTAGTTAGATATTTGAGTGATTAAATTGTAGTTTAATTCATAGATATCAAATTTCTCTACATTTTGGTGACCACAGTGGGATCTTGCTCCTAATTTAACCATTTTGTTTGTTAAAAATCCTTTTGGCAGCTTGCAAGATAAACTAGTAGGAGAAAAATCTTGGATTTTTGAAAATTTTGCATGTATAGGTGCAAGTTATGATTTTGCATTGGTATTTACTTTCCCTATGTAGTCATGATCTTGTCACATGAATAGTGATTTTATGCTAAACATTTATTTAAACCACTAGCTATCTACAAGTTTTTTCATTTGGATAAAACCATAACTCATGAATTGTGATTTTGAATTTAAAGTTGTGATTTTGTATATTGAACAACGATTTTGTCTAACTATTAATAGTTTGTTTTATAGGTTATTGATAAAATCTTAACTTCACGAATCACAACTTTGTCCTTCTAGTTGCGGTTTTTTACTACTTAGTCATGATTTTGTAGGTCTATAGGGAAAGCATTGGATCTTTTATTTTATCCATTGGCTATCATTTTATATAACCACCCTTTGCATTCTTGTGTTGAGGATTAAGATTATAACCCTCTATGTGTAGGAACCAGGTATTATAACCATCATTTTTCATTATGTTTATATCATTTGAGAATTTTTTGACAAACCACAATCTGTAACCAGATTTGGTTTCTATTAGTTTTTTCTATGTGATATGTAGGGTCAACAGGAAAAAGGCAAGATAGAAAGGTCACTCACGTCATCATAAACATATCCCCTTAGTATTTTCCCATTTGTTGACAAAACCATATATCCTAAAAGCTTTAAAATCATGATATTGATATGTGGAATCGTGGTTTTTTAGTTTGAATAGTGATTTCACAATTCTAGCATTATTCTATTGAATTTTCTATTTTGTATCCTATAGGGAAGATTAGGAATAATTTTAATTGAAGAATACTCTTTTTAAAAGTTTTGATTCTATCCATTTTTTATTAAAATCTTGTTCTGATAAACATCATCAATCAATCTCTTTTAATCCATCATAATCATATGTACATAAACACTTTTGGCATCTAAACAACTAGTATTTAAGCTTTCTTAATAATTTAAATAATCTATCATAACCTATGTAGGAATCAAATATCTAAATCTAGAGGTTTTGTAGTTTATCAAAAAATCACAACTCTGATTTTATAGATAATAGTGATTTTTCCACTTTTAGTTACAATTTTGTCTAACTATCATAATTTTTTAGGCTAACCATTATGGTTAGATAACCTCTACAAAATTGTAACTCATAATTTGTGATTTTGACCCCCCTAGTTGCGATTTTGTACTCTCTAGTTATGATTTTACATTAATTTTTACTTTCAATTTGGTCTTTTTTGAGTCATTTTCAGTGAATTTTGAGTCATTATAGGCCTCCCATAAGGCCCAAATTGCCTTTGAAATCGAGGGATCCATCCCTCAACCCCACCCTATACCACAATAAGGAGCACACTTGGGGTGTTACCCCTAGACCCCACAAAGGGCTTTACCCCTTGACCCCATTGGGGGTTGCCTCCTTCAGACCCCTATGTCATGGATCACTCACCCCAAAGGAATTATATAGCCAAATCATGATTTTTTAAGGGTGTTTTATTAAGGCATATTAGACTAACATCTTATTTCTTATAGGGGTGTATATTGATTAGATAATATCCTCTTTTATAGGTCATATTTTGGTCTAACATCATTTGTATTATAGGATTCCCCTCAAAAATATTGGTCACACTAATAATCATTTATCTTACAAATTTCCCTTTCAAGAGTGCCAAAAATCAAACCACTAATCATGTGATTGCAGGTCACTAGTCAATGACTCCATTTGGCACTTTGGAAATCATTTTGAATCATTTTAATCATCTTATCTTATATATATCAGTTTTGATCACTTTGTCTTGTATATATCATTTTCATCCTTGTCTTGTATATTCTTATCTACCTTTTTCATCTTGTAAATATAATCACTCATCCTAATATAATCAATTAATTAATCTTTTTGGTTACCTATTTGTCTCTTAGGGCTATGGTTGGTGTATGATCTCCTCCTTGCATCTTTGTGGTGATTCTTAGGGGATTAAAAACAACCTACAAACCCTCCCATTTTTTTATTTTTTATGGGTAATGTGACATGGAATTAACACCCATGCACTTTCCATAGTCTTAAAGGGATAGTGACCATGGATTTCACCACCATACACTAATCCAAACTCTATGTTTTAGTGGAGTATAAATATCAGGGACAACTATGAATAAGCTAAGCAATTGACCCCATATAGGTCATCCATGAAGGGGAAGAGTTAAACATTTAAACTAGGCATTAGATAACACCCTATATAGACTTGAGTCCCACTATACCTTCACGTATATAGGGAATGCACCTAGAGAGCCTTGTGAAAATCTAGCATAGAATCCTTCAACCATAATAGGTGTACTATTGTAGGAATAAATATCAGCTCTAAAGTAGCCATCATGTGTAAGTGGGGTTGAGATGATTTGGTAGATTCTATAATGGGTCACCGACCTATAACCTCACCCATGAAGTCATTGGATGGTACAAGCATTAAGTTACATACCCATCAGTTTACTTATCATAGTTGTTATGGTTTTCTTGCTTGAGTGTGTGTTGTGCTAAACCAATGTTGTTTGTGAAATTATTCAACCTTCACCCAAACCTACGCACCTAAGTATTTGCACTACCCAACTTGTCTATTCTTGCCTCATCATATCTATCAACTTGTACATCCGTATCCCATCATATATCCTTTTACATCATTATTATCATCTTATTATATCCTTATCACCTACATATTGTCTTATACATCCTTATCTCTTCACACTCTTGTACATATCCTTATTCTCTTGTGCATCTGTATAGTCATACCTTATCCTAATATAACTCATCATTGGTCATACCCCTACTTATCCTAATTACATCTTGTCTCACCATCCATATCCTATCTTAAGTCCACCTTGTCTACCATCAATGCTTTGTCTTGACCTTGCCTTCATCACCCATCTAATCTAACCTCATCCTCATATTATCCTAGTTGGCTCTTTAGGTCACATATAGGTCCAAACCATCCCCATCTCATCCACATTCCCCCTATTATCATCACATATCATCTATACTTATCCTTTTCACATCATCCTATCACCTTCATCACATAATCTTATCCCATCCCATCTTGATCAAATTAGTCCAAGGCTTGAACTAGTCCTTTTATCTTACCTATATCATCTTATCATCACTCGATCATGTATCATATCTAGTCAATACACTATTAACATCTTATCACTTTGTCAGTCTTAATCTAGTAAACCGATCATCATCAATATAGTCTATGTCATCCTTGCCTATTCATAACTAGCACCCATCATATTATCATCTTGCTAGTTTGAATCTAAGTACCCATCACAATCTTCAATCCTTTTACTAGCTTAACTACTAGGCATTGTTGATAGGTCATTAACACCTGTTATACTATCAGTATGACATCTGATCATATTCATACATCATCTCAATCATATTTTAATCCATTATCTATTTCAACCTCATACTAGTTTTATCCTTCAAACATCCTTTCATTCAAAAAGCCATCTACCATCATCCATATCTTATCAACTATCATCATGGATTTGGACTCAGTTCATGTATACCAATACATTATAACTAATAAGGATAATGTCCTTTTATGATCTCTATAAATGGGTGCTCACCTACCTTCTAACATTGATCCCATTTGCCCCAAACTAGTACCTAGCCCCAAAAATAAGTCTTGTCCTTCCTTGATGTGGTCACCTTAATCAATCAACACATTATAGAAAATAAAGAAGAGTTATTCTTATGACTATAGAATATGGGTGCTCACTTTCTTGATGATTTTAACCCCATAAATATAAAGTCACCTCCAAAACAAATCTACCATCAACCCCTATCCTCATCCCATTCGCTTCCACCATCCACTAGCCCTATCCAAACCCCCTTAGCCCTGATTTGTACCTATCCACAACCAAATCCTCCATCTACTAATCATACTCCATCACCTCTCCCTTATCCCTTATCACCCACCATCATGAAGTTGGACCCCAATCTCATAGACCAATATACATAGTTACCAACAAGGATAAGATCCTCTTTCAATTTATTATGATGGGTGTCCAACTTCTTGAAGGTGTTGACCCCCTTCAGCTCATTGCACCTCCTGCATAATCCCCTTCATGTGAGTCCCATACCAATCCACCACCCACTGGCCACAAACCATCCATTTCCCATTCACATACTAGCAAAGGGAATTCAATCTTGGCACCTCATCTACTTCCAGTCTACCCACCTAGCCACATCAAAAACTATATGATCTTAAGTCCAATACTTCCACATCTAAGTCACAAAGTAAATTGGGTCCTTATACTCCCCTTCCTATGTCTTTGTAATCCTTTTTCAAAAAGTAGTCATTAATAACATGATGTTATATCCACCCATATGACATCTTGATCCCACTAAGCCCAAGCTCTCTTAGTATATAGAAAACTAATATTATGAATATCATCAAACTTGGGGAAATTACATTAAATGATGTTAAAATTTCCATGATTACTTCCAAGATCTCATTGACTATGGCGACATAGTAATTAAAGATGAACTAGATGAGTCTATCTCTCTAGGTGAATAAGAAGAGGGATGCTAAGATACCATTCCATATCATGATCATGCCCTTCCCCTTTCAATCCAAGGTTATGACACCAAACCCATCTTCCATGAACCCCCACATCATTGAGACATCCTCCATCAACCATAAGTCTATTCCCTATAATCCTAGTCCTCCCATATCCCATTATTCCTTTCATGGACCTATTATTTATCAATCCATTATCAATCCATCATCTCCCTCTCACCCATCACTTTCAATACCCCATGTTGAGAGGACAATCATGGATAATCACTCCTCTACTCAAAACATCACATCTTATACATTGGATTTAGAATGAGTGCTAATAAAAGTCTTATCTACATCATGATCATGTTTTTCACCATCATTTGAATTAGATTCCTCATCAAAATCATCATCCCTCATCAATATTGCAATAGATGATGATAATGCCTATCTTTTAAAGATCCCACTTAGGATGATGACATCATAGTTAAATTTTTGAATTCTTTATTTGTTGAATATTTTTAGAGTAGATCTATCCTACCTTAGATACATGTCTTAACAATCCTTTTGAGATTCTTAAGGATACTTTATCTAACATTTATGCTAGGGATCCTATTAAATTTTATGAGGACTATGCTACCCATTATCCCCTTACTCTATCAAATAACATTCATCATCCACCTCACCTCCATAATCCCTCCATCCCACTACATAATGAGAATGAATAATAACATGCATCGTTAGATTCACCTTTGCATTCCATATCATGTAACACAAACACAAAAATATAATACCATATTCCAAAAGTAATAAATCATAATAAAATCATCTTTGATCCCATAAGTCAAAGTTAAACAAAGTCAAATCATTGACCTAATCCAAAAATGTCTTCCCCTAGTGAATCCTAATATCAAGCACTAGAGGACCATCAAAGTTAAAATAATCATGTATCAAGTCAAAAAACAATCCCCTCTAATGAAGCCCAAAATTAGGCACTACGGGGTAATCAAAGTCTAATCCAATCAAGAATTAAAAATAAAGACAAAAATAATAATCACAGGATTGAGCATCCTCTTAATGCTTGGGTTAATGAATCAACAAATCAAAAGGTCTTGGATCCTTTGATCTTATGGCACCAATCTAGATAATTGCCTTCACCATATCTAACAATGTATGCAATTATTGAACCCCATTACATCTATCCATCCTGTCATATCATTCATGATCACATCCTTCCTTCCCATCCTATATCCCATCACCATAATCATGACATCTTACTAGCCATACCATATCACCAATCCCTAGGTAGTATTATCCCTCATAGGGGTTATAAAGAACCTATTCAAAACATCCAGAGGATGCTAAATTAAGAATCAACAAAGGCCACTAAGACATCCAAGAATCCAATCTTAGTAACATGATCATAACATCACATATCTCTAGAATAGGTGTTAGCTAAAAATCTATCCAGTGATAGAATTTTTTCCTTTGTTACCCATATTCAATAAATCAATATGCCATCTAAAAAAATTATAAAAAAATTTAAGTCATTCATCTAATGGTGAAAACTAGTCTTCTGGTGCCTTAGGCAAGTACCATGATGAAAAATGGTTTTTAGAATCATGGCAAAATAATCTATTGTATGCATTATACCTCAATACTTAGGGGTACAATCCATCCTTTTTAGCCATCACACCCATCCCTCATTAATACCATCCATGTAATATCCCTCTTATCCCTTGGTCTAACCCATCATCTCCCATCATATCATTCATATTATCTCTCATTCCTTCCCATTTTGACCTTCTATAAGGAAGAGGAAGGTGTCTTGAGACATGTTCTCAAACCATCTTGGTATATCCTCTAATGGACACTTGAGCAACTAAACATTTGGTTCCTTCATGATGTGGTCATTGGCAATCCCTATTCCATTCTTCCTTAGTCCCCATCCCCCTCATCTTTTTATTATCCTATCCATCATTCCATCCATCCTCATCCTGATTGCTAAGCTTGGTATTACCTTTGCTAGTAACTCCATTTGTATAGTGTAGATACGTATTCCAAAAAACCCTAAAATTTTGAAATATTTAAAAAACCTTAAAAATCATAAAATTTGAAAAATCAAAAAAATAAACCCATTATGTCTTATTTTATGCCTAATCCCCTAGTTGCATCTATCTCCATACATTTCATATCTTCCCGTCTTTGGATACCACATTTGGTCTTAAAACCAAATTAGAGTGGTCACCCATCCCTCCATATCTTCAATCTCATCCTTGGCCTATGTATTATTGGCACACATAACATTGTCAAAGAATTTAGTCTAACACCCATCATTTCCATATCAATGCCTCTTCACACTTAGCACCCATCACATCACCTATTTTTTAGTGTGGATGGGACTTGATCCCATCACTATATTTATTATTACCTCTTCATACCTAGCACCCATCCAATCACTAATTTGCTAGTATGAAAGGTATTTGATCCCATCATCTCCTAGTCTCCTTTATAGATTGAATTTTTTTAAGGCCTTGTCTATTGGTAATATTTGGTCATCACCTTTATGAATCACCTTCTTTGACCACTTTTAGATTCAATTTCTAGACCAAATCAGTATTTAAAGACCTTCTCCCATTCTCCATCCTTATATCCTTAACTAGGGGTAACATCTTAGCTTAATCCTAATCATGATCACCCTATCCAAATCTAAGTCCATCCTAAGTCCACAATCACGTCATGATCATCCAACCCATCACCTAGTCACTCATCCCATTATTAGATAAGACATTGGGACACTGCATGTAGATACTCATGTGTGTTACTTGTTTGTCATTTTTTCATGTATTTTATCATATATCTTGTCTATCTTATGTTTTATTTATATCATGTCTTTTTGTCTATTGGGAAATGAATAAGGATGCTATGAGGACACCAAAAGTTCCCTCAAGGATGTAAAGTTTACTACTCACCAATGCACCTTGGAATCATGTCCTCTTGGTCATACTTATATCATGGGGCATACTATCAATTGTTATATTTAATGGATTACTTAGCCTATGATTATATATATGACATTTGTGATGACTTGATCACCTGTACCCTCATCATTTATCATCACTAATCTAATCCTCTTGACTCATTCAACTAAAATCTAATATTTTATCCTCATCTCATCATCTAAATCATATCCTATCATTACTAACATTATCCTCTAATAAATAATCATTGTCATCCTTTTTCAGTCTATCTTATCATCAATCCTTGAGTCATAACTACATCAGCCTAAGGTCTTTTTAGACTATATAGGTAGTACTTTGTCATCTTTTAATGTCCAAGGATAGCTCCATCACTATATCCTCTCTCACTCCCTTGCATGAGTCTTTTTTCTAGGGGCATAATCGATACTCATTGGTCACTTGATCATATCAATTCTTCTCTATCATCATAATCATCATATCATTCAGCTTTAGCTTTGAGATACACCCATCATTAATCTTATCAAATCATCATCTTATCCTAGCCTATAGATCTCCCTTGCATGTATCCTTGCTTGGAATATGTCTAAATATTATGGCCTTTTTAATCCTATAATCATCATGTTATGGTTGATTCCCCCTTGGGATGTATCAACAACCATGACAATAATCATCTCTACTCCTTATGCATGTGTCTTTGCCAGGGGCATCATCAATTTTTAGGTCACTACTCAAACCAAATTCTTCTTCTTCATCTTTTATCTCATATTTGGCATCCCATCTCATTATCTATCCATATCATCTCAACCACCATTTATTTTGAGTGCCATCCATCTCATTCTTCCCTAAATGTCCCCTCAAGGGGGCATCATATCCACTAACATCACCTACTAACATTTATCCATGATATGGTTTTTTATTTGAAATACCATTACTCCTTCCACTTTGAATCACTTGCAATGCCGTTTCAAATAGGGGCAAAATATATGCACATAAATTCACTCACCTACATTATGGTCACTAGTATTCTTATTAGTTGACACTAATTCTACTCATTTCATTTATTTTAATTTATCCCCCTTTTTAATCATTAATCTAATGTCCCCCCTCAATATTTTTTCATCTACTAACCTTATTCTATCCCACTTCATCATTAATTTACCTAATAATTTATTTATCCCATGCTAATCCCACTTATTATTTGGAAATTTTAAATTCTCAATGGCCCACATATTAAGCCTATCCTTAGTCTCTCTTACACCCCTACATTCTCTAGAATCCCCTAAATACTTATCTAATCCATCCCTAATAATGTTTAACCCTCCAAAGAGATTTTAGAGGTTTCTACCTCTAGAACCTACTCTCCGCTAGAATTCTCCAAAGGAATTTTAAATTCCTTAGATAATCCTCATCCATTGAGCTCTACAAGTCAACTTCAAATTTCCACTATTGATCTCTCCCTCCAAAATCTATTTAAATAACTCCTCTCCTCCATTAGATCCATTTAACAAGCTCATAAAAAATTCTTGTCTAATTAGGCCATCAAATATAATATTCATAGGAAATCCATGCGAATCCAATCCTTCATCAACAATCTTTTCATCAATCATCTATGTCAAAAATCTGAGTCTCAAGGTAATCCTCATTCATATCCTTTTATTTTGATTTTGTTTAATCATCGTTTGGATCACTTAGCTTTAAGATTATAATGGTATTTTGAATGGTTGGATTCATCTATTGCATTAGGTTCTAATGGCTCTAGACTTTAACTAAGTAGTTAGATCTTTGAATGATTAAATTATGTAGTTTAATCCATAGAGCTCAAATTTCATCCATATTAACTATGAGAGTAAATGCCATGTATTGTAGTAATGTGAAACTACATTCAAGAAAAACATTAACTAGTCCTCCACTCACCATCATAGAAATCCCTAATGAAAAGGAAAGTTCAAACCTTTGCAAAGAAAAAGTCAAGGAAAAATAGGATACTCAATAGAAATAAAAATCTTAGGAAACTATTACTTCTATTACTGCACCAATTCCATTTCCTAAAAAACTAAAATAAATAACCTATAAAAATGAATATGAACTAGTCCAAGAGTTGAGAAAACTAAACAATGAAATACCATTATTGCAAATCATAGGAGACATCATTAAGCATAATATAATCATAAAAATATTATGTTAAAAGTATAATGAAAAGAAATCAATATTCTAATACCATACAAGTGGATGGTAAGTTTGATGACCTCTTAACATGAAAGTTTATTCTACCAAAGTATGGAGACCCTGGAAGTCTAGTCATCATCATAGGTATAGTAAAGAAGTAAATACCCAACATATTTGTGGACTTAGGAGATGATAGAAATGTTATGACATCAAAAAAATTAAAAACACTCTCCCTAATGGGGGTAAAACCAGATAATGCATTCTTAAAGATGGCTAATCAATCCATTACCAAACTAGAGGGCGTTATAGAAGATGTCTTAGTAATAGTATAATCTTGGGAAAATATTATAGATTTTATGATACACTAGAAAAAGAGTCAAAATTTGGGATTTGCATTAATCCTATGAAGGCCATGGCTAGCCAAAGTTACAACACTCATAGATTTAAAGTCTAGAAAAATGACAATCTTGAATGGATTGAAATCAAAGAAAATATCTTTAAATCCACATATTAAATCATCTCTAGATTCCTAATTTCACTCATGGGTTGACGAACTAGATCAAAATTAACATAGTATTTCCTATTTACAAATGGTATTAGTTAAAAATCACACAAATGAACTAGAGGAAAAATTAATGGGTCATATGGAAGAAGATATTTTGGCTCCAGAGATGCCTAATCTAACTCTGAATATCACTGGTCTAGTTCTAGAGATCACTAGTTTGGTGATAAAAATTGTCAAAACACATATTTAATGTTTTCAAAACATCCTTAAGAATAATCATGATGAAATATATGATCACATGCCTCTCCAGTAAAATGTTGTCATTTGGGCACAAAATAGTCAAGAATCTTTCCTTGCAATTTTTTGTTGCCCATTAGTAGGTGTGCTTTCAAAAGATGAGTCCTTATTAAAAGACATAAAAACCTTACACATGTTATAACTTCATACTTATCCCTTGACTCTCTCATGAGTGAATTCATACAAGTCAATTCCACTTATCTAGGAACAAAACAAATTGAAATAAATCCAAGTAAAATGTTAAACATAAATAGTTGGATAAAAGATGAAAAATAGATCAAGGTATTTGATGTAATTAAGAATCAAACTAAATATTTTTCCTAGGAATATAGTCAAAAGAAAATAATAAATCCAAATGTATGCGCCCATCACATAAACACTGAAAATGTCAAACTAGTTAGACAATCTCAAAGAAGGATAAAACTAAATTAAAAGACATGGTAATGACTAAAATAGATAAACTATTGCATGTAGGATTCATATATCCAATCTCAAATAGTAAATGGATCTCACTACTAGGAATAGTAATCAAAAAATGGAAAATGGAGGATATGTATAGGTTAAAGGGAACTCAACAAAGCAACTATGAAAGACTATTTTCCCTTTCCCTTCATAAACAAGTCTTAGACAATCTAACTCAAAATAAGTATTTTTCATTTTTGGATGAATTTAGTGGGTATAATCAAATAAGATTAGCTCTTAAAGACTAGGATAAAACCAATTTTACATGTCTCTAGGGGATATTTGTATACCTAGTTTTACCTTTTAGCTTATGCAAAGCATCAACCACTTTTTAGGGAGTAGTCTTTGTTATATTTGTTGATCTTACCAATGAGTGTGTTTAGGTATACATGAATGATTTTGTAGTACATGGTGACTATTTTTATGAATCCTTAACCAATTTAGAAAATGTGTTGACCAAATGTGAATAACATCAACTACACTTAAGTCACAAAAAGTGTTTTTTATGATGGTAGACTAGGAAATTGTCTTAGGTCATGATATATTATCCCAAGGAATATAGGTTGATCCTAAAAATATTAAATTCATTTCATAGTTTCCTGCACCCAAAAATCCAACATATATCAAAAGCTTTCTAGGTCATGCAGGGTCCTATAGGCATTTTATTGAGGATTTTAGTAATATTTTTGCACTTGGTTTTATTTTCTCATCAAAAATAGTGAATTCATATAGACTAACCAATGTCAATGGGATTTTGAGACAATAAAAAGAAAAGTTAATTTTTTTCTCTAGTTTTGAGAGGTCCCAATTGGGAATAACCCTTTCACATACACACAAATGTCTCTAACAAAGCTATGGGGGAAATTCTTGGGTAGAAAGATGAATAAGGTAAGATGTATGTTATCTTTACAATAGTAAGAAATTTACTCATATTGAAATAAATTATACAACTACTAAAAAGGATTTCCTTGCTATCATTTATGCTATGAAAAAAATATGTCACTACATCACTAGATGTAAAATATTTATTTATACAGATCATTCAACCACAAGATATCTAATGAATAAACCAGTGGTAGGAGGTAGTATCATTATATGGTTTCTAATATTTTAGTAATTTGATCTAAAAACATTGATAAGATAGGAAAAACTAATGTAATTGTGGATTTCTTGTCAAGACTAAATGTTGTAGGAGAATATAAGTGAGTGGAGGATATTTTTATAGATGAATAATTGTTCACAATTTTAGCTGACACACCATGGATTCATAATATGGATAATTGTCTATCCACATGGAATTTTCCTTATGATTTCACTCATAAAAAATGAAACATTTGATCAAAATTATTGCTAACTATAAATTGTTAATTGGTGTGTTATTCAAATGTGGACCTAGTTTGGTAATTTTTAGGTGTGTAAGAGAATATGAGATATATGACATGTTGAGAGATTACGATGATGAGATAAGAAGAGGTCATTATTCATCCAAAAGGACTATTCACAAGATCCTTTAGTATGGATACTATTGGCCCTCACTTCACATGAATGCAAAAAATTATGTTTGGAAAAGTGATCCTTGCCAAAGGATAGCCAAACCTACATGTCTAATAAAATTCCCCTCTAACCTCAAGTGATTTTAGGACCCTTTGAGAAAGGAGGTTATATTTCATTGTTCCCATTAATCCACCATCTCAATGAAAAGAGTAAAACCTAGTATATATTTATTATGTTACTAAATGGATAGAATTTGAAACCTTATAATTTGCTCATGAATAAAAAGTGGCTAATTTCTTGTA
Source organism: Torreya grandis (assembly GCA_037957365.1). Classification (NCBI taxonomy): domain Eukaryota; kingdom Viridiplantae; phylum Streptophyta; class Pinopsida; order Cupressales; family Taxaceae; genus Torreya; species Torreya grandis. The sequence goes on along the minus strand of JARHVA010000021.1, from coordinate 460,972 downwards.
TTAAAAGATCCTATAAAGTTTTGGGGTGCCAAGAGTAATAGTTTATGACTAGGATCCTCAATTTACATCTAACATGATCAAAGCCTTCACAGAACATTACTAGATCACCCACTAGAATTAATCACCTTACCATACTCAAGTCAATGGTATATTTGAAGTCACCAATAGAGAATTATAAAACATCTTGACCAATATAGTAAACATCAATAGAAAATATTGGGAAAACAAGCTATCTGAAATAGTTTAGGCCTACAACACAACATGGAAGTCCACTACATTATTTTCTCCATATGAACTTGTATATGTGAATAATTCATTACTTTCAATTTATTTTTAGTTGAAAATTATAAGAATAGAAATTGAGGAAGACATGAACTTGATATAAGAACAAAAAGATAGAGTTATTCAATTAAATGAGCTAGATGAGATGAGACTTGAGGCATTGTAGCAAACAGATCCTCTTCAACATCAAAGAAAGGAATGGCATGAATGTCACATCAAGGAAAGATAATTTAAATAAGGATATTGGGACCTATTATTTGATTTAAAATACCAACATTTCAAAGGTAAACTACATACTAAATGGTTAGGTCCTTACCAAGTTGAGAAGAATTTTAACAATGGATATATTTAGTTGCTCCCAATCGATGGCAATAAGAATACACTCTTGGTAAATGGACACAAATTGAAGCTATATCATCAACCTTATATCAATGAGGATTTATATAATTATATTTAATATCAAGAGTAATTTGGTTATATAGAATAAATTTATTCTTCCATTATAACCAAAGGATGAGATTTTGAGTCTAATAAAGGAAAAAGATTAAAAACTAGTAAATGACAGTCATCTTCCCAAAAAAATAATAATTAAAAATTAAAAAAATGATGAAAAAGTTAAAAACCAACAAATGGAAACTTTTTTAAGAAACAAAGAAATTAAAATATAACTCTTAATTTACCTGTATAGTACTTTGAATTGACTTGTGTGTACTTCTCATCCCAAGACATGTGGAAAAAATAGGAAGAAGAATAACCATAAGTATTTCAAGGTATTTATATTTCATTGTTATATGAGTAGGATTAATTTTTAGATTTAAATGTCATTTAATATCCACTTTTCAAAAGGGGTTCTTCTAAATGAGGATATGCCAAAAAGTTGGTCTCCTAAAAAGGGATCTCTATAAAGGTTTTTTTTCCAAAGAAAGAGTGAAGTGATATACCATTAAGACATATTTCTAAAAATCCAATGCATCATTAAAAGGACACTAAGTATTTTTTTATGACACCCCCAAAATCATTCACAGGCAAAGGTGCTTGTAAAGACTGTTATGCCCTTAACCTTTGGCATGTCTAGGGATATATGTGGCCAACTTTTGGCTTACATACCTCTTTAATATTCTTGTTACATTTTTATATGTTCTTAGTTAGGCCAACCTATAGAATAACCATGGCTAAGTAGAATATATATAGGAGGTAGTGGTTAGTCTTTGATCACCATATTAAGTATTTTGCTCTTATTACATTGTTGTGGAGGTTGGCCCCTCAAAGTGGATCTACTATATTATCCAGTATTCTACTTTACTGTTAATTATTGTTATGTTATCTCTTATCTTTGCTTATTTTATGTAATATATAATAATTTTGTGTGAACATCTAAGTAAGTTCATTATAAGTGGTATCAGAGCTTCAATTTGAGCAAGTTTCATATGGCATTTTTTTTAGATCTATTGAGGAGAAAATTCTATGAGTGGAAGGAGAGAAAAAAAATAACTTGTAATTCGAGAAGAATTAATTGGAGTTAAAAACCATAAATTTCAATCTAGGAAGATTTAATTTTTTCTATCAATGCAGTATTGTTCAATTTTTTTAAAAAAGTTATTAAAAAAAAGGGAATTTTTTTCCCTTTGAAAATTTGTAGTCATTGGAATCATCTTAATGATATGATTACAATGATATATTCTATCGATACACTTTTTTGGTACTGAAAGTTTCACCCTAGTGCACAAAAGTAGTCATTAGATTCATCTTGGTGAGGCGATCACAATGATACCATCTCCTAGTACACTTTTTTTAAGGTGAAAATCCTCATAGGGTTTGTGTATGATGGGTCCTACTACTTGAGGGAAACAATGGGGGAAAGATACTCCTAAGACTCCTTCTAAGGATGACATGAAATATATAACTTCATATATGATGCTTTCTTAACTTTAGGTTGACATAAAGGGCTTCGTATGGCAGGATGACTTTGTTGTAGTTCAAATTGATGTTTCAAGGATACACAAAGATATTAATGGGGTTCACACTCAATTGCATCAGATCACTATGTAATTGGGTTCCATTTAATCTTAGTTATAGCCAAATAACCATCCACTTCATCCTTTGGGTCCTCCTCTCAACACTAACAACTCTAATCTTGGTGTGAAACTAATATTACCAAAAGTGGACATGCATAAGTTTTATGGTAAGGATCCTCTCACTTGGATTACCCAAATTGATAATTTATTTGATCTACACCAAACTCCTAGTTTTCAAAAGGTGATAGTGGCATCTCTATATATGGAACCTAAGTAGTTCATTTGGTATCATAGGTTGTGTGCTCAAAAGAAAAATAATGGTGCTCCTATTACATGGTATATTTTCAATGATTAGTTTTTGACTCATTATTAGAATAATTTATCTGAGAACTGCTTCATCTAGTTAGCCAAACTATGTCAAACAAGAACTGTGAAGGATTATATTCATCAATTTCAGAATCTATCCTTATAGGTGGAAGAAATCATTGAGGCAAATTTGATTGATCTTTTTCTAGGTGGACTCCAAGATAATGACCAATTGGGGGTTCAGATGTTTAACAATCATTTGTATCCAAAACTATCCCAAGGGCACACATAATAGAAGAAAAAGAGATGGTCAAATAAAAAACTTTCACTATTGGTCATGCTCACACCTTTCCAACACCATCATTTACTCCAACCACTAGATTGACACCTTAAAAAATTGAGAAGTGAGCCAAAGGGTTGTGTTATGGTTTTAATAACAAATGGAGCAAAGGACATTGATGTGCTTAAAATAAGTTATTTTACATCAAATGTGCCAATGAGGATGTAAATGATGAGAAGGTAATTGGTGAGGATGCATAAGGACTTGAGGAGGAATCTAAAGAATCTCAGCCTACTATTTCTTGTCACACCTTTTCAAGTATTAGTACTCCCCAAACTCTTAACTTGGTGGGTTTCCTTAAAAAACAAAATGTCATTATATTGATTGATTCTAGGAGCACATAAAACTTCATCAATAGTAATTCAGTTGCTTGTTTGAACTATTTCATTTACCCAACTCCAAAATTTTAGGTCATGATTGTAGATGGTAGTACTATCAGTTGTTCAAGAAAATTCCATAGTATTAAACTGGCTATAGGAGACTACCCATTAGATTCTTCTATGTTTTTTATTCCCATGGGTGGAGAAAACATTGTTTTGGGAGTATAGTGGTTCACCACTTTGGGCACTATTGAGATGAATTTCTAGTAATTATTCATGCACTTTCATTCTGAGGGAAGGAAATTTGATCTAAGGGTATTAAGGGATAAATCACCACAACTTGTTATCTCCCATCAAATGACCAAGATTATCCAAAAGGGTGCTGAAAGATTTGTGGCTCACTTATTTTCCATTGAAGTCCAACCAACTCAGCTATCTACACCTTCAGATCTACAACAAGTGATTAACACCCATTCTATTATTTTTTGTGAAATGATAAAAGGAATTCTATCTAGCTGCATGCGTAATAATGCCATTAAAATTATTTTTGGTAGTACACCACCCAAAAATAGGTCATATAGGTATCCCTATGCTAAAAAAATTGAAATTAAAAATATGGTAGAAGAGATGTTGGATGTAAGAATCATTCACCATAACCAAAGTGAATATTCTTTCCCAGTTATCATGGTGAGAAATAAAGATGACACTTGGAGGATGTGCCCTAACTACAAGAGCTCAACAAGTATACTATCAAAGATAAGTTTCCTATTCCGATCATTGATTATTTCCTAGATGAATTGAATGGTGCTCTTTATTTTACCAAGTTAGATCTATGTTCTAGGTATCATCAAATCCATATCCATGATGAAGACATACCCAAAATAGCTTTCAAAACTCATGAAGACCATTATGAGTTTATGATTATGCCTTTTGGTCTAACAAATTCACCATCCACCTTTCAAAGTTTGATGAATATTATATTTAGATCATTTTTGAGGAAATTTTTTGTAGTATTTTTTGATGATATCCTCATTTAGAGTAAAAATTGGGAAGACCATTTGTAGCATGTGAAACATGTACTCTCAATTATGGAACATCAATTATATGCTAAACCTTCTAGATGTAATTTTGGAGCTCATGAGTTTGAGTATTTATATCATATGATTTCACATGGAGTGAAATTGGATCCTAAGAAAATCCAAGCAATGGTAGACTAGTCAGTTCCTAAGATACTCAAATAACTAAGGGGATTTTTAGGGCTAATTGGTTATTATCATAGGTTTGTCAACAATAATGGTATCATTATAACCACACTCACCTATTTGTTGAAGAAATAGTCATTCCATTAGATTGATAAAGCTACTAGGGTATTTGAATAATTTAAACTAACTATGTGTACCACTCTAGTATTGACCACTCCTGATTTTCTAAGACTTTTGTGGTTGAATGTGATGTATATGGATATGGTATAGGTATTTTGATCATGAAAAAAGGAAGACCACTTAAATTTTAAAGTTGAAAAATGAAAGGTAAAAATCATCTCAAGCCCATCTATGAGAAGGAAATGATGGCCATTCTTCATGCAGTCAAACAATGGAGACCTTATTTGATGGGTCATCACTTTTAGGTAAAGACTAATCATGATAGTCTCAAATATTTTTTGGAATAACGGTTGTCATCAAAAGAACAAAATAAATGGATAACTAAGATGTAAGGCTATGATTTTGAATAGTCTATAATAAAGGCAAGGAAAATGTGGTGGCATATGCACTATCCAAGAGGGATGAATAGTTGAGGCATTACTATGTGCCATGATTATTTGACAGGTAGATTGGCTAGAGAAAACAAGATCAAAATGGGAAAATGATAGTGTTATCCATGATTCAATTCAGAATATTCAATAAATTTTGGGTGGATTTAAAAAATTCACATGGAAGGGTAATGCATTATGGTATAAAAATAGATTATACTTATGTAAGGATTCTCTTCTCAAACAAAAAATCCTTTTGGAACTTCATGCAACTTGACTTGGTAGTCATTCAAGATTTTTAAAAATATGTAATAAAATCAAGAAATATTTTTTTGGGAAGGATTAAAGGGGGATGTACATAAATATGTGGCTAAATGTATGATCTATTAACAAAATAAAGGTGAAACCATCAAAACCCCAGGTCTTTTGCAGCCTTTATCCATCCCTAGCTAGTGTTGGGAAGAGGTGTCTATGGATTTCATTACAGGGTTACCAAGATATGATGGTCAACATATTATCTTAGTTATTGTGGACCATCTTAGTAAGTATGATAATTTTTATTCTTTATCACATCCCTTTATTACTAGTACAATAGCTTTTGGTTTTTTAATACAGTTTAGAAACTACATGGTACTCCTAAGATCATTGTTAGTGATATAGATCCCATTTTCACTAGTAATTATTGGATAGAATTATTTACATGTTTGGGCACCAAGTTAGCTCATAGCTCATCCTATAATCCTCAATCAGATGGACAAATTAAGGTAGTCAACAAATGTATTGAAGGATATCTTCATTGTTTTGTTTTTGATAAATAGGATAAATGGGTTCATTGGTTGCTACTTGCTGAATGGTGGTATAATACTTATGTTCATAGTTCTTCTAAAATGTCTCCCTTTTTAGCCTTGCATGGATACCACCCTCCATACATCACTTTAACCTTGAAGGTCCATCCTAAGGTTCATGTAGTTGAATAGCATATTCACCATCAACAAAAGGTCCTTGTAAGTTTGTGTAAAAATTTAGCCATGGCCCAAAATCACATGAAGCAATAGACAAATCAATACAGAAGTGAAAGGAATTATAACACTGGTGATTGGGATTTTTTTAACTTACAAACATATAAGAATATGTTCTTTAATCAATATAAAAAGGATAAAAAATTGTCCCCTAAGTATTATGGGCCTTATCAGATCTTGCAAAAAATTGGTAGTGTGGTATACAAGTTAGAGTTTACTTCATCCACTTGCATACATCTAGTATTTCATGTATCATGCTTGAATAAATTCATTGGACATATATTTTATTCTCAAATTGAGTTACTATAATTGGATGAGGAGGAGAGAGTTATTCTTTATCTTGAGGCAATCTTTCAAATGCACACTATGTAGCTACGGTCTAGAGCGATTAAGGAGCACCTAATCAAATGGAATAATATTCCATGTAAAGATACCACTTGGGAGGATGAATCCTTTGTGCAACAACATCTAGAGTTGATTCAACATTGAGGACACCATTTTTTTGAAGAGAAGGGGCATGTTATGCCCTTAACCTTTGGTGTGTCTAGGGATATATGTGGCTGATTTGTGGCTTACATACCTCTTTATATTCTTGTTACATTTATATATGTTCTTAGTTAGGTCAGCCTATGGAATAACCATGGATAAGTATACTATATATAGGAGGTAGTGGTTAGTCTTTGATCATCATATTAAGTATTATGCTCTTATTACATTGTTGTGGAGGTTTCCCCCTTGAATTGGCTCTATTGTCAATTATTATTGTGTGATCTCTTATCTTTGCTTATTTTGTGCAATATATAATTATTATGTGCAAGCATCTAAGTAATTTAATTACAAAGACCATGATGATAATGAATATTTATGGCACAAATGAAAGGGCATCATGGTAAATAAAGGGATAAATGACAACAAAATTGGCATGAGAAAGAAGAGATAAGATGGATTTGAGTTACCTCAAGTCTCTCCACATGTTTAAATCATTTTTATCCTTCCCAAAACATGTCCAATCTCATAATTTGCCTATATTTATGATATTTTGAGAGCCAAGAAGTTAATTATAGTCTATTCCTTTTTTCACCTTGTTATTTTTGCATGGCAATTATATATTCACTTGCTATCAAAACCCTACTATTCTCACTTTCAATTTATTTCCAATATCTCTCCATAGCCTTTTAATATATTTCACGTACTTTGTAGATGGGTAAGAGGAATAAATCTACTCTTAAATAAACATGGCTCCTAGTATAATATAAAGTTATGGCCAAGGCATTTAAAGATGTAGGATAGTTATATTTCCCCAATAAAATCCATGGTTATGATGAGAAGTTGGTAGAATAATTTATTATAAATATTGAATAAAATCATTCCATAGTGATGGGGATCAAAATTCCATTTGATAGCCAATTGTCTAGGATTATTGAGATAGGAATATAAATAGCAGGTAAATCTTCATTCAAATAATTGATTCAAAATTTCAATGAAAAGTAAGATACCATGCATAAATTAATCATCATTACATAAGGGTTTAATAAGGGATGCAGAGAGAAAGTCTTTTATAGCCTTAGAGGACTGTGGCCTACTAGGTCATCAAGTTCTTCACATGTGATGGGAAACATGTCTCACTACGAGGAGATGTAATGAAAATTGTGAATCACCTCAAGCATATATAAAAGAAACATGAATTGACGATAAACATTCCATATTTTATTTATGGTACTATTTTGGTTAATGTAGAAAAACATATTCAAGGTGTGGCATCTATTAGATATCATGGGTTAATACAACTATTATGTCAACACCATTTATTAAATAAGGTAGATGGGGAAGCCAAATGGGAGGAATTTTTTCAAGGTAAACAAAAGAAGAAGACCAAGAAAGAGAAAACCATAATATTCATTCCTTACACCTAGATTTGGCCTAAAGGAATAAGTTTTAAGTGAGGATCCATATCAAGGAACCAATAAAGAAGAGAAGGTAGAAAATAAAGACCTCCAAATAAATTCTAGACCATGGTGTTTCATACATACCTATCATGGAGATATATGATAATGTAGATAGAGTTCCATATATATATATATATATATATATATATATATATATATATATATATATATATATATATATATCTCATTCTAAGGTATTAAGAATATGTTTAAGGGGGAAAAAGACTCTAATTGGGGAATCACCACCACAAACTCATCTATAAAGATGAAGGATACTCATCCTTGATGAGGAAAATGATATTGATAGAAGACAAGATGCTGAAAAAAACCTTAGAAGTCTTAGCCAAGAGAAACCTATTGAAGATCTATAAGAGTTAGATGAGAATAAATAATAAGGGGTTATGGAGGAGCCATCCATAAGAATAGGATAACTTGTAGCCATAGTAAAATAATGTATAGTTTAGGAAGCAATAATATATCTCTCTCAAAATTCATCATCTAAACCATTGGTGGAAAAATGAAAAGCTCCAATGGTGGAAGAAGATAAATAGCCTTCCAGTCATGATGAGGAATATCAAATGCAATAAGCCATCACATTTTCAAGATCATAAGCAACCATGAGACAATAAGTGGAGGAAATAACATTCCTAATAAACAACCACAAGGTAAGGAAAAATCTATTTCATCTTTACAAAATGATTTAGAAGAAACTAAAACTCACACCCTCGATAAAGATATAAAAATAACTCAGTTAAAATAATAAATACCAATTCCCATAGACTAAGTAGAACATGGTTTTCAGACCCAATTGTCTTATGATGGCATCATGGTTACTTGGGAAAAAACATGTCAAACCCTAAGGGAGATGAGGGAAAAAATAAAAATTTAAGTTATTTTGAGCGAGTGAGGAAAAAAGGAAAAAATAGAATCCATAATATAGGTATCTTGTGAACTAGGGGAAAAACTTCTTGATTGTAGAACACATGACTCTAGGTATGGTCTCTTTCTATAGGAACAAATCTATATATGGTAGTTGTTGACAATTTCATATGGGTTGCCACATGACTTAAAAATTGAAAAATAATTTATGGATGCTTATTATAATAGTGAATCTGATAAATAAAACATTTTGTGTGAATTCTATTTGTGCAACTTTCTCTTAAGACATGTCATCTTTTCTAATTAAATTTTTTGTGGGCGAAGATAAATTTAATTCTATCACTTCTGCATTATAAAATTAGATTGTATGAAGGGATAGATAGAGGAATATTCTATGCATGTCAAAACTATTGGAATCTACATGAGGCATCAATTCCCAAATTTAGATGAGCTAACCAAGGATTTATGAAATATTTTATATAATCTATGATTAAGGAATAACATCCAACTATCATGAGGAAATGCATCTCTAATTTATAAGAGTATGCTCAAAGTTATTTTAGTACTAACCTTGTTACTTGTGATTACCTAGTGGGATACATTGAGTATTTATTTGAAGATAAGTGAATTAATTTCCCCTAACAAATTCAAATGGTGTTTTAGGAGAGATAGAGTTATCATACACTAATACAATAATTTGGTCAAACATATAAGTAATAATGGATTGGCATGTGGTATAGGCCACCATATATTCTCAGCCCTATGCCCTCATGGAAAAATATAATAGTTTAATAAGAAGAATATTTTGAAAGATGGAAAACCCATATTAGTTCATATGAAGGTTGTATCAACACAACACAACTATACTTGGATACATATTATGACACTTATGACCTTAACAAAAATCTAGGAGATAGTGTGTCTAGCAGAGAACATAAGAGACCTTAGCTTCCAATAAGACTTGAAATAAATTAAGTGTGGGGGGAATGATGATCCCATAAAATGAATCGTTATATTTAATTAATTGTCTCATTATTTCCCTAAATATTTTCTTTTGAAGTGTATTTAGATGTGCATAATAGAATTCATTACTAATCTAAAGTAGAAAATGAGTATTTTACTTTAGTTATTATGTGTAAGTTATTGTTACATATTAAAACCACTTTTTTATAAAATTTTCATGGGAAAGCCACTAGTTTTGTATGTACATGTCATACTAATTTTTTATAGCTGAATAACATGTTTTTGGTAGCAAAAGTCTCCTGAGATCAAGCCCAAACCAATTATGGAGTCCCTAGATTGGCTCCAGAGATCACTGAGATGCTCAAAATTAGTCCTGAATACTTCCATAAGATTGGACAAGGAAACCTAAAGATGAAAAATGACACACATCATTGATAAGAAGTAGTTTAATATATTTTTGGAAATAATTTTAAAAACTATAAATAGACTTTTAAAAAAAGTATTTTTATTTATATCCATGGTATTTATAGAAGTTTTTTCATGAGTGACTGTAAGTACTTTGTTTTGATTTTATATCAAATGAAGAAAAATGGATATGAACTAAAAAATAAGTTAAAACTAATAGTAGACTTGGAATCACATGTGAAATAGAATCCGATTCTTTTTCACTTATTTCCTTGGAAAGTGGAAATCGAGTTGTTATGATTTTATTTTGTAATAAACAAAGTCTTAGTTTTTATCTTTTTAGGATATTGTCTATTTTGATCAGATGCTATCAAAATTTATGATATGTAAACAACATCCTTTATAGTAAGAAAGGGGAATTGAGACAAACATAAGAATAGTAAGATCAAGTGTGACTTTTCATTTCTAGTATTATAAACATTTCCAGAAGTAATGAAAAATTGATACAAATCTAGTTTTGTTTTAATCTTATTCTAAGGGAGATCAAGCACCCACTCAACCAAGGAAATATGATCTATGTTTGATATTTATATGTTTATTTGATATCATTATGTGTTTTAGATATTTCCATTCATTCTTTTATACAAAGTGTTATGTTTTGTGTCTCACTAGTAGGACTATGTGTTAATGTGTGTGTTCCAATCAAATCTACTTTTAAAGCATTTCATTTCCAAAGAATTTCCATTTAAAATAAAATATAATAAATTTATGTTTGTTTCATGCAATTTCAACTCAAACAAGTGATTTTCCCTTCAATGCATTTTCAATTCAGTAAGAATGTTTGTTTTCAAAAATAATATGCTAGATTTTAATTTAAGCAAATAGATTATAACTTGAGGAGTAAATGATCCACAACTTCCCTTAAATAGAAAATTATTATTTACCATTTTGCATGCATTACTACTGAATGATGTTAGAAATTGGCCTTAATTTGATATGGAATTGACTAAACTCTATTGATTAAATAAAGAGGACACAACAACCCTAATCAATGGTTATTTTATTAAGTGATCTATAATCAGCAAACATTCTATATGAACCATATTTACTAGTACTAAAAAAATAATATAACCACATGGAGAAGTACTAGGACAAATTAAAAATTGATTATTTAATTACTGTGGCTATTTTTTTCCTCATTGGAATCCTTTAAGGACTGCCTATACAACTTGATATTTGGAAGTGGATTGTCTAGTAACAATTGAATTTCTTGATTAATAGGCATCACCAATGGAAACCTCGTGGGTTCATGATTTAAAATTCCTTGAAATTTTTCATCATCATACACTTATTCTCTTCATTAGTAAACATGATACAGTAAATATTATGTGTAGTGACCTCTTTTATCTTGAGAGGAACTTACCAAATAGAATTTAGAATTAAATTTATGGGATGAAATGATTTATCTCTTTCCATCCTTTACTAAATGGTATTGAATAGATCTCTTCATTAATATATCATCCCAAATATATGAATAAGGGATGCCAAACACTACACCACACACATCAATAGACATAAAATCTATTATAACTTCATCAACAAAATGTGATTAATACCAAACTTAATATTACATTTCTTGGTAACCTTGATGTCTACACATTTATTTTCCCAACCCAAAGTATATGGGATTGAATGATTATAAGTCTCTATCCCAAAATTTTCTACTAACTCTTTGCTTATCAAATATTATTGTGAACAAGTATAAAAAAGAGCATCCAATTTTGTTTTCTTCATCTAAATTTTAATATGGCAAAGCTTGGAAATTTCAATCTCTTAAGAATTAATACTACCAAAATCTACCTCTCTACTAACATAGGTATAACACAAAGTCTCATCCACATATGAGTTGAAATTAATGTATTCACCTTTGGGAGAGGGAATAGCCTTATTATTTTTCTTATTTTTGAACAGAAGCAATTATGGATGTAACCACCAAAATTTTCCCTCAAAATATATATCACCATCACAATACTCACAATTAATTTTAATATATTTCATAGAAATATAAATATCATTACACTTACCTTTTCCTTTACCCTTATGCTTAGAACCACCCTTTTTCTATGTAGTGCTTTAAGAGGTAGATGGATCAATCTTCTTCATGTCCATACATAAGTAGTTAGCTTGATAACAAGCTTCATCTACATTTTTATTATTTCAAAAGAGGATGGATATCCTCAAATGGATATGAAGTCCACCAAATTACTTCATCAATATGTCACTATCCACTATATCTTTGCCCATTTTAATAGCCATCTTGTAAAACTCAATTTTTTACTCCTACATGATTTAGCCTTGATATTTTCTAAGATATTTCCAATGCAAGTAAATTTGTTCCTCATAACAAAGAGGATAATATTGTGTCTTGATTAACATATTAAAATCATAAAAATTCATAATAGGAGGAAGCTTTTTAAAAACCTAGGCATGGACATAACTTTCAACCCAAGTTAATGAATGATTGGTTAGTTTTAACATTGAAAAATATTTTTTGTGTGCTCATTAATCTGATGTAAACTAAAATATACCTGTAGTTGAGATATAAAATAGCCTAGCCTCTCAAAATTCACACCTCCATCATATATTTTAATCTCTATCTTCACCTCAATCTTGAAAGGAGGTGGAGTTTATTTGGCACATGGTTTTTATTTTATCTTATTCTCATGCTTGGTATCATTCTCCTTTATTTTATTTCAATGTCGCCATAGGAACAACAAGCTTCTCCAAAAGAATCCAATTAATGGACTCCAACCAATCAATATTTCTCATAGAAATAGATATGATAGAAAATCGTTTAAGCTTGTGAAATTGATCTTATGTTGTACATGTTTATTCTTCATCACACTGAACCCTACTTTTTATATCTTGATTCCAATTCCTTATGGAAATTTCTTATTAAATTAAACTAGGATACCTTGACCACTAGCATTGATTGATCTAGTGACATCCATATACTTTAATGTAGTCAAAACCACAAAAAAGACTTAAAATGATGATAAAATAGCTCTGATACCAATCTAATCCACAAACTATATAAATTTTCCACGCTACAGTTCACAAACATGGATCGTATACTCTTAGATCAAAATATGTTTGATAGATGACTATTCTAGACTACTTCCATTGCTAAAACATAGAAAAACAAGTGTTATAAATGATATTTATAACATATTAAACATAATAAAAGAAGCTTAAGATGAGCACATTATATTACCTTGAGAAACCCAATGTGGTAAAAACTCCAATGGGTGAGGCAAATTTATCTCCACTTCCACTTTGTAATTTAATAATTCTACAAGTTACTATTAAATATGTATTTCATTAATACACTATCAAAATTTTGTACATAATAATACTTTACACTTCTTATACACTTCAAAATGATCCAACACAATTGGAACAACCACTCAAAGCTAGGAAACAATAAGATAATATGAACAAGGACCCAAAATTATGAACTATAATGTGAATACAACTTTAAGACTTATCATTTAATTATTTGATGATCCATGCCTTTAAAAAATATTTTATTTATTCCATTTGACCTTAGAGCCTACCAAATGCTTCAAAAAAAAATTTCCCAAGAAGATAAAATGTTTGCAACCACTCTTCTACTCATGTTTTGATTGGTGGCAAAACTTCCACTATAAACATACCAATGATTTCAAAAAACCACCAGGGTGGTTTCATAGTTACTACCTATAGAAATTAATGGTTATGAAACTACGACATTAAAATATTTTTAGTTATACAATTAGATCCTATGATTACTAGAAGTTTCCTCATCTCTAACAAAACCCTCAAATTTAAAGGTTGCAAGTTGTTAACTTCATTAATACAACAATGTCTATACCATCCCAACACTAATTATACCAGTACAACATTCACTTTACATGAAATTTTTATATAAATGTATTACATAGTGTTTTACATACATGAATTGCATAAATAATTATATTGGAAACAAACTAGACAACATGCCTAGTAAACTATATCCATATTTTGGACCACCTTATTACATCCATGGCCTCTTGTAAAATCAAAATTTTTTCTAGGACATCAGGGTAGTCAATGACTAGAGAGGGTGATACATGATTCAATTTATCCATTATAACTTTCATCCCATGTGGTTGATTTTTAGAACTGTTGGGCTTCTTGATGTTAAATTTCGGTCTTAGATGTAGTTTTCACTTAGCTTCTTTTGATACCCATCTATGCCCTGGTAGTGTAATATTAATCAACCTTGTGACATTTTTTGCTTCTTATTTTCAAAAAACATTTATGTAATTTTTTAGACATTCTTCAATATTATGATCTACCTAAATATAACCAAAATTAGGGGAACTTAGTATATTCTCTTTGATAATGCTCAAGTGAGTTGCACTTATAGTAGGTGCATGGAAGGAACAACCCACCACCTCATCCTATGCCACCTATCCATCTATAGGATTTCTCATCTCCATACATTTTTTAGTCTTTATTTATAAGTGTTGCAATTATGTATCATGTCCCTCACTAACATGTCTCATGAATCTCATTCATTACTCAAAATTGTTTTAATGTTGAGCATAGAAGATTCACATATATTATAATATAATGATGTTTTTTTCAGCATCGCTCTTTATATCATTGGGAAATAATGCACATCATGGTCATCCTAAAATAGTTCTTAGGATTTTAAAAGTACCCTAGTATTGCACCTCAATTAATTTTTATTATTCTAGCCTTCGGTATCATAATCAATGTCTTATAAGCCATTGTGGGTGTCATGCATGTTGTTAAAAATTATTTTTAGAGTTGTGAGGCTAATATAGAAATATTTATTTCCATGAGGTATTTGATTCCTATGTCCACACTCCAAACTAATTCAACCTTGAAATCTATTTCCAAAGCCTCTCTTGGCTTGATGAAATCCTTCATTGACAATGTATGCCTAAATGTAGGAACAAATTCATGTTGATCCATTTAGAGTTTTATAAAGGATGGCTCTTGTGTGAGAGTTTGCATATCAATAAAATTTTAACCCTACATCATAATCATAAATTCTCTTGGTTAGGCCTTATTTGAATTCTTTAAATAATGATATTCTTTGATATTAAAATTTTAGAACATCCAACTCTTTTAAGAATTCCTCCTTTAAAATTTTAGAAACCAAAATATCCATTTGTGGATTGAATTTATGGTATTAATTATGTGTAAAATATAAAAGGATAGTTTCAAATTAGATTTCCTTCTTTTTGGTTGCAATAATTTTGTTGTTATGATATATTATTTTACACTTTTTGGCATTCTATATTGCATTATCCACTCCTTGATACTCATGTTTATTGATGGAAATTTTGTAGATGAAATGTTAAGGGCAAGAATCTACACTAGTGTTGCACTATTTTTTTATAAAGTGCTCCAAATATGAATTCCCCTATGGTTATTTCCACCTAAGCCACTAATATTTTCTCTTGGTTTGGGCAAACTTTAACCAAATCATAAACTTAGTTCTTGTGAGGATAAATTTATACCTAAATTAATTATCATCACACCCTCAACCATGGTCCATATTATTATGTTACACTAGTTTGTATAACAAGATTATCTCTTTGGTATATGGTATGCCCAAAAAATTTGAGATCTTAGATATTATTCAATGTTCTAATATTGGTCCTATCAGTTTATATGGTATTATTTTATTAAAAACTCTTTTAGGCCTCTTGTCTTCTAAACTCTTCTATTTGAGACCACTCTATGTGATTTATTTGGCTTTGCTCCATTTGTCTAAAAAATTCATGTGTTGATGTTTCAGGTATATTTGAAGTTGTAATTTCATTAGTTGATTCATGAATTTTGCATGCTTACATGGTTCCAAGTAAGCTCTTCTAAAGTATAAACTTCCTAATCAGTGGTGCATGCCTCCATCTCATTAGAGATTATCTCCTTATAGTGATAATTTTCCTCATGTCCTCCTCCTATGTGGATCCTCATGGAATTTTCATATATTACCTCTTCTAAATCATTAGGATCCATGGTAATAATAACTATTTTTTGCCCTTCACCATATCTGTGTCACTTGAGCTTGAAAATGTCCAAATTATTTGTGTTAATGTTATTCAAAATTCCACCATTTATAAACACAACATGAAAACATTTACCCCTTTATCTTTCTACCATCCAATTTTCCCATGCAAAGGATATTTTTATCCCTCCATATGAACATATTTAATCATACAATTTACCATAAGATTTGTTATTTACAAGAGTAGCTGAGTAATTGAATACCCTCTCATCTTACACAAAAAATGGTACTATACTTATTATGGGATATAGTGTGTGGAAATTGTAAAATCAAAAAGATAATTTTTCAACCTAGATCTTTATCCAAGGGTGTTTTATGGAAAAAATTAAAATCTAGTTCATAAAATATATGACCAACCATGCATTCAAGTGCTTAGGTGACTCACAAAAAAACACTTCATAAAGAGGATCATATAATAATCCTTC
This sequence comes from Torreya grandis, assembly GCA_037957365.1. Classification (NCBI taxonomy): domain Eukaryota; kingdom Viridiplantae; phylum Streptophyta; class Pinopsida; order Cupressales; family Taxaceae; genus Torreya; species Torreya grandis. The sequence goes on along the minus strand of JARHVA010000021.1, from coordinate 444,195 downwards.
GCCCATTACTTAGGAGATATATTTCCTAATATTTGGATGATTATTTGTAAAGGTGTGATATTGTTCCACTAAAAAATTCTCAATGTTTCCCAAATAAATCTAGTGAATCATCTCTAAATATTATCTTCTAATGCTAGTTTAACTGTATCACATAAACAAAACCAAAAAGTTGGGTTATTTTCGTATGTCTAACTAGATTGTCTATGCCAATGTGCTTACCCTAATATTTATCAATCACCACACTAACATATAATTAAACAAGATTTCTACACTCATCTAATACATCGAGAGAGACCCAATCGAGGCATGTTGAGTAAGTTACAAAAGATGACTTTCTATAATTATTCATGATGCCTTCTATGAAAATATTAGATTAAAGCAACACTTATAAATTTAAATTAATGAATAAGAATAAAATATTAATTTCATATTAAAATATAATTATTAATACTAATCATCAATAAATAAAAGTTCAAAGTAACATAGTCATCTATTAATGGTACATTTATCCTTTCTAATTAACAATTATCAAGTACATAAGAGCAATAATAGAAAATGAATATATCCATACATAATAAGTTTTTATCTCAATGAAGTAACTCAAAAACATACTCAAAGAACACAAAAACTATCATCAACAACCATAAACTTGGTTACAAGGTGGGATTTATATGAATTACCCACTACCTTGTCATTACATATAATAAATATGCCTTCCTAAATGAGCAAAATATTTATACATAAATAAAGGGATAATTTTTTGTCATTAAATCCCTTAGCAAAAAAAATGAATTACATGATACCCTATATTTTCCTAAATCATCATAGAATATGTCTTTCATAAATGTCACACTACCCAAAGACTAGTTCTCTTTTTTAACTTCCTATATAGGTAATCCTAAAAAATTTATTCATGGTTTGCATAACCTCTTTCCCTCTCACTATGATCTATATTTTTTGAATCATGGTTTTCATAACCATGATTCCATTATTAGTGTATTCTGATACTTCAAATGGTTTTTCCTTCCATTATAATGGCTCCCACATTTCTCGGTACATTTTTGAAATTACTTCCATGTGCATCTTCAAGCTTGGTGATGCTTTGTTGGACTTGAAAAAATTTTTGGTAATGTTTGGTAGATGTGATCCTTATGCATAGCTCCTTTGTGAAATATCCCATCATAAATACTTATGCCTTTTATGACCTTTATTATTAATTATAATATAGATTCACACATTCCTACCTGGCCAAAATTTTAGACTAACACATGTTACCTTTGAAATGGCACATGGTATGTCGAGTGGGCCCATGAAGCCTTGTCCATTATGAAAATAACTTTGAGTTTTTATCACTGAATAACATACCACTTTTTTGTACTTAGAATCAATTTCTGAACAAGATCTATATAACTAAAAAAAAATTGAATGATGGTTCCATATAGAATAATTATTTATGATGAATGTGACACACATGTAACTTGGTTTCAAAACTAAAAAATTAGAAAAACTGGCCAAAATTAACCTTTAATTTCCTAAGAAAGTGTGATTATATGTGTTATTCTTAAATTAAAAAACTAGGTTAACATGGTTGAAATTCTAAAGCCATAGTATGTTTATAAGATTACAAATAAATCATGAGTTTGGGAAGTACCAAATTGTATGTCTCATGGCAGCAAGAAGATAACATGTTTATGGAAATTTTTGATGTTCTTGTGTTCCATGAGGTACCTACTCATCTATTTATTGGTATTTTGGTAGCACATAGAGGTACCATAAGTCTATACAGTTGGTGTATAGTGTTGTAGGGTGATGCATGATGTGTTGAGGTCAAATTTACCTATGTAGTATTGGGTTTGGTGTGATGTGCTACAATGTATTATGGTAGCTTACATGGGTATTGTAATCTTGCACACATACCAAAATATGTTTCAAGTATGTGGAACTCAAAGGCCTTATGAATAATGAATAAAACAATATGAAATATCACCAAGAATTATTCACCCTTCCTTTAATGTGAACCTAAAGTTTCTAAGGTTGTATTACTTATCTTAATTAGTGTATTACCCTACATTGACCACTTATAAAAATTGATGCGAGCCTAGGTGGGTGTATGTTTTTGTCACTTCAAAAATCTAATCATCCAGTGCTAGGTGAAAGTGTTCATGATCCAAATTTGTAATATGTTGCATTGTTATTTTCTAAAGGTCGATTAAGGAGTTCCACATTAAATACTACATGAAAATATAAGTACTATTTTTAGGTCAATAGCGAATATGCTTTCTTCAATAACACACAATATGGTGTATGGACCATATCATAAAGGCTTGATCATGTGATGTAGACTCTTACATTAATCCTTCTAAAGATCTAACCAAAATTTATTTCCCACCTTAAACTCACAAGGTATGTGGTGAGTGCAACATCTCCGTTGGGTGATAACTAGAAATATGTGGATTTATTTTTTCCAAAACACATATACTATAAATATAATTCACCATGAGATTCTAAGCAATGATCATACCAAATACTCTAAGAGTGATAACTATAAATAAGAACATCATCTAATAGTCACTGATCATTATCAAAATAATAAAATGCATCATACTATAATCATAGAAATTAATTACAAACAACCAGCCATTGCTGGTAAAATAATACAACTACTATTGTTAAAGTATAAAAAAATAATATTATTACATTTACATTTGGCATTTAGCCTTAATACAATAAATAGATACAATGCTCCATGGAGTTTGAGTCCAACCAACTCATATATCTCTGATAATCTCAAGTGAAGACTCCAAATACTTACTATAGTTGGAATAGAGAGCATCATCCGATCACTTTTCCACACCAACCATGAACCATCAATCCCTTGCATAATCTCCTCTCAGGGAATGACCCTCAATGAATAGGTAGATAGTGATAGTGCAAGAATCTAGAGTATCAATCAAGTACACATGTGTTGTATTATTTATAAAACTAAACATAATTTAAAGCCAAGATTCATTCATTTTACATCCTACTGGCAATCATAACACACAACATGCTAAACATAAAGGTAATCAAAATAAGTAAGATTCTATGAAACACATACTATTCCATCTTAGCATTCATTACACACTCAAAGGTTGTATGCATGCATGCATAATGTCCTACTAACTACCATGAAACATATTATTAAAATCAATAACCAACACACATACATTTATGTAGGTGTGGATCTAGACATAAAAATTATTGTATGTACCATCCACTTATAATATACTTTAATACAATCGGACTCTATGACATCCCATAATACCATAGATCATTGTGCATGAGTATCCTACTCAATAAAAAATAAACAATCTAATATTAATAAATAAAGTACAAGATTATACCACCTAAGTATATCCTAGATTATATTACAAATTAAACAATTTAAAGAAAATATAAAATCTAGGCACACATCATGATGCACTATTTTATGCTATAAAAATATAAATACTTTAAAATATATATACTCTCACAATATGTATTGCACATAAGTTTTTAATATATTTTGCATAAATATACTAATAGTCATTTATGACACAAGTCAAGGTTTTATAAGATTTCACAATCAAGACTTCCATGAACCTTTAAGATATAAATATAAACTAGGTACTACAGTCAAATAAACCTCTCTAGAAATCAATATTCCATTATTTTAATTTACTATTAGTTTTCAACATAAAGGAAAACAACTTCTAATTCAAAACCACCATATAAGGCATTCACAAGTTATTTTTATGTGTTTCAACTCTACATAGTCTATAGGTTCATGAAATTAATTCTACTAGCTAGTGCAAACACATACTAACTTTCAAAAAAGTTACTATACACACACTTAGTCTATCAAATGTATGATTGAACCTTATTTATTTATTTATCTTATAATCAATATTTATGACAAGCAAGTTAATCTACCATTCAAGCATTATGCAAGTCATTTAAGGATTCTATATTAACTTTGCAATAAAAAGCCAACTAGTGTAATTAATATTCTTTCACAAAATATCCCTAAATCATAGCTTGTATTTAAAAACATATATAACTAGAAATAACATGGTAAACCCTAATCCTAACATAACTCATATTAGAATAGTTTATAATACCCTTTTTTGCATCATTCCCATGATTATTTCATCTTGCTCTAATGTATAGGATAGACTTAATATAATAGGGTTTCATCCTATTCGAGTTTGAAACCATTTCTACCCATTATTTGCATATAATAGGGATCATTACTAATCTAATCCCAAAGTTTACTTAGAATATCATAATTCCAATAACTATAGACATCTTGATGGAATCACATTTTTATCAATGTATTTAATTCCATATCAGGTGTGTTTGCTAGTTTAAAATAAGAATCAAATTAGACTGGAACTTTACATTCTTTTAAATATGTCAGATGGAAAAACTCATCTAACTTCATATTTTAATAAAACCCAATATAACCCTTAAGAAATCTTAATAATACATAAATGGAATAAATCTTTATATTTATGTATATATTATACCTTCACTCTGAAATATTTATCATATTTTTAGCATAAAAATTGAAGAGAGTATTTGGGTTGCCAGCACAACTTAGTTCCAAACTACAATATGGAAATTTGAGGCAAAAATAAAGTTCCACCCAACATTTGATCTTGATTTAAAGATGAAAAATAGTTTCCTTCATACATTTACAAATTCTTTCACAACTGAAGTGTACAGAGCGTTCCAACATTGATTACAGAATAAGGGGGAAATTATAATGTTTCCTTTATTTTGACTTGTATTCCCACATAGGCACTCAAAGAACGCCCTATCCCCAATGATAATTAAATATGAGATACTTAAAAGTTAATACAATAAAAACTCGGTGTCATAAAGTAATCGGTACAATGATCTAGTGAAAAATTACATTGTTCTTAGAATATAATACTTTATTTATTAACTGATTTATAATCTCAAAAGGCAATTAGCAAGACATAGATAATATCTTAGACATTATTCTTTATTTAAGTCACCGCAGGCTTTTACTAAGTCATAATACTTCAATCATGAATTATTATCTATGCCAATAAATTTAATTCGCTGCTATTTAATTTTAGATCACTGCCCTATGATTTAAGTTGCTATTAGACAAAAAAAGAATGGTTGATTCCAATAAATCATTGCATGCTAATATAAATTGCTTCATGCTAGAGAATAAGTCATTGCATATCTAATTTCTATTTTTTTTTAATTTTGTAATGGGATACCATACTAAGTCACAATAAATATACTTTCTAGATTATAATTTTTCAAAGATCTAAAACCCAATGATTCTCAATTTATTGAATTATATCTAACTATATGAAAGAGGCATCTAGTTGGATAAATACATATATTTGGATTTTTTTAGTTTATAATACATATTCGCATATCACTAATAAATTATGATTTGTTGTATATAAATAGTCTTCTATTTCTTATTGTGCAGGCATAATTTTATTTATGTATGCAGATCGATTATACAAATATATACTTAGATTTTAAAAACAATACCAACCTTCTTTCTTAAATAACATCCTCTTACTACCTCCTTACCTTATGTTGTTCTTATCTTTCCTTTGTTGTTCTTCTATATTTCATCCTTGCTTTGTATTTTATTTTATCTCCCCTCTAAACTACCTTATTGTCCTTTTCCTCCATACCATATCAGGATGTGCCTGGCTTGCCCTTACTCACCTTATTATAAACTCATCTTTTTTATATTCCCCTTTTCCTTGCAAAAATCCTTTTTCTAAAATGTTTCAGTTTAAAATTTATTTCCATAACTTATCTTGAGCTTTCATTAATTTATTAACATGCATAGTTCATCACTTAATTATTTTAGTTTTAAAAACTTAATTAATTTAATGTTATAACTTATGCATGCTAATACTTTGTGTTCAAGGTCAAGTTGTTCACTAAGTTCACTCACTTAAGTCATTAGTTAAGTGATAAATTTATACACTTGATCCTCATTGCAATTCCACGCATTGTACTTAACTCTTTAATTTAGTATTTTTAGGATATTAAATTTATTAAAAATAAATAAACTAAATTAATTATATCTTTAACAAGATTTACTAAATCAATTAATAATTTCAATTATTACAAGATAACTTATTTTAATTAATTATCAGTGTATATAGATTATATATACATATCCTTCTTCATTTAATAGTTTTACTTTTATTGATATTTTCAAATATCAATATTAGTTATCTTATCATCCAATAACATTTTTAAAGGCACTATAACAAGTCTATAACTATTCAAAAAATGGCTAAAAAAATACAAATACTAATTGGTTAAACATCAATTCACCCAAACATAGTTAACACAACAATCATAGAGAAATCATCATAAGAATCTAACTGCAAGCAATATCATGATGAAATCACTCAATTAGATCAACCATAATCATATATGAAAAACATAAAGACTGTATAAATACACAAACACTCAAACATATATTAATAGTTAAACTATTCTATTTTGGTGTATGTTGGGTTACTAACAGTTCCTCTATCATCCTTAAATCATCCCATTTATGCCATCCTATATGATGATGCTCTCCCTTTGTCATGATTTGAGGGAATAATCAATACTGAATCCACCTTGTGACAAGTAGGTATTTAGTCCACATCATCATATATATATCAAACTATGATGCATAACTAACAAATATACTTTCATAATGTACAAAAATAAGAAAGTAAAACAACAACATAATTAATCCATTATGCTAACAAATCAACATATCATTGTCCCATAACCAGTATATGATATAACACTCTATAAAATCAATAAAAATAAAATGATAACCATAATAATACATGGATTTAAAGGTTATAAAACCTAGGGTAAAATCAGGGTGTAACATCCTTCCCCCATAAAATGGGTCATTGTCCTGATGACACTTAATCAAATAATAGTTTTGAATAACAAATAGAATTTAACTAAATAAAAATATAGTATCTAGTATCAAGTCATGCAAAGAAGTGTGAAATTAGCCTGTATAAATCATCATAGTCCTCCCAAGAAGTAATATCCTAAGAGTATTGGTTCCATAAGAGCTTGCACTGTAACACTTCTTTATTATGCAAATGACGTTTGTAAGTGTCAATTACTCTGATTGGTTTTTTTATGACCTCTCTAGGGTCCAAAACTTAAAAGATAAGTCTATAATATCTCAGTAAAAGTTCCACTAACTTCCCAAAAGTACATGAGATCATCACAAAATCCAAAAACAAATGTTCAGGGAGAGTTCCACAAAACCTTCAAGCCCCTCAACACATCTCTCTAACCTAGAGAGTATTTTTCTCATCTTGGAGAAAAGTGTTTAGGGAACTTAGCAAGAATAATATGTATAAGTTAATACTATTACTACTCTGTATAGCTTTGGATAATTATAACATGTCAATACTATCATTACTCTAGAGATCTCTTGACAAGTATGATGATGAATAGGAATTGAAAATACTACATTTCTAATGTACTCAAAATTATGGAATACCCATCCATAGTATACATGTGTATGGCCATATGATTGAATTTGATAAGTCTATCTATCAAATCTTGGATTTGATAAGTCCATCTATCGGATCAAAACTTAGTAACTACCAAGTCAATATGAGGCTAAGTAGGATCCACTCCTATCACTTAGAACTCACATTCCTAATTCACCACTCCTCCATTAGGTCTCTATGACCTAATGATCTCTAAAATGTGCACAAGATTCTAAAAATACAATTCTATACTAATAGAACATAAAAAGAAATACTATATGCTAAATAATTATAGATGTATCAACATACATACAAGAAAATTTACATAATCATTCTATAATTATATTAAGTTGCCACTAGCCAATCATAGCTTAACCTAAAGTGTTATATTCATATTTAAGAGGAAATAATTTTAAAATTAACATAACATACAAAGGCTAAGGATTATACCATCCTTTCAACTTTATAAAGGAACAAGCGAGATAATGTCTCCCTACTTGCCTGGCTATTACTCAACAAGTTAAAAGTTTATATCAACCCTTTTAGACTACTAAGATGTTTTACACATCACATACCCTACTTGTTTTTAGAGAAAGGTACAATAATTAACTCTTAAAAACATGTTTCAACAAGATAATAATATCAATCTTAACAAAGGTATATAATTACATAATAATTATAAACAACTATAATTAAGATAAATTCAAGGTTAGTCACTCCTCATGGTCAAGTTCACAAGTTAGATAAAATAGTGACTCTAAAAATTCACAAGTAGAAAGTAGAGAATTAACATATAAAAAATAAAACTTCTACATACCCTCACATAGTAAAAGAAAACACCACAAACCCAAGTTTCCAAATCACTACCTACTTACCAAATTTTGTTAGAGTAGTATCACAACCCACTTCCACAACTGGGAGGAAAATATTAAACATAAAGATGCATTAATTCATCAAATCCTACAAATTACTTCAACAAGAAGTAGAAAGCACTATCCCACAAACTCAAGGGAATAAGATCAAAATAACATTTTAGAAACAAGTTTTCATTTAAGAAAACACTAATTCAACATCATGTAAATATGAATCTTATCAGTAGCTTAAAATGATGTAAGAGGAGAGTGAGAGAATAACAACTCACCTCTAATATATCTAAGAGAGATGACACTTTTTCCCAAGTCCAAATAAATATAAGGGTGTTAATCCATAAAAAAAATTCCAAACTCAATGGAAATCTTAACCAAGACATCTACACTCTACAACAAAAAAAATCCAACCACACTAGGTGGTGCCAATATAAAAATGGTCTTATAAAATTTTCCATTCCTAGGATTTGTGTAAGACACAAAACTAATGAATATATACTTAAGTGAGAAACACTCCATGATTTTAAAAAACTTACAACACAAAACACAAATGGTGAAGGTGATTCAATTACCAAGAAGATGTAATCATACTCGAGGTGTTTGATCTAAGTGATCAAACTATGGTAGGAATCTCTTATTCATAACTCAAGAACTAAGCTATGTACTTACCTACCCAATCACCTTATATAACCATCATCAATTAGACACTTGATAAACCAACCTTTTAACAAATCTAAGGAGGTATGAATGTTCTTAATGTGCACACTCAATGTACCACACACACATTCCCAATTCTCCTTTATGATAAATAGAGAGATACAAAAATGCTAGTGGACTCATTACATCCTAAAGTTTGAGCCATAGATTTGATACCACATGTAACATCCCCTCTGGGTGATAATTAGAAATACATGGATTTTTTTAAAACATATATACTATAAATATATTTCACCATGAGAATCTAAGCAATGATCATACCAAATACTCTAAGAATGATAATTGTAAATAAGCATGTCATCTAACAATCATTGATCATTATCAAAATAGAAAATGTATCATACTATAATCATAGAAATTAATTACAAACAATCATCTATTGTTATTACAATAATATAATTACTGCTATTAAAGTGTAACAAAATAATACTACTACATTTCCATTAGGCATTTAACATTAATACAATAAATAGATACTATACTCCATGAAGCTTGAATTCAACCAACTCGTACATTAATATCAAGTGAAGACTCTAAATAATTACTTTAGTGGAGAGGGAAATCATCATCTAAGTGATTTTCCACACCAGCCATAGATCATTGATCCCTCACACAATGCCTTATTAGGGAATGGCCCTCACATCACGAATAGGTAGATAGTGATGGTGCGGGAATCTAGAGTATCAAGCAAGTACCCATGTGTTGTATGATTTATAAAACTAAACATAATTTAACCCCAAGGTTCATTCATTTTAAATCTTATTGGAAATCATAACACACAACATGCTAAACATAGAGGTAATCAAAGTAATTAAGATTCCATGAAACACATATTATTCCATCCTAGAATTCATTACACACTAAAAGGTTGTATGCACACATATATAATGTCCTACTAACTATCACAAAACATACTATTCAAATCAATAATTGACACACATATATTTATGTAGGTATGGGTCTAGACATAACAATTTTTGTATGTACCATTCATGTATAACAAACTTAAATAAAGTAGGACTCTATGACATCCCATAATATCATAGATCAGTGTGCATGAGTACCATACTCAATCACAAACAAAAAATATTACACTTATAAATATTAATCAAGAAAGTATGGGATTATACCATCCAAGTATAGCCTAGATTTTACTACAAATTAAGAAATCTGAATAAAACATAAAATCTAGGCACACATCACGATGCACTATTTTATGATATAAAAGTCTAAATACTTTTACATATATATACTCTCACAATATGTACTACACATAAGTTTTCAATACATTTTACATAAATATACTAATAGTCATTTATGACATAAGTTAAGGTTTTACAATATTTCACAATCAAGACTTTCATGAACCTTTAAGATATAACCTAGGTACTATAATCAAATAGACCTCTCTAGAAATCAATAATCTATTCTTGTTATTTACCATTATTTCTCAACATAGAAGAAAATAACTTCTAATTCAAAACCACCATATAAGGCATTCACAAGTTATTTTTATGTGTTTCAACTCTACATAGTCTATAAGTTCATGCAATTAATTCTACAAGGTAGTGCAAACACACACTAACTTTCAAAAAAATTACTATACACACACTTAGTTGATCAAATGCATGATTGAACCTTATTTATTTATTTATTTGTCTTATAACCAATATTTTTGACAAGCAAGTTAATCTACCATTTAGGTGTTATGCAAGTAATTTAAGGATTTTATATTAACTTTACAATAAAAATCCAACTATTGTAATTAATATTCTTTCACAAAATGTCCCTAAATTATAGCTTGTATTTAAAAACATATACAACTGACAACAACATGGTAACCCCTAATCCTAACATAACTCGTATCAGAATAGTTTATAACATCATTTTTTACATCATTCCCTTGATTATTTCATCTTGTTCTAATGTATAGGATAGACCTAATATATTAGGGTTTCATCCTATTTGAGTTTGAAACCATATCTACCGATTGTTTACATATAATAGGGATTATTACCAATCTAATCCCAAAGTTTACTTAGAATATCATAATTTCAATAACTATAGGCATCCTGATGGAATCACATTTTTATCAATGCATTTAATTCCATATCAGGTGTGTTCACTAGTCAAAAATAAGAATCAAATTAGATTGGAACTTAACATTCTTTTTAAATATGTCAGATAGCAAAACTCAACTAACTTCATATTTCAATAAAACTCAATATAACCCTTAGGAAATCTTAATAATACATAAATGAAATAAATATTTATATTTTCATATATATTATACCTTCACTCTAAAATATTTACCATATTTCTAGCATAAAAATCTTAAAGAGTATTCGGGCTGACAATGTAACTCGGTTCCAAACCACATACAGAAATATGAGGAAAAAATAAAGTTCCACCTAACATTTGATCCTGATTTAAAGAGGAAAAATAGTTTCCTTTTTACAATTACAAATTATTTCACAACTAGAGTATATAGAGTGTTCCAACATTGATTGTGGAACAAGGGGGAAATTATAATGTTTCTTTTATTTTAACTTGTATTCCTACATAGGCATGTAAAGAATACCCTATCCCCAATGATATCTAAATATCAGATACTTAAAATTTAATTCAATAAAAACTCATTGTCATAAAGTAAATTGGTATAGATATTTGGTGAAAAAGTATGATGCTCTTATAATATAATACTTTATTTATTAACTGATTTGGAATCTCAAAAGGCAATTAGCAAGACACATATAATATCTTAGACATTATTCTTTATTTAAGTCACTGTAGGCTTTTACTGAGTCTCAACACTTCACTCATGAATCAGTTTCTATGCTAGTAGCTTTAATTAATTTCTATTTAATTTAAGATCGTTTCCCTATGATTTAAGTTCCTATTGGACAAAAAAAGAATGGTTGATTCTAATAAATTGTTCTATGCTGATATAAAGAATTGCATACTAGATAACAGGTCATTGCATATCTAATTTACAATTTTTTTATTTTCTAATGGGACACCATACTAAGTCACAACAAATATAATCTCTATATTATAATTTTTCAAAGACCTAAAACCCAATGATTCTCAATTTATTCAATTAGATCTAACTATCTGAAAGAGGCATCTAGTTGGACAAATACATAGGTTTGGATTTTTTTTAATTTACAATACCTATCCACATATCAATTTAAATATAAATAGTATTATATTTCTTATTGCATAAGCATAATTCTTTTTATGTATATAGATCAATTATATATATATATATATATATATATATATATATATATATATATATATATATATATATATATATATATAGATTTTTTAAAAAATACTAACCTTCTTTCTTCCTATAATGTCCTCTTGCTACCTCCTTACCTTATGTTATTCTTCTCTTTCCTTTGCTGCTCTTCTATCTTGATTTGTTACTCTTCTATATTTCATTGCTGCTCTATATTTTCTTTATCTCCCCTCCACACTACCTTACCATCCTTTTCCTCCAACACCACATCGGGTCATGCCTGACCTTCCCTTACTCACCTTATTATAAATTCATCTTTTTTAAATTCCCCTTTTCCATGCAAAAATCCCTTTTCTAAAATGTTTCAGTTTAAAATTTATCTCCATAGCTTATCTTGAGATTTTATTAATTTATTAACATGCATAGTTCATCACTTAATCATTTTAGTTTTAAAATCTCAATTCATTTAATGTTATAACTTATGCATGCTAATACTTTGTGTTCAAGGTCAAGTTGTTCACTAAGTTCACTCACTTAAGTCATTGTTTAAGTGATAAATTTAGACCCTTAATCCTTAATGCAATTCCATACATTGTACTTAACTCTTTAAGTTAGTATTTTTAGGATATTAAATTTATTAAAAAAAAAAACTAAAGTAATTATCTCTTTAACAAGATATACTAAATCAATTAATAATTCCAATAATTACAAGATAACTAATTAATTCCCAGTGTATATAGATTATATATACATATCTTTCTTTATTTAATACTTTTAATTTTATTAATATTTCAAAATATCAATAGCAGTTAGCTTATCATCCAATAAATGTTTTAAATACATTATAACAAGTCTATAGCTGTCGAAAAATAACTAAAAGAATACAAATATTGATTGGCTAAACATCAATTCACCCAAACATAGTTAACTCAACAATCATAATGAAATCATCATACAAATATAATTGTAGGATGTATAATAATGGAATCAATCAATTATATCTACCATGAGCATATAAGAAAAACATAAACACTCAAGAAATACATAAACACTTGAACACATACTAACTAGTTAAACTATTCTACTATGGTGTGTGTTGGGTTATTGTTAGTTCATTTATCATCCCCAAATCATCCCATCTACTCCATCCTCTTTGATGATTCTCTCCCTCTATCATGCTATGAGGGAAGAATTAATCCTACATCCACCTCATAACAAATAGGTATTTAGTCCACATCATCATATATTTATCAAACTATGATGCATAACTAATAAATATACTTTCATAATGTACATAAATAAGAAAGTACAGTGGTAACATAATTAATCCATTATGCAAAAAAATCAAGATATCATTATCCCATACCTAGTATATGACATAAATATCAATCAAAGTAATAAAAATCAAATGATAACCATAACAATTCATGGATTCAAGCTTATAAAACTTAGGGTGAAATCAGGATGTAACATTGAGCATCATGGTGTTTCTTGTACTTCAACTATTTACATGAGAGAATCCATTGAATCCAGTGGTGAACACTTGAGATATGTAATATAAATTGATGTGCCTTGTCTACTTATTTTTCTTGTGCACGTGACTCTATGAAATTTTTTGTGTCTTAGGATATGTCTAGGGTTGTTGTTAGTTGAAACCCAAGAAATATATATAATGGACTATCCCTTTTAGAGATGCTATATATGTTTGATATATTCATGTTGAATGCACAACATATTATCATCCAAGTGTATATATTCACACTATTATACATGTGCATCAAATGAAAAAATGTGTGGTTGACAACTTCTATGTGTCCATATATTTGAGAATGAAATGTTTTAGACAATTCCAATTATGTATCCATCATATCTCAAAAGCTTAACAAAAGCGTCTAAAAAATTCATGGGGTATGGTTAGACATAATGCATGTTGGTAGACCAAAATAGTTCCAAGTATGGTTTAAGAAAAAACATGCAATTTATTACTTGTTAATGTTATTATTTTAGGAAACCATGATTTCCATATTAGAAAATAAATCCACTACAACAAACATATATTAATTTTGGGGTATTATCATAATTAGTATAGTTTTGGAACCCTTGTTGATGGATTCCCATCAAATAGATGGAAATAATCATGATATATAAAGTCACATCTTCTTATTCATGATCTTGGTGATGTAACACGGAATGCAAGACATGACACTCGATATCTATGCACTTGTGAGGATAGTATAAGTGTCACTGGAGAACTTCTAGTGTCTTTTTTTCTTTATATAATGTGCCTTTAATATGATTATTTGGTAAGGTATGCCATTAGGAACTAAGAGATTTGAAATTTTTTATAGATGTTTGTTAGTATAGGCTTATAAAAATTCATAGAATGCTCAATAAATTAATACATAGTTAGATAAGTTGTATTTATTCATGCCAAACACTATGATGAGTGTGTTTACTTATGGTTGATTGAGGCAACATGTTACCTTATTGTCCTTTCCCTTTTTTTTTCTTTATCACCATATGGATCTAATACATGTAAGTCATCCACTTCATGTGGCACACGTTATCAAACATAATTTTTTGTATGCATAAATGAAGTGGATTATGACCATAAGGGATGAATTTATCCTTACCCAATATATAGTGGCATCATTATTTTAATGTTTATAAAATAGCATAAAACTCTTTCACATAGGTGGAGTACCACTAAACCATGTTTTTGAATGTATTTGACTGATATGTGAGTAGATGTCCATGTTTTATAATTATGATGTTGAGTAGATACTCATATGCATAAATATGAATTTCAAATTTATGGAAAATGTCAAGAATTTATAAAACACATTTTGCATTGAAGCACTTATTGATCTTTTCAAATACACATTATTGTGTATGTGCCTTGTGGATTTTTTCTTTGGCATGCATGATCTAACTAAGACACCATGATGTAGGATCATATGGGTCACTTATATCCTATATCAACCAATAAATATATTATATTAAAAAAATTATGTAGGTCTAGTTTTACACAATTTTTTTTTTCTCATGTAAGTGTTTATTTGTAAGTTTTGTGTAAGTCTGTTGATGCAAATATATATTTATTTAGTATGTATAATTATTTGAATTTTTTTCAAGAAATTTTATTAGGTCTTTTGATCAAATTTAATAGTGCAGATATTTTAAGGAATTTCAAAGGTCTATGGCACATTCTTGAGAAAAAAATAATTTGATAGGGTCACTATAAAGTATAGTTATTTTTTATAGAAGAAGAAAAAGATTTTTATAAAATATATTGGAAGAATTGTATTTTCATCATCAGATTTTTATGTTAACTTCCAGTAATGTTGGAACATGGGATTGACATCAAGAGTAGGTATATCTAAGTATAATTAATTCAAATATTTCAAAGTTGGTTTAACATTACCATACATTATATAACCATTTGGGATATATATGGTAATGCATGTTAAGATTTATGAAAATTTGGATATTTGTAATAAGACATGTTAATTTTAAGGTTATTATATCTATCAGTTAAAATGCATAATTTATGGAACCCTTTAATGGTCATGGCAATTTATCAGTTGGAAAATGGAGCTAATTCTCTTATTTATAAATGTTTCTTATTGGTAGGTTACATTGGCATATAAAACAATATAACACATTATTTGTGATGTGATATAATGCATTGTGTTTTGTTACTATGTAATGTGATCCATTGTGAAATATTAGCATAGGGGAAAATATTAAGCATTTAATTTGAGAATGTTATGTTCTTTTAATTGTACATGCCTTGTAATTTCCTAAAACAAAAATCAAATAAAGATATACGCTCATTGGTTTCACTTATTTGCATATTCCACTATGTAATGTTATCTATTGTGATGCATTAACATGGTGAGATTTATTAAGAATTTAATGTTGTTAATTGGTTGAAAATCACACAATATAATTAGGTGGGTCTTGTACTTTTATAAGCATGCCCATACACTTGTGCAAAGGGGACTTCTTAGGACTATTGGGATTAGAACTTAGTGAATATTCTAAGTGTAGTTAAACTCATAAATATTGTGAGTTGGCAAGTAGAGATCTCAATATCTATTGTTGTAACATGTCTCATTTGAGATTGTTGTGTTTTTTTGAGTATGTATGTGCCTTATAATTTTTTGAAACTAAAATAAAATAAATATCATATTTATTTTGTTTCATTTATTTACATATTTTGTTGTGTAATTTTTAGATCTATTTGGTGTAAATAATCTCTTAATTGAGATCCCTAACTATGACTGCATCATTTGGTATAAGAGAAAGGTTATAATCCTTATAGTTTGATGTTGCTTTACACATTGTGAATGTGGGTAGAAATTAATTTCATACATATTCTTGTGAGATTACTAGGTGTAAGGTGTAAGAGATCTTTGATTTCTAAGGAAATGGAGCAAAAAGATGCTTTGAATGGAAGAAGGTCACAAATGGCTAGATCACCAAGAATTGTATATTTGGTAGTATTGATTAGAGATATGGAAGCCTAATTAGAGGATCTAAAAAAAAAACAATGCAGAGATGTTGTGGTAGTGGATGATGAAAAAAATGTTGAAGTCAAATAATAAGCACATGAGAAATAGGATGTAAAAGAAGTGGTGGATGAACTTGAAGATCAATTCTTGTCAATTGTTACAAGAATAACTAATAAACCAAAATTAGACTCTTGAAGTTATTTTTTAAGTTTGAAGCAAAAATAACTCATTGGCTAGATCATTGAGTTGAAAAATTTGGACTTTGGAAATTATTTTGTATGTTTGAGTCCAAATTAACTATGGACAAAATCATTGATTTAAAATATGAGAGTATGGAGGATCCCAATAGAGTTAATTTTGTTGATGCAAAGTTGAAAGGCCACACATCCTTATGGTGGTAGTGTTCAAGCTCATATATTATTAAAATGTAAATAAAATATTAAGACTTAGAATAAATTAGTTGTAAATTTGAAGGCTAAATCTATTCTTTTAGATTATAACATGAGTTTGTTAAATAAACTTCAAACTTACGATAAAAGGAAATGAGTGTAAATTATTTACATAAGAGTTTTATAGACATATAATTAGAGTAGGTCATGTTGAAGATGATGATTATAATATCTCAAGGTATGTGAATGGGTTGCAAATTACAATTTGAGATTATTTTGGTATGATTAGATTATGATATTTTGAATAAGCCTATCAATGTGTGTTAAATGTGACAAAAATGTTATTATGAAAATAAAAAGGTGTATACACATAATATTTTTAAACTCGGTCATTTACTAACAATTTATTTATTGTAGGAACATGCTGAGTTTCAATCTCTCTAAGTGCACACCTTAAAGGGTGCACTAGGAAAGGGGTGGGTAGACCATTAGTGCTTGATAAGATTGTTGTGTAACCATACCATTCCTACCATTTATCTAGATTCCTTTTATTTACATACAATTACCTCCTATGATATCTCTATGAGATCTTAAAACCCTAAAATATGGCTAAGTTTAAAATCTTGAAACCCTAAATATGGTTAAGTCTAAAATCCAATAGGACCCTCCAAAACTTGGAATTTGCACTATAGCTCCTAGAGGTCTGAAACCACTTTCAAACATCCTGAAAGTATATATATATATATATATATATATATATATATATATATATATATATATATATATATATATATAAAGTATAAGAAAATATGTCCATTTATAAATGTTGACTTATACTACCTATTTTAGCATCTTTCATGCCTTAATCCCCCAAGTAATCCTCATTTCAAATAACCTCTAAATAAGTCAGCATGAATGATGCCATCATTACACTACATAAGCTTGTGTTTCACATGCTCATCTTTGACGTAGACATTAACATAGGTTTTTCATGTTATTTTTGTCTCTAGTTTCTTTATTTTTATGCATATTATTTAATTTAGTATCATTTTACTTACACCTTTATTTCCTTTGGGTTATTTTGTTTTATTTCATTTTTATTTTATCCTTTGTTTCCTTTGTGGTTCTTAAGTATCATTTTAATTGTTACCATTTATTACATTTTAATCATTTTTTCCTTAGTATCTTTATGATTATTTGACCCTTATTTACTTTCCCCCTATTTTGGGATGACTTCTATTTTCATTATCACTTGTGTTCGATCCCTTATAGGTTAGTACAACTTCTTAGTGGAATAACGATCATAACACAGCTCCATCCCTTTCATAGTACTATTTTACCTCCTTGTGATTAGCTATGATCATATTCATTATTGTATAACTTATTACATGGGTGGATCTTTCATGATCCCCATATGTACCTTATTTAATTTTATTTTAGGTACACATAGGTCAGTTTTGAGATCACACACCTACTTGTGGGCAAGACTAGGAGTCTTTAGACACCAAGGTCTCTAGGTCCTTTTCTCTAGTGACCCAGTGTAATATATCTTGTGTTTGTACCTTATTGCACTCATGATTGGTTATATGAATCCATATGGAGGAGGAATATAAAAATATAAAAGCATTAAAATACAAATCATAAAAGAAACAAAAGGTAATGATTAAAAGGAAAATATAATATTGAAAGTCCAAGTCTCACCAAAAGATATGGTTATTATTTGGTACATCTCTTATTCTAGTTAAATCTCAAACTCCACAATTGGCCTAATATAGATTTGATGTCCATTGGGGTGTAGTATGCCAATAGACTAGGGTAGGAGGTCTTATTATATCATATACTTAAAGTGCCACCTTATACTTTCTCACACAAGTACCTAATCTTTGTGGTATATCGATGACTCCATAAGGGGTCCTAAGGATTAGAGAACATGTTGTGGGAAGGTACATCCATTTTAATTTTCATGCATATATCCTTCATGGGATAATGTATGTACATCATTTGCTAGCTCAAGCTTTGTTTTCAATATTTGAACTATCCTAAGTCCTTGATGTCAATAGTTCTTAGAAATTTTCACTTTCTTATTGTGTCTAATTCCTACTAAGGATGTTCAAATCATCCATGTGGCAACTCACATTTATTATTTACATCACATTATTCCCAATATTCCCCTTTATGGGTATTATTTTTAGCTTATCACATCCTTGATCAAATTTTACTTCTTACATCTTTTGGATTATACTTTATGAGTTACATTGTATTACCTTTTATAGGACTAGGTTTTCCTCATAAAACTCCATTCACATTGTATTTCCACACCATCTCATTATCATATTAATCATGTCATTAGGTGGTTGTGTTTTCTTACATCACATTTTAGAGCAAGTGCTATGTTTGATTTATCATCCTTTAGAGCTTTTGATTTCATCATGTTCTTGTTTAATTTTTATGGACTTCACTTATATTATATATGACATTTTACATCCTTGCATGTTTTTATTTATGTATGACTTGACACACTTGTCTTACATTTGATTTTAAGTCATTTATGCTTTATTTGACATGTTTGTCTTACATTTAAAATTTCATGTAATTTTTATTCATTTATGTTTTCTTTGTGCCTTGATTTGACATGCTTATCTTACATGAGGTTACATTAATTTATTCACATATACTTATTGATCACATTGATATTTCACTTACCTATAATGTTTTACATGATTTTTCACATAATATAGTGTGTTCTAAATTCATTTGTCATCATTTTATCATTGGCATGCTTGGTATTTTGGTTCTAACCTAGCCTTAACAATCTTGGGTTGCCAATTTTCTAAGTAATTTAATCAATTTTTAAATTTATTTATTTTGACTTTGACCATCTTATGTATACATGCATTATTTATATTTATATTCTTGTATCCCTAGGGTTTCCCAAATGTAGGTACTATACCCTCCATGATAAAACCTATCATATTTGCATGAAATCATTCAACAAAAAAGGTAAGTCAAGGTATGTGTATGGTACATTCAATTATTTTCATTTAATTTTAGAATTTATTTTTGCACTTAATTTGAATTATCTTAGTTGTTTTTTTGTTATGTTCTTATTCAAAGCACCATCCTATGTTATATTATTATGACATGTGATGAGCTTAAGGTGGGGTATATGTATACACAAAATATCTTTAAACTTGATAATTTACTAACACTTTTTCTCTTATAATTATAAGAACCTGTTGAATTTCAATCCATCTGAGTGCACACCTTAAAGGGTGCATCGGGAAAGGGGTGGGTAGACAATTAGTGCTTCATAGATTGCTGTATAACCATAACATTCTTACTTTTATCTAAATTCCTTAGAGTGTCCATCCAATTACCTCCTATTATGTCTTCCTAAAATCTTGAAACCTTGAAATATGGATAAGTCTAAAATCTAATAGGACCCTCCAAAATCTAGAATTTGCATTACAACTTTTAGAGATCCGAAACCACTCTCAAATAACCTAAAATTATATATATCTCTATGTGTGTGTGTGTTTAAATGCCAATAAATTATAGTATAAATTAACTATACGTTCATGTTTAAATGTCAACTTATACCATAACATTCTTACTTTTCTCTAAATTCCTTAAGAGTGTCCATCTAATTACGTCCTATTATTTCTTCCTAAAATCTTGAAACCTTGAAATATGGATAAGTCTAAAATCTAATAGGACCCTTCAAAATCTAGAATTTGCATTACAACTTTTAGAGATCCGAAACCACTCTCAAATAACCTAAAATTATATATATCTCTATGTGTGTGTGTGTTTAAATGCCAATAAATTATAGTATAAATTAACTGTATGTCCATGTTTAAATGTCAACTTATACTATACATTATAGTATATGTGTGTGTGTGTGTGTGTGTGTGTGTGTGTGTGTGTGTGTGTGTATACATACATACATACATACATATATATATATATATATATATATATATATATATATATATATGTATATATATATACATATATATATATATGTGTGTGTATATATATATGTGTGTGTGTGTGTATATATATATACGTATACATATATATATATATACATATATATATATATATACATATATATATATATATATACACACATATACATATACATATATATACACACACATATATATATATACATATATATATACACACATATATATACATATATATATATATACACACATATATACACATATATATACATATATATATATATACATATACATATATATATATATACATATACATATATATATATATACATATACATATATATATATATATATATACATATATATATATATATACATATATATATATATATATACATATATATACATATATATACATATATATATATATATATATATATATTATACTATAAGTTATATTACACACACACACAACCTATTTCAACACATTCCATGCCTTGATCCCATAAGCAATCCTATTTTAAAATACCCCCTAACTAAGTTGGACACTTTTCTTACTAAGTCAACCCGGTCAACCTTGTTCACCCACTTTTCCTACTAAGTCAGCCTAGTTGACTCCATCATTACACTATGCTAGCTAGGTAAATAACATCTTATAGAGTCAACTTGGTTAACCATGTCACCCATTTTTCCTATGAAGTTGATCAAGATGATCCTGTTATAAAATATTAAGCACACAATATAGAACTAAGTCAACTTGTCTGACTTACTTTGATGTCTAACATTAAATTTTGATAACAAATTAGATAGATCTAGTTGATCTTATTAAATTAAATTTTAGAAGGGTTAAGGCTTATCCATTGCTATAAATATAAGGCTCATTTCAATCCAATAGAAAGGAACATTCATTTTTTCATCATTATAGTTTACAATTCTGCTAAATCTATATTTTAAGGATTCATTACTTAGGGTTTGCATTAGAGAGAAGATTAGTTGTCTTGTGGGAAGTATTAGATATTAGTAGGAGTTTTTTATCTTAAAGATTATTTCTATAGTGTGATCCTTAAAAATCCACAAAAACCTCTTGTAAAGCACCATTGGCCACTTTCAAAGCACTATTGACCAAGGGAGAGATTGAGACTCGATAGGTTCACCCAAGGTAAGTATTCCTAACTCTTGTTATTTCATTTGATAGATAGATATTGTAAATGTAATATGTGTTTGAATGTATAACTCGTTAATTGGGTTACCTATATGCTTAAACTTAGTATATATACAAGGTTTTCTTTGCTTTCCATCTTCCATTTCAGATGATCTAGGATCCCATTTGCCTCCCATGATCCCTTGATTATTTATTTGTGTTTAATCATCCCCCTTTGTGCCCTAAGATTTGATGAGCACTAGATTATTTTTATTTTATGTACTTATACCTAGATAAGATTATCGCATAGTATCATTTTCCTAGAGGCTTTATAACCCTATACTTTGGTGTTGTGTGGTAAGATATCCTTTTATTAGGTTTAGTGGGTCCAATTTTGTCATGCTCTCGATATAAATAGTATTACAATAGATCTTAGTTGATTACCTTATCCAATCTTGGATTTACTAAGTCATATAAGTTTTAGATCTATCTTAATTTATTGAATACACAAGGAAAAGGAAAATTTACACATGGATGTGGACAAGGAAGTGGATATGGAAAATTTACAAGTAGATAACACTCAAAATATTCAACTTGATGTATTACCTATAGGGCAAGATAGGGTAGGATTATTTGTTAGCAAATAGAGAAGGAGGAAGGTGCTTTGGTAGTGTTCAAACAATATGGATTCTTTCAACATACATGTCATCACTTATTGCAAAGATATGACAAAACTCAAATGAAATCTATGGAAACTACAAGGATAAATCTACATCCATTACTGCCAATACAATGTAGATGCCCAAATGATCCCTAAAATCCTAGAACGTACACTAAAATTAGGATCTCAAATACTTTATCCTACCAAATTCATGAACCCATGGTGCCCTAATGAGGTATTCAAAAAAATATTTCCAAATATTTATGCAAAAAGGGATTTATAACCTATATTTGCCCAAAATGATAACTAGTAGTGAACATAAATCTAGATATCTAATCAACACAACATATGAAACATCTCATTACATTTCGTTAACAGGACAAAATACAGATCCACAAGCATTTTCCACTAACTTTTAAAGAAAATTTCACACACATCAGAGCTTCAAAATGCTACCATGAGGATAATCATGGTGGATTTTCTCCATGTTGGATAGGGGAGATAATAAACATGCTCTCAAATCTTGCTAATGGATATACAGATGCAACCACCTTAGAAAGAGAGGAAAAATACACACAATAGTGATCCCAAAATGTGGAAGAGCCTATACTAAAGAAGAAAAACAACCAAAAACAATGACCAACAACTTTGAATAGAGGATAATCCCCTTACTTATACATTTTCAATTCTTTTTCAATTTTGAGACTGTGGGTTGCAATTTTTATAATTGCATAACCTTCCTAATTTTTCCAAGATGCTTCTAGCTGGAAAATATTCCATGCCTTACCTGATACCTTCATCCTTTTGCAAGAAAAGAATCATCGCTCTAATTTCCTCTATGATGAATCATGAAGATTTGCAATAAAATTTTAATTTCATGGCTAGAGATGTCTTCATATGATTTGGAAGGAGAATATTCATTTAAGGATCCAAACAAACTTTGTCCTCATGTGCAACCATCTGGAGAAGATCTTGATCACTTGCCTACATAGTTGGAACTTCCTAGATAGTTGCCTTTCCTTTAGTGCATGCCATGGAATAACCTTACTTTTAAAATGATGGCATGTGAATGATCTTTATATTCATGGCCACTTAAATGATCTTATTTGGAGTGGCCCACCTTGGATTTGCAAGCCTATAATTTATCTCTCATGGAGGAAATTGGACAAGCACAATAATGAAAAATGAAAAATACTTAGGTCATTTTCAAAATTTTACTTTTTGGGATCCAAAGTGCATTTTCAAATTTTGATTTATTCACATTTAGCCTTTTAGGGCTTCCTTTCATATTTTTAAATGCAAAAAATGCATCATTTTCAACCTTGAGGTTACCATGTCTCAGTTATAATTTTGCTAAGTCAACATGCTATCAGTGGTGAATGCTCCACTAAATCTCCTTGCATAAGGTCCTTTAATGTGTTGTATATGCTTATGTGACATCACCATGTCACTCTATTAACTGACTTGAAATGTTGATCCTTGTCATGATGAATGCGAGTGTGCCACCTAGTAGCTCTATAGGCTCTTGGCATCCATTTAGCCAATTTTAATTATGAGCCATTATATTTTTATTAATACCCCTTGAGATCATGCCACTTAAATAATCTATGGGATTTATTTTACCTTACACAATCAATATCTACCAGGATAACATCCTTTCACCACATGGAAACTCCTCATTCATCCTGAGTCCTTTGACAAGTCAACTCTCACTCACACCATCGATCTTGAATTTCAATGGAACATGGACCATTGATCTAGATCCAAAGGATAAAACACCACTAAATATCTACTATGGCTTCAATTTGATGTCTACATACCCATTATTTGATGTCCATGTGAATGTCTTTAATGGGTGTGTGACTATCAAATTTAAGCCCTTGTAGATAATCATCGAGCTTAATTTTAGTGTTCATGCACCTATTATTTGACATCTGCATGAACGTCTTTGACGAGCATAGAATTTAAAATTTAAGCCCTCATAGATAGTTAACATGGCTTAAATTTTACATCCATATGCCCCTCATTTAATGTTTGCATGACCATTATTGACGTCCATGTGACCATCAAATTTAAGCCCTAATGTATAATTGTTGAACTTAATTTTGACATCTGCATGATCATCAATGATGTCCACATGACCGTCACACTTATGTAATTTGAATGAATTTCTTTAAGACTTTGTTCATTGGGCCTTTTATCTTTTAGGACTTTTATTTTTTAGCAATTTGGTCTTTAGCCTTTTTGTGTTATGACTTTTGTTCTGCAATAAATCCCCTATAATAATCTTTCCAAAGTATTCAGCACATTCGAGATTTTTGTCACAAACAAAATATATAACAGAATTCCTTTGGGCCTTTTATTGGGGGAAATGTTCTTGATATAAATGATCCTTTAAATTTTTTTGCTGAGAACTTTTCCCAAAACATTTGAACTTTACATTTTTCTCAAAATAATGCTATTCTTTCAGTCCTTTTACATGGGCACTTTGGCCAAAAAAAATAAGTCTTCAAGTATTTATGCAAATAATTTTCCTAAAAAACTCTAAGGGATTTATACAAACCTAAGTAAATCCTAAATAACACTTATCTAATTTAACATAAAACTTGACGTTTGAGTGAACCTTTGAAAATAGAGATTGGGTTGAGGTCTTAGGGTTTGATACTTGACTCGGGATAGACTTAGGCATTTACACTTGACAAGGGCTCAATTACTTCAGTATAATTTTGGGCATTAACACTAGATATAACTTGGGGATGCATACCCCCTTTGGGTGTGAAAATAACCCCAAAACATAAGACTAGGTGCCAATCTAAAGGGCCATGGAATCAAAACCTATCAAATTACCAACAAACACTCATGGAAGCTCAATAAAACAATGGCAGACTGATAAAAATAGATCAGGAGGATCTAATAATGAACACAAAAGGAACTATACAAATAAATCCTAAGGCAAAGGGGAGACAAAGAAATAGAAAGATAAAGCAACAAAATATTATACAATACATACACAATTACAAGCTCAGTCAAGGAAATCTTTTGGATGCTTTTCATTAATTAGTAGCTCCAAAATTCTACCATCCTTTAATCTCTTTAACTTTTTCAGTAGCTTGGTGGCCAAGATGAAGTAAACTAATCTCTACACTTGATTGAAAGGTCTGCTACTAAGCTGTGATAAGATGACAAGTTAAAGAAAATACTCTTTACATGATTTCAAATCTGGATAAGACCACGCTAAAAGATCTTGGTACCTTTTTAGTAGCTATAAATAAACTTGTTTCTTATCTGCAGTTAGGTAAGTACCAAATGAGAATGCTTCAAGATCAATAATTGCATTCATGTACTCAAAGTATTAATTGAAATAAGTATGTAAAATTTCATCTTTAGGGGCATAGAAGATAACCCCATCTTCATTAACTATGATTCTCCAAATAGTACCTTTGTTATCAAACTTAGCATCAAGAACAACTAGTTGCTCAACAACATCTAAATTCCCAACAAGGTTACCCAATTCCACATTCATGTGTAGCACTTCAGTTAGAGTACACTCTAGATCTTAAATTGCATCATTATTGGCTAACTCATATGCTTGTGTCATACCATCATCACAAGCAAATTCATACGTTGAGACCTTCTTAACCACACTCCAAAACTAATCAACAATAGTAGCACTCATCATTTCCATGGAGGCAAAAAAGATACATGGAGAGTCTCAATAATTGATCATAGTCTCACAATCATTAGATGTAGACTCAGGATCATCTGCATCTTCATCAACTGGCTTAGCAATATCATGAGGATGTAGAAGGAAGCACTTGTCACACCAATCAATGTCAAAATCATAATTCACTGCATTCACTTTGGCATTTAATAAATTATGCACTTCTTTTACAATCCTCTATTCTAATTTTTGTCATCATGTGCAAGCCTTGCTTCAAATTTAGAGATCTTTCTTGACTTGTAGACCCATTAGGGATCCCTTTTTCATCCCTAGATAGCTTGTAGGACATTTCTTTGATAGCAGAGGCTAAAGTCTTAATAGTATCTTCAAGGTCAATTGTCTTAGTGTACTGTGTTTTTTTTGGATTGACCAACTTTACATCATCCCACTTTTTCATGGGTTTTCTCACAGCCTTTATGTTATTCTCAATTTGGATGGCCATAGTGAATGCCAACTACAAGTTCATGGGAGTCTTGTCTTGTAAGTAATACATCTTATATTTTTGGGTAGCCACATCATAGATTTTTTTAACCTTGTATTGAAGTCCTGAACGCACTCATTAGGATTCTTCTTGATGTTTTCAAACTTAGCCAAAATAAATCTTGGGTAAATTCTATCACCATACTAAATTCTAAAAACATTCTTCATTTCTTCCCATGAATCAATGCATCCACGGGGAAGAGAATTAAGCCACTTAAGTGCATTTTCTTCTAGCATGTACATAAACAACTTAATGCACACATCCTCATGCTCAACCTCATAATATTCAATGATATTGTGAAAATCCCTCAAGTGTTGATCACCACTTATTACATTGTCCCTTTGAAACTTTAGAAGGCATTTCCTTACTTCATTTGGGGCTTCATTTGGATAGCCTTCCATGTCATCAAAATTAATAGGCCTGAAATTGGGAATATAAAATACAGGACACTCATTCTCATCTTGATCCCTATGCCTCATGATTGGTTCAATGGGAGGTTCAAGAAAAAATGGTAAAGGGATATGAGGGGTTGAATGAGGTAGACTTGGTGGATCAAACTTGGGAGGGGATTCAGTTAGTTGAGAAGGAGCTGGATAGTAAATGGGGTTGTATGGTTTTGAATCACTAGAAGATCTATGATCATAAGAATTATGATAATCTTTAGCAATAGGAGTTTTAACAAATAGAATCTTAGGATTACCATAATTTTGATAGCCCACATAGTCCTTTACAACTACACTTTACTCAATGGGCCTCTAAACTTGCCTCCTTCCTTTTTAATGAACACATAAGGGTGAGACAAGTTTCTTTATTAAGTCACCTTTGAAGGATGACCTCAATCTTTCTATCTTTTCAAGAAAAATAACCCTCAAAGTTTAAGATATTTAAAGTAGGCAATAATCTTTCTTTGAAACTAGATTATTTTTTGGAGTTGCCACTAGAAACAAACTTCTAGAATATAACCATTTACAAACCTAAAGTGATACATACTAAAACCATATCTTGCTGAAATTAGTGATGACATATGAAATTAGAGACAATAAAACTTTTAGATTCATGTTCAAATAATGAAAACCACCTCAAAACATGATAAATTTTTATCTCTTTATAACAAATTTAGTAGATGTCAAATTATCAAATCTCTCAATTCTTGGCACATCCCCAGTGGAGTGAAACAACATTGATAACCAAGATAGTCCCACTATAACAAATAATAACTAAGAACTTCATAACATGAAATACTTACAACTCTCTACAAGATTCCCCAATAACATAAGTAACTAGGACTTTGACTTAGTCCCCGATAATGGTGCTTGTTGAGTGGTATGGTGACAAACCATAGATAATTAAAATAACACAAAGGGGCAGAGAATTTTTGAAACAATAATATCTCTCTATGAGAGTCCATGACAACACAAGTGCCATAGGTGTATTTCTTTCTCTAGTAATGATGACAATTGAGTGGTGTAGTGACAAACCATAGATAATTAGAAGAGTGTGAATATAGGTAGAGAAATTTAAGAATGATAGTATCTCTTTGCAAGAGTCCCCGATAACATAAGGGCCAAGGTTCTTAGCTTCTCCTCAATAATAATGCTAGTTGAGTGGTGACATTGATGAACCAAAGATAGTTAGATTGTAGTAAATGATAGGCAAAGAACTTTACAAACAAATTACTTACAACTCTCTATAAGATTCCCCAAAAACACAAGTGCCATAGGTGTCTTTTCTCTCCTTGATAGTGATGTTAGTTGAGTGTGTGATGTTGACAAACCAAAGATGGTCAAATCAGTAAAATAGGTAGAGAACTTTAAAAATGATAGTAGCTCTTTGTAGGAGTCTTTGACAACATAAGTGACTTGGACTTCAATTTAATCCCTGACAATGGTGCCAGTTAAGTGTTAGTTCCCAGTTGTACACCTCATATACTCATTCTTACACATTGAAATAAAATGGCAAGCAATGATGAAAAACTTGCTAGTATGTCATTGTAGCCAAGGAATGGTTTAGCATCAAGATTAGATTAAATGTAGAAAATGATTGAGAGGCACTTACAAAGGGCATGGTTAGCTCCTTGCTACTTTTGGCTCTACCTGAACCAAGGTGAGAGAACCTATGGGGTAGCTTGCTCACATGGAAAGATTATGCAATTCAACCTTTATGGGGATTTTCAACATAAAGGAGGCATATATATATATATATATATATATATATATATATATATATATATATATATATATATATATATATATATATATATATAACTATATATATATATATATATATATATATATATATATATATATATATATATATATATATATATATATAACTATAACTAGGGCACAACCAAACTCATTCACTCCATTTTGGTTGTCACACAGAATGAATAAATGCACTATGTCATATACAATCTATTGAAGATAAATTTGAAAGTGATTGTAACCTTCATTCTAAAAGAATTTTCAACAATAAAGGGGATGAATAAAAGACAACAATGCTAGAATTTAAAGCAAAAAATGCAAAAACATGTTATATAGGAAATGATTTTATGCATTTTCAAGCAGATAACACTCAAAATATTCAACTATATGTATTACATATAAGGTAGGATAGGGAAGGATGATTTGTTATCA
The DNA here is from genome assembly GCA_037957365.1 of Torreya grandis. Lineage (NCBI taxonomy): Eukaryota > Viridiplantae > Streptophyta > Pinopsida > Cupressales > Taxaceae > Torreya > Torreya grandis. The sequence goes on along the minus strand of JARHVA010000021.1, from coordinate 414,295 downwards.
AATAGAGAAGGAGAGTGGTGCTTTGGTAATGTTCAAACAATTGGGATTCTTTCAACATACATGTCATCACTTATTGCAAAGATATGGAAAAACTCAAATGAAAGCTATGGAAAATACAAGGATAAATCTACATCCATTGGTGCCAATACAATGTAGATGCCCAAATGATCCTTGAAATCCTAAACATACATTGAAATTAGGATCTCAAATACTTTCTTCTGCCAAATTCATGAACCTAGGGTGCCCTAATGAGGTATTCAAATAAAAAATTCCAAATCTCTATGCAAAAAGGGGTTTATAACCCATATTTATGCCCAAAATGATAAAAAATAGTGAACACAAAGATAGATATCCAATCAACATAGCATATGAAACATATCATTGCATTTCATTAATAGGATAAAATACAAAACCATAAGCATTTTCCACTAACTTTGCAAGAAACTTTCACACACTTCAGAGATTTAAAATGCTGCCATGGGGACAAGCATGGTGGATTTGCTCCATGTTAGATAGGGGAGACATATAAACATGCTCTCAAAGCTTACTAATGGTTGTACAACTACAACCACCTTAGCAAGAGGCAAAATACACACATCAGTGATCCCAAAATGTGGAAGAGCCTATACTAAGGAAGAATAACAACCAAAAATAGTGACCACCAACTTTGAGTAGAGGAGAAGACCCCTATTTATACATTTTCAATCCTTTTTCAATTATGAGACTGTGGGTCACAATTTGTAAAATTGCATAACAACCTTCCTAATTTTGCCAAGATGATTCTAGCTGGAAAATATTCCATGCCATGCCTGATACCTTCATCCATTTTCAAGAAAAGAATAATCGCTCTAACTACCTCTATGATGAATGATGAAGATTTGTAATAAACTTTTGATTTCATGGTTGGAGATGTCTTCATATGAGTTGGAAGGAGAATATTCTTTAGAAGAGCCAAATAGACTTTGTCCTCATGTGCAACTGTCTAGAGAATCTCTTAGTTGGTACTTTGTAGACAGTTGCCTTTCCTTTAGTGCACACCATGGAACAACCTTGCTTTTACAATAATAGCATGTGAATGATCTATGGATCCATTCCCACTTAAATGATCTTATTTGAAGTGGCCTACCTTGGATTTACAAGCCTATAATTTCTCTTTCATGGAGGAAATTAGATAAGCACAATAATGAAAAATGCAAAAGACTTAGGTCATTTTCAAATTTTTACTTTTTGGGCTCCAAATTGCATTTTCACATTTTTATCTATTCACATTTAGCCTTTTAGGTCTTCCCTTTATATTTTTTAATGCAAAAAATTACATTATTTTCAACCTCAGGGTTACCATGCCTTAATTGCATTTTTTCCAAGTCAACCTGTTATTAATGGTGAAATCTCCCCCAAATCTCCTTACATAGGGTCCTTGAATGTGTCATGCATTCTTATGTGGCATCACCATGTCACTCTATTCACTGACTTGAAATTTGGATCCTTGTCATGATGAATGCGAGTGTGCCACCTAAAAGCTCCGTGGGCTCTCAACATCTATTTAGCCAAATTTAATTATGAGCCATTCTATTTCTATTAATACCCCTCAAGATCATGCCACTTAGATAATTCATGGTCTTTCTTGCACCTTATATAGTCAATCTCTACCAGGCTAGTTCCCTTTCACCATGTGGTAGCTCCTTTTTTGGCCCAAGTCCTTTGACTAGTCAACTCTCACTCATGTCATTGATCTTGAAGCTCAATGGAATGTGGACTGTTGATCCAAATCTAAAGGATCAAATGGCACTAGTTGTCTATTATGGCTTAAATTTGATGTTTTTACACCCACCATTTGACATCTACATGAATGTATTTAATGGGTGCACGACTATCAAAATTAAAACAAGATAGATAATCATCGATCTTAATTTTGATGTTTGTATGCCTATCATTTAATGTTTATGTGAACATCTTTGATAGGTGCATGACCATCAATTTTAAGCCCTGATAGATAGTTACTGTGGCTAAATTTGACATCCATGCACTCATCATTTGATGTTCACATGACTATCAGTGATATCCACATGATCATCAAATGTAAGCCCTAATGTATAATGGTTAAGGTTAATTTTATCATCTGCATGATTTTCAATGATGTCTGTATAGCTATCATACTTATGCAATTTAGATGAATTTATTTGGGACTTTACTCATTGGGAATTTTGTCTTTTATGACTTTTGTTCTACACTAATTTGGTCTTCAACCTTTTTGTGTCGAGACTTTTATTCCACAACAATTACCCTACAATAATCTTTCTAAAGTATTGAGCATATTCGAGCTTTTTGCCATAGACAAAATGTCCTACTAAATTCTTTTGATCCTTTTACCATGGGAAATTTGCCTGATAGAAATTATCCTTCAGACTTTTTTGCCAAGCACTTTTCTCAAAATGTTTGAACTTTACATTTTTCCTAAAATAATGCAATTCTTTCAAGCTTTTTGCATGGGCACTTTGGCTGAAATAAATAAGTCTTCGATATTTTTGCATGAAAATTTTTCTCGAAAGACTCTAAGGACTTTATACATATGCTAAGTAAATACCAAATAACACTTAGCCAATTTAACATGAAACTTGACCTTTGAGTGAACCTTTGAAAATAGAGATTGGGTTGAAGACTTAGGATTTGATACTCGACTCGGGCTGGACTTAGGCATTTACAATTGACAAGGGCTCAATTGATTAAATTTAATTTTAGGCACTACCAAAAGATACAAAGTTAAGTGCAAGATTTGTTTGTTAAAGGATTAATAAGAGAAATTTTGAGACTGTTCACATTACCATTATTATTAACATCTAAGAATAATGGAGAGTGAATAATGTGTAATGATTATAAATCTATTAATAAGATAACCATAATGGAGAGTGGATAATGTGAACTAATTCTAAATATATTAACAGGATAACCATAAAATAATAATTTACATTACCATACATGGATGATCTGATGGATTTATAGAGTGGAGAGATACCTTATGAATATTGAATTGAAGAGTGGATATCACTAGATTTGTATAAGGAAGGTGATGAGTTTAAGACTATATTCAAGATGCAATAAGGATTTATGAGTGGTTGGTAATGCCATTTCTGATAGCTCATGCACGAGTACATTTATGAGATTGATGAATGAATTAATTAAGCCATTTTGGGTAAGTTTTTCATTGTGTATCTTGATAATATATTGGTTTTCAGTAGGAAGAAGAAATAACACTTGCAACATTTGTACAAAGTGTTAGATAAGTTATGATATGAAAAATTACTTGTAAATTTGAATAAATGCAATTTTATGAAAAAATAATGGGTATACTTGGGTTTTTTGATGTCCCTAGAAAGTTTTAAGATGGATACATAGAAAGTGTGAGTTATATAGATTAGTTGTCACCACAAAACAAATTTGAGGCACATAGTTTCCATGGATTGCAAAGTGTTTATAGGAATTTCGTTAAAAATATCAGTGGGACATGTGCAAGAATAAAAAAAATAAATGTGGAAAGATATAAAGGATATTTTAAATATAGTGGAAGAACATAATTTTTATTGAATTAATAAGAATAAGAACAATGTTGGCATTATCAAATTTGGTTAAATTACTTCAAGTAGATCATAATGATAGTGGTAGATGAATAGATGAATTATTAATTCAAGAAGGAAAACCTATCACATATTTTTTTGAGAAGGTGAATGATGTGAAATGTAAGTACTCAATATATGATTAGGTGTTCTATGCAATTTTGAAAACACTCAAGAAGTGGAGACATTCTTTGTTACCTAAGGATTTTTCTTTTTTATTCAGATCATTAGAAATTATGGTTCATAAATAGTTAGGGTAATTTGAATTAGATAAATATGAATTTGGTTGAATTCCTTAAAATCTATTCATTTTTGTTGAGATATAGGAGTAGAAAATCAAATAGAGTGGCAGATGTGTTGAGTATAAAAATTCTATTATTTAATGAATTGAGAGTAGTTGTCATAGGATTTGATCTTAAGAAAGAACAATATGTAAAATATGAAGATTTTAAAGAAACATGGCAGGCAAGTGTAGAACCAATGAGTGAAGACAAGAAAACATGGTTAGATTATATTTTATAGGAAGCTTTGATGTTCAAAGGAAGGCATTTTTTTATACCTAAGGGTTCAATGTGAGAGAATTTGATCAAGCAGAAACATAGTGGAAGATTTTCATGTCATTTTCGTTATGACAAGACATTAGTGAAAATAGCAGAAAACTAGTATTTTCAAAGGATGAGCATCGACACGTGATAATTTTTTTCGAAGTGTAAATTTTGTCATCTTTCAAAAGGAAGAAGTTAGAATGTAGGGTTGTATCAATTGTTTCTTATCCTAGACAGACTATTTGAGGATATAAGTATGGATTTTTTTTACGTTTACCTAGAAAATAAAAAAGAAATGAATCAATATTTATGGTAGTTGATATATTTTCAAGGAAGGAACATTTTATGCCTTGTAATAAGACTATGATGTGACAAACATTGTTAATTTATTTTTCAAAGAGATTATTAGGTTGCATGATTTTTTGTATAACATAGTATCTGGCATAGATATCATTTTTTTTGGAATATTTTTGAGGATGTTGTGGAAGAATTTGAACACCAAGTCATAATTTAGTTTATCATATCATCCTCAGATGGATGGATATACATAGGTGACCAACATGAGTTTGGGAAATCTATTGCAATTTTTAATTGAAGGTAACCTAGGAACATGGGATAATATTCATGCACAAGTTAAAATATATTATAAAAAACTAGTTAATAGTAGTAAAGACACCATTTAATATTGTAGATGGATAAATTCCAATAGGAGTTTCAGAGTTATGTGATGTCAAAAGTGAGCAAAGGAAAATTACAATCATGTAATATTTTGAAAAACATATGAGAGATGTTCATAAGCAAGTGTGTGATCAATTTCCAAGCATCATGAAGACATAAAAAAAAGTGAAGTAGAGTATCAAGATGGAGACATGATTTTAACACACTTAAAGAAATAGAAATGTCCAAAAAGAACATATAATAAGTTGAAGTGGAAAAGGATTAGACCTTGTATAATATTACTAAAATTTAGGTAAAATACATATGAGATTGAAACTACCTAAAAATTTGACCTTTGTATCCTTATCATGAAGGAAATAATAGTGGAAGTGCATATTCATATTCAGATTCAAATTTTTGAAGAGGTAGATTAGAGAGTGTAGATACCAAAAGAGAAGTGTGAATAGGTGGAATAGTTAATTAAGAAAATAATCAACAAGAGGATACAAAACAAAGAATACAAAAAATATCTAGTCAAGTGGAAGAGCCAAAACATTGAAAATGCAACATGGATAACCACATGAAAAGCTAAAAAGTATGGTATATTATTAGGATAAGGCACATGAAAAAGATCTCATGTTTCTTTTAATTACCCAAAGTCTATGATGTAGGAGCCTCTAGGTTCACTTGCAATCTTGTATCCCAAAAATATGTTAGATTACGAAAGTTAGCTAAGTCTAGTTTTACACAACTTTCTAATTTCATTTAGGTGTTTATTTTTAAGTTTTGTACAAGTCTGTTGCTATGATTTTTTTTGTTTTAGTTTGAATAAAATTTAAAATCTTTGTGCAAGAAGGTTTTTCAAGTCTTTTGATAAAATGTAACAGTGCAAAGACTTGTAAGGCATTTTAAAGGTTTGTGGTATCTTCTAGAGTATTATAGAATCAATAGGGTCATCAAAAATTCAAGTTCTTTTATGTATAAGTAGAAGAATAAGACTATTAAACATGTTTTTCAGTAACTATATCTTCACCTAGAAGTATCTTATTAACTTGTGGTAATATTGGAACATTAGATTGACATCAAGAATAGGTCTAACATAAGTATAAAATAAATTCATAACTTTCTATCTTGATTTACCATTACCAAACATTATACAACCATATATGAGCCTTATGGTATTACTTAGTAATCATCATGACAAATTTGAGATTTCTAGTAAGATAACATGTTCGTTTGAGGTCTTTATACCTATCAACTAAACTGCATAGCTTATGGAACCCCTTAACATTCATGGTGCTCTAATAGCTATAAAAAGGCTCTGATTCTCATCTTTGTAACCATTTCTTGTTTGTAGGTTAAATTGGAACTAAAAAAGGGGATAAGATGTAACCTATTATGTGTTATAGTTCATAGAGTTGGGTTATTATGAAACATGCTCTATTATGATGCATTAGTATGGGGAATTGTAGTAAGCATTAATGTTGTTAGTAGGTTGGAAAGTACTTAACGTAAAGAGGTGGGTCTTTACCTTTATAAGCATGCCCTCTACAATAGTGCAAAGGAGATTTCTTTGAAATATTGGGATTAGATCTTAGCGAATATTCTAAGTATAGTTTAACTTGGAAAGACTATGATTTAGCAACCAGAAATCCAAGGATTAGATGATGTAATGCATCTCATTTGAGATTACAACATTATAACTATGTATATGCCTTATAATTTCCTAAAACTCATATCAAATAAGTATTTAATTTATTTTATTGCATTTGATTGCATATTCTACTATAATTCTAAGGCACATGTGATCTAAAACATCTCTTAATTGATATTTCTTAATTGTCGCTGCATCATAACATGCTATGTGTGAGAAACCAAGAAAAAACTTGAATTTGAAGCTAACAAGTTTAAGAAAACTCCTTAGTTAAGGGAGATTTTGTGGAGTAGACAATATTGGATTACCTTGATATTATTTGGATCTACATTGATTCTTACGTAGTCAATGATGTAGCCTAAATACTAAATATATGCAGAGCCAAATGTACACTTTGCTAAATTGCTTTACAAAATTTATTTTTGTAATGTGTCTAAGACACATGAGATGTGCTCAACATGGTCATCCAAGTCTTACTCAAGATGAAGATGTCATTCTAATAGACATTGATGAATATGGTAATGAAGGGCCCAAGTATGCCATCCATCAGGTGTATAAATGTTGTTGGCACATTAGTCAATATAAAATGCATAGCCAACCATTCACATAATCCTTCATAATTTTATAGTGTTGTCTTCAAAATATCTTCAAGATGGAAATTTACCTGATGATAACTTGAATATAGGTTCATCTTGGTGAAGTATTGTGCACCTCATAATTGGTTTATGAGATATATCAGTTCTTCCTTTTTATCTTGTTTAGCTCATAAGAGTTAATGCACTAGCAATATGTGTAATATTTGTTTAGTGAAAGGACTATGAGGCTTCCACAAATATTATATATTGGCTTGATCTTGTCTTAATCAAGAAGCTCTTGGATCTTCCACTAGAATTCATATTTCTCTGAAATAGACATGTAGTATATGGATTATTTATAAGAAGGGATCCATGAACCCAATTGATCTAATGCTTTACCATGAAATTATTGTCATACCCTTTATCTCTTAAAATATGTCCCCATATTGCTACAATATATTATCAAAATGTTGTTATTTTGGTGGTTTTTGTGTGTCATGGGGTGATACAAATGTGTACTTACTATACACAGGTGCTTCTAGGCAAAGCATGAATAGGAAAAACATTTTCATGTGTGAGATGAGATCGTGGCATTATTTAGAATATAGTAAAATGAATTTGGCCGTCGGGAGTGACTCCAATAAGTTGAAAAAAATAGTCCTTGACATAAATAGTCTACCATTTTGGCTTTGATTTATATGTAGTATTATGGTCATATAAATTCAAAATTTAAAAAAATGTCATAATACTCAAGTGGTGTAACATCACAAGTGACGTTATCTTATATGGGCTTCACTTTATATAAGATTGTACATTTTTGTTGGACTTATATATCTTTCCCCTAGTGAAGCCAAACCAAATTAATGGTTTAGGGTGTTGGTAAGGTAGAATCCTAGGGTTCTAGCTTATGAAATGATATTATTATAGCTTACAATATCAATGTGACATGAATAGGGTCACACTTGATCCATAACTTAGTGTGAAATATTCATTATTACTCCTTAAAGGTTCCTTTACTAGTTGAATTGATGCTTAGACAAGGCACATTTGGACCAATGCCATATTTTTTCATGTACCTAATGTCTACTATAAATCAAATATTGTTGCATGCAACATTCAAAATTATTGTGTGAGCTTGTGCAATGTTAGTGGTGTTGGTTGATTATTTTGTCGATTAGCGTATTGATAAACAAAATAGGTCTGATCATCCAAAGTAGGAAGATTGGTCATCCAAATGTGTAGGTTTACCACATCAAAAGGGGACTAATCTCTCCTCTCATCAAGGGGAGGTTCCCTATATGTATATATATACATATATATATATGTATATGTGTGTGTGTATATATATATGCATATATATATATATATACACACACATATACATATATATATATATGTATGTATATATGTATGTATGTATATATGTATATATGTGTATGTGTATATGTATATATATTGTATATATGTGTGTGTGTGTATATATACACTTATATATATATATATATATACACACATATATATATACATATATATACATATATATATGTATATATACATATATATATATATATATGTATATATATATATGTATATGTATATATATATGTATATATGTATATGTATATGTATATGTATGTATATATGTGTGTATATATATATATATGTATATATATACATATATATATATATGTATATATATGTGTGTATATATAGATATGTATATATGTATATATGTGTGTGTGTGTGTGTGTATAAACAGAAAATAATACTCAAGGGTAGAACAAACCATCCATCTCTCTTTCTTCAGAGATGATGCGTGAAAAACAAAGGAAAAATCTCAAGGGAAATGACAGAAAGAACTCCTCTTCTTTCAGAAGTACTATTTAGCAAACCACCAGAATACTCCTAGTAGTAATTGCAAAATGTAACCAAGGACGTAGTAACCGATAGATTGAGATGTAGCACAAAGTCTCCACCTCAATTGTGCAAGAGTGAGATACGAAGGACAATGAGGGCACAAAGTCATCCCAAGGTCCTTTACACATAAACAAAAAGAAAACACACTAAAGGCAATTGTAGGGGCACAAAGTCTCTCCACAGTTGGCTTTAGGACATCTTCCTGACTACTTTCACTAATTTTGCTTATTGAATTAAAGGAACATAAGATATATCAAGGAAAAAGACATAAGAACAGTTTCCCCAAAAACAAAGATATCATAGCACAAAGTCTAAAAAGTCACGTGCTTTCTTATTCCAATAACAAAATATGATCAACAATCTGAGCTCAAAGTCTCAGTAATGCCTTTCAATTTGGGCAGAGTTTTGTTTCTGATAATTAGAGAGAGATATCTCCCCAACAACAAGAGAGTCCCTTGTATAGCCTCTTCAAGAAGGACTCAGGAATAGTAACACATCATGTTGCATTGAATTTTGTTAAGAAGACATGCTGAAATTTAGGGGCATTTACCCATTTGCTTTTCTCAATGCAGAGAAATAGGTCATGCTATTGAAAGTTTGCATCTTTCAATATCCACCTGGCGATATCTAATGCGCAAATGTTTCTAGTCGTTCCTACTCTTTATGCTCCTCTTAGTGGTTCTTCCTTTTGGCCTTGGCCTTAAAGCCTTTGATTGCATTTGGGTTTATGCTTAAACTTGCAAGGATCAACGGCTATTTCATTGTTGCAACTTTTACATCTGCGGGCATGTCACTTTCCTCGGCAATTCCTTCCGCTTTGTCATTTGATTTTTCTCGAAGGGAACTTGCCCTTCAAGGCCTTGAGAAATGGTCTACTTTGGGTCGAGAAGAGCCCCTTGCAAGGGTATCTGCCCTTCGAGCTGTCTTCGAATGGCCTTCGGGCTTCTTTCTTCCGATGGGCTTTATCCGTTATTTCCTTCGGACAAAATGTCTGAAGGAATTCCTTCAGGCAATTTTTCCAAAGGAAATCTTCATTACCTTGTCTTTCCACCAGGCTTTGCTTTATTTTTTGGATGAATTCCTTTGAAAGGAAATCCCTTTGCTCTTTTGGCCTTTGAATTGGTCCATTTGTCCCCTTTCTGCCCTCCACAAGGGTTGTTTGAGCTCCAAATTAGCCTTTCGAGTTTTTGCAACGGTTCACTTCAGCTTTTGAGTGTCCTTCACAAGGGTTATTTGTCCCTTGGAAATTTGCCTTAGTCAATTTTATGTGAATCTCAAATTGTGACACGTGGCAGCATCCACTGCTCTTAGAAACAAAGTGAAATGAGGCTCGAAAGATGACACTTGGCAGCATCCATTGAGTTCTATCAATTTTTTTCCTTCCTTAGTCACTTTTGCCATGGAAATTCCCTCTGCAAGGACACTTGGGGCACTCCTTTGAACTTGTCACTTAAACCGGCCGATTGAACCAACTTTGGTTCAATGGTTCATTGCCTTGTTTCTATTGACTGCTTGAACCAAGATTCTTTGAAACAAGCCTCATTGAACCCGTTGAACCTTGAACCTTGAACCCATTGAACCTTTGAACCAAAGTGGTTCAAGGTTCAATGGTTCAATGGTTCAATGGTTCATTCCCTGAAAATAACTAAGAGTCAAAAACTTGTTCTTTTGATTGAACCTGCTTGTAGAGGCCTTTAAACCTACTGAACTATTAGTCTGTCACTTCCTTGTTCTTTCTAAGCTCTTTGATATTCATCACACTAGTTGAACCTTTGAACCTATGAACTCGTTGAACCCATTAAACCAAAATGGTTCAAGGTTCAATGGTTCAATTGGTTCATTCTTTTTATTTGGCTAAGTCCTTTTGATCTTTTTTGAACCAAACGCGTTGAACCATTTGGTCGTTGAACCTTTGAACCAAAGTGGTTCAATGGTTCAATGGTTCAAGCCTTCTTCTCTTTCATAAGTGTTTTGAAGCCATTGAACCTTGAAGTAATTGAACTTTGAAGCGGTTGAACTTTGAACCTTGACAAATGCACTTAACTCTTACTACTGATGTTGAACCTTTGAACCCATTGAACCCATTGAACCAAAATGGTTCAAGGTTCAAGGTTCAACGGTTCAATCCTTGCTTAGAAGCTTGCTGATGAACTCTTTTTAGTTGAACCTTGTCGTTGAACCAACTTTAAAATCGCCTAAGTGTTGAGAGCTCACTTCTTTCCTGTAGAGTCCATATAAATCAACCTATGAAGCCCGTAGAACTTGGCCTGTAGAGTCTGTAGATTCAAGCCTATAGAGTCCATAGATTCTAACCTATAGAGTCAATAGATTCTCTGAGAAGCTTGAAAAATAATGAATTTGAATGCTCAGAACAAATTTTGAGAAGGGAAGAGATTATTTTGGTCTGTTGTCCAAAAGAAATGAGAAGTCTATATCTGGGGACAACAGCTAGCTCCAATTGGGGAACTTCTATCAATTGTAAAAAAGAATTAAAGGGAGTAGAATCTAGAATCTCCAGTGTCTTCATGTGTACCATTGGGTTGCAGAGTCATGTTACCCAAAAATGAAAGGTTCCAAAAATAAAAATGAACAATATGAAGGAGAAAACAAAAACTATACAAATATACATATGTATAGGTGAACTTATCTGATACTTAAAGAATTGAAGTATTTCAGATGCTACTTCTTGAGAGGTAGTGAAAATAGCACACTATCTTGATAAACCGTCAAGAAGGCATTTTGTCCCCAGAAATGATGACGGGCGAATGGAACTCTCCACCAAGAAACCAATTTTTTGTGTCTTCCTCTTGGCTCTTTCTTCTTTTTACCCCATGGCAAGATGTGATCTTCAATATAAAAACCATAACTCCTTGCTTTCTTGGCAAAGGGTTCCTCATCCTGATTTTGATCTACAGCAGCATGGTCCATCACCATAATTGGTTGCTCTTCTGGTTCAGTCTAGCACATGATTGGATTGTCAACATCAAACTCTTGACAAACTATCAACTTAGCATCTCCTTTGGTGTGAAGGAGTTTGATTTCTTCATTCTGAGTAGTCTTTAATCTGAGCAATAGAGATTCACATTCAACTGTGTTGTTGGCATTGTTGAACTGAAACTTGCATGAGGGGAAAATACCTCCTTGAGGAGATATCAACATAGTCTCGACTCCATTATTGGTAGAAGGATTGATGCCATTGGATTCCAGGATCCAAGCATCATTAGAAGCAGATCTCCTATCAGATTTATCTTCATTAGAGATGGAAGGTCCTTCCTTATTTGTACTGCACCCTACCAATTCTCCTAAAGTCTTATTTGGATCAATTCCTGATTGTCAGCTTCAGGACTTTCATTTATAGAAACATGAACATCCTCTGTGGTCAAGAAATAATTACCCCTGCTTGAAGACTCGAACATAATTTGTGCTGCAGGGGTCGACATTTGGGTGACCATGTATTTTGCCTCCTTTTCAAGGAGCAATCTCTTCATTACGCCTTTGACAGGGATCCTTGCCTTAGACAGGTCCATGCTTAGTTCTCCTCCCACATCCTTACAAAAATTTTGTTCAAGCAAAATGTCATAGGATGCTGGGACATCAGCCACCAAGATAGTCATCTTGATTCTCTTGTCTAGAAAGGCTGCAAATGCAAATTGGGCATCTTTGATTTGCCCCAGCAGTGGTACTTGCTTGTTCTCCATGGAGAAACATCTCCCAAAAGTTTTGGTCAGTGTGAGACCCAAAGATTCAGCTACTTTAGTAGGCATGACGTTGTCAAATGCACCTGAGTCTATAATGCAATTACTTAGCTTTTGACCATTTATTAACAGGGAAACATAGAAAGGTTATATTTTCCTAGGGGCAGTTGGAGGAGTAATGACAAGATTATTTGGAATGGGCATGCTCTTTGGGGAATTAAGAGTTACTTTCTTAATTTTTTGTCCTGTAGGGACGGTTTGGTTCTTGACATATTGGACCAACTTATCCAATTGATCAGGATTGGACTGCGAGAATTCAAATTTAGACATTTGAATTTTGGTCTTCTTGACATGATCAATTATGTCAAATGGTTGAATTGGACTAGGAATAGAGGAAGGCAATTTAACCTTCTAGGTTTTAGGAGTGATGGGAGGAGGGTTGGTTTGTGAAATTAAAGTAGAAGGTGAAGGTGAAATTGATGTACTTACCTTATGGGTGATCACCAAGTCCTTTGACTGGAAAGGCAGAGTGGTTCCATGCTTAGCAATTGTAATTGTTGGTTGAGGTTGCTCCTCTATCTTCTCTTTATTAGCTTGCTGGACTGATTGATTCTTGGACTTAGTAAACACTGCATATGATCCATTAAAAGATTCTCCTTTGCTTCTGGGTTCATCCTGGTAGTTCAGGAAACCAATGTGGGAGTCGCCAGCTGATTCTTCTAGATCTTCCATGAAGAGATCAGTGTCATTCTCTTGATTACACTTAGGTTGGAAAGAGAAATTATGTTCTATTTCCAGATATCCAACTACTGAGTTGGTTGGAGGAGCTTCAAGGGCAAGATTTCTATGTGGGGGAGGAAGATGATTTGGCTGTCCTTGACTCCTGTCAGTATTGCCCTGATATGACTGATTTGGAAATGTCCTTCTTGGTATATCTCTGTATGAAGAAGTAGAAGACATACCTTGTGCCACTTGTTTTTTCAAGGCTAGTAGTTCATTTGCCTATTTTTGCACCATTGGATCAGTGGTGCCTGTAGATGAATATTTAGAAGATGATGAGGGTCTATTTTTATTTGGATCTCTTCTTATCTTCCCTGCTAAGATGAGATCATCTTCTACCTCAGTGGCCAAATCTTGAGCTGCAGTAAGGTCTATTTGACTAGCACATCTCAAAAGAAAACTTACTTCAGGTAACTGAGAATTAATGAAGAAGCATTTGAGATTCTCAGCTTTGGGTCGAGCAATTATAGGAATTTTGTTCCTTAGTTTGTCAAACTTGGCTATGAAGTCCCTCATTGGTTCATGAGGTTATTTTTTCATCTATGTAAGTTGAGCCAGAAGTGCATGTGCATCTTCTGCATGTTTGAATATGGCTTCAAACTTAGCTTTGAGGGTATTCCAATTAGTTACTGACTGAGCCTGTAGATGATAAAACCAATCTGCAGCAACACCTTATAATGTTTCTATAAATAGCCTGACTGCTACATCTTCAAATTCTACTCCAATTATGCCACAGGCTATGCTGAAAGCTGCAATGTGTTCATCAGGATGAACTTTCCCATCACCATAGAATTTGGGGAAATTCTTCCTTGAACTGCATGGAAGCTCATGTAGAGGTGGAGTAAGATTGAGAGGACCAAAAGAATTACCCCAGGGGCCTTGAACTACGATTATATGACTATGAAAAGGAGGAATAACAAATCTCAGAGGGGTAATTATTGGCAAAGCTTTATCAACAATAGAAGTGGATACTATGTTTGGCAATGGAGATCTGACTTTAGTAGGAGGAAAGCTCTTGGTTCATTGGAGGCGAGATGGTGAAGGAAATAGATCAAAATTACTTTGTTGTACTAGCTCGAATATAGGGTCAACAATAACTTTAACCCTTTGGCTTCGTGTATACCTTGAATCTGCCAGATTGTGAAACAAAAATGGAAAAGAATTGACCTTGCTTTAGTTTGAAGCTTGAGGCTTTAAACTGCGCATTCTTTCTCGGTTAGTGTGGAGGTGAATGGTAAGGTTATAATAATAATGGGTAAAACACATAAATGGAATGGAGTCTATAATGGATAATGGTAGAGATTGATTCCATCTGAAACCTGAGGTTTCAGAATGCACCTAACTATATCCCCAACGGAGTCGCCAAAAACTGTTGGTTGATTATTTTGTCGATCAATGTACTGATAAACAAAATAGGTCTGATCATCCAAAGTAGGAAGATTGGTCATCCAAATGTGTAGGTTTACCACATCAAAAGGGGACTAATCTCTCCTCTCATCAAGGGGAGGTTCCATATATATATATATATATATAAACAAAAAATAATACTCAAGGGTAGAACAAACCATCCATCTCTCTTTCTTGAGAGATGATGCATGCAAATCAAAGGAAAAATCTCAAGGGAAATGACAGAAAGCACTCTTCTTTCAGAAGTACTATTCAACAAACCACAAGAATACTCTTGCTAGTAATTACAAAATGTAACCAAGGACGTAGTAACTGGCAGATTGAGATGTAGCACAAAGTCTCCACCTCAATTGTGCAAGAGTGAGATACGAAGGACAATGAGGGCACAAAGTCATCCCAAGGTCCTTTACATAGAAACAAAAAGAAAACACACTAAAGGCAATTGTAGGGGCACAAAGTCTCTCCACAGTTGGCTTCAGGACATCTTCCTGACTACTTTCACTAATTCTACTTATTGAATTAAAGGAATAGAAAATATATTAAGGAAAAAGACATAAGAATAGTTTTCCCAACAATAAAGATATCATAGCACAAAGTTTGAAAAGTCACGTGCTTTCTTATTTCAATAACAAAATATGATCAATAATCTGAGCTCAAAATCTCAGTAATGCCTTTCAATTTGGACAGAGTTTTGTTTCTGATAATTAGAGAGAGATATCTCCCCAACAAGAGAGTCCCTTATATAGCCTCTTCAAGGACTCAGGAATAGTAACACATCATGTTGCATTGAATTTTGTTAAGAAGACATGCTGGAATATAGGGGCATTTACCCATTTTCTTTTCTCAATGCAGAGAAATGGGTCACGCTATTGAAAGTTTGCATCTTTCAATATCCACCTGGCAGTATCTAATGTGCAAATGTTTATGGTTATTCCTACTCCTTACGCTCCTCTCAACAGTTCTTCCTTTTGGCCCTAGCCTTAAAGCCTCTGAATGCATTCGGGTCCACACTTAAACCTACAAGGATCAATGGCTATTTCATTGTTGCGACTTTGACATCTACGGGCACGTCACTTTCCTCTGAAATTCTTTCGGCTTTGTCTTTTGATCTTTCTCAGAGGGAACCTACCCTTCGGGGCCTTGAGAAACGGTCTGATTTGGGTTAGGAAGAGCCCCCTGCAAGGGTATCTACCCTTCGAGCGGTCTTCGGATGGCCTTCGGGCTTCTTTCTTTTGGCAGGCTTTATCCTTTATTTCTTTCAAACAAAATGACTGAAGGAATTCCTTCAGGCAATTTGTTTGAAGTAAATCTTCCTTGCCTTGTCTTTCCACTAGGCTTTGCTTTGTTTTTTGAGTGAATTCCTTCGAAAGGAAATCCCTTTGCTCTTTTGGCCTTTGAATTGGTCCATTTGTCCCCTTTCTTCCCTCTGTAAGGGCTGTTTGAGCTCCAAATTAGCCTTTTGGGTTTTTGCAACAGTTTACTTCGGCTTCTGAGTGTCCTCTACAAGGGCTGTTTGTCCCTTGGAAATTTGCCTTAGTCAATTTTATGTGAATCTCAAATTGTGACACATGGCAGCATCTGCTGCTCTTAGAAACAAAGTGAAATGAGGCTCGAAAGATGACACTTGGTAGCATTCGCTGAGTTCTGTCGAGTTTTTGTTTCCTTTCTTAGTCACTTTTGCCATAGAAATTCCCTTCGCAAGGGCACTTGTGTCTTTGACACTTGGGGCACTCCTTTGAACTTGTCGCTTGAACCGGTCGATTGAACCAACTTTGGTTCAATGGTTCATTGCCTTGTTTTTATTGACCGCTTGAACCAAGATTCTTTGAAACAAGCCTCGTTGAACTCATTGAACCTTGAACCTTGAACCCATTGAACCTTTGAACCAAATTGGTTCAAGGTTCAACGGTTCATTCCCTGAAAATGACTAAGTGTCAAAAACTTGTTCTTTTGATTGAACCTGCCTGTAGAGGCCTTTAAACCTGCTGAACTATTAGTCTGTCACTTCCTTGTTCTTTCTAAGCTCTTTGATCTTCATCACACCAATTGAAACTTTGAACCTGTGAACTCGTTGAACCCGTTGAACCAAAATGGTTCAAGGTTCAATGGTTCAATGGTTCAATCGATTCATTATTTTTATTTGGCTAAGTCCTTTTGATCTTTTTTGAACCAAATGCGTTGAAGCATTTGGTCGTTGAACCTTGAACCTTGAACCCATTGAACCTTTAAACCAAAGTGGTTCAATTGTTCAACGGTTCAAGCCTTCTTCTCTTTGATAAGTGTTTTGAAGCCATTGAACCTTGAAGCGGTTGAACTTTGAAGCGGTTGAACTTTGAAGCAGTTGAACTTTGAAGCAGTCAAACTTTGAACCTTGACAAATGTGCTTAACTCTTGCTGCTGATGTTGAACCTTTGAACCCATTGAACTTGTTCAAACAAAATGGTTCAAGGTTCAATGGTTCAATGGTTCAATCCTTGCTTAAAAGCTTGCCAATGAACTCTTTTTGGTTGAACCTTGTCATTGAACCAACTTTGAAATTGCCTAAGTGTTGAGAGCTCACTTCTTTCTTGTAGAGTCCTTAGAACTTGGCCTACAGAGTCCGTAGATTCAAGCTTGCAGAGTCCGTAGATTCAAGCCTACAGAGTCCGTAGATTCAAGCCTGCAGAGTCCGTAGATTCTAGCCTGCAGAGTCCGTAGATTCTCTGAGAAGCTTGAAAAATGATGAATTTGAATGCTCAGAACAAATTTCGAGAAGGGAATAGATTATTTTGGTTTGTTGAACCAAAATAGATCACATGTTGTCCAAAAAAAATGAGAAGTCTATTTTTGGGGACAACAAGTGGCACCACTTGTCACCTTGGTTCTTCATACCTTTATTTGGTGCAAAATATGTTGGAGTTTTTTGATATTGCATGATTTTCTTAAGTACTCCCCCTTGTGTGGCATGCTTTACATATGCACAACAAAGTTATATGGTGAATTGTGTGCAGGATATATCTTAAACGATGTTATATGAAGAAGTTAACTTCTATTTCATATTTGGCTTTGCTTCAATCTTGGAATAATTGTGGTATGATTTCCTTAGTGTGTCAAAAGTTGATAATTCCATATTTACATAGATATAAAGTTAGATTCCATTGATGTACTTTATCATCTTACGTTGTTGTGTCAAAGTCATGCAAAAGTGCAGTTTAGTCATAGAACTCTTGATATTTATGTAAAGAGTTGCTTGACTAAAGTACAGTTGTTGTGTCAAAGTCCTCATGCATCGGTGTAATGACTAAACTACAACAATGTTAAAGTGTAACCTTGAATAGTTTACTCTTTACACTAATGCAATTGCTTAAACTTGATGTATTAATCCTCATAATGTTTGAGGGGTTAATACTTATCCTTCAAGTCCTCAAAAATGACTTTCAAGATTTCTCACTTTGCACATTGAAGGTTTCCCACCAATGGGACATTGAAATGGATGTCTTCAACACTATGGAGGTGGTATTATTTGTGTTAGTGAAGTGATTAACAGATACGTAAGCCTTAAGTTTTTGAATCTAACTATATAATTTTTTGGTATTGATTTTACCTTCGAACACTAGAATTTCAAGATTGACTTGTACTTTGAATGGGAATTTTTGTTGAAATGATGGATATACAAATTATGCAAAAAGAGGATTGGATTGTGGCCTAAGCTATACCACAAATTCATAAAAATGGCCAAAGATTGCATTGCATTGTTCATCAATGGCATCTTGGTTAAGCTCATTGAATTATGGGGATACCTCAATGAATGTTTTATGAATGTCGACCATCTCATTCTTACAAAAACATTTTTTCTAGATGCTTTAAATAGAATCAACTAGTAATTTCCTTATTTATCACATTGTACTTATGTGTTTATAGGCATATGAGAGCTCTTTATACAACATAAATGATCCACTCCAAGGGGCCCATGATTTTGGTGTAGTGGACAACATTGTAATTAGTAGCAACCTATATGTTATGGAATGCACTGAGGTAAACTACACCAAAAGTAAAACACACAAATTTGAATGCGAAAGTAATTATAGAATGGTGAAACATCTATTTAATGTAAAGAATAAGGAAAAGTAAAGACTATAGAAGGTGCATCAAGGTTGGGGATGTGAATTCCCCTGATCGAAAGAGGAAATACTTCATTTGATTTTCCTAGAAAATGTAAGATTATAGACATGTGTGATATGCTAAATACTTAGGGCATGCTAATATTCTTCTATATTCTTATGTGATCTTTCTTGTCTCTAGTCCCTTATGGGTTGAATGGTTATAATATTTAAATCATTAAAATAAAACATTTATAGAATTGAATGGTTATAAAATGGTTCATCTTTTACCTCAATGGTGATTTTCCTTCCTATAGGTGTGATAGTTTAACATCCAAATTTGTGTTATGTTAAAAGGATTGTTGATATGATGCAAATTTAGGAAGTGCCACCTGGTAGTGAGATGTTGACATGTAGATGTTGAGTGTTTGTGTTCTTATGCAACACCAAAGGTCTGTGTAGTATGTTTCTTGGTTTTATGGTAGTGCATAGAGGTACCACAAGTCTACATAGTTGGTGTGCAATGGCATAGGGTGATGCATAGTTTGCAAAGATTAGATGTGCCTATGAAGTGTTTAGGTTGTGGGTGGCATGTTATGAGGTATTATGATAGCTCACATGGATGCCACAAGCTTGAACACATGTTTTAAGATGTCACAAGCATGGGGAACTCAAATTCATTGTGAAAAGTGCACACAAGTTGTGTATGGATCAAACTATGTTATTCAAAGATTTGAGAAAATGATCTTATACTAGATAACAAAACCTCTCTATCTAGCTAGAATGTTTTAGATATGCTCTACATTTATAACAACCACACATGTTTATTGCTCCTCTTACTAGGACCCTTTGAAAACCGATTTCAAAAATTTGGAGAAGTTGCTTATAGATTTCCTATGGGCCAACAATTCTAAATGGAAGAAAGGCTTTCATAGAGTGGCTTGGGATCTTTGTTAAAGACCAAAATGAGCTAGAGGTATGGGGTTAATTCATGTTCAAAAGTAAGGGATATTTTTCTATGCCAAATGGGTCCCTTGTGCCATTGAACATAAGTAGGATTCTAAAATGCTTATTAGGCATTGCATCACCTCTAGCATCCCTTATAGAAGATTGGCTTGTAAATGACTTGGGTTTGATAATATGTTTATTATCCCTGTATCTTCAAGATCCCAATTATCTTTGTTACCAAGATAATTTGGAAGTCCTAGGAATCTATCAAACCTTGGCTTATTTGGAAAGGGGGTTAATTCAAAATTGGGTTGTTTATCAATGCCCACTTTTTGTGGTGGTCTCTTGTTATTAATCACCAATGTAACCCTTTGATTGAAAATCCTCAGCTTAAAGCCCTTAGACTCTTCAACAAAGGAATTGACCCTATTGTAAATAATTTGAAAATAGAATCAAGTTGTGGACACTCTAGCTTGTGCTTAAGCTAAGTACGAGCTTAGTAATCAAGACTTTGAGACCATTGTTGAGGTCTAGATTATAGTGCCTAAGGATTCCTTACATAAAATTGTCCTTAAAACTCCCTCTCAATCGTGGAATGATTGGAATTGGAATTTTTATACTCCTTTGCTTTGGTACAAATCCCAACAAAATTATCAATAAATTTATCCCAATATTTCTCCTTGGGAGTTGCTTAATAGATGATGGAATCTTAACAACTCCACCTAAAATAAAAGATTTGTCACTATCTGGCTATAGTGGTTGAACCTAAAAAGGCCCAATTTACATGGTACATTCTTTATCAAGGTCTTATTGTTAGGGATACATTATTGCATATGAGTATCCCTATTACTAGATGTCATGCTTGTAATCAAATTGAGTCGCAAGCACATTTTTTGGTTGTGTACAAGTTTAGTGGGCTTAGAAGTGGATTCACTTTTTTTCATATCCTTCAAGTTTTGGAACATATTTTTTACTTAGAGGCTCTATCATGCTCCCTACAAATTTTAAGAAAATTTTGCACATTTTCCACATTGAGATTCTCTTTCAGTGTTGGAAAGGTAGAAATCATGTAATGTTCAATACTAAGCATTTAGAAAATATTTTTCAAATATTTATGGAGCTGCTATGGTATCTAATATCAGGATGCAAATTCAAGTTAAAACAAAGGAAGTGTCCCTAGAGGGAGAGCACCTCCATACTCTTATTGGCCATTGAGGAAATTCTCCTTATTACTATTAGCAGAATGCCACTTAACTGTCCCAGACAAGATTATCCAAGCAAAAACCAAGGACAAATGGAATGAGGATGAGGGCATTGAAGATATTGTAAACGGTCTTTATTCTCCATTTTTTTTTCCCGACTATAGGCATTCACCTTCTAGAGGGCATAGAGGGTGGTCATCCCCTCACATTGGTGGATATGGACCTAGGGGTTGGGATGGAAAGGTTCCTCGCCTTAATTATGGAAATTTCGCCTCCTCAATGACACATTGAGGAATAAAATGAAAAACAAAATGCTAAACAAGATGGTTGGGATTTCATACTTGAAATTGTGCACCCTTCTGATGAGGGTTGAGGGGACAAACATGATAGTTTGCCGCCTCCTCCTCCTCCCTCAACAGGGGTAGTTGCACCGGGGGCTTATGTCCTTGATGGAATATCTCAATTTATAGCTTTTTTGTATTTTTTGCATGTTGAATTGATATTATGTAACTTGTTGTAGTGTTTTGGTGGCCTTGGGTCTTACTATTTTTGTCTCAATTCTTTTTACCTTGATTTGACAATTATTGTGTTTTTTTTGCTCTGAATGTGCTATCATATCACCAGATATTTGTTGATTGAAAAGCACACTTTTATTAATTTAACAAAAAATTATAGTACAATGCTAATCATACAAAAAAAAAGATGAAAAAGTCACACCCCAAAAGCCACACTGAGCTAAGGAAGCCTTGGGAGAAACAAAAGTCCAAATTAGGCCACAACTTGGCCAATAACCACAATTAAACTAACTCAAGTGCACATCAATAAAAAAAAAAGAATGAAATAGTACAAACAAGAAGGAAACAATTAAGCAGTGGCTATGAACATAGCGGCCGACAAAAGAGATGGAGGCAGAGGGTCCTAAGGCTTTCCTCCCCAATCATCATAGGCAGAGGGATCTTCATCAACTGGGAGGGAGTTCCATCCATCAACATGCTGGTTAGCTTCAAAATCATGTTACCCTTGAGAATCCAAGCAAGGAGGAGAGATAGCCAACACCAACTGCAAGAATTTTGTTAGGTTGTGGAGCTAAAAGCTTCACTAATGCAAATAGGGGAGGAGGTTGCTGAGTGTCACAGACACCGGCATCGGTCAAGCCAACCGATGTCGACAGGGTGCAGATAGAAGAGCAATTGACATCGGTCAAAAGTTGGCTGGCGTCAGTCACCCCCAAGCAGACAGGAACCGACATCAGTCGCCTGTGCAGTTCAGAATTACCAGTTTCACAGACAGTTAGTTAACGAACCAAGTGTTTGCATGTTGAAGGCTAATTATAGTCTCGAGCTGCAGATCTAATTATTGTAATTAGGTGTCTAATTAGTGTTTGCATAAGATCTATTTAAGAGACTCATGAGATGTATTGTAAAGCGTGCTAGTTTGAGTTGAGCAAAGTTAGCTCCTTTTGTGTGTGAAGTGAGCAAGGGTGTTCCTCCTAGTTCCACAGTAGTGCCAAGTGTGGGTGCTGGTTTTGGAGAATCAGAAGGGTTTTTTAGGTGTGTAAGATCTTGGTCAGCAGGTGTGCATGGCTACATTTGGAGATCTACATGGTAAGTAAGATCATTGATCTGCAGGTGTATGTGTGTGCATGGTCTAAGTTTGCAGGTGTGCAGAACCAGGTTGATCTGCAGGTGGCAGCAGAGTCAAGGTGACAGCAACACAACAAGGAGCAAGATCAGATAGGATCTACTTGGAGTACAGTGTGTACTTAGAAAGAGAGCAAAGAGGAAGGTAAGGAAGATCCTTCCAAAGTAAGATCATTTGAGTTGCAGGTTGTTGCAGGTTCATGGAAGATCTACTTGGAGTGTGTTGTGCACTCGGTTGAGTATGTGTATATACTCGGAGTACTGGCAGTAGTAGATACTGACTAGTTAGAGGTGAACACCAACTCTATGTTTGAGTTATGTGTTAGGACCGTAAGAGAGAGAGCTTTGAGGAAAGAATTACTATACACTTGAGGTGTGGGAAGCCTCTGAGAGGTGTGAAGAAGAAGTGGCATCTTCTTTATTGTATTCTTTTTTTGGATGAGTATTAATACAAGTTGTGTATTGTCTCTCATATTCTATGTTATTTTTGAATTTTAGTTACTTGTTACTTCTGGTATAATTCCGCATATTTTAAGTTGCTTGTATATGGTAATCAATTGTGTGCTTCCATAATTCCCAACAAAGGTGGTGGTAGAGTTTTTGGTTGGGTGTCTAACAAAGTGGTATCAGAGCAGGTTTGTTGTTCTAGGTGCCTGACAAAGTGGTATCAGAGCTAAGGTTGCAGGGAGCAATTTTGTGTTTGATTACAGGTCACTCTCAGGAGTTTCTGATTGAGTGAGAGTAGAGCAATGACAGAAGAAAGTAAGCTAAGAATGGAGGAATTGAAAAGCACAGATAATCACTTATGGTGTTATGGAAAGAAAGAGTAGGTAAAGAAAAATTGTTGGTTTGTGGAAGATCAGCATGAAGGAACTGAAGAAGCAAATGTTGCAGGGGTTGTTGCACAGGATGCTCTGGTATGTTTCTTAGATAAAGTAGAATCTTGTTTTATAGATTTTGATGCCTCTTTCCATGTAGTCCGAAATAGAGTATTTTTCCATGTTAAGGTCCTTGGAGACTTTGGAAAGATTTATTTAGGGGCTGGTGTGCCTTGCCAAAGAATTGGCAAAGGAGAAGTGAAGCTGAAATTGCAGGCGGCCAACACATGGGTGTTGAAGGAGGTCATGCAGGTTTCAGTGTTGTAGATATGGCTAATTTTTTCAGGAAAGTTGGGTGATGAGAGATGCACAAGAACTCTCATAGCGGATGCACTTGAATTAGCTGGTGGTAAGAAAGCATGTATCCTTTATCTACTTGCTTATATTACTGATTCTTATTCTGTTGCAGAGACATGGCTTTGTAGGTTTGGTCACATGAGCAAGAAGAAGATGCATGTTCTTAGGAGAAAGTCAGATGTGTTTGACAGGGTTAAGAACTAGAAAGCCTTGGTGTTTATGGAGGAGATGGCGGACAGAGATCAGTGGAGAAGGCTGGATACCTCTGAGCAGGGCAGTTTGGACATGGGTATGATTCAAAGAAAGCTCGCGGGTAAAAAGTCATCACTCACAGGCAAACATAGGTACCGGCGTTGGTTAAGGGGAACCGACATCGAACAAACAGGTGCCGATGTCGGTCATGTGCAGACCAGAGCCAGTGGTGTCGGGCAGGGTAAGACCGACGTCGGTCATGAGGACCGACGTCGATGACAGTAAGACTGACATCGGTCAGGAGGATCGACGTCGGCAGTAGGTAGACACCGACGTCGATGGTTTCGGTAGTCAGGATAGGCGCATAGAACCGACGTGGATCGGATGCAGACTATGTGGTGACCGAGGTCGGTCACTATAACGGATTTTGGGCAGATAGCAAGCTATCAAGGAGTCTCAAACGCCCATATGGAGGACTGAAGGGGTAAGTAAGCCTCAAATTCATTGTTCCTCTTCTTTATACTCATTGCTCACTGCAGAGCAAGAAGGATCCAGAAAATAGTGGGAGCAGGCAGGTATATGATGCAGAACCAAATGAGAGATTTGGTAGGGTTGCCAGCCAGAAGAAAGTACTGAGAGACGAATGGATACCTTAGTTAAAAAATAAAGAGAATGGATACGTGAGATGGAAGGCCAGGTCATATGGTCTTGAGAAAGCTACAGGACAGTGGTACAGTGCTGATAGGTGGTACCAGGTGGATGACAAAGCAGGGCTTTAGTCAATGTCAGTATAACCATTATGTTTTTTTTACCAGGTGGATGATGGTCACAACATTATCCGATTACTGTATGTGGATGGTATGCTAGCTAGCAGGTTTGGACATACAGGGTTTTGCTGAGCTAAGGGTAAGGTTAGTTCAGTGGCATGTCATGAGGAATTTGGAGCAGTAAAATTCTTTGGCATGAGAGACATGGAAGATCATAGGTTGATTTTGTCTCCAGTGGGAGCTGATGTGAATCAGGTGTTAGCGAGGTTCAATATGCAGGATGCAGAACCAGATCACACCAAGGGTTGGACAGTTCAGTGTCCGAAATCACATGAGGTCTGGTATAGACCTGAGTTTTCCCAAGCAGTGGGAGCTGTTAGAGAGTTAGGAGCCAATTCAGGGAAGTGGGTTCTCAGGGATCTGAGAGGGACCAACAGCAGAGATTCATGCTATGCAGGGTCAGGACTTCACTACATGGATTTGTAGGTTCGGATGTGGTAGGTTACTCGGATGACAGGAGGTGCACCACAGGTTGTGTGGTGGTTGGTCTTCAAGGTTGATCTTGAAGAGGGATACAAGCCAGAAAACAGATTAGATGGGGTATAGGTACAGGTATAGTGCAACTGTTTATCTCCAAGTGGGAGATTGTTAGGTTGTGGAGCTAAAAGCTTCACTGATGCAAACAGGGGAGGAGGTTGCTGAGTGTCACAGACACCAGCGTCGGTCAGGCCAACCGACGTTGGTAGGGTGTAGACATAAGAGCAACCGACGTTGGTCAGAAGTCAGTCGGCGTCAGTCACCCCAAGCAAACAGGGACTGACGTCGGTCGCCTATGCGGTTTATAACTGCCAGTTTCACAGACAGTTAGTTAACGAACTGAGTGTTTGCATGTTGAGGGCTAATTATAGTCTCGAACTGTGGATCTAATTATTGTAATTAGGTGTCTAATTAGTGTTTGCATGAGATCTATTTAAGAGACTCATGGGATGTATTGTAAAGCGTGCTAGTTTGAGTTGAGCAAAGTTAGCTCCTTCTGTGTGTGAAGTGAGCAAGGGTGTTCCTCCTAGTTCCACAGTAGTGCCAAGTGTGGGTACTGGTTTTGGAGAATCAGAAGGGTTCTTCAGGTGTATAGGATCTTGGTCAGCAGGTGTGCATGGCTACGTTTGGAGATCTACATGGTAAGTAAGATCATTGATCTGTAGGTGTATGTATGTGCATGGTCTAGGTTTGCAGGTGTGTAGAATCAGGTTGATCTACAGGTGGCAGCAGAGTCAAGGTGACAGCAACACAACAGGGAGCAAGATCAAGCAAGATCTACTTGGAGTACAATGTGTACTCAGAAAGAGAGCAAAGAGGAAGGCAAGGAAGATCCTTCCAAAGTAAGATCATTTGAGTTGCAGGTTGTTGCAGGTTCATGGGAGATCTACTTGGAGTGTGTTGTGCACTCAGTTGAGTATGTGTATATACTCGGAGTACTGGCAGTAGTGGATATTGACTAGTTGGAGGTGAACACCAACTTTGTGTTTGAGTTGTGTGTTGGGACCGTAAGAGAGAGAGCTTTGAGGAAAGAATTACTGTACACTTGAGGTGTGGGAAGCCTCTGAGAGATGTGAAGAAGAAGTGGCATCTTCTTTATTGTATTCTTTTTCTGGATGAGTATTAATACAAGTTGTGTATTGTCTCTCATATTCTGTGTTATTTCTGAATTCTAGTTACTTGTTACTTCTGGTATAATTCCGCATATTTTAAGTTGCTTGTATATGGTAATCAATTGTGTGCTTCCATAATTCCCAACAAAGGCGGTGGTAGAGTTTTTGGTTGGGTGTCTAACAAAGTGGTATCAGAGCAGGTTTGTTGTTCTAGGTGCCTAACAAAGTTACCCTGCGGAGGGGGTCTCCACCCCCCATCACCGGACATTTTGATTGGGCATGTGTATATGTTTAGAAATATATATGCATGCTTTAATCCCAAAACTGGGAAAAAACCAAAGAAATGAAGAAAGCTTTTCAAACACTGAACACAAATATAATGTACATGCTATTTTCGCCTATATGTGTAG
Organism: Torreya grandis; assembly: GCA_037957365.1. Taxonomy (NCBI): domain Eukaryota; kingdom Viridiplantae; phylum Streptophyta; class Pinopsida; order Cupressales; family Taxaceae; genus Torreya; species Torreya grandis. The sequence goes on along the minus strand of JARHVA010000021.1, from coordinate 387,392 downwards.
TAGGTAAGGATGTCCAAAGGGTGTGATATTTGATTCTCCATATCCCAACTGCCAAGCATTCAAGTTTATGTTCTCCTCATAATCTGTAATCATTGCAATAGGCTCGTGGAGTTTCTGAAATTTAAGCTAATTGGGTTCAAGCTTTATAGGTTTTAGTTAGAAATGGCACACAACAAGAAGGAGATGTGTGTTACAGGAGGCACGGGATTTATTGCTGCTTATCTCATTCGCGGTTTGCTCGAAAATGGCTACACAGTTCGCACTACTGTTCGCAATCCCGGTATTCCAAAGCCATACATTTGCATTATTACAAGTTGCTACAGTTTCTCTGGAAGTGTCAATGATATTGGGTTTATGATTTTTCTTTTTAACAAATCCTGTATTTGTTTGTGATTAGATAATGTGGAGAAGATTGGGTATCTGCGGGATCTGCCTGGTGCGCAGGAGAGACTGAAAATTATGAAAGCAGACCTGTTAGAAGAAAGTAGCTTTGATGAAGCGGTGGATGGTGTGGATGGGGTATTTCATACTGCTTCTCCTGTCTTAGTACCATATGATCACAACATCAAGGTTTGTTGTCTTCTTAAAGTTTTTTTAATGTTTAATGTGGCTTCAGTCCGCCATTTCAACTATAGTATTTTACTTTATTCTAATAGTAGCATTGTTGGATACTTCAAAGTTCAAGGTGACTTGCATCTGCATATAATTTATTGTGCCCTGTTGATTATGATATGAATTTTCAATTTCAATGATTGTGAAATGTAATGCTAAGCAGGAGACCTTAATTGATCCTTGCGTGAATGGCACCCTCAATGTCCTCAAGTCTTGTTCAAGATCACCATCTGTGAAGAGGGTGGTGCTTACATCCTCCTGCTCATCTATCAGATATGACTACAATACCCAACAGCTTTCATCTTTAGATGAGTCCCATTGGAGCAATCCAGATTACTGCAAACAGTTCAATGTAAGTGAAAATACCCTCCTTTCTATATTGTATTCCACTGGTTCGAAGCAGTGAGGTGCTAGTACAAGAGAAATTAATAGACACTGCATGCTCTGAGCATAAGAGTAAGCGTAATGGTATATCAGTAGAGAAAAGGAAAACTTTAAGGCATCGTATTTGTTTTAAAACAACGTAGCAGCATTGGTACTGAGTATTTGTAATTTTCATGTATTATATTTTTTTGTAATATATGATATCCTGAAACGTTTTAATAGTAAAATACATCAATGAATTACATTTTTAAAAATACATATTGTTATTGAAAGACCAAACATAATATAGAAATCCAAACTTATCAGTGAATTGCATATCAGTGAATCACATCAATAAAAATACACTGTTTTTTGGGAAGACCCAAAATATAATATAGAAATCCAAACTTTTCCATCAGAGAGAATTTCTAGTTTTTGGATTTACAATTCTTGATATCTTTTGTGTGATGGAATGTGATGCCACACCACTCATTTTTTTACCCATAACCAGGTATAATTTATATTATCAAAATAAAAAAATTGTTTTATTTTATTTTAAATACAAAATAAGCATCACAGTTTCGCGTTTTTATACCATGGATTGAAAACAAAAAGCAAATCCCACAGTATTTAGTAACCTTGTTTTCAAATATATCATAGTTTGCTACTCTGCTAATAAATGAGAAAGATCATAAGAGTTAGTGCACACATGAAAATTTTGGGATGGTTAATTTAGACGCATTTCATATTTATTATTTTGCCAATGATATGGGAATTTTTTAAAAAGTTGACAAATCTATTTTTTGAAAAAAATGGTAAAATTATCCATTTGGCAAAAGATGTCCTTAAAATTATCCATGATAGCTTCTATTTCTTAGGTATGATTCACATTTGCACAATTCTAAATTTAAGGTATGTTTTTACTGCAGCTTTGGTATGCATTTGCAAAAACTATTGCTGAGAAAGAGGCCTGGAAGTTTGCAGAGGAGCGAGGGCTCAATCTGGTTGTGCTAAACCCATCATTTGTTATAGGGCCACTGCTTGCTCCTGAACCTACCAGCACTCTTTACTTACTCCTGGACATAATGAAAGGTTGATGCTGGGTTTACACAATTACAGTATTTTCTCTCTCTCGAAAGATAAACATTCCGCCTGTGTCGCACACTTTACCATCATCCGTACCAATTGGACTTTTTAGTCCAATTGATAAATTTACAGTATTTAGATAACTTAATTGCTAAGAAATAGTTGTTCTTAAATAGCAGGTTTTGCCAGGGAAGTTATTTACCTCAAGTATTTTTGTCTACTGTACAAGGTATAGGGTTTTTTTTTCTTTTCCCCCCTATGAAAGGACATCCCTTTAATAGTGGATTGCCTGCAGGAGGAAATAACAAAACATACCCAAATACCAGGATGGGTTTTGTTCACATTGATGATGTAATAAGAGCTCATTTACTGGCTATGGAGGTACCATCAGCATCAGGAAGAATTATCTGCTCTAGTGATGTTGCTCACTGGGGAGAAATTGTGAAGATGCTCAAGGAAAAATATCCAATGTACCCAATTGCTGAGAAGTAAGTTTTTCAATTTTTTTTTATAGTTGAGTTAAGAGGGCTAGTTTTAGTGTTGTATTGAAGATTAAAATAGATTGTAATTAGTAATTTGCAAATATCAAAACAGAGAAAATGTTATGTTTTGACAAGAATCTCATGACTCAAGTTTAGGCCTTGGGCTTGAATGTTGTTCCTTTGACGACTACAGATGTGGAACAGAACAAGGCAATGACACACCTCACATCATGAACACTAGTAAGATTAGAAGCCTTGGATTTGGCAGCTTTAAAAGCCTTGAGGAGATGTTTGAAGACGGCATTAGAAGTTTCCAAGAGAAGGGGCTACTGTAGAATCTGTTTAACCAAAACAAGAACTGGAATTTTATGGAGTTTTAAGGAATAATAAGATGAAAGTGTAATGAATATGAACGGTGATGAACAAAATCTGCACTCAATCCTTTATATTGTTTTCTCCCATTTTGTTTAGTTTACATATCAAATAAACTATTCTTAATCGTTCATCTTGATGATGAACCATAATGTGAGATTAGAGATGTCAATTCTAAAACTTTTGTTACTCAATGTTATCTAGAAACTATTATTTCAACACTATGGATTGCAGAACCATGAAGTCTTTTACATTATGGAGCCATAGAACACAAAGTGAAAGAAGCATTGGCTTAAAATTGAATGCAATTGTCGACACCTAACTTCGGTATTAAAAACTTTGGCAATATCAACTTTCACACAATTTGATACACTCAAACATTGCATATACATTTGACTCTTGTGCCCACTTTCCTCTATCCTTTTACTAACCTATTGTCTTGTTCAACCTTAATCGTTGGATACACATCTCCTTGATTGTTTAGTCTATATAGAAACATGTTATAATCCAAAATAGAGTGTCCCTTTATCTTAGATCACTAATTTTCACTACTTGAATAGTACAAGCAGTTGGACAGTTGCAGTTATTGCAAGTGCCTATCTCTGCCAGTAGTGCCCGGGAACATTCAATGGATATTTTTCAAATTGAGAAGTCTCCATTAAGTTGGCCTAGACAAGTTTCATGGGTTGGCCATAGAAAAAAATAATAAAGCAAAATTAAATCCTAAGGTAATACTCACTTGCTCACAATTAGATAACTTGATCATAACCTTGAGGAATCAATTAGCACTCTCTTCAGACATTATCACAAAGGCATACAAATATGAAAACCCCTCAAAGGAGCAGTGCTAGAGCCAAGTTTGAATACACAAAGGTCAACATTGTATAGTGCCGAGTGTAAAGAGCCAAACCTTGCATTGCAGTCTAAATTGATTATAATGTTGTGCACACACATAGGTGGGAGAATTCCATGCAGTTTGAGCCCTCTTCAAAGTATTGGAATATAGACAACACTCAATCACTCAATGGGGAGTGATCAGGGTTGACCAAACCAAAGAGGTAACCTATTTTTTAAGTCATCTTGTGGTCAAAATTGTGATTAGGGTTTAAAGGAAGGAGGAAAACAATGATCAATAAATAGGACCGAAGGTGAGTGCACACACATGTACCATCTACATGCATAGGTGAAACAGTCTGAGGTGTTATAGAATTTCATAGTCTACATGGACACTATCAACAAAGACATGATAGTAGTGGTCGTTGCAAGGGTCTCACTATTATTGATAACATCCAGACAGAGTCTGTGTAGTGAGAGAGCATACATAGGACATTTCAAGACTTAGTGATGACTATTATGAGTGATTAAATTTAGAAATAAGGTAAGTACATCTCTTCTCTTTTTCTTTGTCAATTTAAAATCTTCTAAGTGCAATATCTATCCATCCATTTCTCAATTCATATTTGTAAGTTATTGCTATATTTTACACAATCTAAAATAGCCATAGTTTTACATTATTTATATCACATTAATCCAAAATAAGTAAAACATTTTGATGAACTTGATCATCGAGTTGAACACGAGAAGCCTTGTGTCTCTTCTACCTTACGGTTTCATACTTTCTTAAGGTTTCATATTTATCCTCTATTAGGGTTTGAATTTTAGATTTGATTTTTTATTACCCTTTGTCACATGCACCATTCTAATTTTTTTTTTTGTCCTAAGGTTTCATGCTTATTCTCCTATTAGGGGTTCTCCTCTTAGGGTTGTGGCTTGTCTTCACATATTTTCAGCTGATATATGATTGAAAATTACACTATTTTATAAAACACTTGGGTGCTTTTCTTAGTCACACTAACTGGATCAAAAATTACTTTTTGCTCCCAAAAATTTCCAACATATTTTTTGTAATTAGGGATTCTCTATTTTCACCAAAATTGGTCTAATGGACAAATAATATATCTAATTTTATAACAAATTATAGGTTTCATCTATCTATTGATAATTATCAAAATCTATTTTTATTTCCCAAAATTCATCATAGTTTTCTCAAGGTGGTTAGTTCTTTATTTGGACTTTGTCAAATTCATCTTTTGCATACAAACATCCTTATGATTTCATTATTTAGGTATTGTGTGATTGTAATCATGGATCAAAATTATTTTCTAATATTTATAGCTATGGTGTTGGCAATTATGCATTTCATCTATTGATTGTATCGTGCATTCATATTTAAGATAAAGACAACTGATGAATCAAAATGCCATAAAATTAAAGATAATATTATGCATGAGGAAATCTTAGTTATCCTTAGTAACACACATTGCATAAATATCAAATATCAAATAAATGGTATTTGTGATTATAAATCTATATTATCCCAACCCATGAGAGATAGTATACTTAGTGCTCCTTCAAACCCTATTATGTCTCAACCTATAGACTCTTTATTTTCTACACATGTCATGCCTTATGATTATATCAATGAATGGAAAAATGTTAATCTAGATGATCATGATTGTGTGAACAATGATAATGCTTATGTGAATCATGGTTATGATTATGTGAATGATGATATAGGATTGGTATTCTAGTGATATATCCTCGAACAATGGAAGCAAATTAGAAATAGGACTAATTCATGCTATAATTCAAGATACTAGCTCTCCTTCCCCTTTTGTAGACCTTTTCAATAGTCATGAGGTAGAACAAGAACAAAATGGAATATGAAAACATACTTCTTGATACTATTAAGCTTATGACTAAGAAAGATCAATGTTGTTTAGATTTTTAAAAAATGGATAGATGATACACATGTTTCTCCTCATATTATTCAGGATGCTTCTATAGCTCATTATGTTATGCTTTGCAATGCCATTTCTAATAAAATGAATTGCAATGATTCTTATATTCATATAGGAAATTATAATGTTTATAATCCATTTAATGATTCTTCTATTGATATGCAATGTGATAATGTTTCTATGAAATTTAATGATAGGCATACTTGTAAAAAACATGTTACACACATGTTTGAGGTTGATGGAGTCAAATGAAACCTAAAAATGAATCTTTCCAATCTATAATCATGCATAGTGGTCATATAGTGTCCATGATGCACACAATGGGTGAACTATAAAAATGAGTTGTTACCATATCCTTAAAGTCTAAGGCATATAATGCTACATTTGATAACAATATTACACTACCTGTCAACCTATAGTATGAAGGATACTCAATAATGAATATCCAAAAGGATTTATTATGCCTAAATTCCACTTATTTGATGGACACAATGATCTTAATATGCACCTTGTACATTTTATTTCTTTTCTTGGATAACATTCATTTGATGGGATGGTATTTCTCAAAACTTTCCATCGAAGCTTAAAGGTAAAGGCTTATATTGGTTTTATGATTTACCTAGTGGGTCTATAGCTTTATTCAAAAAACTAGTACAGGATTTCTTATCTCATTTCAAAGATAATTGAGGTCCTACTATGTACATAAGGATATGATATATTAATGTATATGGGTTGATGGATATGCTGACATGTGGCACACAATTTACCCAAATCGAAGCTCGAATAACACTTGCTATGATCCACACTTATAATAATTGAAATATACAGAATATAATGTAGATCAACACAACACAATAGATATTGGTGGGCCAAGATACCCAAATAATAAATATATGCAAAAATATAATAATACCCTTAAGGTGGGGTAACACCATAGAATACTCCTTTAGGAAGGAATAACTCCACAATGCCACTTCGAGGGGACAACCTCCAATATCCTCTTGTAATAGAAGACTCAACACTTGATTGATTTCTTTAAAAATGATCTTCAACTCTTTTATATAGACCTCTATATAAATAATAATGGATGGGTAACCTCCTAATCCCAATTTAGGCCGACCATTACCCAATGCACTAATTTCACAAGTTACCCATTTATCCTAATATATTGGACCCATATAAATAACTAAGGGGGATGTGTGTCACATGTTAACATCTCCATCAACCCATATACATTAATATATCATAGCCCGAGGTATATAGCAGGTTTAATGTTGGAACATCTCTAAAGCCCTTAAAAATATCATGACAAATGAAGAGAAGATTACATTTAAAGGTTAAAAAATACATTACATTACTTAAGATATCAACCAACTGATTTGGAAAAATAATTCATTTTTAGTAAAGGCCTTTTACCTTCACTTAGGATAAGATCACTCTATCATACCTATAGTTATTTTGAGTGACCTCACATGGATAATTTTTCCTATGATAGTGATGTTATGCATGCACACACCTATACTTATGACTCTACAAGGTCTCAAAAGTCAACAATTTCAAGTCTCCAAAGTAATTCCCCATCTAATATGGAAACCATGGGTAAAAACATTAATAAGGAAACAATCCTCATAAGTCCTACCCATTCCATTTTTGTTCAACACATATGGTTTTGAAGGCTCAACGATAAACCAAATGTTATTTTATGAATTCTACTTGATAAAGAGATAATCACATTAGTTTCTAATTGATATCACCCTGCATATCATTTAATACAAGTCAGAGAATGATAATTTTGTAACTACAATCACACCAATGGGTATAGAGATAACACTTTGATTGGCACTACACCAAAGAATCCAAGAACTTGTGGATAAGGGTATTATTATATTTGAAATATCTAAAACACTACTATAAGGTTAACTTCTCCATCTTTTATTTTTACAATCTAATAAGGCTGATATATCCCAAGCAATTTCTATAGGTCATACATTTCTATATGAACCTAAAAAAGAACCAATGGTCATTCGATCTATTATAGATGGTGAGCATAAGAAAGGAATTATTTTCTATGATAAGATACAATACAATACCTACAAAAATGATTTTATTGATAAATTAGGGCATGTGTTACACCCTTAGTTTGTAGCATGCATTGGGATATGTGTATCTAACTTATATCGTACATAACCCCTTCCTTATCATATTACATTACTCCATGAGCTCATTTGGATAGTTAGGTAGGCTTATGGAGTAACCATGGCCTAAGTAGATTATAAATATGAGGTAGTGATTAGTTATTAATCATCATATTGTGAATTTTTTTCTTATTGTAAGGTTTTGGATGTCTCCCCCTTGAAGTGGATTGTCATTTACTCATATATTCTACTTTATTTCAATTATATTATGATCTATTGATGTTATTCTACTTTATTAGTTAAATAATTTCATTGTAAGTGGTATCAAAGTGTCGATTTGGGGGAAACCCTAATATTATAAAATCACTTATATCTTATCATCTGAAGTAAATTTATCTCCAATTTTTTTACTAGATTTGGAGGATCATTTAATAACCTCTCAGTAAAAAAATTAGGTTTTGGGGATCTATTTTGAACAAGTTATTACCAATTTAATGTTTTTAATAAATTCATTCTATAGGCCACATTTTGAGGATTTTTTAGATTTATTTACATTTTCGTAAAGTTTGAAAAAATATAGTGGGGGTATATTATTTGTAGGTTTTTATTTAATGCTGAAACTTATACGAAACTCTTGGTCAAAGTTGGTTCAAATGTGACAATCAGGATCAACATTATCAAGCCTTGTTATGGCAAGACCATAAACTAGGGTCTGAGGCAAGGGTGATGAAACTTCGAGTAAAACTCCTAACAAAGAAGTGATGGAGTTAGAAGGGGGAATTACTAGATCATTTGTTCTAATATTTTTGAAAACAAATCAAAAAGTGAGCTAGCTTGAGTACGATGTGAAAGGCATAGAATCAAATGTGAAAGGCATACATTATGAAATTAAAGTCAATTAGTCTATTTTGGTAGATACTATGATGATTTTGAATAATATTCAACAAAACCAACCACCTATCACTATTTCACAACCTAACCAAAGTGGATCTTTCATACTTCCCAATCCTAATCCAAGTACCTCACAACCAAGGAACATGATTCCAAAAGTTAAAATGCAAAATTTTGATGGGAAAGATCCGATCACTTGGATCAACCAAATGCAAAACTTTTTTTGACATACATCATATCCCATGTGTAAAAAAAGTGATCATGGAATCACTATATCTAGAACCATAATAATTCATTTGGTATCGATGGTTGTGTGCTAAAAATAAGAAGAAGGCTCTCAATATCACCTCATATGCTTTTACATATGAGTTGCAAATATACTATAACATTAGTGTGAGTGATAGCCACTTTAGCCAATTAGTAAAGTTGATACAAAAATGGAAATCAAGGATTATATTCATCGATTTTAGATGATATCCTTGCATGTGGAAAATATTCTTGGAGATTACATCAATGACCTATTTCTTGCATTGAATCTATTCACATGGCTAGTACGATAGAGGGTATTTTTTTTTATCCAATAAGAGGTAGTCTTTCACCAACTTCAAAGATCAAATCAACCCAACATAATTCCTATATTAGAGTAGGGGTTTTATTTTTTTCCCGTATTTATATATTATAGGATTTTTTCCCTCGCTTGGAGTTTTCCTACTTTCATGGAAAAGCTTGTTTGTGTTTATAGGTTGACTGGGTGAATAAGAAGTAACTCCCTTGAACATCTATTCTAGGTATGGAATTTAATCCTCTATTCTTGGCCCTTTTAAACACCTTTTATGGAGGAGTTACGTTTATACTCTGGAGGTCTGTTGACCATATTTTGTGGAGGAGTTATTTGTTTACTCTTCTATATGTACTCATCTCATTCGAGAGATTTTCACTTAATGAAAGATTGAGTTTTTCTCCACTTGTTTTCTGTCTCTTGAAATATTGTCTTTGAATGATTTATTTTTGATTTAACACCATTGTGGTGTGTAAAAACTTCATCTCATGTGATCTCAACCTTTGTATTCATGTTATCCAGACCTGGTGACATCTCTAATATGGTATTAGAGCCAATCCAGTAAGCATTTATCTATTTTTTCTTTGTTAAATTATTATTGAGATCTTGAGATTATTTGTAGTTTTTTTAGGGTTTACAAAAATTTGGGTGTTTTTTATATCATAAAAAACTTGGGATTTGTTAAAATCCATCAGTCACTAAAATACTAAAATGTGTCAGAAATTACAATATGTGGAAATTTTTTTGCCTTGGTCTATGTAGTCATGGGAGAGTTTCCTATCTGTGTAAATTTTTTTGCCTTGGTCTATCTAGTCATGGGAGAGTTTCCTATCTGTGTATTCAACTAGGTAATGGCAGTTTGAGCCATAACCACCAAAGCTTCCATATCTAAATATTCTATCTACCACTCAGCTTCCAAACCACAAAATAAACCCACGTAGATTTTCACATGATGGTTGATCCCTCTTTCATTTATCGTCACTTGAGTCTCAAAAATGGAAGATTGAAGCATGCAGAGGCAAAGGGTTTCATTGAGGTATAAACTTTGCATATTTCCTTGACTTAGATCATTTTTTGGACCAGTGCCTATATTGCATTTGGTTGTTAGAATGGATCCTTATACCACTTGTTCACGACCACCTTGAGGATGTTGTTGATTAAGTTTCTATTTTCACAACCCAGACCCCTAGTTTAGCTACCAAGTCGCTAGTTGCAAGACACTCTTCACCATTCCCTTCCCATCATGGGCTTAAAACCTATCTAATCACTAAGAGGGTGGTCCCATGGAGGGGGCAATCACAATTCTTTTGTAGTTATAGGTGGTTCCATGCAACTTTAAATTTCTTCAACTAAAAAAATTTAATATTTTCCTTAAAAATAGGAGCAACAACTACAAATAAAAGATATTTTCAGATATGGGTAGAGGTTGTGGGCAAGAATTTTCAGCACCTATAGAGAAAATTTAGGCATAAAAAAAGCACTTTCCAACTAATAAAAATTTATGCTATAATTTTTTTTATATTCAAACCTCCTAAATTTTGTGTGCATGGATAATCTTTGTAGTTTTAAAAATCCATGAGACCGCTTTACTGTATAATTTATCCTAAATAATCTCTACAACTCCCACTAAATATTTTTGTAGTTGCAATACTATGGGACTAGGCCCTAAGAGTTGTCAACTGGTATGGTTCCGTTAAAAACCACTCATTGCATTTTAGTGGTTTCTATTACCACTTAGAAAAAAAGTCATGGTTTATTTTTAGTGGGAAATCTCCTTTTAAATTTTTATTACTAAAGCCACTTTTTTGGGTTTAATGTTTTAAAAATTCAAAACATATTATTGACTTCATATCATTTTATGTGTAAAGGTGGTTTTGTTTTAAAAAATGGGGCGGGGTCCCTTTTATGTTGTAAATGTCAAATATAACTTTAATGCTAACATTTTAAACTATGTTTTTTTTGAAGGGGGACTTTATATTGAGGGGATAGGCATTAAAGGTGAGATTTATTTTTTGATTATTTTTTTATAAAAATAATATATTGTGGGTTTTTTTAAAGATAGAAAATTATTGTTATAAATATTTTTAATATTTTCATTAAACGAAGATTGGAGGGTGAGGTTCAATTTGGTAGGTGGTCAAATCCCTCACATTCAAAACAATCATTTCTTTTCTCTCTTGCTCACTTTGTACATTGGTTCATTGGATGCATTATCGACAAATCATGACATCTTCACCTTGTTTACAAAAATTCATATTTTTGACACTCGTATGGATTTATCTAAATGCATTATCAACTGAGTCTAACATCTTTTGAGTGTACATTTGCAGCATTTAGAGGGGTATTTTTTTCTAATAGTTCATGTACTCTTGTTATGTCACTTTTCCAATTTTCTCTTGCACTTTCAATTCTATAACAACTACAACTTGCACTACTACAACTCCACTCAATACTAAAATAGATTCAAGTTTAATCAACCCATTAACTCACTTTAACTATCACGAATGAAAAATCAAAATGATAATCATTCTAAGGAGTAAGGGTTTATATAGGATAAGCATAGGTGATGAAACTGAGCCTAGCACATATGCATAAAAATTTAAGTGGTATAACTATAGTGATGAAACCTATGGGCTGTTATATTTTTGTATAACACATGATCTCCTATTTCACTTAGAACTTGCCAAATCAGCCAATAATGTATGGACCATTTTGGGAAAGTTATTTGGGGATCAAGATGTGATGAGAGGTCATGAAATTGAGAATGAACTCATTAGCCTAAGTCCTAGCAACTTTAACACCCTTCGATATTTCTTCACTAAGTTTAAGTCCTTGAGATTACAGTTGAAAGAATGTGGGATAAAGAAAGAAGATGACCAACTTATTTTTTCTATACTCTGTAAACTAGGTCCTGACTATTTAGTGTTTGTCTCTACTTTCCATGCCACTAAAAGTGTTTTGGGTGCGGCATGGAAAATTCCCTCTTTAGATGCTTTCATTACTTAGCTAGGGAACAAGAAAAGTTAATACAAATGAGAACATTGAATTCCATAAAACTTCAATCCCTAATTGTTGGGAATGAGAAAGCAAAGACTTCAAATAAAGAGAAGAAGAAGAAGAAGAAGAAGAAGAAGAATAAAGATCAAGAGAAGAATAAATAACCAACTTATACCAAAACCACTACTGAAACCTCCTCTTTCAATGATAAACCTAAGAAAGAGAAAGTTAAGTGTGCCTACTATAAGAAAAATGTGTATGATGAACACAAATACATGAAGAAATAGATATATCACCTAACTCATCTCCTAGAGAAGAACAACGTAAGTGTTCCTATATATGTTAAGTAGAATTCATCAACCCAAGATTATACCAAGGAAAAGGGCAAGGGGAAAGATAATAATAAGGGAAATAATCTTGCAGTAGTTACAACTTCAACATATTCATGGGTTATTGAATTGGGTGCTTCTCAACACATTGGATCTTGACTAGTTGAAGTTTCTTCTTAGAGTCTTATAGCATGTACTCTATCATTTTTGGTGATGACAATTTTATACCAGTTGCAGGGAGAGGGTCTATTGAAATGGAAGGAGGAGCATTCAATAATGTTCTAAGTATTTCTTTTCTTTCAACCAATCTTCTATTAGTATATCAAATCAATTATAACAACAAAGGCATGAGGGTAGAGTTTTCATCAGATTTAGTCATAATCAAAGAGTTTCATAGTGATTATACAGTGTCAGTGGGTAGGGAAGATCACCAAGATAGGTTAGACACATTTTTCACATGATTCTTCTTTGACTACATTTTTGACTCATTTAGATGAAGTTAGAAAACTTTGGCATGAGTGGTTTGGCCACCTCAACTACTTCTACCTAGCAGAACTCAATAAAAATGACATGGTCACAAGATTGCTTCTAGTCCATTTCTCTAAGGGTCTTTGTGAGGGCTTCTCCCTTGAGAAACATCTCGAAGAGAAATTTGGCAAAGGCAAAGCTTGGAGGGCTTCAGAAGCATTGGTGCTAGTAAATGTGATGTATCTGGGCCTTTTCCAAGTCTATATTTTACAAGGACTAAGTACATTCTCACTTTCATTGATGATTTATTAAGATACACATGAATCTACTTCCTTAGACAAAAGTATAAAGTATTTGAATATTTTCAAGACTTCAAGGCAATTGTTCTTCAAACTAATGATGGAGTTGAATATATCAGCAAAAAAATTGAGTAGTTTTACACCATAGAGGTGATTGATTTGTAGTAGATAAATAATTATAGTCCTTCATAGAATGGAGTTTTAGAATGTAAAAACTAATCCTTGAAAGAGATGGCTATTTTTATGATTCACTCTAAGTCCTCGACACCTCAATTTTGGGCCAAAACCATCAATTATGTTTGTTATATTCAAAATAGGGTTCCTCATGAATTTTTGAAATGCATAACTCTATTTGAAGCTTAGCATAAAATGAAACTAGTAGTTAAACACTTTAGGGGTTTTGGATCCCCATCTATGACATGCATACCAAAGAAGAAAAATAAATCTATGGAACTTCAATCCAAGCCTTACATCTTTGTAGGTTATCCATATAGTGTCAAGGGGTAATGCCTTTTACATCCAACCACATATGAGTTGTTCATATATATAAGTGTTCACTTTCAAGAAAGTACCAAAGAATCAATACTTGATATTTCTTCTCCTTCATTATATTCAAATAGATGTGATGATTGTTCTTCCAAATTGAATAATCCAAAGCAAGTTCTTGAGCTAGGGTATTATTCTTCTTCTTCCAATTATGATAGCAAGGGTAATGATGAGGAGCCATCTACACCCACCTCTAATCATGTTTTAGAGAATGAGGATTTAACACTTGACTCACCTACATTCAGGCCCTTTTGGGCTAGGTAGACACTTTAAAGTGCATGCACTTAGGTAGGGGATCTAATAGATGATAGATGTACTTGAATATATTAGCAGAGTGGTCCACATGGTTTCTTTGATTTAGTTTAAGATATACACACATTATAAGAGGCTTAAGGCATACCTAAGTGGGATAGTGTTATGCAAGAATAATGATCTTTCTTAATCAAAATTGACACTTGGTATTTGACTTCACTTACTAAGAGAAGGAAGATGGTTTGATGTAGGTGGATATATCAGAACAAGTTTACATCAGATGGATCAGTTGATAAATACAATTCATGATTAGTCACCATGGGTTTTTCATAAGTAGTTGGCATTGAATACTCAAAGACCTTTGCACCTATTGCAAAGATGACTTCTATCCAACTCACACTACCTATAGTCATAGCACATTGTTGAGATGTGCACTAGATGGATGTGAAGAGTGCATTTCTTCATGTATACCTTGAGGAAGAGATCTACATGGAGTAGCCACCTAGGTTTTTTCAAGATTCATCCTTAGTTTTTAGACTATGGAAATCCATCTATGGCTTCAAATAGGCCCCTCAAGCTTGGTATGACAAGATGGATTCATTCCTACTTGCTTTAGTTTCACCAAGTGTCATTAAGACCCCAATGTATACTTCTTGTGGTAGGATGATTCTTTATTAATATTGGTCCTTTATGTTGATGATATTTTGATCACTGAGAGATCCTCATCATCTATTATAGTGGTGAAGATAACTCTACAAGTTAAATTTGACATGACAGACATGGGACTTCTACATTACTTTCTCAACATCAAGATTTCACAATCTAATTTAGGAATTTCACTTGCACAACCCAAGTATGATCTTGATATTCTAGCTCAATTTCACATGGTTGATTATAATCCATATTTAACTCGCTTTCTATTAGGATTCAAACTTGAGGATGACTAGTTTACACTTTTGGTCAATGCCACTCAATATCGATGGCTTGTTGGTAGGCTCATTTATCTTACTCATACTAGGCCTAATATTTCATATGTAATAAAAATTATTTAATGATTCATGCAAGATCCCCATGAGCTACATTGGAAATCATCCAATCAGATACTCCACTACATTCAAGTTTCTTATAAAGTCAAGATTAAGTACATATTTGGCACATAGGTTAGTTTGGTTAAATTTTTAGATTCAGATTGGGTTGGTGACACTTAGAACTATAAGTCCACTTTAGGTTATAATTTTTCTTTGGGTTATGGTCCTGTCAATTGGTCTAGAAAAAATCAAAGTGTTATTTCTATATCATCCACATAGCCAAAATATATGGGAGATATTAATGCAACTACTTAGGCTATTTGTCTTTAGGGGATTCTATCCAAGTTTGGCATTCCTTTCACATAGCCCACCATTATCTATTATGATAACTAGAGTACTAAATAGATATGAAAGAATTGAATTCATCACTTGCAGACCAAACACATTGAGATTCATATGCATTTTATTTGAGAGCTTATTCATGGTCAAGTCATTAGCTTGAGATTTTGTCATTCTTCAGAGCAGGTTACAGATATCTTTACCAAACCCTTCACTAAGAGAAAGTTCATTCATCTTTGATCTCTTCTTGGGGTACAATCTACATTATCATCAACACCATCTTTGAGGGTGGGGGGCTTCTAGCCTCTTCACTTATTATATGCCTCTCTTCAAGGAGGGGGGAGTTTTTTCTACTATTATTTTTCTTTTTCTCTACTTTATGAGAGATTAATTTATACATGGGTACCTAATCAGGCCTAGTTTTTGGGACCCATTTATTTTTCACATTACCCACCTAAGTTGCGCTTAGGGGGGGGGGGGGCATGTTAGAGTAAGGGTTTTATTTTTTCTGATATTTATTTATTATGGGATTTTTTTCCCTCACTTGAAGTTTTCCTACTTTCATGGAGAAGTTTGTTTATGTGTGCAGGTTGACCGGGTGACTAGGAAATAACTCTCTTGACTAGTTATTATGGGTATGGGAGTTACTCCTCTATTATGGACTTGTTGACCACATTTTATGGAGGAGTTACTTATCTATTCTAAGGGTTTGTTGACCACATTTTGTGGAGGAGTTACTTGATTACTCTCATCTATGTACTCATCTCATTTGAGAGCTTTTCACTTATTAAAAGATTGGGTTTTGCTACACTTTTTTTTTGTCTCTTACAATATTTTATTTAAGTAATTTCATTTTGCTTCAACAACATTGTGGTGTTTATAAGCTTCATATCATGTGATCTCAACCTTTGCATTCATGTTATCCATACCTATTGCCATCTCTAATATCCTCATCTTTCAAGATTTACCCCTCAACAAATTGAAGAGAAGTGTGGAAAATGGTTATGTTTTGGTTGCAATAGCAAGTGGAAAAAATGACATAAATGTATTGAGAATAATTTATTATACATTGAATGTTCCAATGAAGATGAATAGGATGATTTGACCTTGAGGGAGGATAAAGAAGATATAGAAGTCATACTTGATAATTCCAAACTTACAATCTCATATCATGCACTTTTAGTTATTAACACTCCTCAAACCATTAAGGTTGTGGGTTTCCTAAATAAATATAAGGTCATAATTTTTTTTGACTTAGGGAGTACATATAACTTTATCAATAGTAAGTTGGCTACTTACTTGAACTATTTCATTTACCCTGCTCTAGAATTTTAGGTCATAATTGTAGATGGTGTCATAATAAAATTGTGCCAAGAAATGCCATAATATTAAGCTTGTTATGGGATACTACATGTTAGATTCTCCTATGTTATCTATTCCCATGGGTGGGATCAACATTATTTTTGGAGTACAATGGGTCACAACTTTGGGCACAATAGAGATGAATTTCTAAAAATTGTTCATGTGCTTTGATTCTAAAGTTAAGACATTTGAAATGCATGGATTACACAAAAAATATCCACAATTGGTTAAATCACATTAGATGACAAATATTATTAGAAAAGGAGAAAAAAAAATTTATAGCCCATTTATTTTATAATAAAATTCAGAAAAAAAAAAAGAGTGTACCCATCCTAATCTATAGATGATTATTGATGACCACCCAACTATTTCTAGTTCCATGTCAAAAGGACTACCACAAAGTATAGAACATGATCATGTTATTTGACTACTTCCTAGGAGTCAACCACCAAACATTAGAAAATGCAAATCTCCTTATGCCTAGAAGAGTGAATTTAAAAATATGATACAAAATATGCTAGAAGCAAGTATTATTAGACATAGCCAAAGTGAATATTTATATATGGTAGTCATGGTGTGTAACAAGGATGACACTTGGAGGATATGCCTAGACTACATAGAATTGAACAAGTACACCATCAAAGATAAATTCCATATTCTAGTAATTGATGATTTTACATGGTGCTATTTATTTTATAAAACTAGATGTTCATTTTAGGTACCACAAAATTTAGATTAAAGATAAGGATATAACTAAAAAACTTTCAGAACTCATGAATGCCATTATGAGTTTTTAGTCATGCCTTTTGGTTTCACAAATGCATCATATACATTTTAGATTTTAATGAACACTATTTTTAGGCCTTTTTGAAGAAATGTGTGTTGGTATTTTTTGATAACATTATAATATACAACAAAACATGGGAAGAACATTTACAATAAGTTCCATTAGATTTTGAACAACATCAAATTTATGCAAAACCTTTAAAATGTGTTTTTTGAGTCCAAGAGATGGATTATTTGAGTCATATTATTTCACATGGAGTCAAAGTAGAACCTAATAAGATTAAAGCTATGATAGAGTGGAAAGTGCCAAAAAATCTCAAGAATCTTTGTGGGTATTTGGGGCTAAAACATTTGTAATGAAATTACTTATATGTTCACACAATAGAATAATATATCATAGAAATGAGAGATAATAGATCCACACAAGAGGAAAATGCTTGATAAATATAATTGAGCCACTTCAAGGGGATAACTTAAAAAATAATGAAATAAGATCATATTTCATAATATGATGATAAAATACTAACCACTACCTCTTATATATAATCTACTTACCCATGGTTATTCCATAGGTTGACCATACTAAGAACATCGAGAAATATAATAAGATAATATGAAGGTATGTAAGCCACAATTCAACCACACATATCCATAGATGCACTATAGTTTAAGGGCATATCATGAGCCTCCCCTTTATAATAATGTTATCATCAATGTTGAATCAAACTAGGATGTTGTTGCAAGAATGCTTCATCCTCCCATGATGCATCTTTTGAATGCAAATTATTTCATTTTATCAAATACTCCTTAACCACTCTAGTCTATAATTTCGTAGTGTACATGTGAAGGATATCTTTAGGCTCTAGAATGAATCAACTTTCTTCATTCAATTTAGGTAAATAAACCTAAGTGTAAACTTTATTTCCAATTATCTTTCTTAGGCAAGATACATGGAATACTGGATGTATGCAAGTGGACAGGGGAAATTCTAGTTTGTAGGTCACACTACCAATTTTCTTAAAGATCTGATAAGGGATATAATACTTAGGGGATAACTTATTATCTTTTTGTGTTGTTTTAAAGATATATGATTATATGGTTGCTAACACACAAATACCTAATCACCTATGTCAAAATTACACTCATTATGGTGTTGATCTACTCGCTACTTCATTCTATTTTGTGCCATTGCTAAATTCTATCACAAACTCACTAGTACCTCTTATTGATGGTTAATGTGTTCCTCAACAACTCAAACCTTGGGATGCACCGTCAAGGCTGAAGTGATGGATGGGGGTGATACCCATACAATGCCACAAAGAGAGACATTTTGGAATAAGTGTGAAAATAAGTGTTTTATCACCATTCGACAAGTGATAGCTAATGAACTAATTTATCTTGTTTATTGGGAAAAAAATAGTGAATATACACTTCTAGGCATTTTTTGACTACCTCTATTTTTCCATCAAATTGAGGATTATAGGAAGAGCTATGAGCCAATTGGGTGCCAAACATGAAAATAATTTAGTCTAAAAATTACTAATATATATGAGATTTCTATCACTTATAATGATCTTTGGAGTACCATTTAATTTTTGAACTATATTGAGAAAAGCATAATCTATTGTACTGGCAACAAATGGTTGTGATAAGAAAAAAAAATGAGCATACTTGGTGAGTCGATTCATAACTGCCATGATAATATTTTTACCCTCAAATAGTGGTAACTTAGTAATGAAATCCATGGAAACCTCCTCCAAATGCTAGCTAAGGATGGATAAAGGCTACAAAAGACCTAGGGCCTTAATGGTTTCACCTTTATTCTATTAACATACTATGTATTCAACCACATATTTTTGGACATCCCACTTTATCCCTTCCCAAAATAAATCTTGCTTGATTCTATTATATGTTTTCAAAAATCAGGAGTGACTTACCAGTGGAGATACATGAAGTTACTAAAGTATTTTATGTTTGAGGAAAGAATGCTTACAAAGGTATAACCTATATTTATACCATAATGTGTTCCCCTTACATGTAAATTTTTTAGATCCCCCAAAATCTTTTTAAAGATTTTGAATCAAATAATAGGTAGTACTATCATTATCTCATTCAAATCTTGCTTCCTCTAGCCAATCTACTTACCAAATAATCATTGTGCATAATAATGACTCAATGATTCATCTCTTCAGGATAGTGCATTTGCCACCACATTATCTTTTCCTTTCTTATAAACTATTTAAAAATCATAACCTAACATTTTAGTCACCCATTTTTATTTTTCTTCATAAGATAATCATTTTTCTAAAAAATATTTGAGGCTATCATTATCCGTCTTTACCTGAAACTAATAACCCATTAGATAAGGTCTCCATTGTTTGACTACGTGAAAAATAACCATCAACTCTTTCTCATAAATTGGTTTGAGCTTGTTTTTTCCCTTCCATTGATGACTCTAAAATTAAAATGGTATACCTTCTTTCATGTGTACATCCCCCATGCCATATCCTAGTGCATCACATTTCACAATAAAAGTTTTAGAAAAATTAGGAGTGGCCAAAACTAGAGTGGTGCACATAGCCATTTTTAACTATTCAAATGCCTTGGTATCTATATAAATCCATTTCAAGGAGTCTTTCTTCAAAAAATATGTGAGTGGGGTTACAATTCTACCATAATCTTTGATAAACCTATGATAGTAACCAGTTAGCCCCAAAAATCTTTGGAGATTCTTGAGTGTATTTGGAACCTACCACTCTATGATCGCTTGGATATTTTTAGGATCAAGTTTCATTAATTAATGTGAAACAATATGACCTAATTACTCACCTCTTGGATTCCAAAATCACATTTTGAAGGTTTTGCATAAAGTTGATATTATTCTAAAACTAAGAGTACTTGTTTCACATGCTTCAAATGGTATTCCCAATTTTTGTTGTATATGAGAATGCCATAAAAAAACACCAACACAAACTTTCTCCAAAATGGCCTAAAAATAATTTCATCAAAATTTGAAATGTATATGGTGCATTTGTGACACTAAAAGGCATGACCATAAACTGATAATGGCATTCATGAGTTCTAAAAGTTGTTTTAGGTATGTCCTCTTCTCAGATTCGAATCTAATGACACCTAGAGTGAAGATATAACTTGGTAAAAAAAACTAAACCATGCAATTCATATATAAAATCACCAATTACTAGAATAAAAAACTTATCTTTTATGGTGTATTTGTTGAGTTCTTTGTAAAGTGTCATCCTTCTTTTGCACCATGACCACCAAGGAGGAATATTTAATTCAGTTGTGTCAGATGATTCCTACGTCCAACATCTCATATACCATATTTTTAATTTCACTCTTCTAGGCATACAGATACCTATAGGGTCTGATGTTGGGTGGTGTAATTCTTATAAGTAGGTTGATAGCATGATCATGTGTTCGGCTTGGTGGAAGTCCTTTTGCCATGTCACCAAAAACAAAAAAATGATCATCCAACACCATTTGTAAATTAAGATGGGTAGAATACTTGGTTGGTTGATCTTTGATGGACAAAAATCATGCTAAAAATCCTTTAGAACCTTTTCTAAGAATCTTTGTCATCTAATGGGAACTAACTAATGATGGAGATTTAACCCATAATCTATGCAATTCAAATGTCATTCCTTATAAATGGAATCACATTAATACTTCCTATAAATTCATCTCAATAGTGCCCAAATTGGTGAGCCATTGCACTCCCAAAATAGTGTCAGCCCTTCTTATGGGAATAAAAAACATAAGAGAATCTAACAGGTAATCTCCCATAATAAGATTAATACTATGGCATTTTCTAGAATAGTTGATGGTACCACTATCTACATCATAACCTAAAATTTTGGATATGGGAAATGAAATAGTTTAAATGAGTATCCAATTTATTGTTGATGAATTTATGTGTACTCCTAAAGTTGATCAACATAATCACCTTTTATTTCTTGAGAAAACCCACCACCTTAAGATTTTAAGGAGTACTAATACCAACAAGTACATGACAAGAAATAGTAGATTGATAATCTTCAAATTCATCCTTGAGTGTGTCCAAACCTACACCCAAGGATTCATCATCCTCATTATCACCTTAAATGTAAAATGACTTCTTTTCAGCACAATGATGTCCTTTGCTTTGTTTGCTATCACATCCAATTCACAAAACTTTTACATGTTACTCCTCAGTGTGTTGAGGAGTTAATCAGGTAGGATGAGGAAATGATGGTTTTGTGAAAATGCATTCATAGACATTAGTGAAAGGTATTTATTTGGGCATATCTTTTTCCTCTACGATGCATGTTATTGAGATGGCTTCAAATATTAAACTGGGACTAAACATGCTAACCTCCAATTGGATGTTATCCTTGAGGCCACATAAATATAGGTCAATTAGATTTTCTTTAGTGATGCTCACCACACATAAGGAAAGATTCTAAAATTGATGAATATAATCCTTTACAATACTTGTTTAGCATAGTTTGGCTAGTTGGTTGAAGTAGTTTTCTAAGACATTGTTGTGATAGTGGAGTTTTAGCCCTTCAAAAAGTACAAACCAAGAAATTGAGAGACCCTTATTTTTATTTTGAGCACACAACCATCGATACTAAAAAAAATTCCCATGTTATAGATACAAAGAGGCCATGACCACCTTTTATGAACATGGATCCTGATGTAGATCAAATAAATTTTTAATTTGAGTGATCCATATGAGTAGATCATTACCATCAAAATTATACAAGTCCAATTTTATAAACATCATATTCAAAGAAAGATTTGAATTGTGATTATTTAGAGGAGGAGAACTAAAATAGAGTGGTGGAGGGTTAATTTTCAATGGTTGAGCTAAAAATTTGGCTAATTTCCTAGTTATTTATTGTAATTGATTCCACAAGCCATTTAGGTCCCCTCTCAACCTTGTGATGTCCCATTTAGCCACATCAAGATCATATTTTTTCACCATGCCATGAAACTCTAACTAAAGTTGTTAAACTACCTATGAAATACATGGATTAGAAGTTCCAATCTCCATGTCATCCTTGTGAATATTTCTAAGAGTTTATTGCCCCTTCCTACAATCACAAGTATTAGTACTAGCTATGAAAAAACTCTATGAGAGTTTCAACCCCCAAAAAAGTGTTTATGAATATGATACCATTTTGATCACCTTACCAATATGAATCTAATAACTAATAATGTGCACAAGGGTGAAAAATTTTGGCCTAAAAGAGTGTACTAGTAGAATACATCATTGAAATCATATTGAAAAAAGGAATCCAATTACTACTAATTTGCATAAGTTTAATTTTTTTGAACTTTTTTTTTCAAAAAATAACTTTGAAAAATATTGCGTTGATGAAAAAATTAAAATTTTCCCAAATCTCAAGTTATGTTTTTTGATCCTTCAACCAGCAGACACGCAACACCAGATCTAAAAAATGCCAAAATAGAAACTTGCCCAAATTGAAGCTCTAATAACACTTGTAATAAAATTACTTAGATGTTTGAACACACTAATAATAAATCATATAAATGAGACCAAAGATAATAGATCCACACAATAATTGATAAAATATCATAATGCTTGATAAATATAACTTAGCCACTTCAAGGGGTAACCTCCGCAATAATACAATAAAAGAATAATTCATAATATGATGATAAAATACTAACCACTACCTCATATATGTACTCTAATTATCCATGGTTATTCTATAGCTAACCATACTAAGAAAATAGAGAAATATAATAAGATAATATGAAGGTATGTAAGCCATAAGTCAACCACACATATCCATAGATGCATTATAGGCTTAGGGTGTAACAAGGTTAGTATCATAGATTTATGAAACATTATGTCAGCATATTAGCATGAATCACAAATTTATTTGAAAAAGGAATCCTTTCATTGGACTGAACAAGCTACCATAGACTTTAAGAAGCTAAAGGACGCTATGTGCACCACTCTAGTTTTGGATACCCCTAAATTTTCCAAAAAAAATACTATTGAATGTCATGCATCAAGATATAGCATGAGCATAGTAATTATATACGAAGGAAAATCCATTAATTTTGAGACTTGTCAATTCAAGGGTAAAAACATGCTTAAACCAATCTATGAGAAATAGATGCTAGTTATTCTTCACATAGTTAATAAATGGAGACATTATTTAATGGGTAGACATTTTAAGTTCAAGACTTATCATGATAGTATAAAATGTTTTCTATAATAATGATTTTCATTAGAAAAATGAAAACAATGGGTGAATAAGATGTTGGGATATGACTTTGAAATTGTCTATAAGAAAATAAAAGATAATTTTGTAGCTGGTGCACTATCCAAGAAGGATGAATCTATTGAGACATTATTATTTACAAATTCAGACAGGTTGGTTGGAAAAGGCAAGATCAAAATGGGAGAATGACAAGAATACACATGTTCTGATTCAAAATTTCCAACATGAGTCTAATGCTTCTTAATAAATTTAGTTTAAATGGAATGCATAATGATATAAATATTGATTATACCTATGTAATAATTATATCCTCAAGCATAATATCTTTTAAGAGCTTCATGCATATCCAATAGGGAGCACTCATGATTTTTGTTAACCTAAGATATAATCAATCATGATTTATTTTGGGAAGGACTCAAGGGGGATGTATAGAAATTTATTTTTGAATTCATGCATGTCAATAGAACAAGGATAAAACAATTAAGACACCATATCTTATGCAACCTTTATCCATTCCTATCTAGAGGTGGGAGGAGGTTTCCATGGATTTCATTATAGGGTTGTTGAGGTCTAAAGGTAAAAATCTCATTATGGTAATTGTGGATAGGTTTGAAAAATATGATCATTTTTGTTCCTTGTCAAAACCTTTTTTAGTGAGTAATGTAGTTTCTGCTTTTTTGGATGTAGTTCAAAATTCGTATGGTACTCCCAAGATCATTGTAAATGATCATGATCCCAACTTTATTAGTAATTTTTGGATGGATTTATTATCGTATTTGGGAACACAATAGGCTCACATATGATCCTATCATCATCAATTTTATGGTTAAACTAAGGTGGTCAATAAATATTTTTAGTAAAAGGTATCTTTGTTATTTTTTATACAATAAACAAGAACAATGGGTTTATTCACTACCACCAATAGAATGGTGGTATAACACTTCCTTCCACACCTCCTCCAAAATGTCTCCATTTTTTTTGATTTATGGTTATCATCCCTCATTCATCACTTCATCATTGAGGGTGCATCCCAAGGTTCAAACTGTTGAAGAAAATAATCAACATCAATATGAGGTACTATCTAATCTGAGAGAGAATTTGGCCATGGTACAAAATAGAGTAAATCAACACCAGAGTGACTAACATTTTGACATAGATGATTGGGTATTTGTTTTCTTGTATCCATATAATCATATGTTTCTAAAGTAATAAAAAAAGGATAACAAACTTTCTCCCTAATATTATGGCCCTTATAAGATCCTAAAAAAAATTGGCAATGTTTCTTACAAGTTGAAGTTACCCCAGTCCACTTGTATACATCTTGTATTTATTGTATATTTCTTGAATAAGGTAATTGGATAGAGATTTTCTACCCACACTAAGATACCATAACTAGATGAATAATGTTGAGTCATTCTATAACTTGAGGTGATATTTTAGACACACACTAAAAGGTTATGAACAAGAGAAATTAACATTATTTGATCAAGTGGAAGAATCTAAACCATGAAGAGGAAATGTGGGAGGATGAATATTTTTGTAACTTCATCCAAAGTTGTTCAATTTTGAGGGCAATGTTGTTTTGAATGAGAGGGGCATACCACGCCCTTAGCTTCTAGCATGCATTAGGATATATTTATCTGAATTGTGGCTTACAAAATCCCTTATCATATTATATTTATCTATGAGTTCATTTGGGTAGTTAGGTTAGCCTATGGAATAATAATGGTATAAGTAGACTATAAATATGAGGTAGTAATTATTAATTGATCATAATATTATGAATCATGTTCTTATTATATGGTTGTGGAGGTCACCCCCTCAAAGTGGATTTTTATTTACTCATATAGTTTGCTTTATTTCAGTCATATTATGATCTATTGATCTTATTATACTTTATTGGTGAAGTAATTTAATTTCAATATGATCCAAGAGAATTTTAAGTACCCTTGAGGGCTCATTATGACATATCACAATAGTAGTTTATTTTAGGTTTAAGATAGTGGAAACATTTTTTTAAAAGCCTACCATTATACAATCCAATGTAATATTCATAAAATCATGGTTAGAGAAAAGGGAAACAATATTGGATAACATTTTAGACACTAAAATATGATATTTCATACTTGGAAATGTGAATATTGACTTGCACTTATCTTCACTCCCACACACCTACATGTTAGTTATGAGCCCAATCCATTGTAAATTTCTATTTTTCACCTACATGAACATTTAAGTATGTGTTAAATCATTTACATATACTACTTATACATTCCCAAAATATCACATTGGCATTTTTATCTCATAGATAATAAGGTGGACATTACCACCCTTTGCCTAACAATGATGATTTTTCAAAATAAAACCCTTCCTATTGATTAGTCCATTCACCTAGCATGTCAATGGTGTATTAAATTACGCAAATAAACTCATATAAATATAAGTCCAACCCAAATTTAATACTCACTTGGCACTTGTCTATCAAATATATATATATATATATATATATATATAAAATTTTACACTAATAAAAGCTTCCTTATCCTTCTCAAATTATAAATAAATCACTAGGAGTAGTCATCATCCAAGTCTAAAACACATCAAGATAAATTAAGATCAAACATTTTAAAGATCAAAGCCATATTTATAGGTGCATTCATATAGCAAAAGATCATAATTTCACATTAACACTAAGGGGAATAACTATGTGTAGCTTGGCATCCCTCTTCATATTATTGGATACGTAGGCAATAATAAATCATTAATGGGGGTGATTGGGATCAATCATCCCAACTACACTTCTTCACTTTTTACAAATTTTTATCCTTCAAAATCAGACCTAAGTTTTTAAAGATAATGAATTTGATTTCTATAGTTGTGTATTCAGTCAAGGGTCATAGATCATACAAACATAGGATTAACATACATGCACACTACACTATACAGTCACATAGATATAACCTAACTAAGATAGTATTTCCACTCCCAAATAATACCATAAATGTCCTAACTAGGAATTCTAGTGCCATCCCTACATGTATAAATACATAGTTATGGGTCTAGATGAATCACAAGCCTAATTCTTATTTTTTTCCACTATAAGAACACAGTCATAGTCAATTAGTCAAATAATAAATAATAAGTATCTTGATTTCCTTAGTAATTACTATCAAAATAAAATTGTAATTTCAAATTAGTTTAGATCAATTACATTCAAATTTATGGTTTATTACCATATATTACAATCTGAATTAATTATACAAGTTTAGCCTGTTATGATTCACATTAAATATAAAATTAGGGCAAACATATTGATGAATCCATATATTTATTGAAAATTTCCAAACCCTAATTTTTAATTAGGGTTTCATTACTTATTTATAGGTTTTTCAAATATTGTCCTTAGTGATGGATAGGTCATCATACTCTTGAATTTCTTGAATGGAAATAAAAAACTTATATTTTCTTACTCTTACCTCTGCCTTGCCTCCTAACTTTGATTTATTAGTTTATCCTTCTTTGAATTCAAGTCTATGTGTTATTAATTAGATATACTTTGTCCTTTTATAATCATTCAAAGTGTCCTTGAAAACATACCTTCACCTCAATCCATGCTTATTTACTCACTCTACTTTCCTTTTTATATACTCAGTATTTATATCCCCCTTCTTTATCACAATGTCTTAGCAAATTGGCATAAAGCTCTTTCTACTTTATTTTTGTCTCTATACAGGTTATTCTCATTCTCAATAGTTCCTATTTGATTTCCAACTCATTCCACAAACCCTTTGTTGACAACTCTTCTACCATACAGTCAACTCTCCCTTTGAAACAAAGTTTTTACTAGCCTTTTAAAGGTTTTATGCTTTATATGGATGAGTATGGAATCAAATAAACAAACTATTCACTTTTGGAGATACCCTTTATGGTCTTATTACTCTTGAAAAAGTTTCAAGCCTTATCTCAAAGTTTTGATCCCTCTTTTGGGCACTTTTTTCACTTTGATTAGGTCTCTAGGTCACTTATTACCATGTCTAACACACAATTGGTTATATTTGTATGAAACCATACCCTTTTTACATAAAACCATTTAAATCTCTTTAAAAACACTAATTTTCATCTATTCACAAAATTTTAGGGTTTTTTATGGTACAAATGCTTGAAAACTAGCTTTAGGGTTTGAAACCCTAAAATAGGGTTGTGGGCTGACTATCAAGTCTGAGAAGGGTTATATACCAATTTTGAATACTATAACCTCTTTCATTAAACTATGATTATTATTTATGAAATGTATAACCATTGGATAATTTATCCAAGGCCTAATGGCTTTCAAAAATTCTTTAACACACTATAAACATGCATTTTCTTCCTATCATGTGTACGTTCTTTACTCTATGGTAATAGTGAAGGTTTGTTTAAACTTATAGGATATAAAATTCAAATTGAATGACTATGAAGGTCTGCTTTATATTGTGATACCATAATATACCTCTTCTAAAAAAATAATCCTCACTCCCTTACCTCCATTCATTTTTTCTATCAAAAAGTTTGTTTGATTGTGCAAAACAACTGCCTTCCATAGGATTGTGCATAATTGAAAAGGGAAAAGTTTATGATTTAAAATTCATAAAGAGTTTCATGCAATTTTATCCATTAGTATAGGTCTATTAATTTCCCTTTCACCTTATTAATTTGATTAATATCTTTTATACACCTTGTCTCATCCTTTATCATAGTCTTTTCTTTGACTGTGGACTTAGACTTAGACATAGAAAACTATAGGTTTTATATCATGATCTTCAAAAAAAAAATTTATAACACAATTGATTGCCTCAAGCTAACTTGAGATTATTTCCATTATAATTATCAAAAAATATAGAAGTGATTAAGCCAACCATATTCAAAATCTTGCCTTAACATCAATGAAAACTCAATCTAGAAGACAAAACATTAACCAAACAGGGTATATAGTCTGTCCCTTCAAATATAAATATAATAAAACAACTTCATAATATATAAGAATAAAAAAAACACGTGTATCCAACTTAATAATAAATCAAAATATATATTTCATAAAATTTCTATGCTCATTCAATGTCTACACTTTCTTTATTATGACATACACAGAAATAACAAGTCTACCAACATGTTTTTCTTCAAGCAATGCACTATTCATACATGTTCTTGGGGTTTTCCTCATTTAATTATTTTAAAACCACCCCATTACTCTCATAAATTGAATGACTAGTACACCAACACCACTATCTATTCAAAAGAGACTTTAACATCCCATAACTAACTTTTTAACTTCCTTTTGTATGTTGTCAACTACCTAACTACAAGCATATGCATCAACATGACTCATTATTTGAGTCATATGGGCTTTGAACACTCTTTACAACTTATTGTCACCTAACCACACAAATTATGATGTTGAAACCTTCATTGGACATGAATGATGCCCCCAAAACTTAAGAAGTTTGAATTTTCAAATCATGAGTTTTGGTGGGAAAATATAAAAGGGTTCCTAATTTAAATTTGACAACTTCCTATCACCTCAAAATGACTCCTATAGACCTAAATTGACTTAAAACTTGAAAAATACTATAGACATGCAAATTGGACTAATATGTACATTGAGTAGTGATGTTATTGTATCATACTATCGAGAAACAAGAAAAACTTTCATTGAAAGTTATAAAATATTTTGGCTTTGATGGTTCTTTACAACATCCTTCTTCCACCTAGATCCTAAGGCCTATGTGAAACATATAGAATTTTTGGATGCTTGTTCATGATGGATCCTCCCTTATTGTTCTTTCTCTTAATCTCTCTCTTGCTTTCCATCTTCCAAGCAATCATAGGCAACTATTGTTCCTTCTCTTTCCTCCAATGACCTACATGTGAAGCAAACATGTCAATCAAAACTATCTCCTACTTGATTTCTTGGTGTTTACTTTGTTCTTGGGCTACCAACTCTACTTCCTCTTGACCCAAGATTGTTCTCAATGCAAATTTATCTACAATGATGCTATTCTTGTCTCTTATGAGACTCAAATCCTCTGATTCCTCCATGATATGCTTCCATATCTCTTTCTCCTCTATTGTATACTCATCTATACCACTTTTCTCTTCCATTGGTGAAAAACAAGACATTTCAACCTGATTCCATGAAAAATTTTCAATCACTTACACATGTGATTCCTCTTCTCTTTCTACTATTGTACCCTCACATGTGTCAAACACTTCATTGTATGCTGTTTTACTTTATTTTATTTCCATCATCACATTCATTAGTTTCATTGTGCTCTCATATGATGCATCTTCAATAATGTTCAAATCAAAATACTCATCAAACACAACATGAAAACTATCACCTTGTGCTTCTTGGTTGTCCTTAATGCTTCTTTGACTAAAACTCACCTCTTTCTTTCTCATCACAAGGCATGGTCATGTTTCACATTCATCCACTTCTTCTTCATTTAATGGATCAACGTATTTAGGGTAACACAAGATTGTGTCCCCATACTCTGTTGTCCAATCAACTTATTCCTCATCACTAGCATGTTTTTCATGCTTCAATCCTTCATGAAACTTTCCACTTGTATGTACACATGTCAAAATTCATTAGTTTTAATCATTAGAGGCTTGTTGGACCCTTCACTTCTCCTTCTAGGCTACCTTGCTAACTTCTTCATCCTTTGTCTTCTCCTCTTTTCCATCAACTTTTTGAGAATCCATCTCACCTTATTTATGCATACACTAAATCTTGGTCTCAAATATTCCAATATTTTATATAGCCTTTCCATACCTCCATCTTACATATCTCCTTCTCTCTCTCTAACCATGTTTGTTTTTATTTCATCCTCTTCTTTTCTAACTTCTTATGGCATTCCTCATTCATTAAGCCCTTCATAATCTTTACTATCTCTTCTCTTCTTGACAAGCCTTCCATCTTGTCCTATTGATCATTCACTTGGTATCTCTCACTTGACTCTCTCTCTCTCTCTTAGATTCAATCTCTTTCTTCTTTTCCTCACCTAGGACTTCTCTTCTCTTATCGTTTCTCTAGGACTATCTTCTCTCTCTCAAGCTCACTTTTGAGATTCTCTCTCTTGGAGCTCTCTCTAGCTCTCTTCCTTATCTAAGCCTTCTTGGCTAAGGGATTTGTGACCTCTCATTTTATTTAAATTATTTATACTTCTCATTTCACATATATCACTTCATCCTCTTCACTTCATTCCTATAACCTCATTAGCCACTTCACAACAACTTCTCATAACAACATTTAAACAATCTTCAACACATTGTAAACATAGATGAAATATATATATTAAAACAAACTCAATAATACCTTGTCATAGAGCCTTACATGATCTGATACCACATGATGCATAGGTCATCATACATTTAACTTTCTTGAATGGAAACAAGGAACTTACATTCTCTTGTTCTTACTTCTGCCTTGCCTCCTAGCTTTGATTTCCTAGTTTGTCCTTCTTTGGCTTCAAGTCTCTATGTTCTTCCTTATATCTAATATTTATTTTTTCATGCATTCAAATTATCCTTGATAACAGACCTTCACCTTAATCCATGCTTATTTACTCATTCTACTTGCCTTTTCATATACTTAATATTTATATCCCCCTTCTTTGTCACAATGGCTTAGCAAATTGGCTTAAAGATATTTCTAGGTTCATTCTATCTATATACAGGTTATTCTCATGCTCAATAGGTCCTATTTGACTTCCAACTAATTCCACAAACCGTTTTTTGATAACTCTTCCACCATATAGTCAACTCTCCTTTTGAAGCAGAGTTCTACTAGCCTTTTTATGGTTTTTTGCTTTGTACAGATGAGTACATAATCAAATCAACAAAATAGTAAATTTTAGACATACCATTTATGGTCCTCTTACTCTTTACAAATTTTCAATCCTTATCTCAAATTTTTGATCCCTCTTTTGGGCACTTTTTGTACTTTGATTAGGTCTCTAGGTCACTTATTATCCTAACACATAATTGGTTATATTTGTATGAAACTGTATTATTCTAACATAAAACCATTTGAATATCTTAAAAACACTATTTTTCATATATTCACAAAATTTTAGGGTTTTTGTATGGTACAAATGCTTGAAAACTAGTTTTAGGGTTTGAAACATTAGAATAGGGTTGTGGGCTGACTATCAAGCCTGAGAAGGTTTATTTACTGATTTTGAATGTTATAATCTCTTTTATTCAATTTTGATTATTTTTTATGGAATTTATAACATTTGGTAAACTTCTATAAGGCCTAATGGATTTTATAACTCCCTTGACACACTATAAACATGCATTTTCTTCCTATCTTGTGTATGTTATTTACTCTAGGCTATCAACTTCAAATCAAATGACTGTGAAGGTTTATTTTGGCTTGTGCCACTATATTAGACCTATTCCAAGAAAATAATAATCAATACCTCACCTTAATTCATGTTTTATATAAAAAATTATGTCTGACTGTGCAAAACAACTACCTTCCACAGGGCTATGCATAATTGAAAAGGGAAAAGTTTATGATTTCAACTTCGTAAAGAGTTTCATGCAATCGTATCCATTAGTATATGTCTTTGAAGTTCCATTTCACCTTATTCATTCATGTAATTTATTTTATACACCTTGTCTCATCCTTTTTCACATGATTTTCTTTGATTGTGGACTCAGACACATAAAACTACAGGTTTTGTATTGTGATATTCAAAAAAACAAGTCTATAACACAATTAATTACCTTAGGATAACTTGAGATTATTTCAATTATACTTATCAATAAATATAGAAGTGATTAAGCCAACCATATTCATAATCTTTCCTTACCATCAATGAAAACTTGGTCCAAAAGATAAAACATTAACCAAATAGGGTATACCATATGTCCCTTCACAATTTAAATATAAGAAAAACACTTTATAATCTATAAGAAGATAAATAATACACATGGATCCAAATTAACAATACATCATAATATCTCTTTCATAAAAGTGATATTCTCATTCAATGTCTACACTTTCTTTATTGTGACATACATAGAAATAACAAGTCTACCAACATAATTTTCTTCAAGCAATGCACTGTTCATACATGTTATTAGGGTTTTCCTCATTTACTCATTTTGAAACCACCTATCATACATTTAATTAATCATACACCAACATCATTATCTATTCAAAAGATACTCTAATATCCCATAACTAGCTTTTTAAATTCCTTTTGTATGTTGCCAACTACCTAATTACAAGCCTATGCATCAAGATGACTCATTATGTGAGTCATATGGGGTTTAAACACTCTTTACCCCTTATTGGAACCTAAACACAAAACTTATGATGTTGTAACCTTAATTGGACATGAATTATGCCCCCAAAACTTGACAAGAAGTTTGAATTTTCAAATCATGAGTTTTGGTGGGAAAATACAAAAAGGTTCCTAATTCAAATTTGACAACTTCATATCACCTCAAAATGACTCTTACAGACATAATTTTACCTTAAAAACTTTCAAAATACTCTAGACATGCAAATTAGACCAATATTTACATTGAGTAGTGATTCTCTTGCATCACTTAGGGTTTTACTTTTAGACACAATTTCATATTTTCCCTCACATTACAAATTGCATATGGATTTAATAAATGAAAATTTTCTCTATTGGTTTACTCATGTCATGATTACACTTATTTCATATTGTTATTCTTGGTTATGTATAAATTGGATTCTATTTAATTTTTTTAATATGACTCAAATTAATAATAAACCACATTTAGCCTTCCTTAATTCACAATGTACAAATATCCAATTTGAATTGAACCCATTAACTATTAGATCAAAAAGCATGCATGACTCAGTTCATTAATACACATCCTATTAATGGATTATATATGCATATTGAATCTAAAAATGTTTACAATGTTTAATTGTATAGATGCACTAACCCTATAATAGGTGTTAAGACCACTACTACACCTTTACTTACCCATGAGTTGTTCACCCAATGTGTGGGGGAAACACAAGACTCCATAAATATTCCCATGCCTATTCCAATATATGTGACTCACTCCAATATTATTATTACTATAAATATTACATCATCAATATCACCTAATGCATTTTCCCTTGAGAAAACTATTATAGATCTATAAGATAAGGTGTTGCAGTTAGAGTTAGGTAACTCTAAAGCTAGTCATTCTATGGATTCACATGTTTTTTCCATAACTTGTTAACCTTAGATATTTTAAGCTATCCTTTACACATAGGTTTTGTACCACTTAATCTAAAATTATATAATGTTAAAGGTGATCCTAAACAACATCTCATATCCTTTCATAGTGCATTTTTTTGACTATTTGTCCAATGGTAAGTTATTAACCAAACTATTTACAAGGATTATAAAACATTATGCATTAACATGGTTTTATAATCTTCCCTTACAATATGTAAACCTTTAATCCTTTAGTTGAATAATTTATTTCACTTATTATAGTTAACATTAATGAAAAGTTATCTTGTGCTCATATTTCCAAGGTTAAGAAAGAACCCAACGAGCCTATCCATGATTATGTATTTCATTGCAAGATAATGTTTTCTAAGATGGAAAATACTATACCTAAAAAAGAGTTACAAAACAATTTAAAATAAAGTTTTCTAGGTCCATTGTATAAATTCATTATGTTTAATCAGTTTCAATATTTTGACCATTTATGATATACAATCAAATAACATGAAGTTAATCTCTTGTCATGAACAGACTTCACTAAATATCTAATCCTTACAGTGAAAAGTCTCAATATAAGTAATATTTTGAGTCTAAAAGGAGTGATACTAGATATAAGGCACAAAAAATAAATAATATACTATCACAATCTATGGAAATTCCTAATTGGATATCTTCTTTTATCCCTTTCAAGACTGTAATATATAATAATATAAGGTTAATACATAAGTATACATGACTTATAATGTGCCTAATTTTAATGAACATTGTATAAATATTGTGTTGGTGGGTCTTTTGACATGCCAAATTTAGGTGGGGGTTGTTAATCCCCATCTTTCTTGAAAGGAGATTTGTGTGAATAAATATCCCCAAGATCTTGGTTACTAGGTCTTGGTATGTAGGGTAACCTTGTTGGATCGTTATGACCATTCCATAATAAGGGACTCCAGTGAGTCTTTCAGACTAATTATATGTAATTAAACTATGATTTGATGCATATATAATCAGAAAAAAGACTTGCTATGTGAATAAAACTTATTCAAACATGTTTATAGCATGGAATATTTTACAATAAAAAAATAGCTATAAATAAAAGAACATGCAATCAATATAAAACAATAAATTCATATTGAAACTCAAAAACTAAACTAACAAAGTTAATTAAAGAAAAGAAAAAGAGATAAGGGTAGGAATAAAAGAGAATAAAGATCCCACTTTATAATGAAGACCAATTCAATTTTTTTGAGTAGATAAACTCCTTCATAAACCAATCCTTAGTTGATCCATACCTAATACAACTCTAGATAAAAGATGGTGCAAGAATCTAAGGGAGATAACATCAATGCAAGAGAGGAAAATAGGGCCACATATTTCATGCCCATGACAAGTCTATCAATTGACAATGTTTTTATATAAATATGTTTCCATGAAGGATAATTTGAGATTCATCAAATACTCAGTGGATTATAGAATCAATAGAAAAAAAGTTGACAACACTTTAATGCACACTCATAAAATGGTTTTTCATCTCAAGGGTGTATATATTATAAAATATTTTTAGCATATTATAATTCAAAAGGCTAGATCATACCATGGATAGTTGATGCCCTCAATATTCTACTCCTATGTGTTTTTTTTATATTTACAAGATTAGTACATATTCATAGACTAATTGTTGAGAACTTTGATAATATATAAATTTAGTTCATATCAAGGACAATTATTTTCCTACTCATATAAATATGAAAACTATAATTATTTCACCTAATTATATTTCCAAAAAATGAGGAGTTTTACTATCTTTTGCATGATTGTTCAACACATTCTATGGATAACTATAGAATTATTCAATAGAATTTTAGATATTTTCTAAGGATCTAGGCTTAGTAACAATCCATAAGTTTTAGGTATGTTAATGACTTGAATGTTAATGAACTATTGGATTCAAAGCTCATGAGATAATTGAATATGGATTTTCAACAATTCACCAATCACCTTTATTCTTCACTTATCCAACTGTACTACTACCTTTTCATAGTTGACTAGGTTTAACCCTAGCTTTTCACAAATTCCTAGAGGCATAATGTTAGCTAAAACACTAGAATCAAGTAAATAATTATGGATATTTTGAAAAAAAATTATAATAGTTAATAGGAATGTGGAACCTCATGTTTACTCTTGTCCATTACTATATTTTCATGAACTTGTTTAGCCTTGTTGGAGCTAAGATTTTCATTCAAGGATTTCAATAGAAAATCTTTCTATTCAGTGATTTGTGTGACCTCATGTAGTGTTATATTTGCCTTGAAAATATAAGAAAATCAAATGGCATGAAATAAGGTGTGCCATATAATAAAAAATATTTTATTGGTTTAAATGTTTGAAAAATTATTAAATTATTTTAATTTTTCTAATATTTTTTTTTACATTTAAACCTGTGTATTTCTCATATACCATAATCTAGTCACTTTGGCCATTCATACTCCATTTTATTGTGTTCAAACTCCTCATCTGACATTAAAAATGATTTTTTTAGCATTTAAGTGTTATTAAATTCATTATTTTTTTGCAAAAATGAACTTGTACGACCTGTTTGCATTATGAATTTTTTTGTATTTTTCATCCATGGTTGTGATTGATGATTCAATTCATTCTCAGCCCTCTTGAAATCCCAAAACACCTGCAAATCTTATTAAAACCCCTATTTCACATCGTCAAAGGAAAATCTAGAATTTTTTTGAGTTGTACAGCTTATGGTATGGCCTTCTAATGCCCTAGCTACAATTTAAATCCATACCAGCAAAAATTACTTCAAAAAATTTCTAAATCTCAGCCAAAATCCATTTTACACTGCCTGTATGGATTTGTATGACCTCCAGAAGAGAGAACAGGTGAATTTTTTTTTTTCAGGAGTAGCCATGGCATCCCAGGTAAACATGTCATAGGTATAAACTAGGTTTTTTTTTTTTTTTTACCTTTACCTAGATCCTAGGAACATAAAAAGTGTCCTAACTCAGAGCATCACTCAATAAGGTGATCTAATCATCTAAAGGATTGAGTATGAAATTTTATCACTCACTAAGGTGAGAACTACAAGTGGAGAGGAAATCATCATAAAGGATATAATATCAGTGCTTTGGGAAACTAATAATGTCATGGAGAAGCTAATAGAAGACATGAAAGAACAAGTGAAAGTGTTGTAATCCTAGATAAATGGAACTTTCCCTATGGAATTTATTAGAAATTTGAGGTATCTCTCACATACTTATTCAGAATCATTGGGGAAGTAACTAAAACTCTCTCTAAGAATAAGGAGCTCATATAAAGGATGTAGGAATATTATAAGAGTTTTATTCATATGGATAACAATAATAAAATTTTGGTGGTTATCATTAAAAAATGGATATTCCCAAAGTTAAAATTTATGCCTCTCATGGATCTTATATTATATCATAACTTTTCAAGAATAATGAGGATGTCCCTTGAAAAATGGATAGACACTACCTAGGCAACCATAAAATTCATAGAGAAAAGTGAGGGCAATATACCTAATTATTTCAAGAAGTTTAGAATCTTAGTGTTATTTTATCCTAATGGCACACTCCTAAAAATGTATGAGTTTTTGATCCACCGAGCACACTTCAATGATATCATTAATATAAAAGTGGTTAAGGCTAAAAAGGTTGGAGCTAAGGCTATCCTAGAATTGAACATGTAGTCTATAACGAGTATTAGTTAGGTTTAAGATGTAAATGCCTCCTTGGAGGCCCCATTTAAAGTTCATGATAAACTACTAACTCAGGTAGAGATCATCTTCCAAGATACACTTTTCAACCTATAAAATCTTGACTAGATTTGTATGACCTCCAGAAGAGAGAATAGGTGAATTTTTTTTTTCAGGAGCAGCCATGGCATCCTAGGTAAACATGTCATAGGTATAAACTAGGTTTTTTTTTTTTTTTTTAATATATTTCTAATATAGAAAATGCCTAGACCCTGTTTAATAGCCAATTTGTAGTAAAAATGGTGAAATAGTCTTTCTAAATGGTGAAATTGACCACAAAAGATGAAAACATCCTAATGCACAGAAGAATAAAAATTGAACAAGGAGAAAATTGAGAAAGTAAGTGACAAAGTTGAACAGGCTCTAATGAAATGATAGTTCTAGGAAATAAATTTAATTAGCAAGTAGAAATGTGATTGAATTAGTTATAGATGTCCAACTTTAGTGACCTTGATTATATTTTAGGATTAGGTTAACGTACTCATATAAATCAAGAGTCAATATCATATCTTATACAGCTTATGGTATGGCCTTCTAATGCCCTAGCTACAATTTAAATCCATACCAACAAAAATTACTTCAAAAATTTTCTAAATCTCAGCCAAAATCCATTTTACACTGCCTGTATGGATTTGTACGACCTCCAGAAGAGAGAATAGGTGATTTTTTTTTCAGGAGCAGCCATGGCATCCCAGGTAAACATGTCATAGGTATAAACTAGGTTTTTTTTTTTTTTTTTAATATATGTTTAATATAGAAAATGCCTAGACCCTGTTTAATAGCCAATTTGTAGTAAAAATGGTGAAATAGTCTTTCTAAATGGTGAAATTGACCACAAAAGATGAAAACATCCTAATGCACAAAAGAATAAAAATTGAACAAGGAGAAAATTGAGAAAGTAAGTGACAAAGTTGAACAATGGGATTGTCTCGCAAAGGGAATGGCAAGCAGCTGATCCACTTGGATGAAGAGGAGCTGGAGTATGAAATCCACCACAATGAATAAGGATTTGGAGTAGACAAGGCTCCATGCGATAGAAAGGCTCCTCTTTTATGATCCAGTCTGATTTTCCCTTTTTTTAATATAGACTTGGCTTCAAATATCCTTGACTCAAAATGTTAACCTAGAAGGTAAGACGATACATGGAATAAAATGGTTGATCTACTTAATATGGATAACCAACTAGTCTGGTCCACTAATTTACTCTATTCTAAAGTATTTAGACTTGATAAAGGCTTTTGAAAGATAATAAATACATAAGGATGTCAGTCTCTCCCTCGCATTAATGGTGCAGTT
This sequence comes from Torreya grandis, assembly GCA_037957365.1. NCBI lineage: Eukaryota > Viridiplantae > Streptophyta > Pinopsida > Cupressales > Taxaceae > Torreya > Torreya grandis. Next base: position 348,095 of record JARHVA010000021.1, on the reverse strand, counting down.
ACAAACATTCATTGTTGATTATGGAAATGTAGTTGAGGATTTTAATTTTTTGACAAATCTACAAATTCGTCCATGATCTCTCAATTAAAGGCCATGTCTATTTAAGGGATGAAATATATCTCTTATGTATTCTAGATAAGGTGGTTGAGATTGGCCTTGATTTTTGACACTCATGAACGCACATCCATGCTTCAAAGTTAGAGTTCACTCGATCGCTCTTTGATCATCGATTGATTGCTTTGGTATCCACCATCCCCTCTAGCACTTTCCATATGTCACCTTATCATTGGTTTGAAGTTATTTATTTTGTTACTACATATGAACCTCAACTTGACACTTTTGTATTTTTTCAACATTGCTTTGGGCTAAGTGGCTTGAATTACCTAATGAGGATGTGTGTCCAAATTAATAACCTAGGTTTGAAATATGGACCCTACAAGATCAAATGAAATAGTTAAGTGTAAATCCATCAAAGAAGAGGCAAGTTGAAATACTTTAAAATAATTAGATCATGAATAGAAAAGACATAACAAACATGTGAGAAACAAATGAAATATTATACTGTTATGACATAGCCATTCACATCAATCAGACTTTGATTTAAAAATAGTCCTTTATATAAGTATTCAACATATAAAAATTAATTATTAATTTAGACCAATCATTCTAAAAAATTATGATTTTACTATGAAGCCTAACCATTCAAAGGAAATTATTCATATATAATCAACCAAAGTCTTCCTAAGATATTCAATAGTTTTGACATTTAGGATTGCCATCAATTTTCAGTCTATCAAGTGCTATATGGCACACTTTTATTGGTTCAAAGGACTAGGTTTTATGGTTTGATGATGGGAAAACACCCATTAAATTTAAGTTTAATTGAATGTTGACATCATCAGGGTGTCATGAGATAGTCCCTCTTTCAACTAGGTCTCTAGTTTGTGTGTATAGAAGAATGCCATATAGTTTCCTCTTGAGGTGTCTGACCTTTGGATTACTAATGCAATCATTCTATCCTCTGAGGTAATAAGATTTTAGGAATTCATCATGTGGAAACTTATTAGACCCTCAAGGCCTTAGGATCATGAGCCTATTACTTAATCTTCTGAGTCTCTGTGGTCTCAAGCTTATGGAAAGTCACCATATGGAAACTTATCAGAACCTTAGAACCTCAAGACAATTAGACAATTTGTTAATATTTCATTATCCTAGGCTTTTAGGATCATGCCATGTGTCATTGATCTCAAAAATTGAGGGGATTAAAAAGATTTAGAGTTTTTTTTATTTGGTCTAGGACTTTGAAATGATCTGACAGTGACATATGGAAGCGTCTAGGAAGAAAAATACCTAAGGCTCAGATTGAAATAAATAAATAAAATTAGCCCAAGGCATCAAACTCATATTTTCTATACATGGTTGAATCAACTCAATATAATTTGGGCCTAGTATATTTCGAGATTGACTTGGGCTTGAGGGAAAAGTTTTGATCAAGCTGAGCTTGACACAACTAGAACTTGAGTCTACCTCAAATTAATAAAGATATATGGGATATTAAAATGATATAATAAACCAAGACCTAACACATGGACATTGATTCAATAGACTAATTTTACAATAAAAAATTTCTTAGTCCAAGATTTATCCATTCACAAATATGTAAAAAACCCACTCCCAAGCAAATTCTCAAACATGAAAGGTCCCTTAGACTAGATGTAACAACATTTAGATTATTCGATAAAAAAAAGAGGTTTCATGATTTTAGTCATAAAATTAGGGTGTTTTGGTGAAGGAAATAACATATTAGAGCTTCCCAAACTACTGTGTTTAATATTATGAAGGATTCCTTAGAGAAAATATGTCTAAAGATCACATCACTTGAAGATAAGATTGGTCATATCATAATTTCCAATCATACTAGTGTCAATTGCATATCTCATTATCCATCTATCTCATCTCAAATATGGGTCCAAAAGCAAGAAAAAAAATTATAATAAATGGGTCAAACACTTCACATATGCCAATTTGTCTTCAAGTGAAACTTTAAGGAATATGCTTCATGATAAATTGATCACTTTGCCTCCTCCATGTCCTACATGGAAATCCAAATATTAATTTACTTATCCTTGAATGCATGGATATCATAACTTTTTTTTTTTGGAATTTAAAAAGAAAAATGGAAAATATGGATAAACAAGAACATGAACCCAATAGAGAGGTTCCTAAGAAATAATTTCAAAAGTAATATGTGCCGAAAAATACTAATAGTAAAAACATGATTTATAATGATTAAAATACCAAATATACTTTATGCATAAATAAAAAGGATAAAGGCAATACCACGAATGATATAATTAAATATCCAAGTCAAGAAGTAAACATAGAGAATGTTTCTCTAATTACTACTCAATTAATGATATCTAGTTCTCCTACAGTTGCACTTAAATTTGGCCACCGATAACCTTTGATTAAGCTTTTGACTAATTTCCACCAAAATGCATAATTTGGCTTAAAAACACTAAAACACATTAAATGAGTTTAAATTGATATATTAATGTGATTATTTTGGCTAGGGTATCATTAAATGGGTCAATGTAATTTATGGGCTAGCTAACTTTGATCAGATCATTTCGAGTCAAAATGCCAATTTTGTACCTAGGTGCTCTAGATTGCTCTTTTCTATCAAATTTATTGTATGAGATGAGTGTATTTATTATTTTTTGTTATCAACATCCTAAATGGGAATATGGTTCTAACCCATCTAACATTGACTTCCAATTTCAATCCATTCAAATTTTAGACCAATAATAAGGCATTCTGATCAATTTGAGTAATTTGTGCACAAAGTGCTTAATCGTGCTTAAGATCTAATAAAACCAAATTAGATCCTAATTAATAATTCCATGGAAACTTGTTGAATATTTGTTTTTAAAAATTAATATTGAATAACTGCATCATTAAGTGACCTCATTTCTTGGGAAGACATCCCTAGGCCATAAATGCCACAAATATCAGGATTATGGGTATCCCATGCCTCATAATGACCCTCCATGCCTCTTCAATTCCCATTTTTCCAATGTCATGATGAGGATAATTATATATTTAATTCCAAAAAAATTAAAATTATCCTCAACCACACATCATCTCAAGATGCATGATTCAAGTTGATTCTGAGCAATATCAAAAATCTATAAATAGGAGGCCTTGCCTATTGAATTTTAAGCTTAATTTGTGCAAAGTTACCATGTAAAATTGATTCCAATATATCTCACAAGCCAAAGTTATGATGCGAAAATATTGAGCCAAGCCAAGCCAAAGCCACAAGGTGCCAAGGAAAAGAGGAGATGGTCAGGCCTCCTTTGATGAAGACTTCATGAGTACAAGCCAAGAAAGCCACTACAAAAAGAATTTAAAGCATCCAAGGAAGGTGAAGGATTCTTGTTTTTATTTAATTTTTATTTGTGTTTTTCATTTGTTTTTGTTATTAATCTCACCCTAGTAACTAGGCATGAAAGTTATAGTTTAGTGTGTTGTTTGTCAATTTGTTTTGTTCATTTTGTCACTAATACAATATTAATCTCCTCTTCTTATTCAAATTCCTAGTTCACATAGTGTGTATATGTCTAATTTATTGTGTGGTAGAAACTTATCCCTCATTGAATTGTGGTCCCACCCAATTACTAGTTCATCTATTCATGCACATCATGTTTAGTGTTTTATATATTTTGATAAAAGCCTGCATGTGGATACTATGATTGGTTAGTGTTTTAATTTATACCTCTCCTTAATTTACCTTAGCCTAAACCATTTGGTGAGACTCCACATAGATATGTGAACATATGGTTAAAGTTTGAACCTAATAATTTAGTTGTTTCATTAGTGTTATTTGAGTCGAGCAGGGAGGATCAACTTGTATTTTGGTACATCACCTAGTTAACTTCCTTATGAAGCCTTATCTCTTTTTAACCCTTTTCTCATGAAGCATTAGGCTTATTTTTAGTTTAGGTGAGCATCAAAGAGAAATCTGACCTACTCCACAGGTTCAGTCCCATTATAGGCAACCCATAGCCTATGATTAATCCCATTTTATGGCTCAATCAAGGGAAGCTTGAAGAACTTCTCCCAAGGGTGAGAGTTGAATTTATAACAAGACCAACCCACATAGTAGTCCAAGGAAAAATGATATCTATCATAGGATATTCCTTTCAAGTTGAAAACTATCAAGAAGGAACTAGGGGTGACTGAACTTGATCTTAGGGGAGATCTAGGAGACCCCATCAATCTATATTCCTCTAATGAGGAAGAGAAAGGACAAGCTCCCCCAACTGCCAGTTTAATTCAAACTCATGTGGATACCCCCAAAGAACAAGAGTCTACATATTTAGGGGTAGCCACTTAAGAAGCAGCTACCTTAGTTTAGCAAGGATACTCCTCATAGCCTAATACTACTATTTATTACAAAAGGAATGCTAGGACTTCACCCATAAGTAATCCTATAATAGAGCAATCTCAAAGCTTTCCTATAATGCCCCAATAAGTAGAAGTGGAGGAGGAAGAAGAATAAGATTTTGATGAAGAAGTAGAGTGGGAGAAAGCCAAGGCTTTAAGCCTCAAAGTCGATAAGGGGAAAGAACCAGTTGTGGAAGACAATAGGTAAAAAGGATTTGCCTTTAGAGACCACCTCCTTTCTCTCTTTTTATATTCATATTTTGAGATCTATGCCAATTTTATCGATGTTAAAAACTCTCAAAGTGGAAGTTTTTACTTCCACTCTTGATGATCCATTAACCACCTCTTATTTCTTTCATTTTCCTCTACTCACCCCAAGAATTGAGAAGGATTCTACCACTTTTGCTCTACCTTACACTACCTTTGATCCATCTTCTATCACTATGCCATCCACTTCCATCATAGCCACTTTGAGTATTCCTTATATCACTACCATAGGCAGATCATTGAAAATGAAAAGGGCATCTAGGATGATCAAGATAGCCATGGAAACTCCCTAACTCCATGTCTCATCCACCCAAATCACTCTCCCCATGCCATCCACCACTCCATGCTAGGAAACCATTATTACTAGCTCAGTCAAGGGCAAGAAGGTAAAGACACAAGTTATCACAGTCCATCCACTCCCTTAATATAGAGTTTTGGATTGGTATAAGATTATTTGGCCTTCCTTGATTGACATAATTATCAATGCAATAAAGAAGAAACAACTAGATAAGGAAGTCGAAGAATTTATGGTCAAAACCACAAAGGAGATAGATCTCAACCAATTGACAATTTCTCTATGGGCCATTGATTTAAGGTCTAAGACCTCTCAAATGCCCAAATTCAAAATAATAGAGCTCCCATCTATTAAAAATTTATTTGACAAGCCATTTGGGAGTATTTAAAAGGTAAGGAAGATGAAGCTGGAAGATGATTCTGGTAAGGAACTATTTTTTGAATGAAGACAAGAGGTATTTTCTTTGACCAAAAGACAATAAAAAATTGGGGAAATTCCCCTATAATTAAGAATTTATATCTCTATCTAAAGAACATAAGGATGTCATGGTGTAAATTCACGAAGACATAGAGCTCATTAGACAAGAAATAGAGGTAGAGTTTGAGAAAATAAAAGAAAAATAGAAGATAGTGCATATCCCAGCTGACATTAAAGCTAAGGTTGAAGAGGTAGCATCAAAGTGCTATAATTATTTGGAGGAATTAGAGTTTATGTAGACTAAATTATCCCCTCATGTTGTCAATACCCATAAATTATTTAATTCTTTGAAATCTGAGGAGAATAAATTGAAAATGTTAATTGTTTACACAACTAATAAGGCTTATAGCCACCTAGATCTCATGACATAATTAGAGGAATACAATGCACTCAACCTGGTGGTCATTAGGACAAAAGAGGCTAAGGAATGGGTGATAATAGCTAGGGATTTAGTCCATAAATATCAAGAGCAGGAGGCCCTCATTCTCCAAATTTTGAATGATTTGAAATTGTTCAAAGTAAAGGATGATATAGGGAAGTTGATCAATAAGATGAACTTTGATCAAATTATTTAGGAGGATTCAAACAATTTTTAGTAAAGTCTACAAAGACTACCATTGGAGGACATAGAAGTCAAATTGAGCTTTGCTAGGAAGAAGGTGATTGAATTTGAGATCTACAAGATCAATTTCTATATGACTAAAGTAGATCATGCAAAGCTATTAGGATAGGTCATCAAGGTTCATAGACCCCCTCTTTTGAATTTGGACATAATTTGATAACAGTGTGATGTATCACATAAATTTTGGTTTGAGATAAAGGTGAATAAAAAGTAGATTCATGCTGCCACTTCCAGTTCTACATCAATAGCCATAGTTACAATGCCAACTAAAGTCCATGCAACCATACAGATGTCAAAAAAACCATAAAGGACCAATTTTTTTACATGTACATTTCTATATCGGTGTATATTTATATTTTTATTATAGTTTGAACCATATTGTAAAGTTTCCTATTCATTTTTATAAACATGCACACATTGCATGATTTTTGTAAAGGCTAACTTAAGTTATTAACAATTGTAAGATAAATCTATATGGTTTTGACCATAGTTAGAAATAAATTTTTAACTATGACATATAATCTATGTTTCATGTACTTGGAGGATGAGGTGACCCCTTCCCCAAGTCTATTTAAACACATGTAATCCATAATTTTGAAGGGCTAGAGAATTTTCAATATACATGAGTAGAAGCAATTTCAATTGTCAACTCATGTGTTTATGTATTTTCTTTCCAATTTTTGTGTAATTAAGCTTATTTCTTTGGTTTTATGATTCAATAACTCTTAGTGTGAAAAATTTATGAATTAGTACTTTCTTGTCTTGATTGATATGTTAATCTTAGATGTGCAAAACCTATTGATATGTATGATAATGCCCTTCAATATATCTATTATAAGATTAATTCAAGGGCCTTTTAATACCTTCATGGATAACTTGAAGGAATTACAAGGCCCTTGATAGAATCTCCTAGAAGATACTTTGAAGGGAATTGCCATACATTGAAGGGAATGTTAAAAGTATATCATAATAGATACCTTCAACATGAACAAGTGGAATTTTCTTTTACATGCAAGGCACTACTAGGTGATATTTTGAAGGCCTTTGTAATAAATTCAAGGTATCTCCTAGGAGATACCATTCAAACATGCACAAGATTTCATTTTCCCTTCAAGGTATCTCCTAGGAGATACCTTTCAAATAAGCACAAGAATAAATTTTTCCTTCAAAGAGCAAGTGGAATTTTCCTTTACATGAAAAACACTAATATGTGATATTTTTAAGGCCCTTTTAGTACCTTAAATTTATATCCTATGAGATACCTTAAAAACATGCACAAGAGTGGATTTCCCTTTCAAGATATCTCATAGGAGATACCTTTCAAACATACATAAGAGTGGATTTCTCCTTCAAAGAACAAGTGATTTTTTTTCACATGAAAGACACTACTAAGTGATATTTTGAAGGCCCTTGTAATACCTTAAAATTATCTCCTAGGAGATACCTTTAAAACATTCACAAGAGTGGATTTCCCCTTCAAGGTATCTCCTAGGAGATACCTTCCAAATAGGCACAAGAGTGGATTTCTCCTTCAAGGAACAATTTTTTTTTTCCTTTACATAGAAGGAACTACTGGATGATATTTTTAAGGCATTTTTAATACCTTAAAGTTATCTCCTAGGAGACACCTTTCAAACATGTACAAGAGTGGATTTCCCATTCAAGGTATCTCCTAGGAGATACCTTTCAAATAGGCACACGAGTGGATTTCTCCTTCAAGGAACAAGTGGAATTTTCCTTTACATAGAAGGTATTACTAGGTGATATTTTGAAGGCCCTTGTAATAAATTCAAGATATATCCTATGAGATACCTTTAAAACATGTAAAAGAGTGGATTTCCCCTTCAAGGTATCTTCTATGAGATACCTTTCAAATAGGCATAAGAGTGGATTTCTCCTTCAAGGAACAAGTAGAATTTTCCTTTACATGGAAGGCACTACTAGGTTGCATTTTTAAGGCCCTTGTAATACCTTCAAGGTATATATTATGAGATACCTTACAAACATTCACAAGATTGGATTTCCCCTTCAAGGTATCTCCTAGGAGATACCTTTCAAATAGGCATAAGAGTGGATTTTTCCTTCAAGGAACAAGTGGAATTTTCCTTTACATGGAATTCACTATTGGGTGATATGCCTTTATAATACCTTTAAGGTATGTCCTAGGAGATACCTTCAAAAATTCACAAGAGTGGATTTCCCCTTCAAGGTATCTACTAGGACATACCTTTCAAATAGGCACAAGAGTGAAATTCTCCTTCAATGAACAAGTGGAATTTTTTTTACATGGAAGGCACCACTGGATGATATTTCTAAGGCCCTTGTAATACATTAAAGGTATCTCCTAAGAGATACCTTTTAAACATGCACAAGATTGGATTTCCCCTTTAAGGTATCTCCTAAGAGATACCTTTCAAATGGGCACATGAGTGGATTTCTCCTTCAAGGTATCTCCTAGGAGATACCTTCAAGTTACCTATGAAGGTATTACTTTCACACTTTCTCCTTTGTGAGTAAATCAATGCCAAATCAACATCAATTAACACATGGTAGTGTCAGATGCACTAGTCATTCAACCATAAAGTTTTGAGCTTTGTCATGCATCTTTTAGCCTTTAAAAATTCTCACGACCTAGTGCCTAATGAAAGTCTATCACTTGGTACCCTATTGTGGCCTTCCAAGGATCCTATTATTTTATAAAGTCTCATGACTCCAAAACCCTATTTCATCATGCCACTTGGTACCCATTCACAAAATTTCAATTTCAAGGATGAGTATAAAATTTTGAAACCCAACAACCCATTGGGATTGTGCCACTTGTCATTCAACTATTACTTTTAAGTACATAAATGAGTTATAACCAAACTAGAGCATGATATGTGGTGTTTAGTTACAACCTTCTAAGGTGCTAATTGATTTGCAAAGTCCCATGATAAAATTATCCAATCAAATAATGCCATTTGGCACTTGGTTTTTCCCTTTGTGCCCCTGCATGTAGGATGAAATATTCAATATGTCAATATTGTGATCGCATGAGAAAATGAAACCTAAAATATAGTCATTTGAATCTTAGATAGTTGAATACTACCAAGAAACCACTAGACAATTAGAATGAATAGGCTAAGGACACATGGACCCCTTTCTCATGTCATTCATATGCCTTTTCTATCTGAATGTTGATATTTATGATGACTCATTTATATCTCAACATGTGGAATCTTTGAATTCATAGCAAGATCTCAAGTGGTGACTTTTAGTTTTTATTGGTCATGGGAGTGCCACATGTTTCTCTCATAGGAAATCAAATATTTATTTACCAATTGTCTCCCTCAAAATACTTTCACAGCTTTCCTTGCCAGGTGTCTCCCTTAAAAGACTTTTGGATAACTATCAACAACTTAGTTATATTCAGGCCATGTAAGTACCTAGATAGATTTAACATGGAAAACTCATGTCAAAAGGTGGAAATATTTAGCTTTAAAACTAAAGTTTAAAATAAATCAAAGATTAATTAAAGCTAAATTTGAATTATGGTGCAATTAATCTCCAAAAGCAATAGTTTGGTATTATTTAAAATATATGCAAATTTGACAAGATTGCCATTTATACAACACAAACCAAGATCTCCATCAACATTACATTAATCAAAATGATCTTTCAAAAGGCTATACAATAAATACTATTTTTATTTTCACTTCAAAAATATGTGTTTTCTCTTTTTGCTATCTACACTCTCCCAGTTTGACAAAGCTCAAAATGTTTGCAAATTGCACTCCCAACCACCATCATCGAAGCTCAAAAGTTACAGAAGGATACAAAAGGACATTGATTGCTACCTAAATATTGTAATAAATGGCACAATAAGGTACTTCTACTCTGGGTAAGGACATTTATTTTGGGAATGATGCATTTTTTTCCAGTATGATATTTTTATCATCTTCAAAGACACTAAATTGATTCCTAAGGCGATAACATCTTGCGACATGCACTACAGTAGCATATATTTCAATTTTGAAAAATATAAGGTTGTTGATGAGGATGAGACCATGCCTCATATAATCCAACTAGCTTTCGATATCCTCACTATCAATGCAATAAACCTCCACAAGACTACAACTAAGCTTGAGATCATGCCATGTGTTGATCTAGTTTATGGCATCTCTATGAGGTCAAGATGTGAAGATAGGAAACTTAAATAAATTTCCCAAGGGCTCCTTATTGCTTTCATATAAGGGCTGAGATTTGAGAAATATTATGACCTTCCTACCCATAAATAGAGTACAACTAGGTCATCCTCAACAAATGGTATGAAGTGCACTCTCTGTAAAAGGTCTTGGCTTCATGGGTGATTGACCCAACATGAGCTATTCTCATGGATGATCAAGGAAACTTTCCCATCAAATAATTTAGATAAGGATTTAAAATTGTCCTATCCCTCTTGAATAGATTATTTGGAAATCCAAACATTACCTATGTAGATATTAAGACTATTCTATTGCTATAAATCATCTTGGAGAACTAACATATTACCCCACTTAGGGAAATTATTAGCAACAATTTGGTATATGCAATTTAGGACACCCTCAAGAATGGTGCCCCCTTCTTCATGATGAACTAATTTTTAGATGCAATATGTACTACTTAACTAGGACAAAAATAATGGTCTCTTGAGTGGCAATAGGTTGTTCTCAACTTTTCTCTGTAATGCACATCCATCTATTTAGATGCAACATAAAAGTGATTGTAGAAGAGTTATACCCTATGATCTAAAAGTTGATCATTGAATGAAAGATGTAGAGGGTTCCCTTATAAGTCAAGAAAACATTAAGAGAAATGGGTAGATACTAGTTTTATCGAGACTATATAGTCATCAAAATAGAGGGGGTGATAGTGGATCTTATTAGATTACCGAGATTCATGCCAATGAAGCTCGTAGAAGAAGAGATGGATTATCAACTTCTACATGGATTTTATGGAGTCTTTGAAAATAAGAAAAAAACATTCCCACACAAAGTTAATTATAAACTAAGGAGGAATATAATTATAAAGTGGCATGATGTTTTTGTAGCTGCCAGGCATAAGGATGCATACTTAGTACCTAAGGATGGCTTCAGATCGTGAAATCCTAATAATGTCATTCCCAATCATATTTTCAAATTCAAGAAGGATGTGGAAATGGAGTACAAGAATCAAGAAATTCATGAATGGATATGTAGATATGCTATGAATGATGAGGTGGTACTCAAGAATACTCCAAAGAAGAACATAGAGCTAGAATTGAGACTAGATAGACAAAAGAAAAAGGGAAGATATTATTAGGTCTCAACCACTACTAACTCATGGGAGCATGTTTGATATCAATTATGAGGAATTTAAAGATGAATATGAAGAATAAAACATTCCTCTTGTTAGGAATAATCCATGTATACTTCTAAGACTTGCTACTTTAAACATTCAGGACATGCCTTCAAGCTTTGGGAAAGGAGAATTCGACAGTCAGCTTGGACCCTCCCAAGGGCCCACATTGATCTCTACATTTTCTATGGGAGCTGTTATCCAAATCCTAGATCAAATAGACCTTAATATCATCGACCTTGAGGAGTTAAAACAAGTAATAAAGCTCTCTATGGAAGAATTTCAAGAATTAGCTTGGCAGGAACATTGAAAAGGTCTACAAGAGGAAGAGGGAGCCTAAAACCACCATGAGAGGAACAATAACCCCTCCATCAGCCTCTTAAGTGACTATTTTTTTTGATAGCATGCCTTAACATAATCTTGTATCTCAAGCTCCTAGTTTAAGTAACTTCCCACTTCCTTCTATAGACACCTAAAAGTGGCCACCAATAACCTCTAACCAAGCTTCAAACCAATTTCTAGTAAACATCATAATTTGGCCTAAAAACACTAAAACATGCTAAATGGTTCAAACTTGTCACATACAAGTATTGATTTAGGACAAAGTATTCCTAAATAGGGCAATGCATTTTATGAGATTGTTATTTCTTCTTGAATCATTTTGAGACAAAATGCCGAAAATGAAATTTGATGCTCTAAACCACTAAATTCCCCTAATTCAAAAGCACAAACATGTGCATGTGCTATTTTGTGTAAAAAATATCCTAAATGGGATATTGGTCCATATGAAACTAACATCATCTTCTAATTCCACTCCAATCAAATTTCAACCTAATAATATGACATTTGGACTAGTTTGATTAATTTATGCCCTAATTTCTAAAGAACTGCACTAAAATTTTTTAATCCTACATAGGTAAATTAAACCAAATTATGAGCTTAATTAAAAATTCCATGGAACTTATTGAATATTTATCTATTGGAAATTAGTTCCTAATATGTGCATCATCGTGTGACATATTTTTTTGAGGTGGCTTCCATAGACCATAAATGCAAAAAATATTTGATTAAGCTCTCCCATGCCTCATTAATGCCCCTTATTCCCAAATCATGATGAGGGTATTTATGGATTTTATTTACATAATTAGATTAATTCATGGCCAAACATATTCATCTTGAGATGTACAATCATGGTTGATTCAAGCCCATTTGAAAAATATATAAATAGAAGGCCTCACACTCATAATTTAAAATCTCTCATAAGCCAAAGTTATAATGCATAAATGATTTCAAAGATAATTTGATATAGTGTTATTATGCCAAAATATTGACTCAAGATTCATAAGCTAAAGCCACAAAGACAATGATGCCAAGAGGAGGTGAAGAATAGCCAAGATCCATTGATGAAGACCTATTGGTGTTCTATATTTGCACCCTAGCTGAGGAGGGGATTGTTTAGATATTCCTACTCAAATCTACTTCAACATGGGACTGATCCTAGACTGTGGGTATCCTAATAATGGATTAGATCTCTGGAGAAGGCTGACTTACTAATGGATCTATCACATACACTAAACCTAAACTAGTACTTGCTTGGAAAAGAGAGATATTTGACAAAAATTAAAAAAATCATGTAAAAGTGGTGATGCACCAATGGTTTGATCACTCCAAATCACACAAAACACAATATGAGACACTTTTAAGACCAAAGAACATCAATCTCACATAAATGTTTCAGAATAAGGCATTGATTAGTTATAAAATTAGTAAGAGGGTAAATATCCACTTTCAAACTAGACAATAAACTGTAAACTACACTTATAATGACTTGCAAGAACTACTAAAGCACTTCCTAAACGTGAGAAAAAATCAAACATAAGAACATACATTTACTTAACCATACTGCATGATTTATAGAACAAACTTCAATTCAACTTAGAAAAGGATAGAATTTAGTCTTTATTGCATCAAAAGGTGTCACAATACAAATTTTGGTGAGTCTGGTCATACCAAAAAGAGGGATAGAAGGATAGATTTTAAGGCTTAGAAGCCTGTACTTATAACAAATAGAAAGAGAGAGAAAGAGCTATGCATTAGAAACGGCCCAACTGATTTCAATGGATTAACACTCTCAAGGATGCTAACTCATGATATTATCAACAAGGAACAAATTTTGTAAAAGAATTAAATGTCCATTGCCCTAATCCAACCACTATATTTCTTCTTGGAACTCCATGATATCATATTCTTGTTCTGCTAATGAGGATTATGTCTTAGAATTAGAAGAAATGTGCTACATTTGCTTTGGGTTTCTGAATTTTCAAGATAAAGGTCTATTATAGGTGAATACCAATCTTAGACCATTGGTTTTCACATACTCATAATATCTATAAAAAATCTACAAATTGCTCAACTTTGCTTCACCATCAATGGTCTATCTTAGAATTTTGCATTAGACCCAAAGGATCTATTTCACATATATGGATTTTTGTTGATGATACTTGGTCTCTGAACTATGACCCTAGTTCAACCCTAGTTCACCTTTGAACTCGACTCCTTTATATTTGATTTACCTAGGTTCTAAAATAACCTCTTCGACTTTCATCAAAAATGTCTTGATCTTGATTTTACTAATTGGATATTGGTATCCAACTCAGACTATTTACATCATGCCCAAATGTCTTTATGTTCATTGGCTCCATAGATACATGACTTATTGACCCTACCTCACTTTGTTGATCTACCTATACATGGATGCCCATGAGTCATCAATATTTTTCCAACTAAATATGCTTGTTCCACTTTTCATGCATGCATTTTTTATTGATATTTACTAACCCTCTATCTTCTACTCACCATTAGATTTGAATTCATGATTAAATGCCAACCATTGATCTACTGGGACCCACTGTTTGAAAGCTAATGACTACTTTATGATCTTAAAATTGATGTCCTCACTCTTATCAAATTACTTTCACGTGACTATCACTAATGTTCATATGACCACCAAATTTAATCTCAAATGGATTTCCTTTGCTCTATCTAAAACTTGATGTCTGCATGAACATCTTATGCTTTTTTACCAACTTTACAGATTTATATCTTAAAGCATGAGAATCATGGAGGCACCAAAATTTTAGGAGATGTTGTTCTTACCAAAAGGGATGAACCCATTTGATCTATTAGTTCCAAGAGAATTTTGAGTGAATATATAAAATGATCAAGTTGACTAGTCTATTCATTCCCGCATGACGTCCTAATGACAGTCTAGTTCATTTGGCTAAGTGTGGGAAACTTAATGAAATTTGATTGAGAAACCAACTTTGGATCTTCATATCTTTTGATTCATTTTATTGGATGACCTAAAATTTGGCACGTATGTTATTGGGACTAAAGTGAATAAATCCATATGATCACTTCTCCCTAACTCATCTATATGTGGTAATTGTGATGTCAACAAAGTACCTCCTCAAAATTTTTGCCATTAGACTCACAATGTCTAAATGCACATAATGAAGAATCAAATGAATGCCATACATTTCCATTCTTACCCTAAACACTCTTGACATCTCATAGGGTCTCTGTAACCTATGGACTTGATCCTTAAAATTTGACAACTTACACTTTAAGTGAACTCAAAGTGTTTTGAAAGCTCTACACTCTACATTATCTCATTAGGTCCACTTATTACATCTAGAAATATATTCACATTGAATCATTGGACCATGCATATTTGAAAAACAATAGTCATATTCTATGCTTGAATTTAACACTTATGGGGTTTTCTTAGACTTTTTGAATTCAAACGGCTATTCCCTGTAGCCTAAAAATGATGTTCGTACAACTGTCTGGATCACAAATTCTATGGGTTATTTCCTTCAGACTTTGAATTTTTTTGGGGAACCTTCCTTAAAAATGGACCCTTTGAAAACCTTGAACTAGACCATTTTATTGAGAAATGACCCTTCGAGAAAATTATGTAGGGCACCTTTTTATAAAAATATCCTTCGAGACTTCTTATGGGGAACTATTTGTTTGAAGAAAATACCCTTTAAAAAAATGTATAGGACCATTTCATTGAAAATTGACCTCTTGGGACTTTTGAAAATGGACCACTTTGTTGAAGAATGACCCTTAAAAACTTCTATCTAGTTCACTTTTCTAAATAAAATATCCTTCGATAAAAATTTTAGCCACTTTAATTGAAATTGATATCCTTCAAAAAAAGTGTTTGGGACACTTTGCTTGAAGACTTACCCTTCAAGATTTTTGTAGTGGACCAATTTGTTGAATATTTATCCTTCAAAAAAATTGTTGGATAATTTTCCTAAAATAAATAGGTATTTGTCTTTTTCTTCAGACAATTTGTTTGAAAGGATTCAACAGTTAGGAAATTTTTTTGTCTCAAATAATTTATCTGAAAGAATTCAATAATTGGCCAAAAAAGGGTCCTAGAAAAATTAGCTTAGCAAAATAAAAGCCTAAAAGAATTTGTCTAAAATTATGAACATTTAGTCAAATAAAATGTTTGAAAGAATTCAAGTAAAGATTTAGTCCAAAAGGGGTTTTTTACTTAGATTTTACTTGAACTGCACTTGAAATGTTGCTTGATCCTTAAAAGCTCAGACACTATGAAAAACTGTTCAGATACCTGCTCTTTCTAACTGTAGAAAAGAAGATCCTACTCCTTCCACTGAACTCTTAGACTAGGAATATTTTTGATATGTAGACCTAATTAGGTCAACATCTTTAGTAACTTGGTTGGGAAGCATGCATGCTATGCTTGAGAACTCTAACCATATACATGACCCTAACTCATAATAGATAATACATAGACCATTTACATGACTGTAAGATAATATTTTGACTTGTAAAGACAAAAGAATTCCAACAAATAGGGAAAGAAAACAAACTAAAAGGGAAACTAACCTAAAAAGTAAAGGCATCTAAACTACTAAACAATTATGCAAACATAAGCACTTATTAGGAATAGAACAAAAAGGAAACTAATGTGTTAGAAAAACACTTAAAGAAATATAAGAAAAACTAACTATGTATATGGGACTTAACTTTCCTTAATAGTAGTGTTTAAGATGTATCCCATTGACTGAGATGGGAAGTTATTCACCATTCATCCTTGTGATCTAGAAAACATTGTGGGACTTGCAGATAGAGATTATATATAGACCACTCCAAAGAGAACCAAATTTTGTTTTCTTTCCTATCTTAGCTCTATCCTCATCCCACTTGAGGACCAAATATCCTTCTTGAAAATATCTTAAAGAAGATTTTTTATTGAAATATATCTTTGTCATTACTTGATGGGCCTCCATGGCCAACATGGCCTGATGCTTTGTCTCCTCTAGCTCCATGAGCTCAACATACCTTATTTTCCATTAGCTCATTCTCCAAAAGTTCAAGTTGATGCATTAATTCCAAAACAAGGAATTCAAGAGAAATAGGCATCCTTACTTCCTTACCATATACTAGTGTGTATGAATAATTGTAAATTGAGCTCTTATAGGTGATCTTTTCATCCCACAGAGCTAACTTCAATTTGAGATGCCATGATCTCTAATTATCTTCTATAATCCTCTTGATGATTATCAACAAATTATTATTAGTAGACTCAACAAGGTCATTACTTTGTGGATAATAGTTTGATGAGGTATTGAGGAAAACACTAATTTGAACCTCCCACTGGCTGATCTTAGATCCTACAAAAGCCATAACATTATAAAAATTTATAGTTAAAGGGACCCCGAATATGGTAAGTAAACCCTCATAGAAATACAAAACATTGGTTTCATTAGATTATTTTAATGCTTCTACCTCTATCCATATGGTAAAATAATATGTGGTAGTAAGGATCTACTTGTGTCATGAACTTGATGGGGGTTGATAACACCAACAAAGTCAAATCCCCATTGAAAAAAGGGTTAGTTAACTGAAATTGGTTGGAGAGATAATGTTTCAAGCTTCACCTTTCCAACAAACATGACACACTATCTACTTTTCTTGATCCATGCATGGTAATCACCAAATAAACTTAGCCAGTAATACCCACCCCTCATAATCTTATGGGATATGATCTTGGCTGAATAATGTCTTCCACCATGTCCATTATGGAACTACTTAAGTAACCTCTGTGTCTGACCTAGTTCTATGTATCTTAGCAATGTACCATTGACATCCTTGAAGATGTCTTTGTATGAGTTAATCCAAAGCTCATCACAACATCATCAAGATTTGACTAGTGCTTTACAAGAAATTGAGGTACAATCAGATGATCCGTAACCTCTTGCATCTTTGGTCGGTTCTCTTAATTCTATCTCCCTAATTTATTTTAGTAATTCATAAATTCCACTTCAACACCCTGAGGGTCAAGACTATGCTCTTTTTATTACCATATATATTGATAAAACTCATATCAAGAGAGTTATGATTGATGGGGGAGCTAGTATTAATATTATTTCCACCCATGCCTACAAAAGGCTAGCCCTTCTTGACAATAACACGTCTCAAAATAATGTGATACTCCATTTATTTAATGACACTATGAATACTACAATGGGCACTATTTTATTACATATTCATGTAGGTCCCCACCCAATTCCCAAGATCTTTTATGTTATGGAAGGAGAGTTACAATATAACATACTACTTGGATGACCTTAGATTCATGCTATGGCATGTGTACCCTCGACTTTGCACTGTTATGTCAATTTTGAGCATGATGGATAAGTACATGTTATACCTACTAAACCACCTCTATTTAAAACATATAATATGACCTATAGTCCCAATGATGTTTTCATCCCATTGAAAACATCATCCTCTTCACATGATGTTTATGAAGCTTCCACAAGTTCCACTCCTACGATTACATAGATACTGACAACACATTCTTGACAAAGATCCCATGGACGAGACATTTCAATGTTTTTCACTTGGTGAATATCATTTATTGACACTCGACATGTTCTAAACTCCATAAGAATATGGAAGCCTCCACATGCATCTCAATTATGACCCCCATATTGGGATGGTTATCCCTTATAGCCCTCCTAATATTTGAACTAATTTCACACATGTGGGAATTGATCAAGCTCCTACTTTCAACAACCCATTTTCTTCACCACAACCATTCACATGTAACTTCTCTTTCCTGAGTAACCATAGATTTGCTCACACCTACCTATATAGGTATGATTGGAATGGATTTGGTTTGGGTCATTATGAACAAGGTATCCACATGCCTATTGAATATCCTACTAGAAACACCATTTAAAATGCCAAAAAAAGGCATGGGGTGGGATATGATGAACCAAATAAACTCCCTAAAAAATCCCATGAACCAATTGTTAAAGAACCAATCTCTCCTTCTCCACCTTCTTCTCCACCATCACCCATAGAATCAGAGGTATCTATACCTCCTAGTTTTTTTTTCCATAAATGCCATCTATATGGGGCCTCTCACCTATTGTTAGAGTAAGGAAATAAGGTCCCTTCCTCTCATTCATCTTGAAATAATTTATGAAGATTCTCCCACTATTAACACTATCCAATGTCAGGATGATGCAATTCTCACCTACGTGGGTGTGGATGATTCTTATATCCAATGATCACTCCCATCCAAAACCCAAGCTATGTTAAATGAATCAACCATTGACATCAACCTACCCACTTGCAATAACCCTCACATCCTCAAGATTAGCCAATCTTTAGATTCCTCTGAGCAAGTTGATTATGCCACATTTCTTAATGGCCATAGCAAAGCCTTCACTTAGTCTTACAATGACATGTCTATTATTGACCCCTCTATCATCACCTATAACATTGTCACCAATCAAGATGCTAAACCCATTAATCATAAAATTCACAAAATACATCCTCGTATCACTCTCCTTGTCAAAGAGGAGCTCCAACGCCTCTTCTCTATTAAATTTATCCAACCCATCGACTACCTGCAATAGATTTCCAATATTGTTCTTATCAGAAAAGTGATCGAGGGAATCTGTATTTGCACTGGCTATCATGATTTAAACCTTTCTTATCTAAAGATGATTTCCCATTGCCTAGTATCAACCAACTTGTTGATCTAATGGCCGGCCATGAGATGATATCACTTATGGACGGATTCACTAGATATAATCAAATCTTGGTTGCTCCTGAGGATCAACACAAGACCACCTTTATTACCCCATGGGGAACTTTTTATTATTGTGTTATGCATTTTAGCCTAAAAAATGTTGGTGTAACTTACCAACATGCCATGACTTACATTTTCCATGATCTCTTACACAAAATTATGGAATATTATGTGGATGACTTACTCAACAAGTCTAAACCCAAGATAACATGATGTATCTTAGGCACAATAATGGTAGGTAGCCCTAGTGATCAGGTCACCATGATGTGCTCATAGGCCCAATAGTGTAGGAGAAGGCCAACACATAAACTATATAACCAACATAGCCTCAAAACCCATAACTCTCTATATAATTGTGCAAAAATACTGGACCCCAAGCAAAAATGGTCCAATGCTCTATCATCTACATAAGTACACCAATTAAAGCAATCAAAAATCTCCCTCCATCTACATCATGTATGGCATAAACCATGATCTTGATCATCATCAGGATGCTAAGAGGATGTTACTCCTCATTAACCATGTAGAGTAACTCATATGCAAAGTTAGCAGAATGGTAGGTCACCTCACTAACATGCTCCCCATTTAAATTGACCATATGTATATCATGCTGATCTCTCGAGCATGAAAAAATATCCTCACCCTAGAGTGGTAGTTACAAAATCCTATAGACATCCTCCTATGTAACTTTTATCTCTTTGGTTGACAGATGGAAGGTGTTGGTGGTATGATCCCACCTCTCAATCAACGTGATCATCAGTGACACATCTCGTATAACTCGATAGTATCATCATAGTCCTCCCAAATTGATGGCTGCCATATGATCCCACTCATCAGGAGTAACATCTCTCCTCATTTATATCAATAAACTTGAAAGATGGTCACATAGTGTCATCTCTATCCTTGCTTACATCTATACATAAATGAATCAGGTCACATCCATTATACTCTACTCCCTCACCACCTTTTTTCCCTTCTCATTAGGAGAACTCCATTGGTTTGAGGATCTAAAATAGGCTATGTAGGTAGCACTCAATTGACATGGGATCTTCTAAGGTTAGATTGGCCATAAACCCACCTTCCTAATTACCCTAGACTTCACTACCTCTATCTCCCTCTACCCTAGGCCTACCTACCTATTCCAACTATAGGCCTCACTACCTATATTCTTGACTCTTAATGCTATAACTTGGATTTTAAAATAAACCTAGACCTCTCAACTATATTTTTACCTTTGTTTTAAAACCACTTTTTTAGATCTTTTTCCATGATTTAGATCTTTCTCTTAAGTTTTGTGATAACTACATTGTCCTGAGGCCCTAAACTGGGCTATGTAGGTAGCATTCAGATGACATGAGGTCTTCTGAGGCTAGCTCAACCATTAGGCTAGTTGACTACTCCCAATGGAGATGATAAACTCACCCTTTCTCTTATTTATTACTTTTTAATAATAATTGACATCGGCATCAATGTTGACATTAGTGCTTTATCATCTTATGTATCAACCAACATTGATAACACACTATTGACCTTGATGTTAGATCAACTAACATTAGTTGACCTCATTGCTATGTTGACCAATGTCAATTGATAATCAACTAATGCTAGTTGATTTTGTTGATGTCAGTGATTGGTTCAACCCTAGGGCCGAACAACCGAAACCTAACCTACCCATTTCCCTTAAAAAGACCCAACTTACCCTAACTTATCCTACACCTACCCTAACATACTTTATCCTTCCAATCCTATTTTCTACACATATACCTCTCATTTAACCTAAAAATTTCCAAAACTAAATCAAAGTGGTTTGGACTCTTACCTCATCTCATTGTCTCCTCCTGGCTGGCACTATTGGCACTTATGTCCTGCACCTCCTACTGGGTCCCCTCTTTGCACTACCATCTCAAATCGGCCTCAAAGCCCTATTTATTTTCTCCAATAAAAAAGTTTCAAATTAGTTTGGTTAGATTCCAAACCCCCTTTTGTTAGGTTTGGTCAACCACTGATGTCAGAAATCTTGACCTACTATGCCAATGTTGGTGCTTATGGTTACCGATATCGATAATCTTGCCCTAATTTTTCTAACATCAGCACTTTACCTTATTGATATCGACACTTATTACTAATGTCAACACCTTCTCAACCATGTTTTCTAACACAAAAACACCCAAATTTGAATAACCTTACCCATACATTTGGGCAATTGGAGATCACATATATATCCCCCAACCATGACAAAGTGACATTAAAAATCACTCAAATCTTCACCCTTGATTATTGTGCTTGGATATCAAAAATATTTCCTCACTCATTGACCCTTTTACACCAATAGTACATTACTTGTCTTGACTATAATTGGCTATTATGCACATGCATGAGTTTTAAGTGTTATGGATGGAAACTAAACCTGTCCTATCACCTTTAACCCTTTTGTGTTTCCTAGGGGCACTTCCTACCTCAATACCTGGGATACATTGACCATTGGAGCTATAAATTTGATTGATTCGACCCATCAGCTATCACTTACAAGCTATGCTTTGGTTACTTCTATTCGAGTCCTCCTTAACCTTGCCTATTATTAACATTGTCAACTATAGTTTATTCTATGTAGTGATGCTCAATTCTCCACCAATCACCTAATTATATTTCTATCAAATTGGTACCTGATTCTAGTTTCTCCTCCATTGATTCTCATTTTTGAGGGGGGATACCTCATCCAATACTTGGAGTATCTAACTCTTGTTTTTGTCTTGCAACATGTTGGTACAAATTACAAGACAAAAAGGGAAAAATGTAGACACCAAAATTACATCACACACGCGTGCATAACTCCCTATGTCAAAACCCCCCTAGGCCCATTTTAATAATAATAATTAATCTCCCTAACCCATACTTTTACCCCTCACACATTTAATTAATTTAAAATACTTAATTAAGTTGATTAGACACCCATATTGCCACCTTACTTGACCACCTCTCCCTATGACTAATTCTCCTCTGATGAGTCACCTCAAGACCTATTCCCCTCATCCTAACTACCTAATACTTATTCCCACTTTGAAAATAAATTCCTAAATAACTACTTCCTTCCTAACCTCCTATTTTTACTATTTTATAATGGGTATCACACTTGTCACTCACAAAAATATAAAATAAGCCAAAAGTAAAAAGGTTTACCTATTCTAGGGCTACTGACATCGATCAACCCATGTCTGACATTGGTAGGATACCTATCGACATCGATAGGATCATCGATGTTGATAATATAAGCCAAAATCTAACCCTTAGTTCAGGTTGGTAGAAATTAAGAAAATTGATTCTTACTCTTGTTTAGGTTGTTGGCATTCTATTTTTAACATCCAAGCCTACATTCATCCTATGTAAGTCAATCACCATTAGCAACTGAGATTTTAAGGACCAATAACATCCACTTTTTCTCTCTATTCAAGTACTAAGATTCAGACTCCTTGATAGGGATTATTAACCCAGTACTTATCATCCATATATAAGTATATCACTGATACCATAGGTCATTTACATATTTATTCTTCTATTTCTTTATATCTACCCTACACTTATTTATGTACCTCTAACCATACCCTATGAGGGAGTTACAAATCTTCCTTGCTTTTTTCCCCTTACATGCATACCAAACCCTTAACCAGAATTAACCAAGTCATAAACATCTTCTTCTAACTCTCTCAACCTCTCTAACTTGAGGCAAACCATTTCCCAAACCCAAAAAATACTTCTACAATCTCCTAGATAATTATTACCCCTATCGACCTCGGTAGCCTAATCAACATCAGTCACCTCATTTCTAACCTCAACAGCATAACCGATATCGGTCACTATTATATTGATGTTGGTGACTATCAATTTCCTAAACTTCTTCAAAACCTACCTAGATAACTTCAAAAAGACCAACAAAGCATCTCACATATACCCTATCATGCTTTTCTACCTACAAGTTGTTAAAAATGATAATCTTATCTCTCTTTTACTCTCTATTTATCTCTCTTTTAGTTAGTTATAATTATTTTGTCTCACGAAAGTAGACTATCATCTTTAGATAAGTTTCACACTTCCTAGAACAAGCGTGTAGCTTGATAGCCCACTCATTTATCTGCTAACAAACATCTTATGGTAGTGTTTTCTTATCTATAGCTAGTCCTCCCCAGCCAAAGAGGAGTGCTCACAATGTCTAGATATGATGTGCAAACCAAATCTGAGTTCATTCTAATCACTTATCCCCATCCTTATCTCTATTTTCCTTTAAATTCAAAATAGACAAAATTTAATCAAACATTTCTTAATGGTTAAGGTCACTATCAGTTATACAGGGTATGTATAACTAGTGGCAATTCTTACATAGATGTTTCTTTAGGAACACCCAGGATGGAAATCATAAGATTAGTAGGTGGAGTGTCTTTGGTGAAGGGATGGGTCCAAGGTGTAGTGACCTTTTCCTTAGCTTTATCCTTTTGGTTTTGTGATCATGTGGCCACATTAACTGTGTTGATTTGAAAATTTGGTGAGGGAGGTGGGAAAGGGGTGACAACAACATATTTGGGTTTGAATTTTAGTGGAATGTTAGGAGGCACTGTAGATTCCAAAAGTGGAATAATAAGAAGGTTAATAGTAGTGTCATAAAAAAGAGTGTCAACATCAAAGTGTTGCTAAATAATTATTGTAAGGGCTTTAAAACTCTCAGTATCATGTCTAGGTGAATGATGATATAAAAAAAATTGTGTATCATCAAACCAAGATGGCTTTGATCTAAGAGGAATATAAGGATTAATGGGGGGAAGAGTTATTACCAAATCTTGCAATAATTGATGTAAGAAAAAGCTTTGGGAGCCTACAATTGGGCTCATGCTTGTTGTATTAATAGGATTAGACACCTTTTATTTTGGTGGTCAAAAAATAATTTTATGTGGTGTCTTGTTTACAGATGGTGGAGTTATGTGTTTTGATATCACTTTCTTAGTGTCGAATTCGAGATGTCTACCATATAGAAAAGGCCAGAGTGGGGGTAGCTTAACCTTTTATTTGGCTTGGTTAGATGATATTCCAATCAAATTAGAAGGATATGACCCCAAAATGGATGGTAGAGTTAAGGGTTGAAGAAGAGATTGATGAGGTCTAGAAGGCTTAATATTATTTTGTGTTTTAGGGAAAAAAATCTAATTTATGGTTGAGGTGTCAAATCTAATTTCACCTATGGATGAATGAAATTAGAAATAGGGCATACACCTAAAGGCTTGATCTGCTTTAATGTAATAGATTCATATGAGGATGAGGGTTCTGACATAGATGACTAAAATTTTAGTGCTTTTAGTGAAGAAACTCTATCTTTGTCAAAGACCTTAGGGTAAAGTGTAGTAAGAGGATCGGTGGTAAAGATCAACATTCATTGTGTTGGATATGGAGTTTTAAGCTGGTCCCAAAATGCCGCATGGTCAAGTTTCATGGAGTCAAGAAATTTTCTACTTTTCACCAAATGTGAGAAGGGTTTTGAAAATTTCGATGTAGGCCTTATAGTTACATCTTTATAAATATATGATGTTTGAGAAAGAGGGAAATTGTTGGTTTCTACTATTTTGGGCCAAAGATGAGAAATAACTACAACTGGATCTTCTTCGATCGAGACAGGAGAAGAGACTTGATCTACCATAGGTGAAGTGGAGGTTGGATAAGTAGGTTCCTCAAGAGGATAAAGCATAGGTTATTATGGCTCCCTCAACATGTGGATGAGGCATGGGTAAAGTATGATCCTCCATAGGTAAAAAAAAGAGGTAAGAGTGGTGCAATTAGAGTAGGAAAAATAGGTCTTTCATCTATTATGGAATTAAATGGCATGGAATCTTTTAGGTACAAAGGAAAAGTGGGTGAGGTATCACTCTCTATAGGAGGAGGAGTGATAGGGGAAGAAGGTTCATTAAGAGGGTATAATGTGAGAACGATGTTCCCTTCAACATGTGGTTGAGGAACTGGTAGAGTGTGGTCTTCAAGTGGTAAGAGGATAGGTAATATTGGTGCAAATGGAATTGGGATTACAGGCTCCTCAAGTGGAAAAAAGAGTGGCAAAGGAGGCTCTTCTTATCGAGGGGGTGGAATGGGTGAAATAGGCTCTTCTACTTGAGGAGGAATAATGGGCAAAATAGGTGCCATTGAATGTGGAGGAGTCAATGAAATAGGTGTCTATTTTTGAGGGGTCAGTTGAACTAAAGATAAAGGAAAGACCATATTAACTGTATGGATATTATGATCTCTTAAGTTAGTTGTAGACTGGACAATATTTTGATTTGGTGAATGGTTGGGAAAAGGGTGCTTGAACACATCCATACTTTGATTGTGAGGTGCATTAGGATTATCCAAGATGAGATCACCTCTATCAAGCATATCTTAAACAACATTCTTAAGCATCTTGCAATTATTAGAGTTGTGACCTTTAACTTGATGGTTACCAAAAAAATCATCTTTCTTATACTAGGTTGGGATAGGATGGGAAGGTTCAAACTGTATAGGAGGTTTAATTTGAGGAAGGGTTATGACACCTTGTTGTAATAGCTTCTCCAAAATGGATGTATATGACTCCCCAATAGGAGTATATTATCTTTGTTCATACCATTGTTGGAATTATTTGGTCAAATTTTGAGAAGTGAAAGTATTCAATTGGTTTGTGGTTATGGAAGAGGCTAAATTAATGACCACCATGTTAGCAGATCCTTTAGCCTTTTGGTTAGAGGGAGAAGTTTTAGAGGAGGAGAAGTCATTTTTCTTAGTATTAGGATTCTTACTGCATAACTTGACTTTACCTTCATCAATAGCCTGAACCTCAAGTTTTTGTGCCATGGTAAAAGCTTCATCAAATGTGCAAAAAGTTTATACCTAGAGTGTGGATGAGATGTGCTTAGCACATGCCCTTGAGAAAATCTCAACAAGCTCAGGTTGAGGTAAGGAGGAGATTTGATTGATCAAGCTTCTCTAATGAGTGACAAAATTAGCAATAAACTCGTCATCAAATTGTCTGATAGAATAAAGGTCTATTATGGAAACCTTCTTAGAAATGTTAATAAAGAAATGGTCTAGGAATATTTTTACAAGTTGGGTAAATGAGAAGAGAGAGTGCTGAGGTATAGAGCTATACCAATCCAAGGAAGCACTTGAAAGAGACATAGGGAAAGTGCGAATAGTAATGCATCATCATGTCATATTAAATAACAAGCATGTTTAAATGCTCATAAGTGCTATTGTGGGTCCTCTTTACTCTAAAAATGAGTAAATTTAGGGAGTTCGCATTGGCTTGGATAAGGGTGAATAGGCACCAAAGGTTGGATTGGTTCATTGCATATCTGATCATAAGATAATACATTTTTTGAACCTAAAATGGATGTCTCTAAATTAGACATTTTATCCATTAGCATCTTAATGAGGTCTAGAGGGGGATTAGTTTGGAAAATTCCTCCTAAGTTATAGGGGAGATTATAAGAAGTAGAGGAAGCATATGACATAGCTTGTTGAGGTTGTGTTAGGGAAACATAAGGATAATGAGTCATAGGATGAGGTGTGGGAAGAAAAGGAATTTATCCCATTGGTTTAAAAACTATGCCTTGGTTGGTTGTTGTTACTATAGGTTGAATTATTGGCATGGTTAGACTAGGTGAAGGGTGAGTCGTAACTCAAGTAATTATAGGTGTGAGGGTGGATGGAATAGGCACCACTAAATTTTGGAATGGGGTGTGACTTGATTGAATCAGTTGTGGTTGTGAAAGTAGGGAATTTACTCTAGTCTTTAGGTGAGATTGGGTGGTTGGAAATGCCACATGTTGGTCATTATTTATAGTTGGGTTACTTGTCAAAGTGATGGTTTGGGTAACCATGGGATAAATAGTGGATGCAACTGAAATTGACATTGTCTCCATCAAAGAGGTTGGTATACCATAGATTGGGTCACCCACAAAATTATGGGTTCAGCTCATAGCAAGGTAATGATGAAGGGCTGCCACATTCTGATCAAGAAATTTAGTAAAATCTTGATGTCCCTCAAGCATAATGGGGATTTGGTTAGGGTTGGGAGTATGCTCTATATCTATAGTATGCTCCATGATAGAATCAAAAGTAAGAGGGGAAGGTGGAAGTGGTTTCCAGCTTGCATGATCGATAAGAATTTTGGCTTGAGCTCGTGTTAATACCATGCAAGAGGTGGTTTAAATAGTCTTAATACTCTGTATTTGAAATAAAATAAAGAAAAAATAGGTTTGAAAGTAGTGAAATAGGTTATTTTAGATTGTTATTTTGAGAAAATAAAACTACATAGTCACTTACATCAGTAGGGATGGCCGATATTGATCGGAAAAGTTCACTGACATCGGTGGAATAACTGATGTCGGTAGGTAAAATCTACATATATTGGTAATAATAACTGATGTCGATCACTATAAAATCTTGGAAAATGAAAGATATAATGTTTTAATAAATTAGAAGCTAAAAATATGTAAAATAATGGATGTAAGAGATATGTGTAAGAGAGAATAAAACTCAAAAAGCCTAAGATAACAGGTTATACAAACTGAGCTTTAGAAAAGGTATTGATTTTGTGTATCAATAAAAAAATGTCCTTACCAACTCAAAAATATAGAAGGCAATTGAAAAAGGAGAAAAATAACATGCAACTAGGAACTATTAAGTGCTAGAGATTAATTTTAGTCTCGTGTTGACTTATGCCTTAATAAGATAGTGAGAAGAGAATTTGGTTATCAAAGTTACTAGAAAGCAATCTAGAGCTAGTTTTAGGTTTGTTTTGGTACTTAGGAGGGAATCTGTGTTAAACCAGGTATGTGGCTTGTTATAGGAGCTTTCTCTCTGCACTTCACAAACCTAGAGTCGAGCCAAGCCACTTAGCCAAAATATATCTTTTGTCTAGAGATTATACTCTTCTAAAGAATGGAGTGGGTTCTCCCCTTGGTGGTGAAATCCAAGTAGGATAGCCAGGTAAGGTAAGGTGATCTACCAGGTGATGAAATCTTGATGGACCTTTTCTCAGGTGAGTTTTAATGCTTGTTTATGTGAATGTGATTTAGTTGTGTAACATAGGTGTACTATGATTTATTCAAAATTCTTGTAATTACCTAAGTGAGTTAATATGCAACAAACAAACTATGAAATGCAGTAAGTTTTAAACCCAAATCTAAAATGTTGAGATTGGAATGAAAATAAAGAGGAAATAAGAATAGAATATGAATTTCACTATCTTAATGTGGATTCCAGAGGAAGAAAAGAAGAGATGTTCTTTTGTTTGTAAAATAAAATGACAAATTATTTTGAGGCAAGGAGAAAAAAAAGACAATTCAATTTTACTGCCTTTTAAATAGAGAAGTAAAATATTGAATTTTCCATTTTTAAGAGAAAAGAGAAGGAAGGAAGTGCAAGAAATGAAATTTCACTATAATGCACCTATATTAATATTTAAAACAAGAAATGAACTCAAATAAAACTCTAGGGTCCCACCAGGCATCCTAGAAATGTTTGATTAAATTTTGTCTATTTTGAATTTACAGGAAAACAGAGAGAAGGATGGGGATAAGTGATTAGAATGAACCCAACTTTGGTTTGTGCACCATATCCAGACATTGTGAGAACTCTTCTTTGGCTGGGAGGACTACCTGTAGATAAGAAAACACTACCATAAGATGTTTGTTAGTAGATAAATGGGTGGGCTTCTAAGCTACGCACTTGTTCTAGGAAGCATGAAACTTCCCTAGAGATGAAAATACACTTTTGAGAGACAAAAGAATAATAACTAACTAAAAAAGAGATAAATAGAGAGTAAAATAGAGATAAGATTATCATTTTTAACAACCTATATGTAGCAGAGAGGGATAGGGTGCAGGTGAGATGCTTTGTTGGTGTTTTAGAAGTTATCTAGGTAGGTTTTGAAGAAGTTTTGGAAATTGATAGTTATCGATGTTAGTATAATAGTGATTGATATCAATTATGCTACTAAGCTCGACAATGACGTGATTGATGTTAGTTAGGTTACTGAGGTCATTAGGGGCAATAATTATCTGGGAGATTACAAAAGGATGTTTTGAGTCTCAAAAATGGTTTGGCTTAGGTTAGAGAGGTTGAGAGAGTTAGAAGAGGATGTTTATGATTTGGTTAAGTCTAGTCAAGGGTTTGGTATGCATGAGGAATATTTGTAAATCCCTCATAGGGTATGGTCAAAGGTACACAAAGCAATTTAGGGTAGATATAAAGAAATAGAAGAATAAATATGTAAATAATCTATGGTATCAACGATTTACTTAGTTGTGGATGATAAGTACTAGGATGATAATCCCTATTAGGGAGTCTAAATATGAGTGCCTGAATAGAGAGAGAAAGTGGATGTTGTTGGTCCTCAAGATCTTAGTTTCTAATGGTGATTGACTTATGCAGGGTGATTGTAAGCCTGGATGTCAAAAATAGAATGTTGAGAGCCTGAATGAGAGTAAGAATTGATTTTCTTAATTTCTACTGACCTGTACTAGAGGTTAGATTTTGGCTTATATTATTGATGTCAATGATCCCACCAATGTTGGTAGGTATCCCACTGATGTAGGTCATGGGTTGATCAATGTCAGAGACCCTATAATAGGTAAACCTTTATATTTTTGGCTTGTTTTCTATTTTTGTGAGTGCCAAGTGTGATACCCATTATAAAATGGTAAAAATAGGAGGTTAGAAAGAAAGTAGTTGTTTAAGAATTTAGTTTGGAAGTGGGAATAAGTCTTAGGTAGTTAGGATGAGGGGACTAGGTCTTGAGGTGACTCATCAGAGGAGAATTAGTCATAGGCTGAGGTCACCAAGTAGGGTGACAATAGGGGTTTTTAATTAACTTAATTAAGTATTTTAAATTAATTACATGTGTGAGGGGTAAAATTATGGGTTAGGGAGATTAATTGCTATTATTAAAATGGGCCTAGAGGGTTTCGACATA
Organism: Torreya grandis; assembly: GCA_037957365.1. Taxonomy (NCBI): domain Eukaryota; kingdom Viridiplantae; phylum Streptophyta; class Pinopsida; order Cupressales; family Taxaceae; genus Torreya; species Torreya grandis. The sequence goes on along the minus strand of JARHVA010000021.1, from coordinate 317,494 downwards.
GGGAGTTACACATGTGTGTGTGACATAATTTTGGTTCCTACAATCCTTTTTAAATAATACATTATCAACAAGGAGAAAAGGAATTGACTACAATCTGAAATATCTCCTCTTTGAAGGAGTGAGATGAGGAGGATAAACACCATCCTTTAGATATCTTGCCATATCTTGGAACTAGCTAGAATTTGAGGCCTAATCACTTGTAAGTTCTTGATCATTTGACACCATAACTTGTTCATTATACTCCTACAAGTTTTGGACTAGATGTTCACAAAATCCTTTGCCTTGAACTAGATTTGTGACTTTGATCTCAATGTCATATTTCATGTCCTTGGTTATCCAACTGACTCTCTTGTAATTTATATCTTTATTCAGAAGAAAGTCTTTGACACTTGGATGTGTAATCATCAAATGTATCTTATTATTTGATAGTAATTACCTAAACTTTTTAAGAGACCTTATGATTGAAATAACATGTTTCTCAACAAAAAAATACCTCATTTCATATTCTTCTAAGCCTTGACTGAAAATGGCTATTGGCTGCTCTAAGGTCTCTTTATTCTACTACATGAGAATACATGAAATTATGTCAATGTTAGCATAATTGTATAAGAAGAAATATTTTATAAAGTCAGGGTTTAAGAGTGTATGAGCACTGGCTATAGATTTCTTGATTTATTCAAAGCTTTTCACTCCTTCTTTAGACCAACTAAACCTCTAACCCTTCTTTATCATGGCTATGAGTGGCCTTGCTAAAGTAGAAAAATTTAAAATGTATCTCTTTTTGAAGTTTATCTTATATAAAAATATTTGCAAGGCTTTTTAATGCTTAGGCAATGAAAGTGCAAGAATTGATTCTATCCTATCAGGGTCTATGCTTGTACCATTTTTCAAAATTACATGTCTAAGAAGCCTACCTTCATGCACAAAGAAAACACACTTTTGTGGATTCAAAGACACTCCAAATTCCCTGCATCTTTCAAACACTTGTTTGAGATGAATCATATGATTATTTGTATTGCTAGAGGATATTATTATGTCATCTAGATAAATAAGAATAATTTTTTTATGAATACCCTAAAATGCCATGTTTATAGTCTTATAAAAAGTGGCTCCAACATTAGATAAACCAAAAGGCATATTTTTGTATGCAAATATCCCCCACTTTATGGTGAAGGCTGTTTTGAACTAGTCTTCTTCTTTGACCAAAATATAATTATATCCATTATAACCATCCAATAAACAGAACCTTTTTGAACATGCTACTAACTACAAAATTTGTTCCATTGATGGCAATGGATAGTAGTCTTTTAGAGAGATCTTGTTCAAGTTACAAAAGTCAACACATAACCTTATTTCATGATTCTTCTTATGTACTAGAACAAGGTTTGCCACCCAAGTTGAGTGCTTAATTGGAAATATTATGGCTGATTCAATGGTTTTGTGCAGTTCAACTCTCATTAGAGGTTCAAACATTGGGTTAATTGGCCTTTTCCTTTGTCTGACTGGCCTAGTCTCATCTTCTAACTCAATGTTATGTTGAGCTAGACTTGGATAAAAACCTTTAAGGTCACTAAAATAACATGAAAATACATTTATAAAATTTGAACATAACTTAATAAAAGTCTCTTTCTCTAAATATGTGCAAACTTTGCCTAGATTTAAACTCTTTCCAATTGTAATATCTAAATTTGTATATTATTCTTTGGTTGATAAAGCAAACTTTTCTTTTCTCAATTCATCATCTCTGCTAAATATGTTTTCCAAGGTGACCATCCCTTTAGGCAACTTATTTTTTTTCAATTGCAAAATCTAGTCATCATACTATTGTAAATGCTTGTTTTGGTTCTTTGAAGAGAAGTCAACTTCCTCTTGTAAGAATATGACAATCTGGCTATCATATTAAAAAACCTACCAATTTTCATAGTTGTTTGGGATATAATGTCTCAAAAATACCTTAATATGTGATTGAACCTTTTCTCTTTTAATGTCATCTGGGATACTGAATTGTGACCCAATAGCAACCAACCTATCTGCATACTTATTCTTATTTCTTGATATGGCCTGAATATTGAAGGCTTAAAATTCCTCAAATAGGTTCCATAATATATTATTATAGGACCTACGTAGTGGGTTCTTGCATAAATTGATTCCCCTTAATTGGTGAACTATTAGTTCACTATCTCCAAAGACTTGTAAGAAACTAAACTTCATCTTTTTTTCCATTGCAAATCATGCACTAGTGTTTCATATTCAATAACATTATTGGAACAACCAAACTAAAACTTGAGAGAAGATAAATACCTTTGATTGGATAGAGAAATTAACATCAATCTAGATCTATTTCCATGTTTGTTCTTGGATCCATCAAAATATAGCTGCCATAATCTTTCACTAGGCTGATCATCTTTCATCAATGTTGAAATTGGTGCATTATTTTCATGAAGATAATAGACACTAAATCCTTCTTATTTAGGTAACTTGTAGGGATCATTTCCATGCAAATCAGAGGCCCATTCATCAAGAAAAATATATGGGACTCCATCTAAAGGTGATTCTAATTCTACCTCACTATTTTCTAGTACCTTGTTTGAGATGACATAATTAGTGTTCACAATACTTGGTATATATGTCTCCAAATGAAATATTATAATAGGTTTAGAATGTATTTTCACCTTAGTACCATACTTAGTTCTAAAAATTAAATGGGTCTAATCAACTGACAAATATCCTCTAATATTTGAAGTAAAATATCTTGACAGGCACATGGCAAAATAGGGAAGTAGGTCCACTATAACTACATCTTGTTGAATAATCACATCAGGGCAAGCATGTAATGTTAGTTTTAGGAATTTTATTATGCCTACTATCTTTGTTGGTGATACATATAATTTCTATACTCCTTTGGTATTTGGCTCATTGACAAGACCAAGCTTATCTACAATTTGTTTGGGCATGACAGTGTTACTATATCTACTATCTACCATATAGTTATGGACTAAGCAGTCACTTATTATCAAAGAGATATAAAAGAGAGGGGTTTTATTTGATTTGACATTGTATTTATCTACCTTTGTCATGTTATGTATCTATTGATTAGGTTGCTTGATTTTCTAGTTTGAATTGGCCAAGACAACTCCTTATTTTTTAGTTGGTTCTAAAGATACCTTAAGATCTAAAAGTTATTGGATAAACATGTCCTTTTTCCCTAGAATGGAAAGGGAATTCCACATTATAATAATAAATTTTTATTTATTCATCTAATCAATAATGATAAATGATGTTCCACTAACCTTTGGCTAAAATTTTTGAGCCACTGGTTGTTCTCAAGTTAGGGACATCTAGGGAACTTTCACTATCTTTGTATTCTAAATCTTCTATGTTATAGGAACAACTTGATCTTTGACATTTTTGACACAAAATTAGGAACACTAGAATTATTGCTCACATCTTGAGATTACTCAACTACTCTTCTTTTATCTCTAGTCAGATTTTCCATTTGACCAAGGCCAGCTTCCTATAATATGTTGACCAAATTTGGTCTACATATCAAAAATATGCCTAGTCTAAGAGTTCAGTGGAAGGAGCAAGATCTTTTCTATAGTTGGAAAGAGCAGGTATTTGAATAGTTTTTCAAGGTGTTTGAGCCTTTAAGGATCAAGCAACATTTCAATTAAAAGCTAAGTACAAAACCCCTTTTGGACTAAGTCTTTACTTGAATTCTTTTAGAACTTTTATTTGACCAAGTGTTCATTATTTCAAGTAAATTCTTTTAGGCTTTTATTTTGCTAATATAATTTCTTTCAGGACCCATTTTGGCTAACTATTGAATTCTTTTAGACAAATTTTTTGAGATAAAGTTTCCTAACTATTGAATCCTTTTAGACAAAATGTCTGAAACAAAACACAAAGACCTATTTATTTTAGGAAAATTATCCAAATAATTTTCTTGAAGGATAAATCTTCAACAAAGTGATCTAATATAGAAATATCGAAGGGTAGGTCTTCAAGCAAAGTGTCCCAAACAGTTTTTCCAATGGATATCTTATTCAAGTAAAGTGGTCAAAACATTTTCTTGAAGGGTTTTTTCCTCAAAAAAGTAAACCATACAAAAGTTATGAAGGGTCATTCTTCAATACAGTGGTTCATGTTCAAAAGTCCTGAAATGGTAGTTTTTAATGAAATGGTCCTATACATTTTTTTGAAGGGTATTTTCTTCAAAAAAATAGTTCCCTAGATGAAGTCCTGAAGGATATTTCTAAAACAAGGTTCCCTATACAATTTTATTGAAAGGTTGTTTCTTGGGAAAATGGTCCAGTTCAAGGTTTTTGAAGGGTTCATTTTCAAAGAAGGTGCCCCAAACAAAAGTCCAACAAAAAATTTGAAGGAAATAACCCACAGAATCTGTGATCTAGATAGTTTCATGAATGTCATTTTTAGGCTACATAAAATAGTCATTTGAATTCAAAAAGTATAGAATGGCCCTGAAAGTGTCAAATTTAAGCATAAAATATGAAAGTTATTTTTTATATATGCATAGTTCAATGAATCAATGTGAGAATATTTTTAGATGGAATAGATGGACCCAATGAGATCATGTAGAGTGCAAAGCTTTGGAAACACTTCGAGTTTACTTAAAGTGTAAGTTTTCAACTTCTAAGGAACAAGTCCATAGGTTGTAGAGACCCTATGGGATGTTAAGAGTGCCTAGAGTAAGTATGAAAATGCATGAAATTCATCTAGTTCTTCATTATGTGCATCTAAAAATTATGAGTCTAATGGTATACATTTTGAGTAGGCACTTTAATGATGTCATAATTTCCATGCATAGATAAGTTAGTGAGAAGTGATCATTGGGTTTGTTTAATTCAGTCCCAAGAACATACATGCCAAATTTCAGGTCATCCATCAAAATAGATCAAAAGATATGAAGATCCAAAGTTGGTTCCTCAATTAGATTTCACTAAGTTTCCCATACTTAGCCAAATGAACTAGACCATCATTAGGAAGTCATGTGGGAATGGATATACTATTCAGCTTGAGCATTTTATATCTTTACTCAAAAATCTCCTAGGACTAGTGGATCAAATGGGTCCATCCCTTTTGGTAAGAATAACATATCATAAAATTTTGGTGCCTCCATGATTCTCATGCTTCAAGATATAAATCTGCAAAGTTGGTCAAAAACATAAGATGTTCAAGTAGATATCAAGTTTCAGATAGAGCAAAATAAATTTGTTGGTCACATAAACATCAATGATGGTACCATGAACATCATTTAATGGGAGTGAGACCATCAATTTTAAGATCATGAAGTAGTTGTTAGCTTTCAAACAATGGGTTCTAATAGATCAATGGTTGGCATTTGATCAGGCATTTAGATCTAACACCAATAAAAATATAAAGGGTTAGTGAATATCAATAATAAATGCATACATGATAAGTGGCATAAGAATGTTTAGTTGGTAGAAGAGCTATGACTTGTAGGCATCCATGTATAGGAAGATTAATGAAGTGAGGTAGGGTTAATAAGTCAATGTATCTAGGAATCCAATGAGCATAAATATAGTTGGGCATGATGTAGATAGTTTGAGTTGGATATTGATAGCCAATAAGCAAAAACAAGATCAAGACATTTTTAATGAAATTTGAAGAGGTTATTTTGGGATCTAGGTAAATAAAATATAAAGGCATCAAGCTCGAAGGCAAACTAGGGTTAAACTAGGGCCACAGTTCAGAGACCAAGTATCATTAACAAAGCTCCATATAAGTGAAATAGATCCTTTAGAACCAATGCATAAGTCCAAGATAGAATAGTGATGGTGAAGCAAAGTTGAGCAATTTGCATATTTTTCATAGATATTGTGACTATGTGAAAACCAATGGTCTAAGATTGATTTTCACTTATAATGGACCTATGTCTCACATAGTCAGACACCTAAAGTAAATGTAGCACATTTATACAAATTTCAAGACATGATCCTCATCATCAGATCAAGTAAATGATATCATGAAGTTCTAAGAAGAAATCTAGTGGTTGGATAAGGGCAATGGACATTTAATTCTTTTATAGAATTTATTCCTTATTGATAAAATCATGAGTTAGCATCTTTGAGAGTGCTAATCCATCAAAAGTGGTTGGGCCTTTTCTAATGCACAACTCTCTCTCTCTCTCTCTCTCTCTCTCTCTCTCTCTCTCTCTCTCTCTCTCTCTCTCTCTCTCTCTCTCTTTTATAAGTACAGGCTTTAAAGCCTTAAAATATATCCCTCTGTCCCTCTTTTTGGTATGACCAAACCCTACAAAAAGTTGTACTATGACACCTTTTGATGTAATAAAGACTAAAATCTATCCTTTTCTCAGATGTATTAAAGTGTGTTCTATAAATTCATGCCTTGTGGTTAAGTGAATGTATGTTCCTTGATTATGTCTAAGTTTTTATCACCTTTAGAAAGTGCTTAATAGTCTTATAGGTCATTATAAGTGTAGTTTATAGTTTATTGTCTAGTTTGAAAGTGGATATTTACCCTCTCTTGCTAATTTGATAATTGATCAATGCCTTATTCTAAAACATTTATGTGATATTGATCTTCTTTGGTCTTGAAAGTGTTTCATATTATGTTTTGTGTGAGTTACAGTGATCAAACCATTAGTGCATCACCACTTTTACATGCTTTTTTAAGTTTTGTCAAATCTCTCTCCCTTTTCCAAATAAGTTCTAGTTTAGGTTTAGTGTAGGTGATAGATCCATTAGGAAGTCAGCCTTCTCCAAAGGTATGATCCATCATTAGGATACCCACAGTCTAGGATCAATCCCATGTTAGACTAGATTTCAGTAGGAAGATCTGAACAATCTCGTTCTTAGCTAGGGTGAAAATCTATAACACCAACAAGACCTATGAAGCACAAGCCAAACAGGCCAATGAATAAATCCCTTAGAGAAATCTAGGAAGGTGAGGAAAGTTTTTATTTCTTTACATTCTAGTTATGTATTCATTTGATTTATTCACCAAGCTCCCCCTAAGATCTAGGCTTAAGGTGTTAGTTTATTAGTCTATTTTTGGATTTGATTTCATACACTAACATGATACTAATATCCCCTTATTAGATTCTTATGTTCATAAATGGCATGCTCAATAGGACCTAATGCATCCCACATACCAAGAAGATCAACATGCAGATCTTAAACTAGATTTGGATGCTTTAAGCTTTTTAAGATTGATTTTATAACTTTATTTGGTTGGATTTCATTTTCATGTGTTTACACAAAGAGCACCGATGGTTAGGTGTGACCATGGACAGTTAGTTCCAATCATTGAGGGTTGGGTTGTAGAGTAGAAATAGAGCAAAAAATTATATTTTGATTATTTATATCATGCTTGTTCTTGATTTATAGGATTGAAAGGCATTTAAACACATAAAATAAAATTTTCATTTCAAATTTTATTGATCTTTGGCCTGACATTTTTCTAATATAATGTGTTTGTTTTTGAGGTTTTGCCTTCGGGTTCACAGGTCATTACTAATGGTCATTTATTGATTGGTAGCTATTCTTCTCAACCGCTGATGGTTACTACTAACTGGTTGATGATGATTACCTTGAAACTACCAATGATTTTCTATGACCATGGATGGTCACTATATGCAATTTAATCCAAAACATGAGAGCTAAAATACAAACTTCATTTGCTAACACTCATAAGTGCTTCGAAGCAGGGGGTTACTCTCTTGTTTTTGTAGGGTCCAAGCAAACATTGAACATAAATTTTCAAGCTTAAATAGTTCTTAATACTTAAATTTGGTTTTCAAAAATGAATTAGGCTAAATTCAAACATTTGAATTTGGTTTTAAAATAAAATTTCATGATTTATACTCACACATTTGAATTTAGGTGCTTAAAAAAATTAGGAATATTTCCTTTAGTGCTTAAGAGTAAAAATTTGCATGTTTATGATTGAATGTTTTTTTTAGTTGTTCTTCAAAAGTTTTTGAAACTTAATTCCAAGGGGCCAAAGAAAATCACCAAAAATTTCAATTCAGTGCTCTAAAATTGAACTCAATTCAAAGTTAAATTTTGTTTTGTTTAAGTCATTGCTTGGTTAGAATTTATTTGAACAAAAAGGAATTTGTGCATGTATGCTCCCCCCATCCCTTATAGGAAACTTGTGGGATCAAAAGTACCATTTTCATTACAAATGGTGCCTTAGTCCAAAGATGTAAAAAGGATGTTTTCAAGGCTCTCCCCAAGACCCGCATGGCTTGGGTGATCTAGAAACAACCATAAAGCCTTTTTACTTAGTTTTTATTTTATGTATTTTGGCTTGTTGGGGGGGATTTAATCACCTCCCATAGGTTCTATAGGGAATAATTAACTTGGGGATTCATCTCCTAACATCATATTCAACCCCTCTCCATAGGAGGTATACAAATTAGGATCACCCCATTAGGATAGTGGTTTGAGTGGTTAAACCATATCCATTAGTGGTTGGTTAAGCTCAAGATGTATGATCGATATGGACATTGCACTAAATAGAGCAAGTGATGGATGTAGTGGTTATAAAAAGGACATGACCTTTTCATAATAAATCAATCAACGTGGACTTAATTGGTATGTTGTTTCTTTTGTGTACATATGTGAAAGTGTGTACACATGAGATCAATCTAGATGATTAAAAAAAATTAGTTTTAGTCAACCCCACTTTGCCACACCTTGATAGCATTTAGGATGATATACTTAGATGTATTTTATAATTTTATTGGTTGGTGTGTTAGAGCTAAAACTTGTTATTTAAACCATATGTTAAATGATTCTTGTGTCCACATTACTCTATTGTTTGAGGAGGCATTATGTCAACCATTTGAAACCTTGATTTTAACTTGGCAAACATTTGTGTCAAAACATTGAGTTAGGCACTTGATTGAGATGGGTAATGTTATGCTTCCCAAATCATTCCAAGTTTTGTGCCTTTGAAGTCTTTGAAACATCAATCATTGTTTACATCTTTTGGGAATGATAACATTGTTATGCTACCTAAAGTGTTTAAAAAGACTTATCTCACATCCCAATCATCATTGTTTAAAAAATCACGTCCCTTGTTGGATATTTTTTTAGTGTTGTTACACCATTTAAAGTTTCCTAGGTTATTATCATCAAAACCATAGTTTACCTTAGTTGAGTCTTGTTGTATTTTTAAGTATTAATCTCTTATAATAGTGCCCATTACTCTTAGTAGCTCACCTTACTAGTCGATACTTTAAGATAACTAGGTGCAAAGATTTTAGAAGTATTTTAGGTGGAACATTTAGTGCATCTCTACACTGTCATCCAATTCACTCAAGGTAAAAACGTTGAGTGCTCACCCAAAGTACAACAATGAAAGGACTAGGGCCCATATTGGGATAGTTGGAACATGGTGCAACTTTGGTTTGGTCAATGGGGCATGTCATGGGGATTCATTGATTCAAGGTTGTTTCAATGATCATGTTAACAATTGCTTGATGATTTTAGAGTTTAAATCTTGATCATGATGACACACATCTAGTCTTAGTTGATCTAGGCACTAACTAGGTTGAGATGTGTAGGTGGCATTCTCATCTTTTCTTAAGATACTTGGCTCTTTTATTTTGATAGGGTCAGGTTCACTTGGTGCTAAGCACAAGTTAGGTCATTGCTAAGTATGGATTACCATGCATCATGATGGTCAACTAAAATTGGATATGTAGATCCTCACGTGACTTATCTAATTACTGCTTATACTAATAGAGAACATATATATCAAAACTATATTCAATTTTTAAAGATTATACCAAAGGGGGTATTCAACACATATTTCCTAAAATTGATTGCTTTCATTTTTATTTAAAAGTGATAGTTATAAGATCAATTTGAGCCTCAAATTGACATGATACCTTCATATCTAATAGCTCACAGGTGAGCATGGACTAATCAAGGCTAGGTCTACCAAAAATAAACATAAGCCATCCTACCTTATATTACATATGTGCTAGCCTTCACTATGCCATCTCCTTATCATCATCATTATTCTCTCTCTTTCTCTCTCTCTCTCTCTCTCTCTCTCTCTCTCTCTCTCTCTCTCTCTTGGAGGTTTCTTATTTTTATAGGTGTTAGCCACCCCTCTATCTCACTGGGTAGGCACGTGTCAAAGGATGGTTAGGTGGTGGTAGTTAACCTATTTATTCCACCATTCATACCTCTATGCTCCTTAAGCCTTAAACCACCATATGTAGGATTAGGTAGGTAAGCCTTGAGGCTTGTAACACTCTTCAACCACTAAATTTATAACTCTACCATTGTGTTCATACTTTGAGAGTCATCTATCCAAAATTTGGGTGAGAAGCAATTGCTTGGCCAACTGACACAAGTATTTATGGGATTGCTCTAGCTAGCATAACCAAGACAAAACCGAAGTAATTTTTACATAAGTTTGCCTCATTCCTAGTTTTTTCATGTTGGTGTAAGAACACTACTTAGGGAAAAAGGGTGCCAATATTTACCACATACAAAATTCTAGTCTACCCCAAACTAGTCGATTAACCTCTAGGCACACAAAACTTAGGTGTATATTTTTTTAGTCTTGCTTAGAATGTCTCAAAACCCTAAAATATATTGTTCAGTTCCTTAATTGTACCATTAATCAAGGTGGATGCTACCTCAAGAGTGAGCACATCCATGCCTTCTAGTTCCCTTCTATAGGCCTTGAGCCTTTCTTTGGTACTTTTGACTACACCTTCCAAAATTTCACCTTGACCACTTGCATTTGTATAGAAGGCATAAAATACCACCTCTAATTATTGCTCTTGGGTATTCAAATAAGAGCTTAGGTTGTTTACTTTTATCATAATTTATGGGTGCTCACTTCTACTAACCGCAATAACTTACAGGACTAAGGCCTCTTTTTCATCCTTTGTTTTCTTCAGGCACACATCGATGACTTTGTACTAGTTGATGAATTTATAAAATATTGCATCTACCTCTTATATTTGTGCCTCTAGCTAGCCATAGAGATATTCAATCCTTTTGAGCTTCCCACTCAACTCTATTCTAAGGCGATCATAAGGGTCTTCTAGTTCTTCCTACGCTAACTTCATCCTTAGAATCATTTGTTAAACCAAATTGCAAACTTGGTCTATTTCATTCATTAATTTGGAGATTATGTTGTCAATAAGGGAAGGTTCTACCTCTTTGATACATTGGGAAAGTTGTTGGAGCTTGGAATTTGTCTCTTGGAGTTATTTTTCTATGTCCACTATTTTCTTCTAGTTTTGGTCTTAAACATCATTGATGATGTTCTTATGAGCCATGGAAGATGCCATCTTGATCAGGGCATTAGCAGAGCACATGGGGTTTATGTTTCTAGGATTGAGGAGTTTTTAAGAGTGCCCTCTCTTTTGTTGGAGTTTGTAAGAGTACCCTCTCTTTGGCTTCAAGGGATCTCTAATTATTTTTGTCAAAACTTTAAACTTAAATTCATCCATGAAGCAATTGAGCACCTAAGATACCTAGTGGTACATCATTCTAGTTTTATCCTTATGAGGCATGTATTATTTTAGATAATAGTCATCCTCCTTAAATCCCTCTTTCACCTACCCCCTATTCCCAAGTGTATTACTTTATTATTCTACCACATCTTCTTCTCAGTTAGAGTCTGAACTGGGTTCTTCTTCATCTCTAGTTTCTTCATTCTCTTCACCATCTCCTTCTCCTTATTATTCCCTTATTTCTTCCTCTCCTCCTTTTTATTTTTATTTTTGTCATTGCTATTATTCAAGATTAGTATTGCCTTCTATGTTCCTAGGTGCCCCTTTGATAAATAGGTGCACCTATTTTGCAACTTCCTTTGTTGTCTTGGTGGAGGTGCTAGGTGCCTCTTTTATTTCTTTCTTTCTATGATCCATACCAATGGAAACTCCTTCTCAGCCTTCCTTTACATGGTACACTTTTCTTCACTAGCTCTAATCTTAGTGGCCTCAATTTTGTCAATGTTAGCCTAGGATATACCTCTCTCACACATCTTTCTATGCTTTTGATATAATTCTAATGCTACCTTAATTTATTCTTGATTTAGGCTCATGGCCTCCCATTTGTGCCTTAGTTATTCATCTATTGGTGTGTTAGATGGGGTAGTCTTAACCCATTTTTCTTCATGATTGATTTCCTTTGCCTTTATCAAGTGCTCCACTCTTTTCATCACCTCAACCTCCATCATCTTGATTACCTCCTTGGCCACGACTACCCTAGCCATCTCCTCCTTTTGGTTCTTTCAAATCTTGTGCATGTACCTTTTGAAGTTATACCTAACCAAGGGTCTTTAGCTTGCACTTCTTCTTTAGCTCAGGTTGAGGGCATGGAGAAGGGGTCCATTCCTTAGGGGATCCCTCCTTTACAATATACATGCCTATCCCCCATTATCCTTCCTTTAAATCTTTTGGCTTCTCTTTAGATATAACTCTTGTAGGCATAAAAGAGGAGGGCTTTTCTATTTTTGCCTTGGTCTTCTTGCCCATTTTTGGTAGCTCCAAGGCAAATGCTTCTCCTTCTAAGCTGATCTTCCTTTACAACCACATCTAAATTTCCTCCAAAGCTTCCTCCCTTTTTTTATTAGGGGGTTATTCACTTGTGTTAGGCACTGGGTTCCCCTTTTATCTTATTAAAACTAGAGGGTCAGTGCTACATTCTATGTTGGATGCTTGAGCCACCTTCTTTCTTGGCTTCAACTCATAGTAGAGCTTATGGATGTAGCTGACTATTCATACTGTTAGGATGGGAGTGATGTCAGGGTTATCAAATTCATCCTCTTTATCTTTGATGGATTTCATGTTGGTGAAAACAAATTGGTGACTGAGTCTATACCTCTTCATGTCCAGTTCTCCAATTGAGATTTTTATCTATTGCACATTAGGGATCCATTACAGTACCTTACTAAAGTATTTTGTTGAGAAGGTATAAGGTATTTTTAGCCATCTAAACCTTATGCCATCCTTTAGTGCTAGGTGCACTACATAGTAGTGGTTCATCATGGCAAAAGTCACCATTCTGAATAAACTCTTCAATAACCCTTAAGGAATGTGCCATTCAAGACCAAAGTATTTTACGTATTAGGTGCACCACTTCATTACACGTACTTTATACTTTGAACTGATAGAGGTAAGATAGGTGAATTATCAATACTTATGTACCAAGGATCCATGATGTTCTATAAAAATCCATAATTTATTTCCCTCTTTGTCTAGATCTCCTATCTCCTTTATGATGGTGACATTCGGTAGCATTTTGCACAAATTCATTTTCTATGAATTTGGCTATGTTGAATTAGACACTTTACACCATATGGTATGCAATGTATAAGTAGGTCTTGGACACATCGGTCCACTGCCCTCCTAGACAAAACTTGTCACTAACCAAGCATGATATCACTCTCATCCCAGGGTCAATGAAATATTTGATGGGGAAGGCAAAACCCCCTTTGTAGTATTTTAACAACTAGCTGATGTGCTCCACTTCTTCATCATTCATCAATTAATGAATGTCCCTCCCAGTATCTAGGAGCCCAATTATCCTCTTGATGAGTTGTGCTGAGATTTTCATGCATCTTCTTCTAAAGTAGATGCAGTCCTCATAGATGCATGAAAGAAGAAACTGCATGAGTTTTTATAGCTTCCCAAAATAGGGCAACTCATAGAGCTGAGTTACACATAAAGCCATTAGCTTGTCTCTGATTGAGACATTTAATAATGCATCCCTCTATGTCATCTTGTGCTTAGTATCTACCATCAAATCTTATGGCAAATCTTAGAGATGGTTAGAAGTGTAGTGTTTGTACTCCTTGAGCTAGAAATTGTGTGTAAAGGAGAAAATGTTTTCTCCTACCAATACCTTTGGGGGAAACTTCATGTATTGATAGGACATTTTGGTGAACACCTCTGGGTCGATCATGGTGATATTTACTCCTTCGATGATCTATGCCATGGTCTTTGTGGCCTTTGTCTTCTTGAATCAGACCCACTTGGATTCCATTTGTTCTTTTGGAGAGATCCTATTCTTTTACTTCCTCACCATTCTGAAGTAGTTAGAATTAAACCTTAGGAGATGAGGTTTTTTAAACCCCTTAATGATGAACCTTAGGTAGTTCATTGAGGAATATCTTTCTAACTATTACCTTCTTTTGTGGATGTACTTTACCTTGCTCATTCTTGTGGATGTACTTCCTTTTCAGTGTGCCTTAGTTCATGCCCAATTTCTCATGTCATGTCTTTTTTGGTAACCTAGTTTTTCTCTTCAGCTCTCTTCAAGTTTGTATAATCTCTAATTTTAAAATAGAGTGTAACCTATCCCATTTGTATGATTATGCCTTTATACCCTCTTGGTTGACCTACTACCTTTATTATAGGTGTTTATGATTATAGTTGTACATCTTTTAAAGGAAATTAAACAAATCTTCAAAATCCTCTAAGATCTTTCATCATCCCTGCATTTCATGTGTGGCATCATGTTTCCACCACCTCATTTATTATTTTAATGGTATTTTTGATGATGTGACTAGTGGTTCAAAATAGTCATTTCTTACCAACTCATGGGTGGATGCCAACTTTCTTAAATGACTTCCTTCTACACTTATCACATGGCATGACCTTCTCCTTTCTTATGGTAATTGGGGTGTAACACCTCATATGCATGTAATTCAACCTCCTAGGTCTCACATTCTTTTTTAACTGCACTTTTGTCTAAAGTGCACTTTGTTCTTTTTTTATGTGTCATCTTATCTTGGATCATCTTACCCCATAAAAATTCCTTACATCAGCCCTCTTACACTTGTTATCTTCTCACCATCTCACTATGTACCTATTGCATAGATGTTTCTTTTTCTAAGTACTTAATTTATAGAATTCATGCAAACATAACTTAGGTGTCTAGCCTCATCCACTAGTTGGTGCAAATGCTCGACTCACCTGATTGGATTTATGTGTGGAGTGGTAGAACCTAGGGATCTTTATGGCCATCTTGTGCTGCCTATTACCAATCTGTAAAATAATCAACACTTAGCTTACTTATGGGATTGGATTGCACCAAGCCTATGTATGGTCATTACACTCAATCTGACTTGTGACCGGTAAGTTGGCATTTTTATGGTACATGCACCACTTTATTACTTATATAACTTTAATTAATTGCCATTAAAATGTTTGGGGAGCATTTTGCTAGTGAGTGTGTGCAATTTGTATGCACTAGTATCTAATATGTGATAGATTATGTAGGGACCCATCTACCTTATCTGTGGTTTTCTTAGGTGCTTAAGATATTTGGAGTCATAGAGTAATACTAATGCCCCTTTAGTTAATTCTTTACAACTGATGTGTTTATCATGCCAACTCTTTTGGCATGCTTTTTTTATTTTTTGACTCCACCTTCCTTGAGTGCACTTCTCATCTAAATGCTCCAAGTTCTATGTGAATCTTGGTCATCCAAGAAACAAATGCACATAATGCATAGTGATGGGATGATAAATTCTATCATTAGTATAGATTCTATGCCAAACACTAGTTGAAATGGTGTTGCCTTGGTTAGATGCTTATAGGTTATGTAGTAAGCCCATAGTACCATAGAAACATAGTCATCCCAATCCTTGTGCCCAATGTTACATATATTAGTGAGGCACGTCCCCAAGATTTTGTTAAAGGCTTCAACTATTCCATTAGCTTGTGGGTGATAGGGTGTTATTTTTTGGTGCACCACCATATACTCAATTAGGAAAATTTGCACCATTTCATTGATGAAATGGGTACCCCTATCACTCATCAAACTTAATGGGCACTCATACCTACTTATGATATTTTCCCATATGAATCACATAGTTGTTACCTCTATATAGTCTTTGGTTGGTGTAGCCTTAGCCCACCTGGTGAAATAATCAATGGCTACCAAAATGTATCATGAACCCATGCACTAAGTTGTAAGAGTGATGGGCCCAACAAATTCAATGACCCACTTTTCAAAAGGTGCCTGGGCAAGGATAGAGATGAGAGGCATTTCATCTTGAGCATTGGGTTTTCTTATGCATTGGCATATATCACATGTCTTTGTGTACTACTTAGAATCTTGAAAGAGGCTTGACCACCACAAGCTTGACTATAATATCTTTTATGTTATTACATCACTAGTGTAATGGCCTCTTGTAATTCTCTCATGTGCCTCTTGTAAGATGGAGTCTCATTCATGATCAAGAACACATCGATAGAGGACTTCATCCTGACTCATCTTGTAAATTTCCCCATCAATGATTTGGAATGGGGTGATGCAGATAATGAGTTATTTTCTCTCTTTCTCAAACATGGTCTAGGGCGCTAGTCTTGAAGTTAAGAAGGCGATGATCTCCACTAGGTCTTCGAGAAGGTGTTAGATTATATATAGCTATGCATCTGGCATATCATCTTCAATTGGTGTTGTTTCATCACCAAATTTGATGCACAACAAATGGTTGAGCCCTACATTATGCTTTCTAGGCTTAATGATAATAGAAAACTAGAATTCCTAGAAAATAGCTATCCACCTACATATGTGCACATGTAGTACTAGCTTATTGATGAGGTATTTGAGTGCTTTGTGATTAGTAAAGAAAATAAAGGGACTTGTTAGTAGGTATTGCATAAATTTTTATAGTGCATAAACCATGGTGAGCACCTCTCGCTCAGTTGTTGTATAGTTTCACTTTGCTTGGGTTAACTTTCTACTAGCAAAGGAAATTGGTTGGTCCATATTTCCTTCACTTGGTTGCACTAGAATAACATCAATGGTAGAGCTAGAGGCATCAACATGAACATGAAATGGGGTCATCCAATTTGGGAATTGTAATATTAGTGCACTGGCCAGTTTCAACTTTAGGGTTTCAAATGCCTCTTATTTCATCTGGCCCTAATAAAATGGGCCCTCTTTGCACAAGACTTCCTCCAAAGGTGATGCAATCCTTGCATACATCCTGATGAATTTATTGTATTAGCCATAATAGCCTAGGAAAGCATGAATATCTTTTTACATCAAAGGGCTCTAAAGCTAAATAATAATGGTGATCTTTGTTAGGTCTACTAGTAAACCATCCTTATAGACAATGTGCTCGAGCAATGTTCCAAAAGGAGTTTCAAAGATGCACTTCTTTAAGTTTAATTAAATTTGTAGTTGCCTACATATTTCAAACATGAGGCACATGTTATCATAGTGGTCCTTGATGAGGCCATACATGGTCCAATCAACAAGGTATACTTGGAGAAATTGATGAATAAAGTCCTTAAATGTCATGATAACTATCTTGGAGAAGACAATTGGCACATTCTTGAGCTGAAAGGGCCTTACATTATACATAAAACAACCCCATTCAATTGTGAGGGTAGTTTTTGGCTTGTCTTCATCCTCTACTTGCACTTGATGGTATCCCAAGAATCCATCAGTGAACATGTATATTTCATAACTGGTGATGCCATCTAGGACCTCATCTATAAATGGTGTTGGAAAGGGGTTGGTAACATATGCAGTTTTCAAGATTCAATAATTGATGCATATTCTAATGCACCCATCCTTATTTATGATAATAAACATGGGACTTGCCCATTCTAGCTCTTGCACCAAATGTATGATCCCTATGACTAGTATCCCATCAATATCTATTTTTACCTTGACACAAAGATTGGGGTTCATATGGTATGTTCATTTCTTTATAGGTCTCATGCAATCCATCAAATTAATGCTTATCTTACCCAGGGAAGGGTGGGTACCCTTCATGTCTTGATAGTTTTAGGGGAATAAATCTTGAAATTCATTTAAGAGCTTGACAATCCATGCCATCTCTACTTCAGACCAATATGCACCTATGGTGGTGATCTTAGGTTCACCCTCCATGTTGTACACTTTTATGGTTTGATGTGGTGTGAAATATGGCTCATTTTTCACTTGATGGCAGTCTTCCACCTACCTTATCCCTTCTGTAGTGTTGATGTGTAGATGAGTAGGTATTCCTTCATTCAAGACACTCTCATTTACTTCGTACATGGCCCTTTTCTTGCCTACTAGAACCTTCCAGTTGTGCTCCTTCCAAGTCTCATAATCTTCTTTGCTAGATTTGTTATTGAGTGCTTTGTCTTCAAAGAAGGTGGGAAATGCTAGTATTGTCTCCCCACACATGTCCTTGAGATGCTCCTCTAATATAGTGGTGTCTTCAAATATTGCTTGATGTATGACTTGTAATGGCTAAAGCATCCTCAAATCTTCAAAGGAAAAGGAAAATGTGTACACAAACCTCTTCTTTAGTATATCCCATCTTGTCATTTCCCTATGCATCTCATTTATGATGTACCAATCTTGTGCCTAGGTTTTGAGGGTCTTGTAAAAGGTGTGCACCCATTGGTTCCTTGGTGATTTTTTGTTATAGCCAGTCCATGTTTCTTCATAGATGACCATGTGGGAAATAGGGTATGAATCACTTGAGTAAGATTCTATGTCCAATTCCTCATTTCTCTTTCTAAACCTTATGCTTATTGTGGCCTTGACATCTTGACATATTGGTAGGCTAGCCTTTTGTGTTACAAACCATCTATAAATAGTGCTCTTTAGTGTATGCACCAATGTGCCTATTAATATACTTCTTTGGGGATGTAAGACTTTAGGTCATTTATATAGTTCTTGATAGGTCTACTTCCTTTATATCTTGGAAGGGTATCAAGTTTTCCCTTGCTTAATCTAAACACTCTTTTTCCAATTACCTTGGCATGGGAAACCCATTTCTATGTATTTTGCTTAACTTGGATTGGACTTATCCTAACCAACCTTGGCACCCTTATGTAAACTTGGTGGGACCTTCATCTACTAGTTTCATATGTTTCCTCTTGATCCAAAACTTAGAAGTTTTGATTGACATATATTTCAAGAAAATGAAAATAACACAGTAACAATGATTTCTCTGAGAAGAGATGTTTTATTACTCAAGATTATAATACAACCATATGCTTATCTCTAGAAAGAGATGTATGATTTCAATTTTGGGTTACATATTCATTTATACACATCTTTATGGTACGAGGAGGATGTGGAAGGTCACCAATCTCAAGGGAGATTATGTGGTTTGACTTCCATGATTTACAACAATACAAAATTTGAGGAATTATTATTTTTAAAAACTTACTATTTTTAGACTGCACTACTAAAATTGAAATTTGAGGCACTTATATTGGGTTTTTGGGGTTGAAAAACATTGGCAAGAGATTCATGCCATCTCACCATGTTCTCCTTATTCTTATATTTTCAATGGTTCAAATGGGGAGTCAATCATAACTATGGTGTAAAAGTTGTCTCCTGGAAGTTCTATCATCAATTGGGGTAGAACCATTGCCCATATTGTCACCTAAATTATTTCCCAGATCATTCCTCCCTCCTTGAGAAGCAATGGTCACCATTGCATCAATATTCTTCGTTAGGTGTGGCATTTATGTCTTAATTTTATTCTTTGTGAGCCACTCACCTTGGTGGCTAAGCTAGCCCCTTTTGACCATCCGATAAAGCAAAAGAGAGCATCCTTTTATTGTCTTCATCCAGGTGTCCACAATATGATCCTCCTCCATTAGAGAAAAATTATATAGATCAAGCTCATTAATCTATAGCTATTCTACTAAAATTTAAGTGCCCAACAGAGGTGGATGATATGGTTTAAGGAGTTTCACATTAAATATTGGATGCAGACCAAGGTAGGCTGGTGGGTTTAACTCAAAAGCATTTTCTCCAACTTTTATAGTGATGGTGTAGGGACCATATCATAGAGGCTAAATTTTTTTGTGTGGACCTAAAATTCATTCCTTTTGAATTTGTAACCAAACCTTGTCACCCACAACAAAATGGTGTGTAATCCTATGTTTATCATGGCATTGCTTATACTTATAATTCATCTTCTCCAAGATGTGTTGCATTTGTTTAATGAACTTTATTGCTTTTTCTACCTCAAATATCCCATGAGATGTGTAATATATGGTGGATAATGGAATGGATATATCAATTGGTGCCATGGGTTGGAACCTGAAGCATACTTGGAATGGACTATACTTGGTCAAGCTATGTAGGGACCGATTAGGTTTTTAGAGGTAAAAAACCATTGAGTGGAGCTCAGTTCCATCTCACCATGTTATCCTCATTATTAGATTTTTAATGGTTCAAATGGGGAGTCAATTAGAGCTATGGTGCAAAAGTTATGGCTTCCAAAAGTTCTATCATCAATTGAGGTAGAACCATTGCCTGAATTGTTACCCAGATCATTCCTCCCTCATTTAGAAGAAATGGTACCTATTACATCAATATTCCTCATCAGGTGTGGTATTTGTGTCTTAATTTGATTCTCTGTGAGCCACTCACCTTGGTGGCTAAGCTGGCCCCTTTTGACCACCTGATAAAGCAAAATGGAGCATCCTCTTGTTGTCTTCATCTAGGTGTCCACAATTCAATCCTCCTCCACTGGAGTAAAATGTTTTGTATCAAGCTCATCAATGTCTAGTTATTTTGATATGAATAAAGTGTCTAATAGAGGTGGATGATATGGTTTTAAGAGCTCCACATTGACTATTGGATGCAGACCAAGGCAGGCTGATAGGTTCAACTCAAAAGCATTTTCTCCAACTTTTTTGGTGATGGTGTAGGGACCATATCTTAGAGGCCAATTTTTTTTGTGTGGACCTACAAGTCATTCCTTTAGAAGCTACAACCAAACCTTATCACCCACAACAAAATGGTGTGCAATCCTATGTTTATCATGGTATTGGTTATACTTCTGATTCATCTTCTCTAAGATGTCATGAACCTATTGCTGGATGTGTTGCATTTATGTAATGAAATTTGTTGTTTTTTCTACCTTAGATCTCCCATGAGGTGTGTATTCCATGGTGGATAATGGAATGTCTATATCAATTGGTGTTATGGGTTGGAACTTGAAGCATACTTGGAATGGACTATACTTGGTCAAGCTATGTAGGGCTTGATTGGGTTTTTGGAGGTCAAAAATCATCAGGTGAAGCTCAGTGCCATCTCACCATGTTCTCCTCATTATGAGCTTTCTAATGGTTCAAATAGGGAGTCAATCAAAGCTATGGTGAAAAATTTATGGCTCCCAAAAGTTCTATCATCAATTAGGGTAGAACCGTTGCCTGAATTGTCACCTAAATTATTTCCTAGATCATTCCTTCCTCCTTAAGAAGCAATGGTCCCCATTTCATAAATATTCCTCATTAGGTGTTCTAGTTGTATCTTAATTTTATTCTTTGTGAGCCACTCACCTTGGTGGCTAAGTTGGCCCCTTTGACCACCTAATAAAGTGGAATAGAGTGTCCTCTTATTGTCTTCATCTAGGTGTCCACAGTCTAATCCTCCTCCATTGGATAAAAAATCTATGGATCAAGCTCATCAATGTCCAATTATTCTACTATGACTAAAGTGTCCAACAGAGGTGGATGATATGATTTGAGGAGCTCCACGTCAAATATTAGATGCAGATTAAGGTAGGCTGGTAGGTTCAACTCAAAATCATTTTCTCCAAGTTTTTTAGTGATGGTGTAAGCACCATATCATAGAGGCCAAAGTTTTGTATATGGACCTGTAATTCATTCCTTTTGAAGTGCAACCAAACCTTGTCACCCACAACAAAATGGTGTGCAATCCTATGCATGTCATGGCATTGCTTATACTTCTGATTCATCTTCTCCAAGATGTCATGAACCTGATACTAGATGTGTTGCATTTTTTCAATGATCTTTGTTGATTTTGCTACCTTATATCTCCCATGAGGTGTGTATTCCATGGTAGAGAATGGAATGGCTATATCAATTGGTGTCATGGATTGGAATCTAAAGCATACTTGGAATCGACTATGCTTAGTCAACCTATGTAGGGCTTGATTGGGGTTTTAAGGGTTAAAAAAAACTAAGTGGAGATTAGTTCCATCTCACCATTTTCTCCTCATTCTTAGCTTTCCAAAGATTTAAATGGGGAGTCAATCAGAGCTATGGTGCAAAAGTTATGGCTCCCTAAAGTTCTATCATCAATTGGGGTAGAACCATTGCCTAAATTATCACCTGAATTATTGCCCATATCACCTCCACCCATCAATCACATGTTATTTATGTTATATCAAATAATGATTGGCCATCCTCCCATTCTAGCACTCCTTGATCATTAGGCTATAACAACTCAGTGCTCTATGATGTGATATTCTATATGTGGTTTATCACTTCCTCAAGGTCAATGCTCTCAACATATGGTGGTCCTTGATCTTTCAAAAGGGGGATCACCACCTTCTCTTTCCCATTCTCAAAATTCATGTAATGATTCTTAAAGTGCATGTCCCTATTATTTGCATAGCAAGATGGTCTGCTTAGGAGTGCTAGGTAGTTATCATGCTCTACCAACTCAATTACTTCGAAATCAACTTGGAATTTTTCACCCATGATATCTATGATGGTGCCTTTTAGGACCCTAATAGGTTGTTCTCTATTTTTTTACCATGAACAAGGTGTGAGGAGATGGATTTAAGGGTGGTCTTCCCATTTCTTGCCAAGCATTTTTGGTTAAAAAGTTGACCTAGATGCTTGTGTTGATAATGACCTCATTTATTGACCATCCATCGATGGTTGCACTTATCATCAGTTCCTAGTCATTCTCAAGATTTTGAGTATGATGTATCTCACATACCCACTCTAAGTGTGGCACCATGATTTCAATATGTTGATGCATAACCTCAACTTTTGGCCTTTCTATTTATTTCATCAATAAATTATTTAATAAAGGCAACATTCCCTCTATCTTCAGGAGGTATAGGATTTATATTAATTCTTTCACCTCTATCTCCTATTTATCCCTCTTCTTGAGTGAAGCTATAGATTTTTCCACCAAATATCTAGCTAATTGAAGCTCACCATGGATGTCTTGAATCACACTCATGGCCTATTACAGGACATCCCTCTAGCATGTTGAATTGAGATATGGTGTTGCTTTGGGTTTGGGTTATGTCATACACTCAGTTTAGCTTGATTCCCCATATTCTAGGCATAATTATAGGGTTAGTTTGCTAGTGGGTTGAGAAGTGAATCCACTTCTTGTAGTGACTTGCACTTTGGGAGTCTCCTTGTAGGTTGGTTTTGGCTTTATAGCCCACTTTTCTACCTTATGTTCTTGCTTGACCATGGAAACACCTTTATCAAGTTGACTCTAGGTTAAATTTTTATATAAGTCAGGGAATTCTTTGACTTGATGTGGCCCATGATAATACCCACAAGTGGGATGCATTAGGCAGTCACATTGGTAGTGATTAGTTGATCCACATTTATAACATGATCATGGGGGGAACCTTCCCCCACCACATCCTCTACCTCACCCTCTTGCACCTCATTAGTTTCCATAGCCAGCACTTTGTTGGCCATAACCATCATCACCTTGGTGCATCTATTCTCTAGCTATAGTGGTCACCTGTCATGCACCTCTCTCTATATTTTGATGCATTTCATCAATGACATGGTATTTTTTGATTGTGTGGGTGTATACACCACAAAATTTGCACTATATAGAGATGTTTACTTGGGTGGCACAATGTAATAATAGGTAGTTATAAACATCATGGTCTTTGTGGCATACTTCATAGTATAAAAGTAGCACTTAGACATTTTTCCTTGGGTAATTGGTCTTACTATGCCCTTCTTCCTTGTAGGTAGCACACCATAGCCTACTACAAGTGTCATGTGCCACTTTTGATATCAATTTCTACAATTGTGAGGATATTAATGTGATTTGTGCCTCCATAAATAGACTAATTTTGATGTCTATGTTTTTGACTGCTTCAGCCCTTAGTGTGGCCTCTATCATTTCTCTAGGATCTATGAAAGTTTTCATGGGTAGTGCTCATTAGAATGGTATAATTAGGCCCCCAAAAAACCACTGGATGTGTTGGGAAGGGTGGATGTCATAAGGGAGTTTTGAAAGTAGGGTTTTCAAATGTGCATCATAGAGGTGCATGCTCTTAGATAGCCCCTTGATAATTTATTTTAATGTAGCTATGCTCTATTGCTCAAACTTTAGGATGAAAAACTCCTTGAGAAAAGCCTCCTTTAGTAGGTCATAATCCACCATGGCCTAGTTGGGATCAAAATTTTGATACTAGGTATGTGCACAATCCATTAGGGTCATCATAAATTGAGTGGCTTTATGCTCTAACTAGGTAATCCCCCTAGCATGCTATTGTAGTTCACACTTAAGCATGTGCTCAGTAGCATTTTCAATGATGTGGTATTCTAGCAAATGCATTTCCATCTCATAGTAAATATACTGAGGGGTTTCTTGACCCTATGGCACTTATCCTCCTAAAGCCTAGGTGGGAGGTGCTCCTTTGATCCTTGGGTTAGATTGCATCCTAGCCACTATTGGTTGCATTGTAGAGCTAGTGAGCATGGAAGAGAGCCACCTCCACTAGGTTATTGCCCAATCAGTGTAGCTAACATCCTTTGAACTAGGATGGTAGGATTTATCTTATTAATTGGCTGACTAGAGGTCCTTGCACTTAAACTCATGCTTGTAGTTGTCAATTAGTTCTTTAATCCTTTGTAAGGGAGTATTTTTTCAATTATTGGTTCTTCCCTAAAAAATTGGAATCTATCAAATTCCTATCTTCCTATTGGTAGTGGGTTTAGTTATTAAATTCCTATCTTCCTATACTGGATCTAGCACATGAGTATGCACTTTTAGTTCAAAAGGGGTGAGTGTCTCTTATGCATCTTATGGTGTTCGGTCTTGCAAGAACCTACTACAACCCTCCTCTATGGATGCCTAAGCTCACCCTGCAACTTCATCCCTTCTTTCATGACACTACTATATTTCAAGGTATCCTTCCCCATGCCCTTCTTGGTCTATACCAATTTCCTCAGCACTTCCAATTTTTAGAACCTTTATCAATTTACACCTTCTTTTGTTATAATTATACCTACAGATCTCTTGATCATCCATTTGGTCATCCCTTTCCATCTACACTTCACTTTCACTTCCCCTTCTTACCATCTATGCCTACCCATATATGCCAAGATTTTAGCTGATCATATTTATGGTTTCCATTCCATAATCGACTAACAACTTCTTCAATTCAATGTCAATCTCTCTGAAAAATACACCTATGGGTTCGTGATAGAGTTCATGATATGCTTATTTAGGGTAGGAGTATGTTGATGCCACACATTCTAGCATGTCGCTATTTAGTGCCCCATTCCACCAATGGTCAATAGTGCATATCCACTCCTCATCTATGTTTTAAAGCTTTTTTAGGCACTTGTCTATCCACTCCTAGTGCTAGCCATATCTTTGCTATCTATATGTGCTATAATAAATCTACCATTTATATATGTGTTTTGGTAACTCACAAAAGATCATTTCATACAATGGATCATATAGGTAGGTCTATACCCATACTCTTGGCTCCTGATCTTGGTAGGTCAGATGACTCTATGTGAATTTATCTTTAACTTGTTCCAACTAGTGCTCAATGTTCTTGAGTGAGAGTCAATGCATTGATCCATTCCATCATTGTAACAAAAAAATTCAATATGAGTCCCAACAACAAAACCAAAATTTTGTAGTTTTAAGTATTAATCTCTTATAGTAATGTCCATTGCTCTTAGTAGCTCACCCTTCTAGTCAGTGCTTTAAGATAACTAGGTGCAAGGCTTTTAGTAGTAGTTTAGGCACAACATTTATCATATCTCTGCACTAGCATCCAATTCACTCAAAGTACAACCTTGATCACTCACCCAAATTATAGTGATGAAAGGAATGGGACCCACATTGGGCTAGTTGGAACATGGTACAAATTTGGTTTGGTCAATGGGGCATGTCATGGGGATTCATCAATTCAAAGTTGTTTTAATGATTAGGTTAATAGTTTTTTTATGAGTTTAAAGTATAATTCTTGATTATGACGATGTGCATCTAGTCTAATATTTGATTTAGGTACTAACTAGGTTGAGATGTCCAGGTGACATTCTCATCTTTTCTTGAGCTACTTGTCTCCTTTCTTTTGATAAGGTTGAGTTCACTTGGTGCTAAGCACAAGCTAGGCCATTCTTAACTATGGATTACCATGCATCATGATGGTCAACTAGAATTGGCTCCATAGATCCTCACATGACTTATCTAATTATTTCTTATACTAATAGAGAACATATATATCAAAACTATATTCAATTCTTAAAGATTATACCATAGGGGGTATTCAACACATATTTCCTACAAATGATTGATTTTATTTGTATTTCGAAGTGATTTTTACAGGATCAATTTGAGCCTCAGCCCAACATGATAACTTCATGTCTAGCAACTTATAGGTGAGTGTGGACTAATCAAGGTTGGGTCTACCAGTAATAAACATAAGACATCCTAGTTTGTATTACATATGTGCCAATCTTCATTATGTCACCTCCTTGTCATCATCATTATTATCTCTCTCTCTCTTTCTCTCTCTTGATCTTAGAGGTCACTTCTTTTTATAGGTGATGGCCACCCCTCTAGCTGACTGGGTATGCATATGTTGATAGATGGTTAGGTGGTGGAAATTTGTCTATTTATTCCACCATTCATACCTCCATGCTCCTCAAGCCCTGAGCCACCATATATAAGATTGGGTAGGTAAGCCTCAAGGATTATGATGCTATTCAACCATTAGCTTTATGACTCTACCACTATGTTCATACTTTGAGATTCAACCATCTAAAATTTGGGTGAGAAGCAACTGCTTGACTAATTGGCATAAGTATTTACAAGATTCCTCCAGCTGGCATAACCAAGACAAAACCCAAGCAATTTTTACACAAGATTACTTCATATTTGGTTTTGTCATATTGGCACAAGAACACTACTTAGGGGAAAAGGGTGCCAACAAGTCTTTGATTGAATTTTTAGTGTTGAATTCAAACATTGATTGATTTCTATTTAGGTCTCAAGTTATGGGGTTGATATACAAATCTTTCTATTTTGGGTTGCATAACTTATGTTAACCCATTACTCAAGTTTAGAAACTTTATTATTTATGTCTTTGTTTGATCAAATTAGTCCATCTCCAAATGCCTTTTGTTTAGTGTTTTATACCAATTTGCTCATATTTATGTCTAGAATCAAGTGCCTTATTTACACCAAAATGTTCCCAGTTTTCTAGATTAAAAATCATCATCCTTGGTTTCAAGCATAGCCTTTGACATCAAGTTTGACCAAAAGTCATAGCACAACCTATTTAAGCCTAGATTTTCACTCCCAACATTTCCATTTCCTAGTTTACACTTATTTGGAACATATTTGGATCTAGACTTTGGCATCATATTTTTATTTCATCCACTTGACCTTATTTGTGTGAAAAATTTAACATTAGACACTTGATGTTATATTGTTTTTACTAAATCTTAGCATAGAGATTTTGGAGATACAAATCCACCTTTGACCAAGTTATACCTAGTTGAACCTTTTGTATTTTTAGGCATAGATTTTTAGATTTTATAGAACTCTAATCCATCTTGCCATGAAATATTTTTCATTTGATTTAACCATGTCTCACTATACACTTAGTGGAGCCATGTATAATCTAGGATATGGGAATGTTGACACACAAGAATACTTTGTTTAATACCCTTATGGAGACAAAGTTATTTAGGAGATGGATTCCTATCCACCATACGACACTCAAATAGGGGAATAAAGTCAATATCCTATGGCTAATTATTTGGTTAGCATGCCTCCTTACACAAAGCAAGATCAAGAATAGATGACCCAATATTTGGATAGTACACCCATGGTTTCAAAAAACATTCTATAGTAACCCTATTATGTAACCATGCCATCAGCCTATGTTCCTAATAGAAACATAGAGATAGGGGCTAGTTTTCTAGCAGACTTTTCCCATGACAATTTACTAAATCTTGTAAAAGGGTCTTACAATGTAGATTACAACAAAAATGCCTCTTATAGTAATCCCAATTCCATTGTGTTGTTACCATATCAATATCCATGTATGTTTCTCAAAATAAGAGTCCTCATGAAGGACCATTTCATTCAAATGCAGGTATCATAATAGGCATATTAAAACTTAGTGTGTAATTTTAATCAAATGACCATGTCAAATACACCTCTTATTCAATCATTCCCTTTAACAGAAGTTTTATTTGAATTGACAGGTCAATAAAATGAGTATTTTGACCCACTTACTCAGAACACTTTGGGAAATAAAATGTTCAATACCCCAACCATCGAGGAAGTGTCTTCTACCCCTACACATAATAATGTGCAAAATGTAGTGGACAATACACAAGTAATGTCTAATCCAAACCAAAGTGGTGTTAATGCACAAACACATAATCAACAACAAAATGTGCCTTTAAATAGCATCACAAGTGGTTCTCAAATTTAGGGAGTAAGAGTTTATACATCCTAACCTCATCCAACTACCTCTAAACCTCAACTAGTTGCTTCATTAATCACCCACCAACAAGGATTAAGTAGTCAACCAATGACTAGTGCCATGCCACAATAGAATGTGATGAGTCTTACTCCTCGCAAATAGGTGATGAATAATATTTCATAATAGAAAGAACCATCCAATCCACCGACATAGTAAAGGTAGAACATATTACCATCTCAATAGGGGCAACCAATGTTCCATCTTGATAGGTAGCCATGAACATACCTCTTTCATCACATACTAACATACTGATCCAAAACCAAATGATGTATAACCAAGAATTTGTAAATATTGGTAAATGATAGATGCCAAATCTCCAACATGAATCCACTTCCTAACAGGGATTCATATAACAAAGAGGTTTTAATGTTCCTTAAGTACCTATTAGGTAATAATTGTCTTTCATCTAAAACATTCCACAAGTCAAAGATAGGGTTTTGGGTCACAAGTCCCTCTCAATTAACTAGGTATGGCTAGTCTAAAATTGGTCCCTATTCAACCTCAATAGGCATAGTATATCCATATACCTCCATCCCAACCGCAATGTTCCCAAAATCAGACCCACATACCCAACCCTAACTAGCACAAGTGCAATCTCAACAATTGCACCCTAATATATGGATGCATATTCTTGGTCCATTTCCTAGTCAATCCAATGTTTCCCAAAAAATACCTTCACAATACCTCAATTAAAGTAACCCACTTATGACCACACAACCTCTACCTCAATAAACCAATAATCCCAATAGTATCCTCACACAGGAGCTACAACAAATGAAGGATATAATTATAGCCATCCAAACTGGGGTCATGTCAAAAAATTCAAGTTAGATGATGTGTGTTCTTACCCTTTCAACATGGATTACTTATAGATACCATTTCCTCTAGGGTACGAGCCACCAAAGTTTGATAAATATAAGGGGAAAGGTGACCCCAAAGCCCATTTAATGGAATTCTTGTTGCATGCCAACCAATGACCTATAATGACATCTATCTTCTGTTATTGTTTCCACAAAGCCTAGTAGGGAAAGCATTGTAATGTTTCATAAAGTTGACAAAGAATTTAGTATTTTATTTTGATGATCTTTCAAACAAATTCATAAAACACTTCTATTATAATCTCGAGCATGAGATTTCATTAGTATACTTAACACATGCCAAACAAAAAGTTGTTGAAAGTTTTTAAAGATATTTACAAAGATATAGAGCCCTTGAAATTTTATTCACCCATAGTCTACTAGATAAATAACTAGCCACTGTGTTTACCAAAAATCTACATAGTGAGATATCTTACAATTTAGAGTTACAATATGCATACACATTCAAAGAGATCATTGACAAAGGTTTTTTGATTGAAATATCCCTCATTAGTAAAGGGATAATTAAACTAACCTAATTAAATCAAATCCTAAACAAAAATAATAATAATAGCTAAAATTCAGATCTAGTCCAAGCATAAGCATCACAATCGGCACAGGCTAATAATAATGATAGATCCAAGAAATTCAATTACAATAAGAATGTTGTAGGAAATAGAGTGATGGATTCATGACATATCCAAATGGTGAAATCACCATTTTTTCAACCTATTATTCCTTTCCAACTTACTCTTAACTAATAGCCTTTTTAACAACCATAACATTTGCAACAAACACAACAACCTAGACCAGTATAAAAAATACAACAAATGCAACAAATGCCTTTACAAAACCCTCCTCCAAGAATAAATGTTCCAACTTGACATGTTTTTAAAAACCCTGGGGAGCCCATTGAGACTTTGTTTCACAAACTAATTGCAACTAATTTGATTAGATGGCCTATTCTGAAAGGGCAAATTCCTAAGGGTACTGACATTCTAGATTGCTACAAGCTAAATGAATTTTGTGAATATCATTAGGTCAATGGCCATAATTTGTTGTGATGTGTGTAAATCAAACATGTGATTGAGAATATGATTGAAAATGGAGATATATCATTAGATTTTGGAGCTTCCACCTCTAACCAGATCCTTAGCATTTATCAGAATCTATTTCCTCAACATAACAACTAATAAAAATAACAAAAACAATAGCAACTAGTGAAACATCAACAAAAAAAATAAAAAAACAAGTATAAACTAATAATATAATCAACAAAACCAACATTAGAAACAACAATATCAAAATAATGGACAAAACCAATGTTATAATGGTAACAACCAACAAACCTACCATACAGTTGCACATGACTACAATGCAATTGTAGGCCATATTATAGGAGGTCATGTTAACACTATTTCCATTAATCCAAGACCAATTACCAATTGAATAAAATCATTTCTAATCATACCAAATCAACCAAACCATTTTGTCATTCCTTTCTTGACCTAGAACCACACACATGTGAACTAGCAAGCAAGAATTCTCATGTTAGGACCTTAAATCAATAAATCATGATTAGCCCATGACCATGCTCAAGTGCATAAAAAAATTATATTTATCCTATTTGGTCCCCCTCCACCATCATTTATTAGTAACAATTGTCCTTTACCTAATCCTAATTGTGAAATCATAACTCGATAGTCAAAGATTACCATACTAGGCCCATAACCATTTGACACTTCACCCATCCTCCAACTAGTTGTTCTACCTCAGAATAAACCATTTACCACTATCCAAATAAATAAATTTGACATTATGGAATAATTACAAAATATGCTAGCACTAATCTCCATTTTAGATTTGTTGCGTATATCTATAATCCATAAAAACATCTTGACAGAGTTCCTCGGTCAATCCACCGTTCTAAATGACATATCTCCTGAAAAATTTGAAGCTTTGGTTGGAAATAAACTCCAGCCCAACAAGTAACCTTAAACTAAAGTGATATGGCATCCCTTGGCTTGTTACACAATAATCCATTATACATCACAGTCTACATAAAGAGGCATAGAGTGAAATGTGTCCTCATAGACAATAGATTGGGTTTGAATATAGTGCCTCTAAAGCTTATCAATCTTCTTGGGTACACCTCAATAGATCTCCAAGAGAAAACAAACACCATCAAAGCCTATGACAATGAAGAAGAAGAATCACAAGGCACTATTAGATTACCAATTATCATTGGGCCCTTGACCCATGATACACTTTTCCATGTGCTAGATCTTGATATGTCATACAATATGATCTTGGGTAGACCTTGGTTACATGAGATTCATACAGTCCCATCAATAACATTAGTGTATCAAGTTTTCCCACTCAGGGATGAAGGTTAGTATTCCAAGAGATTTACATCCATATGAACATTACAAACATCTTAAGGCTGAGTTCAAAATCTATAATTACCATTTTGGCATGAATCTAATTTCCATGTAGGACAAAGGGAAATCCATAATTATTGATTTACTATAATCCAATTGCATTGAACCTAACATCCTTGATTCTCTTTCCGACATGTTTCTTCCTAAAATGTCTAATCATTACACTATTTTGGACAATGGCCTAGGAAAGTATTTGATGCATGACACCTTTCACATTACAAAGCTTCCACATAATCCTAAGTCCTTTGAAAGACCAAAAGACAAACCACTCATGTAGTGGTAAAGAAAGGGCAAAATCCAAATATATAGTCCAAAATCTATCACTTTCATATCAGCCTCTAGCAAAGAAAAGGACCCTCTTAAAGGAGATGAATCATGGTTATATAATGATAAATTGGATGATTGTTACAAAAAATCCAAATATCTCATTCCTAATTGGATTATGTAAACTAAATACTATGAAGGAGGAGGCCTCGAGCCAAATCAATAGGGAACACTTGAGCCAATTTATATGACTAAGTACAAAGGAACCTATGGATTTGGATTTAAACTACCTGAGGGTGACCCCATATATCTTATTTAAGTTTCATCACCAATGACTAGTAATGATAATGCTAGTAGTGAAGTAGAGTCTGATCATAGCCAATTTGCTGACTTAAACCAAACCAACCTATTTGATAATAATTCCATTTATACCCTTCAACCAATCATTCATCATAATCCACTACCATTGTATTATCCCTAACTGATAGACTGAGACCAACAACAATCCAACATGCTAATTGATGAGTTCCATAATGATAAGGCCTTTTATGATTTTCTAAGCCTTAGGGACAATGTTCCATTTAGAGATCATAAATAAAGATTCTCAATCAAGTTGTATCCTAAATATTATTTTGGAGAGTGGGTGAACACCCTTAGCCAAAAAAAAAAAATTGAGGTCCCAAAGTGAAAACCTCTTTGAGGCACTTTTTGACCAAGGAAAAAGTAAAGAAAAATGCCAGTCTAGTGGTGAAAACCTGTTTTAGGTGCCACTAGATGAGGGTGTTCAACCTTCTTCAAATTTAGACCAAGAGACCACCAATGACAAACTTGTCTATGGGTCTGAGTGTAGTTTTGAAGAAGAATAAGATTTTGATCACATCATCCAAAATCACAAGAATGAAGTACCTCTCTACAAATCTGAATTCAATCTTGAATAATAATAAGCCTTCAATCAAATCATACATGAGTTTTTAACTATTTTTGTTACATGGCCATATCTTCCCTTGGGGGATTCTGATTCATCATGTCTAGAAGAACTTGAAGAGCCAGTCCTAACATAGGACTCTGACATAGCCAAATAATTCAAATCTTTGCCCATTATTCTTGAAGATGGTTTGACCCTTCTATTAGAAGATATAACAGAGGTAAATATAAGGTCCCCAAATGATCCAAATTGGATTAAATTAGGTACATATCTCACTAAGGAGGAGTGTGAAGTCTTAATATCCCTATTGATGGAATTTTTAGATATATTTGCATGGGCATATTCTAACATGCCTGGTTTAGACCCTGCTTTGGTTGGTCATCACCTTGTGGTACATCCTAATGTCAAACCAATGAAGAAAAAATTATGCAAAATTCATCCTCACATTGTTGTATTGGTAAATAAAGAATTGGAGAAGCTCTTAGAAGTTAGATGTATCAGGCCAATTGACTATTTTGAATGGATTTCCAATGTAGTGCTAGATAGTAAAAAGCCATAAGGAATCATAATCTATATTGATTTCAGGGACATTAACAAAGATTTACCAAGGGATGACATTCCAATGCCAAACATTTACATGATAGTTGACTTCATAATAGGTTATGAGATGCTTTTACTGATGGATGGATTTTCAAGCTACAATCAGAGTAGAATAACATTAGAAGACCAATACAAGATAGTGTTCACCACTATGTGGGGAACATTATATTACTAG
The DNA here is from genome assembly GCA_037957365.1 of Torreya grandis. Classification (NCBI taxonomy): domain Eukaryota; kingdom Viridiplantae; phylum Streptophyta; class Pinopsida; order Cupressales; family Taxaceae; genus Torreya; species Torreya grandis. The sequence continues at coordinate 283,723 of JARHVA010000021.1, read as the reverse complement.
GTTATGGTATTTGGCCTTAAAAATGTAGGGTTCACATATAAAAGAGCCATGACAATCACATTTCTTGATATAATTCATGACATTGTCGAAGACTATGTTAACTACATACTAGGCAAATTAAAGACCAAGGTTGATCATCCAACAATATTGAGGAGGATATTTGAGTGACTATGTGAATACAAAGATAGAATTAACCCCAATAATTTTTTTTTATAGAATTAATTATAAAAAATTACTTGGATTCATTGTGTCTCTAGGGGCATAGAAGTTGATCCTACCAAAGTATGATCCATAATAGATATGCCACCATTGACCAATTTGAATTAGCTCCACAATTTGTAAGGCAAGATACAATCCATTAGACTCTTCATTTATCAATTGGCCAATAAGTTTCATGCACTTCCACATATTTTGAAGAAAGGTGTCACATTTCTTTGGAATAATGACTATTATAAGGCCTTTCAAAATCTAAAAGACTATCTTGCAATTCTACTAGTCTTATTACCTCTTATGCTAGGGAAACCATTCCTTTTATACTTACTAGTGATAAATCAAACCTTGGGGGCACTTTGAGATTGACATAATGACAATGGAAAAGAGAATACAATGTATTATTTAAGTTTTACATTAGTATCATATGAACACAATTATACACCCATCAAAAAAGCCTATTTAGCCATGGTCTTTATATCTCAAAAACTGAGACACTACATGTTGAACAATAAAACCATGGTCATTTTAAAAGTAGATCCACTCAACTATATACTATCTAAAATAGTGCTACAAGGCTGATGGCCAAATAGATCATGCTTCTTAGTGAGTTTTAAATAGAATATGTGAACTAGAAAGACATCAAGTGGTAATTTTTGGCAAATCAACTTGATGAAGCACCCCTTGTAGACATAGAGCCTTTGACATTTCAATTTACCAATGAATCCATGATGACCATAATTAAAAAAACTCTTGAAGACCAGAACTAAAATCTCTATTTTAATGGTTCATTCACAACACATGAATTGGAGGCAAGACTTTTGTTTATCACTTTATAAGGGGATCTAATCCCTAAGTCATTCAGAGTCAACTTTCCTTATACCAACAACATGATATAATATGAATAAATTATTATAGGGATTTTATAGTCAATACAATGGAACAAACATCATCTAAAGGTTTATGGTGATTCATAGGTAATCATAAATTAGGTTACAAACCACTTTCAGACCAAAGATGACAAGTTGGTTCCATATAAGGCCATGGTCGACACCCTCAAGCTATATATTCTTGATATCTAGTTTTAACATATACCAAGGGAAAGCAACAAAACATAAAATTAAATAGCTACCATTAGATCTTTGATTCAACATACAAACATGAAAAAATACTACCAAATTCTCATTGAAAATCTAACAGTGCTAGCTCATGAACCTTTAACTATCTCAATGATTTGTGATATTATTGGTCATATCTCTACTTGGTATTCAGACTTATATACTTACCTCCATAACCAAATTATTCCACTATAATTTTCCCACAAACATTCTAAATCCTTCATCTATAATGCTCAATGTTATACCTTACTTGAACTAACCCTATACTATCATAGCTTTGATGGAGCTTTGTTTCATTCTTTACCTTTGACAGAATCTTTATCAGTGTTATAGGAAATTCATGAAGAGGTATGTGGAGGCCACACTAGTGGGGTAGTCTTATCCAAAAATCTTGTGTACTAGTTATTATTGGCCAATAATAGATGCAGATGCAACTGCATATGTAAAAAGATGCGATAAATGTCAATGACATGCTAATCCAATTCATGCCCCATCCAAGACACTAAAACTAATGTTGACACCATGGCCATTTGATACATGGGGCCTTGATATAATTGGGAATATAAACCATACCTCATCATATGGCCATAAATACATTCTCACCACCATAAAATATTTCACTAAGTGGGTTGAAGTTATACCCCTCACGTGATTGGAAATCAAATTTTCAAATTCATTTTCAACCATCTCATCTACTGCTATGGTATCCCTTTCAACATTATATTTTATAATGGAGTATCATTTAATAATAAGGATTTCAAAAATATATATGCTAAATACAACATTACACAACATTTCTCCACAACATATTACCCTCAAGGTAATGGCTAGGTCAAAGCATAAAAAAAAACTATTATCAACATTCTCAAAAAGATTATCAATGATGTCGATCATGATTAACACCTTCATATATTCCACACCCTCTAGACATACCATACCAATCAACATCTACCCACATGAGCCACTCCATACTCACTTTTTTATGGCACTGAAGCCATTCTTCCCATTGAAATCGAGTTACCATCATTACGCATCTCTTTCAAACATGTTCTAGACAACAATGACGATTAAGTATCTCACATGAAAGAGATAGATTTGTTTAATGATAAATGCATGGATGTGATGAAAAATATTTAGGTATATTAGAAGTGCCTCCATGGCTAGTACACTCAGTGTGTGAAAAATATAAAATTTGAACTTGGTGATCTTATACTCAAAGAAAACCAAAAGAATACCATGATAAAAAAGTATCATAAAGACAAGTTCAAACCCAACTAGGTAGGTCCTTTTATCATTATTGTGGAATATGGCATGAGAACATATAGACTCATCACACTAGATGGAGATGAATTTGATGATCTAATGAACATTATACATCTCAAGTGGTATTGCACTTGATTGATACCATGTATTGTTTATGAGGAGAGTTTTAAGTTGCACCATATTATTGACTTTCCCCTTTGTACTATGTCATTCTACCATTTTACCATACCTTTTATATCGACCAACATACTTTGACACTCCTTACCTAGACCATTTGACCTTGGTTCATCCATTGGTTCCACTTTCAACATGAAGAATCAGATCAGTTTTAGTAATTGTTTCAGGAATTTCAAATAGAGGTAGTATTTTGGAGCAGTATGATAGAAGTTTTGGTAGTTGAATCCTTCAATTCTTGTTCCCTTCTTATCATGTTTGTTTATATGAGCTTTATTATATCCACCTACATGGGTAAATGAGTGTTTCACCAATCTTACCACTAATTATAACTACCTATGGGAAAATTAGTATCATTGTTCTATGTCATTATTTCCTAGTTCTAACCACTTAGGGTAAACTAGTGGAAATATTTGTTTATTATGCCTTGACATACCAACTAGCCATTCCAATTCCATAATATTCCATCATACCAATTATGCCTATTTTTTTTGAATTGGCTGCTACACTAGTTATATTCCTCCATTATAAGGTTGAACTATTGTGAACTAAAGCCATTTTGGGACTATGCAGGTTGTGTTTGATTCACATTGAGGTCATTTCATTCCCTTTTTACATCATGTTTTCATCATTTTGTGAGCATCCTTTTAAGTTTTTCATGCTCTCACCATTTTATGAGATTGGACTATTTATTATCTCATCATTCTCAATCGAGTTGAGATACTTAAAAATTCCAAAAAAATTTGAAAATCATTTAGAAAAACAAAAACATTAACCACATTTTTGCCTCAAGTATTCTCGGAACCCTTACTAAGTTACAATAAAATCACTTGTCACTTAGTTTTCCCATCCTTTTTGGCCTTTTATCCCACACACTTGCCATTTTTCAAGCTCATTCTTATTCTTCTATCCCATCCATCACATGTGTTTTTCATCAATTATCATTTTCTTCCCATTTCTTGGGAGAACTACATTCGGCCTAAAATTTTTGTTGGATCCATGGAACTATTTAGGCAATGTTCACTTGCCTAGTGCACATGGAGACAACTAACCACCCCCTTCCTTTTATTTTATTCCCCTATCTTGTTTGTTTGTTAAGTTATAGCCTATTTTCTAAGGGTAATGTTTATCACATTATTTGTTTATTTGTTTGTTTGCCTGTTTGTTTACTTTAACTAATGTTTCCTTGATTCAAGTCTATGTGCATTTATTGAGTAATTCCATATGCACTTATTATTGAATCCATCCATATTCATGTGTCAATATTATCATCATGGTTTTCATCATTGGTGCATTTTTTCAATTGAGTATTGGTTATCGAGATTCAATCCTTATGAATATTTTGGCCAATTCCTCATGGTATTCTATCATGATGCCTACAGTCATGTGCTAAAATAAAAAATCATCTTAAATAATCCTACACCATCAATGGTAGTATCAACATCTCCTCGGTACTAGATCTAGAACCATCCCTAGCCTAATCCAAATCATATCCCAAATAGATTAATTAAAAAACAAAATAATTTTAACCTTTGTTAGTTCAAATGAGCATCTCCCTAATAGCAGGTTGATCTGATTCATCTTTCTCCTCTGTATCAAGTTGTCATCATCATGTTTTCAATCATCAACCATCAATATTATTTTCCATAATCAGGGTATAATTCTTATAACCACCTTTGGGAAAATAATTGTATACCATCCCACTTACATTCTCAATGATTTTAACTACATTTGGGTAAATCATTGTGTTATCATATCATGTTGCCACTATTTAGGGTAAAATGCTTATTATCACTTTTGGGCAAGCGATTGTACACTATCCCACTTGCATTCTCAATGATTTTGACCAAATTTAGCCAAATCATTGTGTTATCACCCCATCATTTTCATTTGTTTTCTCCCCTTGTCTCACTTCTTTCTTTCAAGGGACATTTTGCCAACCCCTTTGCCCATCATTCCCTCGAGGGGGCACCATATAATTCATCTATTTCCATTGAATTCATAGGCATGTAGGACCTTTTTATTCTTTGAGAATATGTTACTATGCTAATATCTTATAATGCCTTCCCAAATAAGGTCAAATTGTATACACCTAAAAGTGGCCACTAATAACCTTTGACCAAGCTTCAGACTAATTTTTAGCAAACATCACAATTTGGCCTAAAAACAAAAAAACATGCAAAATGGTTCGAGCTTGTCATATATAAGTGTTGATTTAGGCCAAAGTATTCATAAATAGGGAAATGTATTTTATGAGATTGTTAATTCTTCCCAAATCATTTCAAGCCAAAATGATAAAAATGCAATTTGATGCTCTAAACCATTGAATTCCCATAATTCAGAAGCACACAATACATGCATGTGTTATTTTGTGTCGACAATGTCTTAAATGAGATATTGGTCCATATGCAACTAACATCAACTTCTAATTCCACTCCAGTCAAATTTCAACCTAATAATATGACATTTGGACCAATATGATTAATTTACGCACCAATTTCTAAAGAATTTCACTAAAATTATTTAATCTTACTTAGGTAAATTAAATCAAATTATGAGCTTAAGTAAAAATTCCATGGAACTTATTGAATATTTCTTTATTGGAAATTGGTTTCTAATATTTACATCATCATGTGACATCATTTTTTGAGGTGGCTTCCATAGGCCATAAATGTAACAAATATCTAATTAAGCCCTCCCATGCCATATTAATGCTTCTTATTTCCAAATCATAATGAGGGTATTTATGGATTTTATTTACATAATTAGATTAATTCATGGCCACACATCTTCATCTTGAGATAGACAGTTATGGTTGATCCAAGCCCATTTGCAAAATATATAAATAGAAGGCCTCACACTCATAATTTAAAATATCTCATAAGCCAACATTATAATGCACAAATGATTTCAAAGCTATTTTGATATAATGTTATTATGCCAAAATATTGAGTCAAGCATCACAAGCCAAAGCCACAAAGCCAATGATGCCAAGAGGAAGTAGAGAAAAGCCAAGATCCATTAAAGCACAAGTTGATCAAGCTAATGAACAAATCCTTTGAAGCAATCAAGGAAGGTGAGGAAAGTTTTTTACTTATTTTCATTCTAGTTATGTCTTCATTTGATTTATTTACCAAGATTCCCCCCTAAGATCTAGGCTTAAGGTGTTAGTTTATTAGTGTGTTTTTATATTTGATTTCATCTACTAACATGATACTAATCTCCCCTTATTAGATTCTTATGTTCACACCTTCCTTCCTAATTGTAAGTACATCTATTTCTACTTTTGCTTCTACATTTTCCCCTACTATTGTTTCCCCATTAGCATCAACTTCTATAGTTATCACTGTCCAATCCTAAATTGACACCCTTATGGGCTAAACTAGCAGTTCTTGGGATTTACCAACCCCCACTTCATTTCCCATGCCACTACCAATATAGCATCTTAATTAAGAACCTAATACACTAGTGTTGGTCAGGTTGTAGGTTCCATTCCTTCCTAGGCAACCATAATAAGTGCATCACTTTCTATTGTCTCCCTTACATCTACAAGGCCATTGAGGCCCATTTAAAAGCTATTCACCTTTTTGAATCCACCTTTGATTGCTTCCCCATTCAGTATTAATATAGCTTTAAAGTTTAATGTACCTCCAAAATTACCTTCATTTATCTTAAACATGGGCCTTGTAATATCTCTATTTGACACACTTGGGAAAATAGACCTAAAAAACTTGCCTCACATCCATGTTATAACCCTAGCCTCTACCTCTACCCACACACCTCCATTCCAACCACCTCCAACAAAGCCAACACTTCTATCCAAATTGGGTTAGATACATTATATAGGTGGCTAGATAAGATATACCTTAGGTGGTCCTCTCTGCACCATAAATTGGGATGAGATTTGATGCTACCACTTGCACAATGAAAAGGGTGTTGAGGAGGCAAGTTGAGAAACCATAATCTATCTTAGTTGTGGCCCATGAAAGTGAATATTCACTATTCACTTTGATAATGAAGAGGAAGGCTAACCCTGATGAGGTCGATGAATATGCAAAGGACCTTGTGTCCACAATCCAAGCCCACATAGAATCTATAGTGGCCTTGACGAAAGGTATGTAGTAAGAGATGAAGAGACTAATGGAATAGGCATTACCTACAATGTCACAAAATACCATTGTTTAAATAATTAATGCATTCATCAATGTCTTTAACCTATACAGAGTCATGAAGAGGATGCAAGAAGATGAGACTCTGTAATTTAATGTGGTCATTAAATTTGACCAAAAACTTACACTTTATGATTCCAAGTTGGTAAACCTAGCTATAGTTTCAAAGAGTAATAAGTTCTCAAACTTGAAGATTTTACCCCTTGAAGACATCATCCTAGCATAGAACATCTTGATGAAAAAAATAAAGATATTAAAGAGGTGTATGGGTTAGGTCAAAGATGCAACTACATCCTTATAAAAGATAGAATTCAAGATTAACTTCTTGTTGAAGGATGCTATGGTCACTAGGGTGACCAAACCTGATGGAACCTTCATGGATGACCAAGAATTTAGGGCCCAAATGAAGGTATTTATTGCCAAATTCTAAGATATTACTAAGGCCAAGATAATTATTAAGGTAATTACTATTATGGATTTTACCAACCAGAGACTAGAGAGATTCAAGGCCATTGAAGAAGCACTAAGGCCTATACTTACAGAACATGGTAGGCTTATTTAGGAAAGGTGACCTATTTTAGCCCATGATCTTAGATTTTGGTAAAATTAATTAGGATTACTTAGTGTGCACTAAAGTTTAGATGAAGGAAGAGGTAGAGAAATGGAATTAATAACAACAAGCATCTTAGTAACCTCCTCCAAGACCTCAAGGAATATTTGGTTTCATTTTGTAAATTCAAATTTAGAATATTCCATTATAATTTGTGACATTTTAGCAACTTGGCTATAATTGGGTGCCTTTTAATGGGCCCACTTGAGTTTGCATAGTCATTTTGAGGCATATATATAGGGGTATTCCCCCTCATTATAAATTAAGAATAGTTTTTATAGAACTAAAACAAAAGAGCTAAGAATTCAAGAGATTGTCTAGTTGCTTAATTGTGTATTCTATGATTTTTACTTCTCATGTTTTCAAATAATTAAAGGTTTCTTTTCTACTAACTAATCTTAAAATAATATAAATATATGCATATGTTGGTTTTATTTTAACACTAGGCTAACAAATCTGCTAATATATGTGCTATGTTTTCATCTTATGACTAGTAACTTAGCTTCAAAGACTAGTGACTTAGTTATGAAGACTGGAAGCTAAGCTTTGAAGACTAATAGATATGATCCTAAGATGAAAAATCATGAAAGGGAAGAACCCACCTCCATTATTGAGAATCAAGATAATGCCATAGGACCACCAATGTTGCAATCCATAATTTGATGTGATGGTGTTTTCAAATTATCTCCTCCAATAGATTTGATGTGATGGTATTTTAAAAATATCTCCTCCAATAGATTTGATATGATGATGTTTCCAAACAATTTTTTCAAACAAGATTGATGTGACTATGTTTAAAATAGAGGGTCTTCCAAAAATATTTGGTATGATGCATAATTTATTACAATTATTACTCCCAGTACTGCCAATAATGACCTTTATGACACATCATTAGTCCTTAACCAGATATAACACCTTCCCATTATATCTCACATGCTTTGAAGAGATAACCATAATTTTTTTCATCATTCTTGTCATAATCACATCATATAACTTGATTTTCTATTCATTGTTCATTTTCACTGCCATCAATTAATGTGTCATATCTCTAACTTCTTTCTTCCCTTATTCCTTGTGAAAATTTAAGAGATCTATGTTTTTACAATATAGTCAGATTTGATATTAAATAGTTCTTACTCTGAAGATGGGTGGGATAAATAAAAAGAGTGAACCAAAATCCTCCGATGCATTGCTACAAGATGAAGCAACTAGAGATGTATTTGAAACAACAGGTTGGTTGAATTTATTAAAAAAAATTAGGTATTCCATGAATACATTATGAAAGAATTCTATGTGAATTTTGATGAAGATCATGATATTATCAAAGGGAAGAACATTCTAGTAAATTTATTTGTAATCAGTGTTATATCTGGGATTCTTAAGGATGGATTAGTCACCATTGAAAAGATCATTTTTTTAATCTAATTTATATGTTTATTAAAGGAAATGAGACACACCCTAGACTAGATAAATACCCCCAAGGAGTGGTTGAGGTAATTTTAAAATAAATTCCTCCTTAACCTTGGCAAAATGTTCTTTTCTAGATAATAAAATATATCACTTGTGATGGTCAATTTACAGTAGTGGGTGGAGATTCCATAAGACTCCTTCTTCACTTGAGGAAATGAGTTGTTTAAGAAGAATATAAGATTATTCTTTCCTCTTTCCTTCAAAATTATTTTATTAATGTTTCTCAGAAGATAAGATGAGGTACTAGGTCTACCTACCATCATTGGCTAGTTACACTCATTTTTGTGCTATTATTTTCTCAGTAAACTAAGGGGTGAAAAGGCTTGGTCCTCTTTCCTCCAAAATTTTTCTCCATTTCTTGCTAAAAATAAACCACATCTTTCCTTGACTCCTTCCACTACAATCTAGATTGAAGAACCCATAGTTCAAATTACAAAATGGCCATCTCTACCACCATTGGTTCTAAAGATACTATGATAGAAATCAAAGTGTAAAATGGGAATTTATTTAGACCCCCTTCATCCTCTTCCAATTAAACTTTGACTAATTCATTGACTTATCTTGTATGAAGAAGAAGAATAAGATGTGCATGTCATAGAATAAGTTGTATTTGTAGAGGGAACCCTAGCAGAAGAAGTTGTATCTCAAGAAAGTAGAGCATCTTGTTCCCTCTATTGTTGATAAGGGTAAGTCACCCTTGATTGAATAAGATCCATCTTCTCCACATTATATCAATGAATAAAAATAAATTCAACATGCCATGGCTTTATCACACCATGAGGAAATAATTATACTACAACAAATAGATTTAGATGTTCTCTATTCAACTTTGAAAGGTAAGGACTTGATGATTTCTAATTTAAAACAAATGTGGGAATAATCTATTACTAGAGTTAGTGAACAAGAAATAATTCTTCAAATAATAAAAGTTGAACATACTATGGTTCACAATGTAATATTTTAATAGACCCAAGAATTTAGTAATTTGTAGAATTCTCTTGCTATCAAGGACACTCAAATTATTGATTTGGAAAATGCCAATGTTAATAAGCGTAATCTAATTAATAAACTAAGAGAAAGTATTTTTGATAGAAATATAATGCTTACCCAACATAATAATAGAATAATATATCTCACCACTAGTGATCATGAGTTACAAGCCTCTATTTAGGCCATGCAAATAGAAACACAAGAAATTACAGTTCAGATAAAAGATCTAATAAGAATTGTTCCCTCTTTCCCTATTCCATTACATGAAATAATATCTATCTATTATAACACCCAGAAGAAAATTTAAAAATTGAAGGATGAAAATGTCAAAATTAAGGAGGAATCTTAGAAACAATTATAAAAATCCCAACTATAATTACAGAAAGCACAAGCTTCTATCCAACACATTTATGTTATTTCTAAGAAATTATTAACATGCAGGAAACCTTCATTAGTTTATGTTCTTTTCTTACATGAACAATTTTATAAATGATAGATTCAGTTAATTTCCCTTGGTTTTTCACATATAATTAAAGGTGAGCATATATTTATGGACATTTTTCTAAATAATACTAAAGAAAGGTAGGATTCTATTTGTGAGTTCTATACTTTCAATTTGTTGTTAAGATATCAATATGATTTTTTGATAAATTTATTTATTGGAGAGACACAATTGTGTGCCTTTCTCTCCACTCTAAGGAACCAAATGGCATGGCAATAGGCCAATAATAGATTTTTGAAATTACAAAGCACCACTAGGTTATGCACGAGACCATAATTTCTAGAATCAAAGAAATTCATTTATACTTTTCAACCACTGTATCGTATATATATATACACACACACACACACACACACACACACACACACACATATATATATATATACATACACACATATATATATACATACATACATACATATATATATATATATATATATATATATATGTATATATATCATGAACTATTAAGATCTAATATTATTATTTTTAGAGATTTTCTAAACCACCATTCTGCTAATGTTATCAATGCAAGTCTTACCAAGTGGGAGACATTACCTATTGATTTGAAGCATAGGAAAGTTATCAACCCCACCAATATTAGATGGAGTCTAAGAAGAGCCAAAGTAGTTTTCCAGATAATCACTTAACTCTTAGAGGAAAGAGGGTCAGATGTTTGGATTGGGATAAGGTTTAGGCCTCATATATTTCTATGTCCTCTATCTCCATAGCAGTGTTGGAACTATCAAACAAAAGTTGAATCTGAAACTTGGATGTATACAATTGTCAAAGATCTTGGATTCTTGCCAAGGGGTCATCATGATTGGGGCCATCATTTTAAAGTTTATGATCTAAATTTGAGGTTTGACTCAAGAAATTTGGATTAAGAATCAGTCATCCCACTTGTTTACAAGAGGAATTGTAAAAGCTAAAGTGTGTGGTAAAAATGATGAGAGTTTCATATATCTCATCATAGTTATATAAACTATCCATAAAGTGTTGCCTTTGGTTATATATTATATTATATTTAATAGTTAAATTCTGATCTAAGTAGGACATGAATGTAATTTATTATGTCTTTATATGTAATTTATTATTGATTCTTTACCTTGTTATTTTGAGTAAAATAACACATCCCAAGGATGAGGTAATTTTGAGTACAACAACACATCCCAATGATGAGGTAATTTTGAATACACATCTCCTTTTCATTCCAATACACATCTCCTTCTCATTCTAAGGATTTTTTAAGTTCTTAGTTCAAAGTTTTGGATGTTTAAGTTCTGGATGTTTAAGTTCTAGATGTTTAAGTTCTAGATATTGATAGTGTGAATGATTAACAAACAATTTAGACTTATTTTCCTATAAACTAGTGTTAGAGTTCTATTTTCTAATTTTAGGATTTAAAAATCACAACAAAAGTAAAAAACCATAAATTGTGAATTTTAAAAATCTAATACCAAATGGTCTCATTGTAAATATCCATTAGACATTTCCCTAGTTGGAAATGATACCAACTTATTGATTGGTTAAATGAGAGGTATAACAATAGCCTATCACTAGGTGTATCAATTAGATCTTAGTAAACTACTCTAAACTAATGATTGACAAAAAAATTGGTTAGAAAGAGGAGAAAGGGATGACTAAAAAAAAAGGTGATACACCAATATTTGACACTCCTCATTTCTCTAAGACACACACAAATGATAGCCAAGAACTCATACAGTCACATAAACTCCACAACTAGCTCATTACATAAGCATTTCTTAAGAAGGATCAAAGAAATAAGATAAAGGAGGAAGGGATGATCATATCCACAACTTATCTTCACCTCATGACTGATATAACACATCCTAAGACTTGAAAACATAAAAATGCATAGACGCAAGAGAGACAAGATAAACATAAAGAAAGAGAGATCCTTCACAAAGTATTCATGCACAAACTCAACTAAACACAAGATAAAAGCATATAAAAAGGTGAATGAACTCTTATATTACTTCTAAGAGGTGTTTTCATTACAAAATTGGTATATTTAAGCCATACCATAAGATAAATTAGTTGCTTACAATGATAAAAATGTGAGATATATAGAAGAAAATGAAAGACAAAAGAGGGGGAAATGGATGATGAATTTAGTGATGTCATCTTACATGGAGAAAGTATTCATTATTCTAGAAGGATTATTAAATAATTTTAGTTTCCTCCTCTTTCCACTTAACCTCTCCCACTTGCCAAATTCATCACATCTCCCACTTGTTCTTCTAGAAGCCTCTAGACACTTTGTGAAGGCTTGTCAAATCAACATAGTGTTACAACTGTTATATTAACCAATTTTGATCATACATTTATCCAATTTGAAATCAACATAATTGAAAATAAGGAGAATTTATATTTATAAAAAAATAAATGGTATCAAAAATGGGGTTGTAGATTAAAATATATGGTTAAAAAAACAACACACAGTCACACATAGTTGCATTAGCATCTTTAGAACATGGAAAAATGGAAAATCACAGATCAATATATGAGCAAACCCATCTTATCTTATATTTATATAAGTATATTAAAAACATGCTTAAAATGATATTTTTATTTTTTTTAAAGATCAAAATAACCTTTGTGACCTTCTCTCGAAGTGTTTTCTGGTAAAAAGTTGGCTAAGTGATAAACCTTCCTAGAATTTTTTCATCATAAGTTTTCACTAGAAACTTATACAGCTACAAAACAAAATGAATTACCTTCTCATACCATCAGGTTATAATTATAAAAAAAATTATGTAATTTATAATCCATTTGATCATGTGTAAATGGGATTCAAAAGTGCTCACTAGGCAGATTTAGCAACTAGAAGATGTAAAAAATGATTAAGTAAACATCAGTGCAAACGCTGATTTTCATAATTACATATTCCACACATTATATCTAATATATGCACACTATTTTCCCCATTGAAATATAATGACATTTATCTATCACCATGAGAAATTTGAACAAGATTTGACCTCCTTTACTGGTAAGAAAATGAGCTTGAAATGTGGTCACCGGCTAGATCTAAAAATAGGAAACATAAAAAATTGACCAAGAAAAAATAAACTCAAAATCCAATTTCATAGCTATGCATTTCACACATGAGAGTGCATTTATGATACTTGTTTTACCCTTTCATTCTTCTCACATTTGGCTACCATCATGTAAAATTTGAAGGTTATTGGAATTTATTTGATCCTGCACAATGGTGTTTGAAAGGTATTGTGCAAGTTGATTTGGTACCTAGAAACACAAAAATCTACGCACTGGGTAGTTTTCATGACTATGATATTTTAAATCCAGTATTATCAATGTAATTATTTCAAGGTGGTATATGTTACTTATTGAGTTGAAGCACAGGGAAGTCCTCAGCCCCACCAATATTAGACAGAGTCTAAAGAGAGCCAAAGTAGTTTGCCAGATAATCACTCAATTCTTAGATGAAAGAGGTTCAAATATATGGATTGGGATGAGGTTTAGGCATCCTATCATTGTATATCCTATATCTCCATGGTGATGTTAGAGTTCTCAAGTATAAGTTTAATTTCAAGCCTAGTTGCATATAGTTGTTAGAGATCTTAGATTCTTACCAAGGGGGAACTATGATTGGGGCCATCATTTTGAAGTTTATGATTTGATTTAGATGTTTAACTCAGTAAATTTGGATTAAGGATCAATCATCCCACTTGTTTACAAGAGGAATTACAAAAGGTAAAGTGTGGGGGATAAATTATGACAATTTTATATAGCTCATCATAGTTATATGAAATGTCCATAAAGTGTTGCCTTTGGTTATATATTGTATTGCATTTAATAGTTAAAGCCTGATCTAAGTAGGATATGAATACAATTTGTTCTTTGTTTTATATGTAATTTATTAGTGATTCTTTACCTTGTTATTGTGTCTAACTTAGAAGAATAACATAGTCTTGAATATAGTAACACATCCAAAAGATAGGATAATTTTGAGTACAAAAACACATCCCAATGATGGGGTAATTTTGAGAAGGCAACACATAGTTTTGACAACTCTTTCGACTACAATTTTGAGGATTCAGAAAGCGAGATTAAAATATTGAACAACTTGAAGATACTCCAAAATTTCTCTAAAGATGCGATGGGTGTGTTTCGAATACATACACAAGATGCTCCAAATAAGTATAGGAATGCTTTGAAGACCTATACAAGGTGCTCCAAAGACCTGTACAGGGTGCTCCAAAGATACTTGGATGTGCTTAGAAGGCTAAAAAAATTATGTGTAATACATGCTGCTGAGAGAAATTATGAGCATTTTAATATAAAACTTTTGTTTAAAAAAATAAAAAATTGATTGGATGCAAATGATAGGTGGCAACCAAAAAAAAAGGAGTAGCCATACAAATCTTTAGCCCCCTGTTATTTCCCACCCCTCAAAAACTTCTCCCTAAATAGTAGATTCTCTTATTTTTAAGGTGTAAATATTTTATGAGTAATTTTTTAATATATAATGATGCATAGGACCTTTCTACACTATAATATCAAAGCACGATGGAAAATTTTTCCACCCCAAATAATAATGCTAGGCGTTATTCAATCATTCATTCATTAAAGTTTATGACGTGGTATGAGGGAAAACTTGTCACCCCATAAATTGACTTTCTAACTCAGTATAAAATGAAAATAATTTAACTCAAATAATAATAACCTAGAACAGGGCAAAAAATGGATTTTCAACTCAATCTAAAATAGAAATAATTCATAATATCTCAAACAAAGCCAACAAATGAATGATGTGAGGAGATAAAGACAAGGTGGAACCATTGAAACCCTCTCACATCACAAAAATTGTTTACTATGATTGTTTTATTATAGTTAATAAAAAATCTCTGCTTTCCCTTGACATTCACCATTTGGGTCCCTATTAAATATAATTAAACACTTAAAAATCCTAATCTCTACCTTTTCATTATCTCAACCATTTCATAACAAAAATCCAAGTCTATCCGAATCTCAGTGATTTCATAACTTAAAGCAATACACAATGAATAAAAAGGTCATGTTAAGCCAAATAAATCACACATTTTAGATACAATAAAATAATATATTAAATACCTAACAAGAAGGACCTACATAAATGGCAGGGCAAAATGGGGTCAATACTTCCACCACTAACACCACAGTTAACCTAACAGTTAATAAAAAAGTGTTTTTTATCCTTCTAAAGGAGATAAAAACTAAGAGAAAATAATGGAAAGAGAAAAATATAAACTTAAGCTTAATTTCAAAGCGCACGAGAATTTTTTATTTTATAATAATTTAAAATTTTATATAAAATATTATAACATATAAAATTATTTAAAAAAATATTTATATATTTAAACATATTAATAATTTAAACAGTATATATTATTCAATAAAAATATTTAAATATTTAAACATAAATAAAAATAGATAATAAACTCAGATAGTTTTTTAATATAAAAATATTTAAATTTTTTATTATTTATTATAATTATTCTTATTAAAAAAGTTTATTTATATTTGTTCATTAAATTACATGATTAAATTTTCTAATAGAAATTTGACTCAAATTTTATCCCCCATAGAATACCTTTGAGATAATTTAATTAATTAATTCAAATACTTGTGAGAGCGCGTCACCTTTCTTGAATTTACAAACTAATATTTGGAGATGAATTTGAACCCAAAATGGTAATTAAAATAAGTGACACAAAATTGTACTTAATAACTCAAAGACCTAGACTTGGGAAAGGATTTTATGGGGTTATCTAAATTATGGTTATGTGAGGGCATAAGTAGTCTACACCACACCAATATATAAACATTAAATTTTCATTCATGACAAAAAGGTGTGATATCTCAATGCAAAGTCAGGGTTAAACATTTCATCCAACAACACAAGTATTTCAACTTTGAAGCCCAATATTGGGGTCGAAAATACGGGTATAAATCACATCCATTTAAAATCAATTAAATTTTAAAAAAAAACTTTAAGACAAGCAAATTTACTCTTGAAAAAATATTTCAATACAACAATTACAAAAACTTCATTTATCAAGATTATAGAAATTATATCATAGATGAAACGAAATATTTAATTATATCTCTTGGGAAGCTTTTCAAGGGAATTTTAACCATTATGTGGTACATCCCAAGATGTATGGATCTAAATTCACTCACTCTATTTAACATCACTAATATTATTATTAGTCGACACTAATTCCACTTATCTAATTTATCCCCTTTCATCCTGCTAATTTATCACCCCTTTCTAATTATTTATCTAATGTTATCCTTCATTATTTGTCATCTACTAACCTTATCCATCCCCACCAATCAATTAATTATCCTAAATCCCCATTATCTTATTCTAATACCCACTTATCTATTATTTGAGAATTTTAAATTTTCATGGCCTACCTACCCACCTACACTAGCTTATTCTTAGACTCTCCTACACCCCTAATCCCTAATCACCCACCTAATCCCTATCTAATCCCCTACCTAATCCTACTTAGTCCCTAATAGGATTATATAATTCTCAATTCGTGAAGCCTCTCTATTCTCACCCCTCCTTTCTAGAATCCTCTAAATCTAGAGGCTTCCAAGAATAATCCCCAACCCTTGATCTCTCCAAGCTAACTTTGAATCTCAATCATTGATCCTTCACTTCTCTTTCTATTTAAACAACTCGATTCCTGTATTAAAACTAATTACAAATCATCTATAAAATCCATGTCCAAATATTAAAGTGATCAAGAGTCTCCATGCCAATCTAATCCATCATCGACATTCCATGATCATGCTAACATAATGTCAAAATTATGAGTTAAGGTAATCAATCCAATCCTTTTATTTTCATATTCTATTTAATCATGATTTAGAGCATTTAGCTTTAGGATTATAATTTTTATTTGAATTATGAATTCATCTATTGTATTTAGTTCTAATAGTTCTGGATCTTATTTAAATAGTTTGATGTTTGAGTAGATTTAGATTAGTTGCATGATCTTAAATCCTTTAAGCTCAAATTTCCTACTATAAAATGGTACATCCAAGATGATCAATGCCATTTTCAACTATCTCAAAACACTTACTATATATAGTATTTTTATATATAGACTTTTTATTTATAGATTGTATCTAAATGTTGATTTGTATGATTTAGGGAATTTCATTCCAATAAAATATAAATATACTCATTTGGAAATATTTTAAATGGCATTTTGATGATTAACTAGTACATCCTAAGATGATCAATTCCATTTTTAGCTATTGACTCATTTGTAAATTATTTCTAAAACATTCTGATGACTAATTGGTCCATTTTATGATGACCAAGATCATTTTCATCTATCACAAGAACACTTTCTATTTATATAGTATGTCTATAAATATATTTCCATATATTATTGTATACTAGACTTGAATCCTTTTATAGATGTCTTTAGATATAGATTTGTATTTGAGACAAAATCTTGTAAATCAAGGTAAAGTAACCAAGGTGGGGCTTTTTCAAAATCCCCATTACAAATGATTAAAGCATTGGAGGAAAAAAAAATCTCTCATTGAGAAGAACACCTAAAAGCCATCCAAATTATGTGCTTGATTCATAATATGTGTTGCATAACCCTCTTGCATTAGAGGTATTCTTTCATCCCTTGCTACAAAACTTTGTGGTAGTGAAATTTCCTACTTATGAGAAACAACTGAGTGAACCTGAACATGTTCGAGAAATGAAACTCCTTGCACTAAACAAGCTAGTAAAGTTTGGGGCCACTACATTAACCTCATTTGATACATAAAAAATTAATTTCAAACCATCTTAAAAAGTTAATTTGAATGAACCAAAATGTGATACCAATCAAATAGTGAACATGATAGTACCACAACAAGTTATATTATAAAATGCATCACATAAAAAAATTACTAGATTCACAAAGCCTCTAGTGATTTTATTACAAACTTGGCTAAGTGTCAACTCATATCTCTCCCTACACGTGTAAGAAACACCTAAACATATTTGGTCAATCCTTGACTTATATGAGTCCCAACAAATTACACTTAATGGGTCTCCTACCATGTGTTTTGGATCGCATCCAGGGGATCATTAGAATTAGAAAATATTCAATAATCTACTATAAGACATACAATAAAAATTATAAAAATTTAAATATGGAAATAGAAGTAAAATTATCATCATAAAACTTTAGAAATGATGGTAATGATTTATAAATAATAGGCTCTTGCATAATAAGTGGAGTTTCATCCACATTTTTTGAAGATGTAACATAAGTAAATTGTCTAATGGGGATTTGACTCCTTAATTTTTAGCTCCCATAGAGTAATTTTAAGATAATTTAATTCACCAATTCAAATACTTATTAGGGCGAGTCAACTTTTTCAAATTTACAAACTAATATTTGGAGATGAATTTGACCCCAAAATGATAATCAAAATAAGTGACATAAAAGCATACCTAGTAACTCAAAAACCTCTTAGAAAAAGTTTTTGTGTGCTTATCTAAATTATGGTTATATGATTTCATAATCAATCTACCTCAAAACACTTATTATATATATTACTATATACAGACTTTCCATTTATAGATTGTATTCTAATAAAATAATAATAGAATCATTGTAATAAATTACACTTGATGGGTCTCCTACCATGGGTTTTAGATCACATCGAGGGGATCATCAAAATTAAAAAATATTCAATATTCATTACAAGGCCATTCAATAAAGATTATAAAAGTTCAAATATGAAAATAGAAGTAAAATTATCATCATGAAACTTTAAAACTGATGGTAATGATTTAGAAATAATAGACTCTTTCATAATAAGTGGAGTTTCATCCATATTTTTTGAATATGTAACATTATTAATAATATCTTTAGGAGAAACAAGTGGTGGTGGTATAATAATAGACATACACATTGAAGTAGATGGTGTCTTTCAAACATATATGTCCCCTTCAATTTTTTATCATATTTCTAAACCCAAAATTCTTCTTGGTCGCTTCTAACTTTTTTTGTGTCATTGTAATATAAGCAATTTATCCATGCAATCACCAAGACAGAACCTAATCACCCATAACTAATTTCCTTATTCAATGAATACAGATGCCCCAAATCGAAACCAAGGGAGTTATAATTTTGATGTAGAGATTGTGCTAAGAGACTATCTCTTTACATGAAAAATGCAAGTGTAGATGAAAATATTACATGGTGATTCAGATCCCAATAGATTTACACCCATAATTAATTTAGTTGAACTTATTTTAACATTTTCATGGGTTCAAAGTAACTAGTAGATTTAATTATCAATTAACATTCTTTCACTTCACATAACCCCTCTTACCAACACACACACAAATTATATTAGTTATTAAATAAATATTGACATATAATATATGTCATAATATTTTTATATATTAAACTAATTAATTATATATTAATATTATATATAAATTATATATTTTGTTAAATATATTTTAATATTAATAAATATTATTATATTATATAATATATATGTTAATATAGGTTATAAATCAATATTATATATTATATATTATAAATTTCAAAATAATATATTTCAATGCATCTATATATTGTTAATAGTACATAAATAATATTATATTTTCAGCAAAATTTAATGAATTTTTATGTCTTTAACGTATTATATAATGCCATGTAACATGAAAATGGGCTCAATTTCTACTTCATTTAAAATTCGTGTGTGGGAGGGAGTCAAAAATGCATTCACAGGTATGTATTTAAAACTCTGTGGTGCTTCACCATGTGTGCAACATATGAGGTAGATTGCTTCAAAAATCAAATCTATCAAACATTAATAATGTTTAGTAGGCAATGGGCATTAAATTAAAATTTGTAATCACATGCCATGAAGGTTAAATAACGTATCATGCAACATTAGATTTGGTTTTATATATGATACTTGGCATGGGATAGTGGGCAGTAAAGTAGATGGACAATTAATTTCAAGTAATACGAATGATTAATTTTGTAGCCCTTCGAACTTGGTTATAAATTTTTTATGAACTATTAAATTACATACAAATTATACAAATGAATCTCTGTTCTACTTTACAAAATGATAATTCAAAAATACATGACCAAATCACATCCATGTAAAATCAATTATATTTAAACAGAAAATTGTAAACCAAGCAAATTTACTCTTGGAAAAAATATTTTAATACAAGAATCACAAAAACTTCATTTATCAAGATTATAAAAATTATATATTTATATATTGTTAATAGTACATAAATAATATTAAATTTTTAGCAAAATTAAATGAATTTTTATGCATTTAATATATTATATAATGCCAAATAACATTAAAATGGGCTGATTTTCTACTTCATTTAACATTTATGTATGGGAGGGGGTCAAAAATGCGCTCACAGGTATGAATTTAAAACTCTACAGTGCTTCACCATGTGCATAGTAGATGAGGTAGATTACTTCAAAGAGAAAATTTATCAAATATTAATGTTTGGTAGGAATTAAATTAAAATTTATAATTATGTATCACAAATTTAAAATCATGTATCATGAAGCATTAAATTTGGTGTTATAGATGACACTTACCATAGGACAGTGCACAGTAAAGCAAATGGATAATCAAATTTCAAGTAATGTGAGTAATTAATTTTATAGCCCTTCAAAATTTGTTATAAAAAGTCTATGAACTATTAAATTAAATAAAAATTATACAAATGAATCTTTGTTATAATTTACAAATTGATAATCAAATTTTAGTTAACCACGAGGTATTTGGAGCTATAATTTTAATTAGTAATACACAATTTTTCTATTGAACTGATCCAAATTAAGCTAAAATTTATTTAGCAGTAATGAATATCTATTTTAGTTATTAACAGTGAGTTTATTTTTCCTCTCAAATACTTTGGTTTATTTCTTCAATTTATTAAGACCAGAATGATTGCTTACTAATTTCAATTTTGAAGTCTGACTATGAGATGTGTTTCTTGGCAGATCTTTATACAGATGATGATGTTGCAAAGTGAGCTAGAAAATAGTTCATCAGTTTCTACAGACAAGACTGGTTCTTTTTTGACTCATGTATATCATAGCCTTGTTGGAAATTTTTTGTAATGCATAGTTACTAAAATTCATGTATTTGTACACCTACAATCATCTGTAATTTTTTTTTCTTATAATGTTAGAAACTTTTTATTTCATATAAAATGAATTCATTATTTCTAACTATAATTTTGTATCCAATCATATTTATTTATTTATTTTCAAAAAACATTTTTTCTAAGTAAAATACTCTTAATTTTTTTGAGCATCATATATTACATAATTTTTTAAATAATATAACACTGCAAATTATGAAAAATAATCCTATAATTTCTCAGCAACACCCCTTAAAAAATAACCAGTAATCCCCCAGCACGGGACCCCAACCTTTTTTAGGTGAATTTGATTAAATGGTAACATGTTAAATTGGTAGATGGGAATATTATGTAGAGAGATTTAATTCCTAATATGATAATGTCAAACTGTTAGTGGTTAGTTTGAGAGAAAAAATAAAAAAATATAAAATTGTTTATTATTCACTAACCTAAAAACCAATTTACCACTTATAATGTAATTTAAACATTTTCCAATCTACTAATTTCACCATTCATTAACGAGAAAGAATTTTTAGGACTAATGGTGGGTGGTTATGATGTTCCACATTCTAACAATAATGAGGTTCTTTCATATTTTTTGAGGAAACTTTAATGCATGTTTAATATCCTAAATGAAATTCTTTATTAATTTTATTATTAAGAGTTTTAGGGTCAGTTAAAAGGCTTTAGACATGATAGGTAGGGTGCATATTATGTGTCTAATCAACTTGTGAGAATATATATCAAATAACCACTTTATTCTGAGACATGCACTTAAGGCACTTAATGACACCTTCATATAACATATAAGCCAAGTTTCTCGTACTAATACTTATGAGAGTGGAGATGGGGATGGTCAAAATAACACTGCTACTCAACCACAATAATGTAGATCTTGTGGTGATCTATGCATTGAAACTTAAATTAAATTAGGAGAAGGATTTGATGTAAATGAATTATGGTGGTGTTTCTAATTAAATAGATGATATGGTTTTGACCCCTATTGCAAGAAATATGATGGCTAACTGTCATTGCTTTTTTTCATAGCTTGAAATGTGGATGCCATAAAAATTACATTTTGAGGCCATATTTGATGAATTTATTACTAAGATTATATTTCGAGGCCATTTTTGGAGGGTTAATCACTCATACAACATTTTTGGGATGTCAATAAAAGCTATATTAACATAACACCTAGTATCGTAAGCTCAGCTTCTATAATTTTTAGTATTTGGCAATGGAAGATATATGAGGCTTAATTAGTATCGTAAGCCTTGTGTTGGCCATAATTTTAAATTAAATCAATTATTAGTATAATTGACTTTGTTTCTCATTTATGATTTTTTGAAACATACATTTGGTTTGGAAATCTCACCTACACCTTTGAAAGTATCTCTTAAATTTGACAAGTAATTTTTGTTGTTGGATCTATTAAATTATTAAAAGTTTTTAGAAGATAATAATTATTTTACATAATAATAAATTATATATATATATATATATATATATATATATATATATATATATATATATAATTTTTTAGGTTGTAATAGGAGACACTAGCATATTTTTCCTAGCCATATTGTGAACCGTCTTGTAACTCATATATTGTTATAATTATTTGGTTGATGTTTATATATACATAGATAATTTTGAATGTTATAAGTTGTCAATTATGTAGATGCATGTAATTTTATATATATTATCAACTAAATTTGATGATATTTTATTTGTTTCATTATTAACCTCATTTGAGACTCCTCCATCGATACAGGTAATAACAGACATAGGCATTGCTAATGTGATTTCATTTGTGCAACAACTTACTAAGATGCGAGTCAAACTTGTAAATTATGTTTAAGTGTAAATATGGATTTGTTTAAATAAATTTCTTGACATAATAATATCCATGTTCACATTTTATATTCCTTTAATAATTATATATGTACATACATACATTTGACCTTGTTATAATTATTTTGTACATATTATTATTTGAAATCCATTATTTTATTGAAGCTATACACATAGATATAATCATAGCCTCAAATTATTTGATCATAAGGCACATGTCATCAAAATAATCTGATCACATCCTTCAATATTTATATCTCACTGTGTTACTAATCATATAGAATATGGTTGGCCTTTAGTTGATTATGGATAATTTTTATGGGTCACATATATCCACCAATATCTTGTTTTGGTAGTATTGAGTAGCTATAGTAAGATTTTCAATTCCTAGCTAATGGCTTCCTATCATAATTTTAAATAACTAGTGATGTTGTACTTCATATACTTATAGATGTGTTAATTTCTTGTATTCACATTTATGGAGAGGCATGAAAATTAAATGGATGCACCATGGAGTGACACTATGATTATTAATTATTTGTATTATATGATATATTAGTTTATTATATTATAATAATAATGCATATGGATGAAGTTTACTAAAAAAATTAATTTATCAATGATATGTAACCATCTAGTATTTGTTATTTTGAGTCTTAGTCAAACAAAATAATTCATATTTACAAGCCATAGCTAGAGATCTACACTTTCAATAATTCTTGGATGAAACTTAGATAACTACCACTGCCAATGGTTTTTGGTTGTTTAATTTAATATCAGGGGCACATGAAGTAGTCAAAATTTAATATTAAGTATGAAATGTGTTTCTAAACATTTGATTGTAGTTCAAGTGGAATACATAAACAACTCTGAACCTACATGTCAATTCATTAAAATTGATTACGAGGTGGATTTATACACAAAAATTGTCATGGTTCATTTTGGTAAATGGTAGAGGGATTCTTGTTATTCCTATGGTTGGAGGATAGAACCTTATCTAGATTTAGAGAGATTTAGACTTACATAAAATAATCAAAATATTTATAATGAAATTATGATAGTATTTAAATATTTTTATCAGTAGAGATTTACTTCTATTTATCACCACTTAAATATGAATAAGGGCATTCCTCTTTCACATCCATTAATCACATCAAACATTGAGCATACATCGAGTGGGAATATATATTCATCCCCCTTGATGTCAACTTCAATGAATACTTTGAACAAAGGTGGAGATTGTTTACAATATTTATTACAAATGATTAAAGTTTTAGAGGAAATACATTCTCTCATTGATAAGAACACCTAAAAGGCATCCAAATATGGCCCACATGATTCACAATATGTATTACATAACCTCTTTAATTAGAGGTATCATTTCAACCCTTACCACCACACTTTGTGGCATTGAAATTTCTTACTTATGAGAAACATGAAGGGTGACCCTAAGCATGATTGAGAAATGAAACTCCTTGCATCAAAAAAACTAAATTATGGGGCCACTACATTGGCTTCATCCAATACAAAATTTAAGATCAATTCATCTTACAAAGTTAGTCTAAATGAACCAAAATGTGATTATAATCAAATAATGAACATGACAATGCCACATCAAGCTATATTATAGAATATACCATGTTAAAAAAATTACTAGATGCATAATATGTCCACCATATATTCTTGTGTTAGTATTGAGTAGGTATAATAAGATTTTCAATACCCAACTAATAGCTTCCTATCATAATTTTAAATAACTAGTGATGTTGTACTTCATATACTTATAGGCGTGTTAATTTTTTATATTCACATTTATGGAAAGGCATGAAAATTGGATGGATACACCATGGAGTGATACTATGATAATTATATTATGTGATGTTTAATGAATTAATTATTGTATTATAATATGCATATGGATGAGGTTTACTAAAAAAAATAATTATTCAACATTACACAACCATTTCAAAGTTATTGGTATTTTGAGTCTTAGTCAAATAGAAAATTCATATTTACAAGCCATAGTTAGAGATATACACTTTCAAGAATTCTTGTATGAAACCTAGATAACTACCACTATCTAAATGGTTTGTGGTTATTTAATTCAATATTAGGGGCACATGAAGTATTTAAAATTATATTAAGTATGAAATGTATTTTTGAACATTTGATTGTAGTTCAAGTGGAATTTATAAACAACTCTTAACATGCATGTAAAGTCATTAAAATTGATTTAGAGGTGGACTTGTATACAAAAATTGGCATGGTTCATTTTGGTAAGTAGCAGAGGGATTCTTGTTATTCCTATGGTTGGAGGATAGAACCTTATCTAGATTTAGAGATATTTAAACTTGTAGAAAATAATTAAAATATTTACAATGTAATTATGACAATGTTTAAATCTTTTTATTAGTATGGATTTACTTCTTCTATTTATCACCACTTGATTATGAATAAGGCATTTAGTAAAATAACATTGCATTCAAAAATGTTTCATTTTATGAGGAGACAAAAACTAACCACTCTAGAAAAACATTTAAACATAAATTATTTAGTAAAAATATTTAAGTATTTAAACATGATAAATAAAAATAAATAATAAACATAGTTTTTAATTTAAAAAATAATTATATTTTTTATCATTTATTATAATTATTCTTATTAAATAAGTTTATTTATATTTGTTAATTTACATGATTAAATTGTCTAATAGAGATTTGACTCCTTAATTTTTAGCCCCCTAGAATGTCTTTGAAATAAAATTCACCAATTCAAATACCTATGATAGCGAGTCACCTTTATTGAATTTACACTTTTGACTTTATCAGTTAGTTTAAATAATTTAATAACACAATAGACATCTGACATGGTTAGATATCAAATATGATAGAGACTAATATGGAGGATGTTCTTTTCTCATGTCCATTAATCACATCAAACATTGAGCGTACATCAAGTGGGAATACATATTCATCCCCCTTGATGTCAACTTCAATGAATACTTTGAATGAAGGTGGGCCTTTTTCACAATCCTCATTATACATGATTAAAAAAATGGAGGAAAAAAATTCTCTCATTGACAAGAACACCTAAAATTCATCCAAATATGGCCTACTTGACTCACAATATGCCTTGGATAGACCTTTTGCATTAGAGGTATCATTTCAACCCTTGCCACCACACTTTGTGGCACTAAAATTACTTATTTATGAGAAACATGAAGGGTGACCCTAAGCATGATTGAGAAATGAAACTCCTTACATTAAAAAAGTTATTAAAGTATGGGGCCACTACATTGGCCTCATCTAATACAAAATTTAAGATCAATCCATCTTATAAAGTTGATCTGAATGAACCAAAATGTGATACCAATCAAACAATGAACATGGCAGTGCCACATCGAGCTATATTACAAACTGAACCACACAAAAAAATACTAGATTCATAAATCCTTTGATGATTCTTATTAATAAGCTAGCCAAGTGTCAACTCATATCTCTCCCTACATTGAGGTATAAAGATTAATATGAGTAAACCTCTTCCATAGGGATATTAATAAGATGAGAATGCATATTGTGACTTCCACTAGGGCCATATGCATTCTACTAATAGATGTTTTTTCTTGTGATATAAGCTTCAAGACTTGTATGAGTCCCAATAAATTACACTTGATGGGTCTCCTACCATAGGTTTTAGATCACATTTAGGGGATCATAAGAATTAGAAAATGTTCAATAATCTACTACAAGATCATATTACCATAAAAATTACAGAAGTTTAAATATGGAAATAAAAGTAAAATTATCATCATGGGACTTTAAAATTGATGGTAATGATTTAGAAATAAGATCTTGCATAATATTAAGTGGAGTTTCATCCACATTTTTTAAAGATGTAACATTAATAGTATCTTTAGGAGAAACAAAACTATGGTGGTATACTTGAGAATGCATCATCACTAAGCATAGTAGACATACATGGAATAAATGGTGTCTTTGGAACATATATGTCCACTTCAATTTTTTATCAGTTTCTAAACTCAAAATTTCTCTTGGTCGCTTTTAATTTTCTTAGTGTCATTGTCACAAAAGCAATTTTTCCATTGTAATCACCAAGAGAAAACATGATCAGCCACAATTGAGCTCCTTATCGAAACCAAATATAGATGTGCCCCGATCAAAACTAAGGGAGTTATAGTTTTGACATAGAGATTACATGATAAGAGGCTATCTCTTTACATGAAGAATATAAGCCATCATAGACTAAATCATTACACGGTGATTCAGATCCTAATTAATCTACATCCATAATTATGTTTAAAGGTGAACATTAATATTTTGACATTGTCAAGGGTTTAGAATTACTAGGTTTAACTATCAATTATAATTTTACACTTTTTCACTTTACATAACCCCTCTTACTAATACATATATATACATGATACATTATATGTCATGATATGTGTGTGTGTGAATATATATATATATATATATATATAGTAAACTGAGTAATATTATATATTTTATTTAATATAAATTTAAGTATATTATACTAATATATATAATATATAATTATAATTTGATTTATAAACTATATTAACATATATATTATATAATAATATTATTAAAATATATTATATAATATATAATATTATATTACATTAAAATATATATTTTAACATAATATATATAAATATCATTTTAATATATTAAATATATCACTTGCCTTTAATTTGACTTGAGTACTTCTGAGGTGCATTTGCATTCAAAAATAGGTGGGAATCCCCAATGAATTTGAAATTCAAATTTACTTCGCAAAATGGTGTCTGTATAATTTTAACACATTTTAAAGAGGAATAAAAGCCATCGAACATGTCTGACCAAATATATTCCTATTCCTACATATTCTTAGTTTTTTCTAAACATACATTGTAGAGCACTGACAGATCCAAATAGAATAGGTTGTAGACTGTCTGAAGCATTAACCATATTTATTACTATCATTTTTGTAGATCTTTATATTTAGGTATTTACTCTTCATAGTGTTTAATATTTTTTTTACTCTATCTAAAACATGTGATTTATTTGTGTTGACTTGGACATTTTATTCATTGTTTAGCACTTTATGTTATGAAATCTCTAAGATTTGGATAGTCTACCAAGATTATTGCAATATTTTTGGCCTTGATGGAGTGTGCCTAATTATGATGTAGTGAGCCTTCTATTGAAGGAGCGTGCACATGAATATTGTTCAGTCAAATAGGGTTTTCAAATTGTAACATTAAAATTTTATAAAATAATACAATAAATATAATTCTAAATACTCTACCTATATATACTTCAATCAATTTTTAATCAAAAAATTACAATTTTTAAGAATGTGTGTCAAGCTCAAAGAGGCCCTAGGTTGGCCTAGGCATCACTAAGCCCTATTGTAAAGCCTGGTACAAAAGGAAAAGAGGTCAAAGGAGTCAAGTGGGTGTATAAGACAAAAATAGGTAGACTCTACTAGTTATAATTCAATATGGGTAGACTCCTTTTTTGGTTTAAATTCTATGGAAAATAGTCACACAATAATTAATTTGCACCTTTTTTGATCATCTTCATCATCTGGTAAAATTTAACCAATTACGTAGATTTAGCTAATAAACTATGTAGTTCAAATTTCCTTCATTCTTAATGAATGAGCATGAATAGTTATTCAAAATTCATCTCAATTATGCATAAAGTGGTGAGCCATTATAATCTAAAAAAAATGTTAGTCCCATCCATGATAATAGAAAACATAAGATAATATAATAGGTAGTGTCCTATAACTTTATACTATTGCATTTACCAGAACAATTGAATATATCTCCACCTATAATTATGATTTAAAATTTTAGAGCTGGGTAAAGGAAATAGTTCAATTGAGTAGCCAACTTACTATTGATGATTTTTTTTGTACTCCTAGAGTAAATAAATATAGTCGACTTCTATTTCTTGAGAAAACTGACCACCTTAATATTTGGAGGAGTACTAATACCTAAAAGTAGATGATAGGAAATAATAGGTTGAGAATATTCAGATTCATCCTTAGATCTTTGTCAAACTATTGATGTGTGTCTATGTCAAGGACGTAATGAAAACAATAGAATAATATTTCTCAAATTATAGTGTAGGTCCTAGAAAACCTTGGGGCGTCACTCAATTTGCTAGAGAGATTATATGGTTACTACCTTCTAGTCTGCAAGTAAACCCTACTATAAGGACAACATGAATATGGTAGTGACACAATTATACTTGAATTTATTATGATATAAATTTCTTTGTATTTTCTAATATAAGCCCAAAATCTTAAACAAACAAATGGATATGCACAATGAGAATTAGTCTAAAGTGATTCATGTTTAAAAAGTTCAAAAGGAGGAAGTAAGGTAGGGCATAAAAGAAAGTTCCCTTGAAAAAACAAAGACCAACATATCTCCTTTTATTTTTGTTAGTAACCTAAATAGCATCTAGTTGAAATCAGACTGCTCATATTTGATTCATATCTAAACTAACATTGGAATGATCCAAGGTTGTGGTATGAATGTATCTAGACCAAAACTCTAGTTGTGAGGCTTGTGAACTAGGAATTTGACTCAAGAGAGGATGGTTAGTATCGTGTTAGTTTCAAAATAAAAACAAAATGAAAGAAACACACTAACTAACATAACATCTCTATGCTTAGACACTAGGGAGAATTTAGTTAAAAAACATGAATAAAACACACAACTAAAATGCAAAAGAAACCTTCTTTTATCTTCTTTGGATGATCCAAAATGCTTGTTGTTGTGGCTTGCTCAGTTTGTGCTCATGAAATCTTCATCAAAGGAAGATTGGCTACCTCCATCTCTCTTTGGCACCTTTGGATTTGGCTTGGATTGGCGTGGAATCAATTTGACATAGTAACACTAATTAAAATATATTTTGAAGATATTTGAGCATAATAAATTTGTACCAAAATAGCTTAGAAATGATGTTCATGGCCTCTTTATTTATAAATTTTTGCAAATGTCTAGAATCAACCTGAACCAACCATCTCAAGATTGAGATGTGTGGCTAAGGATTAATCTAATTATTTTATTAAAATTGATAAATAGGATCATTAATATTTGGGATAGAAGAGCAATTAAGAGGCATGTAGGGCTCTGATGAGGCATGGGAGGCATGAATCTTGATATTTGTGGCATTTATGGCCTAGGGATGTCTTCCCAAGAAATGAGGTCACTAATAATGTAGATATTCAATATTCATTTCCAAAAATAAGTATTGAACAAGTTTCCATGGAATTATTAATTAGGATCTAATTTGGTTTTATTAGCTCTTAAGCATGATTAAGCACTTTGTGCACAAATTACTGAAATTGATTAGAATGCTTTGTTATTGGTCCAAAATTTGATTAGATTGGAGTTGGAAGTAAATGTTAGATGCGTTTGATTTTTTTATCCCATTTAG
Organism: Torreya grandis; assembly: GCA_037957365.1. NCBI lineage: Eukaryota > Viridiplantae > Streptophyta > Pinopsida > Cupressales > Taxaceae > Torreya > Torreya grandis. Next base: position 252,682 of record JARHVA010000021.1, on the reverse strand, counting down.
GATATTTCTAACACAAAATAACAAAGACACACATCTCGTACAAGTAATTTGATAGAAAAAAACAATCTAGAGCACCCAGGTGCAAAATTGGCATTTTGACTGGAAAAGATCTGATCAAAGTTAGCTAGCCCATAAATTACATTGCCCCATTTAATTATAATCTAGCCAAAATTGGCACTTGAATATGTTATATTCAAATATTTTAATTCATTTTAGTGTTTTTAGGCCAAATTATGCATTTTGGTGGAAATTGGTTAAAAGCTTGATTGGAGGTCATCAGTGGCTAGATTTAGGTGTCTACAAGGCTAGATCCTCTAAATAAGTGAATTTAGGATCAATTAATAAACCTATTAGATGTTGGGATGAAAATAATAAGGAAGAATCTGAAATGATTCTTCAAACATAACAAGACCCTATGAACTTTAAAAATATGCAAGACACCTTATTGCTTTAATGTCTTAATTGTTAACATATTTTCTAAGTCCCTTAAGCAGCTGTAGGTGAATATTTCATGGAATTAAATATTTAATTGAGTTTCACTCCTTGAGGTCTCCTCCAAATTCCACAACTTAATGTATTCCTTTTATATTTTTATCTTCTTCACATGTTCACCATTATTTCATTATAAAAACAAACCTCTCCTATATAGACTACTATGCATGATGTGATGTACTTTGTACAGACTATGATAGGGTCTAAAGATGCTTTGGGAGTTTTTATAATACATAAAGTACCCATGATTTTATCTCTAAATGAAAATCTCTTAACAATCTCATTACCCTGCTTGAAAGTCTATACCCTTGAAGTCTCCTTTAAGCATGGTTCACCCACTTGATTGTAGCAATGATCTTGAAGCTAACTATAGATGTAAAATTGTGTTTATTTATCCCTATTTGAACCTCACATGTATAATTATTTATCTTTGTATTGAGGTTATTCATATCAATATTTCATGCATTTGATGGTCTAAACAACCTCCACAAGCCTAGAAAAGGTCTTAAGACTACCAGACCCTTGATTGTAGCATATTTTGACTTGAAACCAAGCCTCTAGGTGTCTCAAGGACACTTGATTTATTACTTAAAGGTTGATTTATTTATATTATACCATGGATAAAGGAATAATATGGATTTAAAACCCTATTATAGCATATCAACCTTCACCTATGCATTTGGACCATGATTTCAACCTTGGGGTGACTGTATCCTTCTTCAACTGTAGGTGGATGTGTATGTCCATTGTATATACTATGACTACTTTTACCCTTAAAGAATTTATAACTCATAGATATGATCATTGTCCTCTCATATTTTGCATCCTGATGAGAGAGATTGAGCCTAGACCTTCAAAAGACATCTTCTAGCATATCCTTCCATTTTGTACTTTCATGAAACGTGTTGATTATTAGTGTATTGTTATAGGTTGCATTCTTGGTTGTACATGGTGGTTTCAAGGTGGGCATAACCTATTTGAATGACCATGATGACCTTCACTTGTTTTTTACTCTTATTTATGATGAATGGTGAGATAGAGATGAGTGGAAAGGGTGATGATGAGGTGGGAAGATGAAAACCATGAATGAAGGTTGAAAATAACATGATCACATTGATAAATTGTAGTGTATGATAGTGATCATGGAGAAAAAATAATATGGATAGAAAATATCATGAAAGGGCAACTTAGAGTCACCTTGAAGCATCATATGCAAGCATGATTCTATCCGTTACCTGATATATCAATTTGGGAGTCATTAGAGGAGGATAAGAAGTTGAATTTGAAACCTAAGAATATTCTAAGTACCTTAACAAATGTTAAACAACCTTAATATTTTCTAAATGAGGAATTTGAAATGCTTTAGAACATAATGATGGGCTTTTTCTATGAATATTTGAAGAATATCTTGAGAAACTTGCATGAGAGACATATGAATATGATGGAGATCCCTACCAAGAATAAAATAATAAATTTTGAAACCCTTTCTCTCTCTTAGACCGTACAATTCTTCCTCCTTTGCTAGTAGACTATAGAATTTCACTCTTTTGCCTTCTTGAGCACTATTTGATATTCACACGTGTGGAACAAAGGTGATGTATGCCATGGAATGGTGAGTCATGTCCTTAAAAATCCTTACAAACTTTAATTTTCTTGATATGATGCTATGATGAAGAGAAAATGTAGAAAATTAATTGCCTTCCTAGATGCAGGACTACTGATGTATGCCTTGATTTCAAAGGGATGATTCATGAGGGAGAGATGCCTAATTTGAAAACCAATTGCTCAATCTAAAAGAACAAATTGACAAGATACATTCAAAAAACTAATACCATATTTTAACATGAGATCATATATTATTAACAAAATTTGAGAAATAGGAATGCATGAAAATAATGAAAATAGTGAGTTAATCATTGGAATTTACTTTATCTTTACATTAATTCATAAAATTCTATCTCTAGTTTATAATTAAAGGGAGAAACCCTATATATAGGCCATTTGAATTCCTTGGCTACAAAAGGAACTAGGTAACATGACACCTGTAAATAGATAGGGTCTCCTAGGTCCTAAAGTTAAAGAATATTCTCTATTCAAAATATGAGAATATTTTACAATGCAATTCAAGGGACCATGGGACATGTTTCATATTTATAAGGAACCCAATAGGTGGATATTTTGTTCCTAAGGAGTTGGTCTAGGATCCCATTGGTATTTTTGATGATGAAGATCCTAATGTAGAAGAAGATGGAGTGTTAATTTTGGTTGAGGAAGAAGACATTCTAGGAGGGGCTGACGAGATGGTGGCTCCTAAAGTGGAAGTTTATTTTTGGGCCTCAACCTACCCTTTCCATAATTGAGAGCATTTCTTGTACTCATTATTAATTAATCTCATATCAATGATAGGCTCCTTCAATATCTTAGTTGTGATCCTAACCATTTCATCATGCCTACTTAAGAGAGGTCCCATAGCTTCATTGATGACCTCAACCTTCTCTATTCTTTGGTTGTCAGAGACTACTAAATCTACCATGTCTTGTCTGAAGGTCACCCCTCTAGCCATGGATTACTTTCAAAAGTTCATCATGATGTTCTATATTCAAGCCTTGAAGGTATCCCTGCTAATGATGTAGCTATCTTTTTTAGCCAAGTGCATAATTTAGGCATCCTTCAGTAAGGTGATAACTTTGTCACCTTGTTGTGTAAGGGATATCCCTAGGGACTTCGTATCTTCAATCCACTATTTTAAGTTCTTTCTCTTTCTAATTACATAATACTAATAAATACTCAATCCCTTTAAGGGAATGAGGTTTAGGTCCTCAAATTTATTCATTCTAATCAACCTCATCAGGTTGATTATTTTGATATTGTATCCTCCATACACAACTTTTACCTTGAGTACTTTATTATATATTTCATCTCCCTTTACCTTGTACTAAGCCAAGGTATTCGACATATCAAACATTTCTTCCATAGCACATTCCAATCTTGTTATGGTCTGCTCTGGTAATGTGACCTTGTGTTATTGCTCCAAGTCAGATGCTCTTTGATGCACTCCCTTAACCAATACATTAGCCACATCCATAGTTGTTTGGAGAGTTGAGAGGGGGTCCTCATATTGTTACTATTGGCCCTGCTAGCCTTCTTTGTCTTTGTCAACTCAAATAAGGTTTCTTTTAATTTATATAGGATTGTTTGGTTAGGATAGGTGACCTTCCTCTTAGTCACCCTCTTCATTTCCCCAAACTCCTTGTCAAATTTTAGTGTAACCTGGGGAGGGTCTATATGACCCAGTCTAGGTTCTCCTTAGTGATTAGTTACATCTGATTAATCCATGATTTATTTAAAGATCTACTTGGGGGATCTAATTAGGGAGGCACTAGTTTAGCAAGATTTATCCCTTGAAAGGAAGACATTTAGGAGGTATCAATGGTTGTGACCAATATGAACATAAATCTAGGGGATGAAGAAGAAACAATATTACTTTAATAACTAACAACTAATATGGGAACTTGTGTAAGGATGACAATAGGAATCTTCTTAGACAATTATGGGCTAGGTCTAGGCATAGGCTCAAGCATGACTGAGGGAAAATTAGCCATCACTAAGACCCTAAAAGTGGATGACATGGTGAAAGGGGTGATGGTGGAAAATGGCATGGTTACAAGCCTGATTGTCTAGTGAAGGCCTTATAAGGTTAGAGGTGGACATGAACTAGAGTTGGGGGGGTTCAAATAAGCTCAGGGGATACTTATCAAAGAAAGAAGGGGGTAAGGAAATACATTATTGACCCACATCACTTGGTTCTTCTCTAGTAGGAAGAAGGGGAAGTGATGATGACAATGAAATTGGGGAGTAGGAGCTATTGTTGTTCCTATTGAAGGTGTGGCCTACATTATAATAACACTTTGCACTTGGGATGTGATGCCAGATAAGACCCCTAAGGTGGAATCCTATCCAGATTATTTCCCAGTGCCATTCCCTCCTTTATCCAAAGTATGAGATAATGCTTAGAGTATTCTAAAACTATGTTATGGGTCAATTGGCTCTTCTTCAACATTGATAGTATGGATAGGTGATGATGGCATTTCTGCTTGAGTATCTTCATGTTAAGCTACCTAAAAAAACCCAACACCATGTAGTCTTGTGTTTCACTTGTTATATCCTAGTAGCCTTTAACCTCTACCTAACTTCTTCATTATTAGATATATTAAGCTATAACTAGTCTCCATCCTTAGGCTCATGATGATATGTGATATTGAGTGCTACCCTATATCTGATACAATGATCGAATGTCAAGTGTGTAGGGTCCTATTCCCTGTCAATGTCTTTCTCCAAATTGAAAGTGGACTTATGTTTGGTAGAAACTATGACTGAGTGTTAACTTTCAATCTTGAATCGATTGATGTTGACCAGTTGGGGGTGAACCAAGCCCCTTTTATTATTTTTACACAATCCATCTACTCATGTGGGTATTTAAAAGGCAATCTCATGCTCAATCAGTTTATCTGACACTATGGTGGGTAATCTAAATGGGGCTATCCTGATTCCCTAAACTCTTATTACAATCTAGTCTAGGTAGTAGCAATAGGCTCCCAATGTGTTAAGGGTTTCCCTGATCTCTGTTGATAGCCTGGACATAGTTCTTTCATGGATGGATCTATATACAATAGGGTATAATTGTTTAGTGATGTCCTGCATCTCCTTTATGTATTTATAAATTATAACCTTTGTGAAGACATGGGGGACAATCCATCTCATGTTTGGGTCCCAATTAGTAAACTAGGGGAACTTGAGAGTGGAAAATATAACATTAACCAAGTAGGACATCATATAGAAATGATTCCCTTGGTTGGCCATAATATTCTTAATTTTGGCAGCCAAATTATAGGAGATGATCTCCCTAAGGGGAGGGGTTATGGAGTCATCTATAATCATAGATATCAGTGTAACCCACTTATCTTACATGTGGCCAATGTCTTCTGCTCCATGTAACCTTTTCATCATGGCCATCCCCATCCTCACCCCCTTTTTAAATTGGGTGATGGGAATCCGATTTATTTTAGACTTGAAAATGAACCTCCCTAGGTTCTCTACCCATCTTCTCAAGACTTATTTGATATTGTGTGGATCAATCCATTAATTCAAAGTGTCTTGATTGTAAACAATTTCAAGCTTGGGCATGTCATAATAGGCTTGAAATTCCAATTGAAATATATAGGCAATATAATTTTTGAAGTTAAAATATTTGATCATGTGATCCACACACCTAGAATGAATGAAAATTTGGTGGACTAAGTCCACATAGGGGAACACCTCTAGATTGGATGTAGTTTTGTGTAATCCTACAAACTTAAGTGCCAAGATGTCAAACATTTCCTCTACAACACCGGGAGCTTCCTCATCATCATTTTCCTAGTCTACCATCCTCTCCACAAGGCAAAATAAGTCATTATAATGTTTGTCATATGTGGCCAATGCAATTGAATTGAAGCTAGTGTCTTTGAAGATTGTGTTTATTCCATAGGAATATAAGAATAAGACTTGTTCTATCTTGGTAGATCTAAATACTCCTACTTCAGTGATGACTTCTAATTTTTTACTGATGAAGCTATCAATTGCCTAGATTGTTAGGATTGTGGAGCTAAAAGCTTCACTGATGTAGACACGGAGAAGGCCATTGGAGGGGTTGCTGAAGGTTGCTAAGTGTCAGAGCAACCGGCGTCAGTCTGATCAGCCGACGTCGATAGGATAGTAAAGAGAAGCAACCGACGTCGGTCAGGTATCGACAGGCGTCGGTCACCTCCAGGTAGACAGGGACCAACGTCAATCACCTGTGTGGTTTGGACTGCGTTTATTATAGGCAGTTAGCTAACGAACCAAGTGTTTGCATGAAGAGATCTATTTTTAGACTGAGAGCTACGGATCTAATTATTGTAATTAGATGTCTAATTATTGTTTGATGAGATCTATATAATAGACTCATGGTTGTATTGGAAAAGTGGGCTAGTTTGAGTTGAGCAAAGTTTGCTCCTTCTGTGTGTGAGGTGAGCAAGGGTGTTCCTCCTAGTTCCATAGCAGCACCAGGCGTGTTGGTGCTGGTTTGGAGAGTCAGCTGGATTCTTTAGGAGTGTAGGATCTTGGTCACAGTTGCATGGCCTATATAGGAGATCTACATGGTAAGTAAGATCGTTGATCTACAGGTGTATGTGTGTGCAAGGTCAAGGTTCACAGGTGAGCAGAACTGTTGTTTGATTTGCAGGTGTGCAAGATCATATAGATAGCAACACAACAGGGAGCAGTATCAGGTAGGATCTACTTGGAGTATAGGAGTGTACTCGGATAGAGCAAGACAGGAAGGCAAGGGAGTTCCTTCCATAAGTATGGTCTGTTGAAGTGCAGGTTATTTCAGGTTCATGGGAGATCTACTTGAAGTACCTTGAGTACTTGTTGAGTACGTGGAGTACTTGTGGAGTGCGTGGAGCACTTATGGTGTGCGTGGAGCATGGGAGGTGAACACCAACTCTGTATTTGAGTTGGGTGTTGGGACCTGTGAGAGGGAGAGCTTTGGGGAGAAGAATTACTGTTCACTTGAGGTGTCGCGAGCCTCTGAAGAGGTGGTGGAGAAGAAGTGGCATCTTCTTTATTGTATTCTTTTCTGTATAAAGTATTAATACAAGTTGTGTATTGTCTCCCATATGCTGTGTTATTCTGAATTCTAGTTACTTGGTGAATCTGGTTATTTCCGCATATCATAGTTGCTTGGTATTTGGTAATCAAATTGTGTGCTTCCGGTGTTTCGCATCCTGACATAGATGTCTAACAAATGTGTAGAAGTTTCTTATCAAGTGATAGAGAGTACTTCAAAGTTTTCAAAAGATGGTAATGGTGAATGCTAAGCTTTGGAGTTTTAAACCTTGAATTTTTATAAAAATTTTTAATTACAAGATAAGGTACATAAATGGAAAGTATCTTTCATTTGATTTGACATAAAGCATGGGTGGCTCTTTGATTTTGTTCTAACGGCTTCAAAAATTCACTTTTGGGAATTGGCCAATCATCGATCTTAGTTTATCCATGTGTCTTCTCATCATAGGCTTGACATTTTATTGAGGTGAATTGGATTTATAATTACTAAAATAAACTTCCATTAGCATTTAATTCATACCAAAAATTGATGCTTGTAGATAACAATGTGTCCTTTAGGTGTCATACTTGACACGTGCCTGACACTTGGTGTCTATTCGTGCATTCTAATATTTTACTTTAGATATTGGGATATCTAGGTGGGTGGTGAAATATTTTGGCATGTGGTATATTCAGATTAGATTGTATCTCTTTTTAATCTTTCCCATCTTGACCCATTTTTTTGGCCAATGTGGTCTTGGGACCCCTGCTAGCTTGCCAAGTGGCAGGATTTCATTAGATCACATTGTCATATGGTTTTATTACATGAAACTCTTAGTGGAATTGTTATAGTCTCAATTTTCACCCTTGGAGAGAATTATTCAGGCTTCTTCCAATTACCTACATAATGGGAGCAACCCTAGGCTATGGGTCACCTATGATGGGGTTGGACCTCCGGAGAAGATCAGCTTCCTCTTGATACTCACATAGACTAATGTTAAAATAATTATTCATAGGTAAAAGGGTTAGAAAGAGGATAAGGGATCCTAATAAATCTAAAAAAAGGTTATGCACCAAAGTTAAATGGAACACTCATATAATATTTAACACACGCCAAATCAACATATAATAACTATAGCTCACACAACCTCATAATCTCACTAGTTGCATAAATATTTCATAGAAGAGGTTCCAAATATAGCACTAATCTAGACCTAAAAGTTAGCTTGAAAACACCTTCAAAGAGGAAAGAAAAAGGATAGTAAACTAGGAAGACTCTCATTCACAAATTTACCATACAAAAGCATACTAAGCACTAATTGAAAATAAGAGAGACAAAGAGTTGATCCTATTACTTCAAAATGCAGTTCTTACAATATTTTGATAGGGTTTAGCCATATCAAATGAGCACACTTTTTTTAAGAGTTTCAATGAGTATCCTTATCCCATAAAAGAATGAAAAATTCTAAGAGCTCTGAACCCCTTAAATGGGAATGAGACTATGATATATAGGAGAAGGGAGAGATAGAAAGAAATTGGGAGCACACCATCAGAGAGGGAACACACTATCTTGTGTCATTGATTTAGCTTAAACTTCCACCTATTTCTCTAATGAATGTTCCACCACCCTTTTGATCAATTTGGGCACTACTTGTGGCCTACCAAGTTTAAAAGGTTTCGTAAGTATCTAGGAATGCATTGAATGCTCCTAGCTACAACTCCCAACACTAGACCTTATCTTTAATATTCCACACCACCTCTCACTTGAATATAAAATTCACATCCATGGATATAAAAGAATCATTGATTTGTGCAATTTAGGTGGCTATTTATAAAAAATATGGCCATGCTAAAGGATAAGAAGATTCTTCAATAATCACAGACAACTACTTTTAATCAAATCTAGACTAGATCCCTTATATAGATGGAAAACCAATCTCCTTTATTGGTTTTCCTATAGTCACATATATTGATGTAAACTAATAGACTACATAGCCCCTTTTGATCTCCATTAGGTCTAAAATACCTATTTTTGCCTTTGAGAATTTATAGAAACTAAGGGATCATTATGTATAGGTCTCCTTTAAAGAATGGTGGACACAGTCACAAAATGGACCCCATATGCTACAAAACTTCAAATCAGATATCTATATTTAACATATTGGTATCCCTTTATACTTTTTATACCTTAATACATGGATATATCTTTTATATGGAATTAGATCAATCTCTAATGGTGGAATGATGACCCTGTAAGACATTATTTTATTTTGGTTGAAAATGGTTCCTTTGGTTTGACCTTATTTGTTGAATATTACTCAAACTAATCAGAATGATCTAACTTATCTATGATCGCATTGGCCTCACAGATCCTTACTAACTTTCTGACTTCTTTCACATCCTTAGATCAAAATGTAAGAATGAACGTGGTCTATTGATTTCCTATTATAAAGATCCTTTTGACATGTTAACTTGCTTGTGCACCATTGGATCAAGATGTATGATTTAACGCTAATCATTGATCTTAGATTAGACACACCTTATTATTAGTAAACATGCACCATTAGATATTGGCTCAATGAACCTGTACCATTAGATCATTTCCAAATTATAGCTCTTTAAGGGATTTTAACTTAGGGGCCTTTTGACCCATTTAAACCCAATGTGAATCATTGGATCTTGTTTGTTAGTATACAAAATCATAAATACCATTAGATTTTGATCAAATTTAAACTTGTTAAGGGATTTTTGAACCCAAAAGGTCATTTTATAGAGCTCATACTTGACACTCGCATGAACATCTTGCTTTGTAGGTCCAACTATGAATACTTATATCTTGAGATAGAAATCTCACATGGACATGAAACTTGTAAATCATGTTACTAGAATGAATAACCCTATGGTGCTATAATATCTTGGTTGGTGATGCTTTCTAGATGGACTTATAAAATACATAAGTGAACTGGTCTATTTTTTCCTACGTGACATCTTGGTGATGGTTTAGCTCACTTAGGCTTATGTTTAACCTTTTATATGAATTTTCAAGGCTCAAATGAGCTCTTGGGGCTTATGTAAAACTTGATTCATGCTCATAAATGTTATGACCACCATGGAGACCTATTTTCCTAAATTTAGACAAACTACACTTTAAGTGAACTTAGAGTGTTTCAAATGCTTTACAAGCTATATGATCTATTTGGTCTGCTCATTTCATCCATACCATGTATTCATCTACTCATCCATTATGAACTTGATCCATCTGGATAAAATCTTGGTATGTGGGCCAAAAATGGCCAACATCTTTATCAACTCTTAGGGAAGCATGCCTATTATGCTTGATAACCTAGTCCATTTTGCCTTGGCTAGTCCATTGGGCATATGGATTCTTGAGTCTTCTCTCAACTAATCATGAAGAAAAAAACAAGGTTATACCTATTTGAAACCTTCCTTGAAGCAACAAGATAAAAAAAATAGAACAAGAAAGTGCTCAAGGCACTTATTGACAAGGAAACACATAGTAAAAAAATAAAAATTACACAAGACACTTAAAGGAAAGCATAAAAGCTATTCTAATATGTACAATATGTTACAATAGATGTAATGTTATTTAATAATAGGTATTCAAATGAATTCCATTCACTATGATGGGTAATACCTCTCCATCTAATTGAGCAAGATAAAAATTATTATGTTCCTTGCATCCATGAATCAAATAAGGACCACTCCACAAGTTATCAAACTTGGTATGGTTACCTAGTTTGGCCTTATTTGAGTCCCATTTGAGGATTAGGTCCCCTTATTTAAAAATAATTTCTATAGATATCTTGTCAAAGGTCCTTTTAACCTAAGCTTGATGTGACTCTAGTGTTCTCATATAAAGGTTCTTAGTTTCTTCTGGCTCCATAATCTCTATCATCCTCACATTCATGGGCTCATCCTCTATCAACTCAAGTTGATAGGTTAACTCTAACACAGATAGCTCAAGGGAGATAGGAAATTTTGATTCCCTTCCATACATAAAAACATATGGATAATTGCCAATAGTATTTTTATGAGTCACTTTATCAGCCCTTAAGGATGTCTTTAGCTTGGTATGCCATGTTCTCTGATTCTCTTCCATGGTCCTCCTAATGATCCTTAGAAAATTCTTGTTTGTGGACTTTACCAGTCTATTTATTTAAGGATAGTAATTGGAAGAGGTGCTAAAGTAGATTCCTAGTTTAAGATCCCACTCACTTGTCTTCATACCAAGGAATTCCAATGCATTATAAGAAATTATGGTGGATGGGATACCAAACCTTGTCATAATGTTGTCAAAAAAATCCATAGGTGCACCCTCATTAGCCTCCTTCAAAGAAATGGCTTCTACCTACTTGGTGAAGTAGTTAATTATAGTGAGTACCCATTTAGGCCCTAAAGTTTATGGTGGATTGATCATCCCTATGAAGTCTAACCCCCATTACATGAAGGGTTGTTCCAGCTAAATTGAATTGAGTGAAAGGGATGCTAGTTTCTAATTTCCTACCAAGAGAGCACACTTTTAGCATTTTCTAACCCATGAATTAACATCTTTGAAAATATTGAGTCAATAATAACAAGCCCTCATCACCTTTTCTATTGTGGTTCTAAGTGCAAAATGGCCTCTTGTAGGTCCATCATAGAACTACTCCAAGATCTTGGTCACTTGGTCATCATCTATGCATCTAAGGAGTACCCCATTGAGGTCCCTTCTAAAAATAACCCCATCAACCAATGTATAAGGTATGTATTAAATCCTGAAATGCCTTCTTTTAGATTTATCTAAACCTTGGGGTCATTTTCCTATTGCCAAGAAGTGAGTCATATCTTGAAGCCAACTCCTTTAAAGTGGAGGTGCACCTACTTGTGAGTTGTTTTGGGTCACCAAAACAACTTTTTTGTCCTCTTGGATATCATTCACCATGTGGTCACATAAGCCCTTGCCTCTAACTAGCTTGGTGACCTTGATCTCCACATCATATTCCATGACCTTGGTGATCCATCTTGTTCTCATTTCATTCAAATCATTGTTAAGGAGAATGTCCCTAATCCTTTGATGAGACACCATAAGATGAATCCTATTGTTGGAGAGTATTAGTTTGAACTTCTTGAGACTCTTCAAGGTTGAAAGAACCTACTTTTTAATGAAATTATACCTCACCTCATATCCTTTCAACCCTTGACTGAAAAAGGCAATTGGCTGCTCCATTCCTTCACCATTCTTCTACATCAACATAGTTGATATGTTTTTAACATTAGCAAAGGTGTAAAGTATGAAGTCCTTAGAGAAAACAAGATTTATGAGTGAGGGGGTTTAGGCAATGGCCTACTTGATGGATTTAAAGGTTACCTTGACTTTATTAGACCAAAAAAACACTTGCATTTTCTTTAGCATGGTGGTGATAGGTTTGAATAGGCTTTCAAAACTAGGTATGAACCTTCTCACAAAGTTAATCTTCCCAAGGAACATCTGGATCCCTTTATTGTGTTTTGCTAAGGATAAGGCTAAAATAAAACTTACTCTATCAAAGTCAATGGATAATCCTTATTTTGAAATAATGTGACCTAATAGCTCACCTTCATGTATAGATAACTCACATTTCTTAGGATTTAAAGAAATCCCATAATCTCTGCATCTCTAGAATATCAGTCTCAGATGGTCCATGTGTTCACTAGATTTTTTGGAGAAGACTGTGATGTCATCCAAGTAGAGTAGTACATTTGATTTAACATCCCTTGAAAGGTTGTGTTTAGTTATCTTTGAAAGGTTTCCCCAACATTAGACAATCTAAAAGGCATCTTTTGGTAAGCAAACATACCCCACTTGGTGGTGAAGGAAGTCTTGTACTAGTCTTCCTCTCTCACTAGCACTTGGTTATAACCTAAATACCCATCTAAGATAGAGAAGCATTCTGAACCAGCAACTACTTGAAGGAGTTACTCTATGGATGGTATAGGGTAGTGATCCTTCAAAGAGACTCTATTAAGATCCCTAAAGTCTACACACAACTTGATTTCCCCATTCTTTTAGATTACCTACCCATGAGGAGTGCTTAATTGGGAATATGATCCTAGATTCAATAAGCTTGGTCAATTCCTTCCTCATGAGATCTTCAATCTTAGGGTTTATGGGTCTTTTCTTCTACTTGAAAGGCTTGGCATTAGCCTCAATCTCTATAGTGTGTTAGGCCAATTTAATATTAAATCCCCTCAGGTCACTATATTTCCAAGCAAATATGTCTGCATATTCCTTACAAAGCTCTATGAAATCATGCCTTTCAGATTTAGTGATTACCTTTCCAAGCTTGAGAATCTTATCTTCAAAGATAAGAACTCTTTCATATTTCTCTTAATTAGTTGGCATCACTTATTTATCCTTCCTCATATGGTCCCCTTCATGAAAGAGATCTTCTAAGGTGACTATCCATTTAGGAAGATTATTGGACCTTAATTGAATAATCTACTCCTCATAGTGATGTTGTAATTTTCCTTGGTTGAGGGAAGAGAACTCTATTTCCTATTGTAATAAAAAAGCAATTTGTTGGTCATTCTTTCCAATTAGCTTCATTATCTAGCATTGATGGTCTTCTTACCACTTTGAAATTTGGTTAAACCTTGGTCTTTTTCAATTCATTAGGGATGTCAAAATGAGCCCCCAAAGCTGTTAGTTTGTCAACATGTTGATTTTGACCTCTTGGCACTGATTGGATGTTGTATCCCTCAAATTCATTAATTAAGGCCCACACTCTATATTTTTAGGACTTCATTAAGGGGTTCCTAGTGACATTATGGTCTTTAAATTAGTACATAACTAATTCATTGTCCCCATAGACTTGTAATTATTTAATCCATGTCTTACTTGCCCATTGAATGCCATGGATGAGACCTTCATATTCCATTACATTTTAAGAGAAGTTGAATTGGAACCTATATGAAGGGAAGTATTTGTCATTTAAATGGGATACTAGCATAACACTTGTACCTACTCCATGCATGCTCCTTGAGCCATCAAAGAATAATGGCCATAGACCACTAAGATCTATTTGAGACCTCATGAAAGATGGCATGGACTAGCTTTTTTATGTAAACATTAGACACCCAAGACCCTTTCTTCAACACATTTTAAGGGGTACAATAGCTAGTTGTCATTCCATAGTTCATCTAAGAACATGTTTGATACCTCTTCTGGATGAGTGTTCAATTCCTAACACATTACAAATTCATCCTCATTAATGATGGTGTAATTGATGTTGACATTATTTGGTCCATAGGGCTCTATATATAATTATGAAATGGGCTCAAATTTGATTGATACTTTGGCCCCATATCTTATTATGAATGTCATATATGACCAATCTGCTACAAGATAGCCTCTTATCTTTCCTATGAACTCCTTGGATAATCATAATGCAAAGTGAGGAGGCACATCAAGGATCAATACATCTTGAGCTACTAAGACACTAGGACAAGCATGTAGGGTCATATTGAGGTCTTTGATTATGCTAGATGGCTTGGTAGAAGAGCCATCTAGTTATAGCACTTTTTTGGGCTAGTGCTCATTTTTAGACTAAATTGATTAGCTATAGACTTTAGCATTTCTGAGGTACTAGCCCCACTATCCACTAAACAATTATTCACTAGAGAGTTTTCAATGATCATCAAAATATAGAAGGAAGGAGTGTTTTTACATGATTTGCCTTCATTTAGTCCTTTGGATACATTAGTAAGGACCACATTTACCTTCTTGGTGGCTTTTCCACCACTGTTGTAACATTAATTTTGGAAAAAACTTCCTAAAGAATGTCCACTTAACTAGGAATGGATAACATATCCCACATTGGTACACTCACATTATATTTATTCATTTGGAAATGATGTTTATGGGTGAACCACCAACCTTTGCTTGTGCATTGGGATCCATCATTATTGTTTGTTGAACTTGTGAGCCTTAGGGCTCAAAAAGATTCCCTTGATTCTGATTCTTTGGAGGTACTAGAACCTTTGGAGTGATAGCAGGTTCATTTAGATTTGTTAGTGAAGGAGTAATGGTAGGAATCTCTTTTACTACTTCCTAATTACCATACATGTTCCTTCTTTTAAATATTGTATTTGTTGCCACTGGTATGTAGGCTTGGCTAGAACTAGCCTACTAGTTAGATGAATAACACTCTTCTTGCTCATAATTAACCATGGTGGCATCCATTTGGTTTGGTCCTTGATTAGAACCTTGACCTTGTGGAGTCTTTTTTGCCTTGGTCATCATAGGTACCTCTTCATTTTGGGCCATGAGATCTTTGTTGTACCCAAAATTAGTAGCTTGCTACCATTGATCATTGAAGGCTTGTTTGAGGTCAATATTTGGGATAATATGTTGACCAAAAGACTAAATCCAAGACATGGTACCCTTTGAATCATAAGCCACATTGTTTTTAACTAGGACTAAGGTGTTAGAAGTGCTTGCAACATTAGGATTGTAGTTATTCTACCTATTATATCCATGTTGCCCTTATCCTTGAATTTGAACTTGGCCCTAGCCTTGGTAGTTCCCTTTATATGGTGGCCTATTTTATTGAAAATATTTTTACTAAGGTTGATATGAACCTTGATAAGGCTTATTTAAATCCTACTAAATCTTAACATTTACTAGCTCATTTCCCAAAGACTAAAACATTCTCTTGAGATCTTGGAAGTTTTTTTGGTCTTGGGAAATGCTAGATCCACTAGTGTAAGCTTTCTCTTATTTTGGTGTAGGTATTACATCAATTGTTGGTGTAGGAATAATGACATCTAGTATAGGGATAGCAATAGGTGGTGGTCTAATTTCAAGAAATAATGGCATTGGTGGTCTAGGTGTAAGCTTGCCATCTTGAACCCAAAAAAAATCTACTTTGATGGCTACCTCATAAGCATCTAGAAGTATATTCCCTCCCATAGATTATATCATCACTACTATATCACTATTTAAATCCTTCAAATAATATAGAAAGGCAAAGTTAGGAGTTGGTCTAATTGAGACTAGGATTCTATCCTAGGTTTTTTAGAACCTTGTGTTTAAGTATTGCATGATTTTATGAGGAGCTCTCTTAATGGTGGTTAGTTTCTCTAAAAGTGACAAATGGTCACTTTTGTCCTCAAATCATTTACATAATGTTTATCCTAATTGGTCCCATGTTTGAAAGAAATTATTAGCAAGGCCTCTATACCAATTGAGGGCCTTTTTTTGAAATAAGTAGCTAATAACCTAATAGCTATATTTTCCTCAGTGACATTATGGATATTATAAAAATTGGCTATGTCCATGAGGTGATCATAAAGTGTTGTAGCTTGGTCTCTAGTATTATAGGGAGCACTTTTAAGGGTTTTAACTAGGATATGATCATAGTAAGGGAGGGCTAGAGGACTTTGGCCATTCAAATACAAAAAATATCTAGGGGATGCCATAATTATGAGATGGTTTAATGAAGGTCTTATTGTAAGGTTAGGCCTTTAAAATGACCTAGGAGCGAAGGTTCCTTGATATGGATGTGTATTAGCAAACCTTAATATTTTTTTTGAATTTAAAGGTAGTTCAACAAATTTAAATGGAATACCTCTTGAAGTTGACCTTGGTATTACCTTTGGCATATGATGAATTTATTTTTATAATACTAGAAATTTGAGTCTTATTTTTGGAATCACTAGATGTTGTTGCTTGGGAGCTTAGCTATTACAAATTTGATCAAACCATCTTCAAATTTGACCAATCTTCCTTTTGGAATGTATTCCACTAGACATGCCAAAAATTATTGTAGCCTCAATTTGCACCCTTGGAGATATTTTTTTAGGTTCCCTCTAATTGAGTTACACAATGGGAACAACCCCAGGCTATGGGTCACCTATGATGGGGTTAGACCTCTGGAGAAGGATAGCTTCCTCTTGATGCTCAACTAGACTAATGCTAAACCAATGCTTCATAGGGAAAAGGGTTAGAAAGAGGATAAGGGATATTAAAAAATATAAAAAGGGGTGATGTAAAAAATTTAAATGGAAAAATCATATAAGCTTGAACACACACTGGATCAACATAGAACAACTATAGCTCACACAACCTCATAATCTCACTAGTTGCATAGATATTTCATAGAATAGGTTCTAAATAGAACACTAATCTAGAACTATAAGTTAGCTTGAAAACACCTTAAAAGAGACAAATATAAGGATAATAAACTAGGAAGACTCTCCTTCACAAATTTACCATACACAAGAATACTAAGTGCCGATTGAAAATAAGAGATAGGCAAAGAGTTGATCCTATTACTTCAAAAGGCAATTCTTATAATATTTTGATAGGGTTTAACCATATCAAATGAGCACACTTTTTTCAAGAGTTTCAATGAGTATCCTTGTCCTATAAAATAATGAAAAACTATAAGAGCTCTGAAACCCTTCAATGAGAATGAGACTAGGATATATAAGAGAAAGGAGAGATAGAAAGAAAGTGGGAACACTCCATTAGAGAGGGAACACACTATCTTAGATCATTAATTGAGCTTGAGCTACTACCTCTTTCTCTAATGAATTTTCTTCCACCCTTTTGATCAATCAAGACACTAATTATGGCATACCAAGTTGAAAAGGTTCCATACGGCTCTAGGAACACATTGAATTCTCCTCGCTACAACTCCCAACACTAGACCATTATTTAATATTCCACACCACCTCTCACTTGAAAAACTTCACATCCATGGATTTGATAGAATCATGGATTTGTGCATTTTAGGTGGCTATTTATCAAAAATATGGCTATGATGAAGCACATATATTTTCTTCAATACTCACAGACAACTACCTTCGATCAAATCTAGACTAGATACCTTCTATAGATGGAAAACCAACCTCCTTTATTGGTTTTCTTGTAGTCACATATATTGATGCAAAATTATAGACTGCATAGCCCTTTTTTATCTTTATTAGGTCCAAAATACCTATTTTTGCCTTTGAGCATTTACTCCTTTAAAGAATGGTAGACATAGTCATAAAATAGACATCGTATGCTACAAACTTTCAAATCAGAGGTCTATATTTAACCTTAATGGCATCCCTTTATAATTTTTATACCTTACTGCATGGCTATATCCACTTTGTGGCATTGGATTTGTTTATAATGGTAGCATGATGACCTTGCAAAACCTTGTTTTATTTTGGTCAAAAATGGTTCTTATGGTTTGACCTTGTTTGTCAAATATTACTCAAGCCAATCAAAATGCTCCAAATTGTCTTTTCTCCCATTGGCCTCATAGATCCTTGCTAAATTTTTAACTTCTTTCACACCATTAGATTGATATAAATTAATGCAATCCATTGATTTATTGCATAAATATCCTTTTGACATGTTGACTTACTTACACACCATTAGATCAAGATGTACGATTGAACATTGATAATTGATCTTAGCTCGGACCTAACTTTTTGTCAGTGAATGTGTATTGTCAAATCTTGGATCGATGAACCCAAACCATTGGATCATTTCCAACTTATATCTCTTTAATTGATTTTAACTTTGGGACCTTTTGACCCATTTGACCCTAGCGTGAACCATTAGATCTTATTTGTCAATATGCGAGCTCATGCAAATTGTTAGATCTTGATCAAATTTAAACTTGTTAAGGGATTTTTGAACCTAAATGGTCATTTTAAAGAGCTCAAACTTGACACTCATGTATATGTATTTCTTTGAAGGTCCAAATTTGAACACTTAGATATTGAGATAAAAATCTTGCTCAAATATGAAACTTACAAAGCATGTTCTTGGTATGAACCCCATGGCACTGTAATATCTTGGATGGTGATGCTTTTTGAGGGGACCTTTAAAATACATAAGTAAACTAGTCCATTCATTCCTATGTGACATCCTAGTGATGGTGTAGCTCACTTAGGGTTATGATTAACCTTTTACATGAATTTCCAAGGCTCGGATGAGATCATGGGGCTTGTGAAAAACCTACTTCATTCTCCTGAATGTTATGAACACCATGGAGACCTATTTTCTTGAATTTGGACAAACTATACTTTAAGTGAACTTAGAGTGTTTCAAAATCTTTACAATCTACATTATCTCTTTAGTCCACTCATTCCATCCAAAACATTTATTCATATACTCATCCATTAGTAACTTAATCCATCTGGGCATAAGCTTGGTATGTAGGCAAAAAATGGCAACAAGACCTATCTATTATGATACCTTACCACATGTTGCCCTTCCATTCGATCACTCATATTCAATTATTTCATGAATATACCTCTATCATCCTTAGATTGACATGGCCTTAGAACTTTTGCTAGTTTTCAAAGTGGCAAGTTCTTATTGGCTCACATTATGTGTGGGTTTGTTATATGAAATTTTTAATGGACCCAAATGTCATGTCACTTTACCAAGTGTCACATTTTAATTTTATCACATAGTCATTAGATTTCTGCTTCATTTAATCATATTATTGACATGAGATATGGGTCAACTTGTCTTCAAACCATTACTCCCAAATGCCATGTGGATTCCACATCACATCTAACTACCTAAGATTAAATGACTTACTACCAAGTTTCATCTTGTCATGCAATCTTTATATTATGAAATTGAAAGATTTCATCTTGAATCTAGGGAATGACTGAGTGCCAATTGGCATGATATGATATGATTATATTGTCATGAGAATTAGAAAATAATAGAAGCCTTGGAAGGCTATGACTAGATGCCATGTGGAATGTTTTGATTGAGTTGCATGGTCATGAACTTTACAACTTCTTCGTAATCTAAAAAAATGTGACTAGGTGACAAGTGGAAAAATCCCATTAGATCAAATTGTCACTCTATTTTTCAAAGGCATAAAGATATGTGAAAAAATTTAAAACTTACACAATTGAGTCACCAATACATGCAACACTACCACATGTCATTTAAAGTTGATTTGGCATTAGTGTTCTTTCCAAATAAAAATGTGCCATAGTTATATCAAATCCATTTAAAGGACCTTTTCAATCAACATGGAAAGTACTCCAAGGCCCCCCTTCAAGGTATCTCCTAGGAGATACCTTGAAAGAAAATTTCAATCATGTGCATTTTCAAGGTATTTCCTAGGAGACACCTCAAAACAAAATTCCAATCATGTGCATGTTCAATGTATCTCCTAGGAGATACATCGATATAAAAATAAATAAAGTTTCAATTATGTGCATGTTCGAGGTATCTATGAAGATACCCTTTGAAATTACTACCACTCCCTTCAAGGAAATCCCCTAAGAGAGACTTTGAAGAAAAATTCCAATCATGTGCATGTTCAGGGTATCTACTAAGAGAACCCTTGAAGGTACTACAAGACCCTTTAAGATATCTCTTAGAATATACCTTAGATGGAATTGTAGTACCTTCAAGGCTACCTTGAAGGTATATCTTAAGAGATACTTTTCAAACATGCATAAAGGTATTCTTGAAGGTATTACAAGGCCCTCCAAAATATCTCTATCTACTAGGAGAACCCTTGAAGGTACTACAAGATCCTTCAAGGTATCTCCTAGAAGATACCTTGAAGGGAATTGTAGTAATTTGAAGGTTACCTTGAAGGTATCTCTTAAAACTAGGCTAACATCAAGGTTTTTGTCAAATAAAAAGGTGTCATGGTTATATCAAATCCATTACAAGGACCTTTGAAATTAACATGGAAGGTATTCCAAGGCCCTTTGCAGTATCTCCTAGGAGATACCTTGAAATAAAATTCTAATTGTGTGCACTAATAAATTTAATCCATAAAATGTATAATACCATGTTTTATTCTTCAAACTATAAAGGCTAAAGAACAATCTGATTAGAAATTTTCTTAGACAAATAGAATAAAAACTAAATAAATAAGGCCAAAATTTAAAAGTGAGTCCCCATTTCTTAAAGAAGAAAAGGGGGATGTTGGGTACAAAAGTATCTACTAGGAGAACCCTTGAAGATACTACAAAACCATTCAAGGTATCTCCTAGAAGATAACTTGAAGGGTATTGTAGTATCTTCAAGGCTACCTTGAAGGTATCTCCTAAGAGATACATTTCAAACATGCATAAAGGTATCTTTGAAGGTATTATAAGGTTCTCCAAGGTATCTTTGTCTACTAGGAAAACCATTTAAGGTACTACAAGATCCTTCAAAATGTCTCCTAGAAGATACCTTGAAGGGCATTGTAGTACCTTCAAGGCTACCTTGAAGGTATCTCCTAAGAGATACATTTTAAACATTCATAAAGGTATCCTTGAAGGCACTAAAAGGCCCTCCAAGGTATCTCTATCTACTAAGAGAACCCTTGAAGGTACTAAAATACCCTTCAAGGTATCTCCTATAATATACCTTGAAGGGAATTTTAGTAACTTCATGAATACCTTAAAGGTATCTCCTAAAAAATAACTTTCAAACATACATAAAGGTACCATTAAAGGTATTACAAGGCCCTCTATAGTATCTCATAAGAGATATATTAAAAGACAATTCCAATTGTGTGCATTTTCAAGGTATCTACTAAGATACCCATTGAAGGTACTATAACTCTTTCAAGGTATATCTTAGAAAATACCTTGAAGGACCTTGTAGTACCTTCAAGGGTACCCTAATGCATGTTTGAAAGTATCTCTTATGAGATACCTTATACCTTTCAAACATATGTTAGGGTACATTCAAAGGTACTACCAATCCCTTCAAGGTATATCCTTAGAGATACCTTGAAATAAAATTCCAATCATGTGCATGTTGAAGGAATGTTAGTAGAGTTTTCTAGAAATTCTCCAAAACATGCAAATTATAGGGATAACTTGCACAATAAGAAGTGAAAAAGAATCATAACAGCATGAGTGAATTTATATAATATTCAATTTTATTTACAATAACAAGTATAAAGATAAACTAACATGGAACTAAGAATTATAGAACATAAAAAACATAATACAAGATAAAATAAGCTAAAACAAAAAAAAGTAAACACTACACACTAGGCATACATAAAATAATCTTAGGAAACCATAACAAATCTAGTCTATTAATCTCTATCACACATCGTAACCATATTCCATTACATCATAGCACTATTTATAACTTATTACATGGCTTTGTATCTTCACATCACAACTTTTTAGCATACAAAAATAAAAGAGTCATGGTATTTTTATGTCTATCGCTTGGATAATAAGGTCGAAGACATCCAAAAGATCATATAGATGACAAAATGATACCATGTACACATGTGTCCATCAATTATAGAATTATGATTTTATGAGGCTCTACTCCACATCTAACACTTTACTATACTTAAATTATTATTTCATCTTGAGATAAAATCTAAACTCTGATCTTAGCTAAAGCTGGAAAAGATTAGCCTTTCACAAAAGTGGTAGCAATCACTCCAAGTGCCATTTACCAATTTAAACACTTTATGCACTACTTAGCCACCATTTTGGGTTTTTAACTAAGTAGCATACTTGCCTACTACCCTTTACAATTTTCCATAGACTATCTTAACTAAGTGGCCATCTAGGTTAGGGGTTTTCAACCAACCTGGCCCTGCTTCGAATGCTTATGACTATGTTATAAAGTAGATTTTTTTCTTAAACTATAAAAATTGAACTATGCATTTACCTACTACAAAAGTGGTGCCAAATTTTGGTCAAGTGGCTATGTAGGTTGTGGCTACCTAGACTGTGCCTTTGTATCTAACTTTCTCTTCTACAAAATTACTTGGAACTCTTGTGGTAGAATGAACTTAGGTTCATCTATGATATGTACAGTAGTTGTTTTAACTTGTGAGAGTTCATGCTTGAGAATTTTATAATTATAAATTACTTCCCACATCATGGTAAGTAAAACATGTAGTGAAATCTAAATGACCATCAAATTATGCACATCTTCTTCTTATGCAATGATAAGGAAGTCTCTAACATTTGACAACTTAAGATGGATATTTGACACAATATCATCCAACCTATGTGCAGTCTTTTGGGATTGAATAACCACAAATGTGTTGTGCATTATCTAATTCTACCAAGACTTGGAGCTTCTTCATTGCAGTATCCATGGCATATAAAAATTGTTGAAATGCATAGTTTAGTGTTTCTCTAATAGCCATTCGATAACTCATTACAACTTTAGATTTATCCATTGTTGTAAACTATAGTTTTACAAAAGCCAATAATTTTTCAAGGTGATACCTCCAATCAAGCATTCTTTGTGATATTTTCTTATCTTAATGCACAATAGTATCTAAGACCTATACATATTCCTCTAGTAGTTTTTAAATGCCTTCCATTTTAACATGGATAGCTTACCCTTGGGTGTGTAGTTTATGTGTGCTCACCCAATCCTTTGTTTATTGAGTCAGTAATGTAGTGAGTTGTTTGTCCTTAGAAATTAATTGATCACCAAGGACTTGTGTAACTAGAGTAAGATAAGTGGCATTAATGAGCTACCTAGCCTTAGTAATTTGATTTTGTGCTTATGCTTTCTCCTCAGACAGTCAAAAAATAATATATTCTACATCTGTAGCCTTTTGTACAATGGATTTTTGTAATGTAGATACTCCTTCAATTTTCTTGGATAATGGCAACTACAAAACAACCAAAGACATTTCCATGGCATGGAAGCAAACACATGGATATTATTCTCACTATGGTAGGAGATGGCGTAAATTGAGCCAACAAAATAAAAAAGTGTTGTGATGAGATCATGTGGTAGGGACATTCAATAACCATTAGGTAGAGGGGAGAGAATTTCACAGTGAAGTCTCCTCTAGTGCACTTGATTGGGTCACATACTTGTGGGATGCTACATGTTTTACTTTTGCCTTTTATTTAGCTTCTTGTTATTTTATAGTCTATGCCTCTACATGTTCTACTTCTACTTTTTCCTCAGCTTCCTTGGATATGGCCTCAACATGAATTTGGGCTACCTCCTTAACCTTGGCTCTAGCCATAATTTTTGCCGTGGAATTTACCTCAGCCTTAGCTTCAGTATCAAACTCTACTTTAAATTTGGCAACAACCTTAACATTTTCCTTGGCATCTTGTGCTTCTACCTCATGCATGGCTTCCTCCTTTTATAACTATTCTTTGGCATCTTTCTATTGAACCTCTTATTTTGTTTGCTTTTGTATGTGTGCATCTTCATACTTATGTACTACCTCTTTGTGCTCCCTTCTCTTTCATTCAGATTCTTCTTCCTCAACTTTCTTTCTCTTAGCCTGAGCTTCTTTGATCTTTTTTTCCTAACCTCAATTTATTCAGACTTATTTTTTTGTTCTTCCTCCTTGGCACATTATTTTTATTATTATTATTTCACATGTTGGGCTTCTTACATAGCTTTTTATTCCATGGCATCTTTCTTCTTTTTATTCTTCTTTACTTTTCTCTTTTTCCTCTCTTCTTTCTTCATAGCCTCCTCCTCATAATCCTAGGTATCTTATGCATCATCCATTTATTATACTGGATCTAGCACAATGGTATCTAGAGATCACTCCATTACATATACATTATATGTTTCCATATTAAATTGTGAGTGCTCCAAAGATTCAGATTCAATAACCACACCCATGCACATGAAAATATTTCTTGACTCTACTAGAAGGACAAGTGTATCCTTGTGTCTTCTCGTTCCCCTAGATTTCACCTAATGGGCACTACTTGTTAGGATTGGCTCTATAAAAGATACCATACATTCTTGCATGGTGATTGAAATCCTAGCCCAATGATGAGTACAATGTTTGTGAATCAGTGGCCATATCGAGCTCCATTCTTCTAGTAGATCTATAATCTATGTGGACAATAAACCAACTTCTAGATATTTTTGGAAAATTTCTACTACAATTTCACATTTAGATTTTTATTTACCTATAGTATCCACAATAATAGAGGGATGGAGTTGTGTAATATCAACCAAAAGGTCACTACTTACCTTATTCTACACTTGGCAAGTGCACATTGCTTTCCAAAAAAAGAACTCCTTCTCCTCTTCCTTATTATATACCTATTGGCTGATGTCTTTGATCATGCATTGAAGAACTTCCTATTCATCAACCCCTAACATTTTGATATCACACTCACAAGTTATCCTTGGCACATGTGGGTTGTCCAACCAAGACTTGATTTGCCTTGATCTCTTTCTAGCTAGTGGTGGTGAGGCTCTCTATTCAAGTCCCTTCCATTTGCCTTTTTATTGCTATGGGGGAGATATGGACTACTATGGTGAGGCCTATGATTGCACAGTTAGATATAGTTATTCTTTCTCTTATTTATGTTATTATGCACTTGGAAGGATTGTCTGAATAGGATGAATTGACCTTGTGACTAGGGCTCTCTACCTCCATACTTTAGCTTGTGCTTCAACTATTATGATGAAAAATGGAATTGAAGTTGTATTTGGTGTGGCCAACTCATGCACCTTGATTTGAATACCATTGTACAACTTGGTTATCGATGCATGCTACCCCAAATATTGCATTACATCTTGTGGAATTTGAGGGTGTGACTTGATCAAAAATAGAGCCTCAAGCCACCACGTGTTAAACCACCCCAATTTATCATAATATTGCCCTATCATAGTCCAAGTGATGTATATGAGGGTAGTAGTAGGACAAAAGTTTGTAGTAACATTAATTTGACTTAGCAGGGACTTCTATTGGGTGAAGCATAACAATAAAACTAGAAACTAATATTGGAAATATTGTGAGCTAATTGAAAGTACCTTGTCAATATTAGTGGTAATATTAAATATGATAAACTTGAGCCAATTAAATTTCTCATTAAAGTGTATCATGTGATATATAATGTCAATTAATCCTTTTGTTGCCTACTTGGCCTGCTTCATTATCTACCAAAACCTCTTTGTAATACACTCTACCAGAATGTGGATTGCAAAGTCCTCAAAAGAGTCAATTAGGGTTCCTCTACCTACCCTAGTGAGAAACTTCTCTTGAATAATTGAATGAAATTTTGGTATGGAGGACTTATATGGTAATAAGGATTTTCCATGATTCGAGAGACCTATAGCTCTCACCATGGTCTACACATTGATCTAGATAGTGATATCTTGGGATAAATTAATAACCCCCTAGTTATATCTACTTAATAAGGTATGCATGATCTCATCTAGTTATCCAAATGTGATTAGCTTGATTATCCTCTCTACATCAAAACCCCAAAGTAGATGTTAAAGTGTAAGAGCTCTTGCTTATGCATCTAGTTGTGTTGATGGGGAAAAGAGAGTAAATTTATTTATTTACACAAAGTCAAAGGGATCAAGGTCATTAAATTTTTTTTATCAAATACCTATCCCAATCCCCACTTACACCTTATGTGCATCTATGAGTGGGATCAACAACTTGTTTCTATC
Source organism: Torreya grandis (assembly GCA_037957365.1). Lineage (NCBI taxonomy): Eukaryota > Viridiplantae > Streptophyta > Pinopsida > Cupressales > Taxaceae > Torreya > Torreya grandis. The sequence continues at coordinate 226,161 of JARHVA010000021.1, read as the reverse complement.
CATGACTATGGTAGAATACTCTTGTTTTCCAATGTCTGTAATGTTTTGGCATTGTTCATCCCCTTCATTCTATGGTTTTTAACATTCAATTTGCTCTTGCTAACCTCTTCAAATGCAATTACTACCTACACATGAGTGCTATTCCTCATATTTAATATTTTGGTTTTGATAGTGACCTTTTTTGTCTCCTAAATATTTAAATTACCCCATAACATGTGTTTGATGTGACCCTATGTCACTTCGTGTAGCTACTTTTTTTAATGAATCCACCTATCATATCCCAACTCAATCTCCCTCAAAAAAGATGCAATATTTTGAAATGCCATGTCATTAATGGTTTTACACAACCATTAGTGGTCCTTTTGCCATACCTATCTTGTCACTGCCACTTTCCTAGACTTAATTTGATCTTGATGTACTTTTTGTAATCAGATTGCTCCTTAATCTCCTTCTTCAACAAATTATAAATTATGATATTTTACATTTTAGACTAACTTATTAGATGCATTTAATAAGTTGTACTATACAGGTTTTGGGACTTGGTTTTTTTGGAACTATTTTGTTCAAGATTTTGTTCAAACATTAAGTTCAGATTTTTATTTATCAGGGAAAGTGTTTAAGACTTCTTTATCAAATATTTTTCTTGGAACCTCTTTTTTTAAAACTTTACAATTCAGTGTTTTTACCTAGAACCAAAAAAATTGAGCTTCAAGGATTTTGATCGAAACTTGTTCATTGGACATTTTATTCAAACATTGTTTCAAAGGATTTTTTTTTTTTTTGAGATTTTGATATCAGAAATTTAAATTTGGAGGATCTGTTTAGACATTTTTTATGAAAATTATTCCAAAGGATTTGGTCTTCGAACATTTTCTATTCTTGGATGCTATGATGTGAGATTAAAGGTGGTAAGGCTTAAGCCTACAACCATTTATACGTCCTATAAATATGGTTCCCTACAAATATTTTAGCATAATGGTACCATGTTATGAAACTTCTTGAATAATGTAGGGTCATTTTGATCTGGTGTGCATCTTCCATAGAAATGCTTTGAACCTACTATCATATAATAACACTGCCTATTCTGAATTAAACTCTTTAGATCATAGGTTACAATCATGGCATGCCTTGTGAATTGGTGTTTGAAGTTTTAAAATAATAAATTCACCATTGATGAATACAAAATGCATTTCCACTTCAGAAGGTATTTTATTTATTATTTTTGAATATCTTTGCACATTCACTCATATAGCCATAAATCAATTATCTACCACATGCCAAGGTTATATCAAATCCCTTTCAATAACCTTTTCAATCAACATTGAGGGTATTACAAGGCCCTTTAAGGTAACTCCTAGGAGATACATTGAAAGAAAATTCCAATTGTGTGCATGTTCAAGGTATCTACTAGGAGAACCCTTGAAGGTACTAAAATTCCCTTCAAGGTATCTCTTAGAAAATACCTTGAAGGACATTGTATTACCTTCAAGGTTACATTGAAAGTATCTCCTAGGAGATACATTTCAAACATGCATAAGGTTACCCTTGAAGGTATTACAAGGGCCTTCAAGGTGTCTCTTAGAAGATACTTTGAAATAAAATTCCAATCATGTACATGTTCAAGGTATATACTAGGAGACCTCTCAAATGTACTACATGGCCCTTTAAGGTATCTCCTCGGAGATACCTTGAAAGAAAATTCCAATTATATGTATGTTAAATGCATCTCCTAAGAGAACCCTTGAAGTGTATTGTATTACCTTCAAGTTTACCTTGAAGGTATCTCCTAGGCAATACCTTTCAAACATGCAAAAGGGTACCCTTGAAGGTATTACAATGCACTTTAAGGTATATCCCAAATTCTAAATTATCTTAATAAGATATTATTCCATAAACAATCACTGAGATGTATCAATTAAATCTACTATGACACATTCTTCATTAATATAAATTTAATAACTCACAATAGAACTTTTAAAACTATTATTGCATATATCAAATAGCTAAGATACCAGATCAATGATAAGAAATGGAAGATACCACAGTACAACATAAACTTGCAAAATAACCTGAAGGATTTTTTATATGTATTTAATGTCAAAATTTATCCTGTATGATTAGAGAGGGTGATACACTTTTTATAGGCTTAGGATGGGCCAGCCTCATATCTCAAACAAATTTGAAGTAACACTCAACATATCGTTAGAGATAAAAAAAGGTTACAACAAGAAAGACTCCCAAACAAGGCTTGCAATTATTAGAGGGGATACCTATGAGGTGGCAAATATAAATGGTGGAACTTGTGCACTGGTGACTGATACAACTATCTTAGTTGCAAGTGATATCATTGCCATTGTATCTAAAGTCATCATAGTGTGGCATGTCATTAAAGGGACCATTGCAATTGGAATATGAGTCATATTTAGAGCAATGGTTACAACTTTAATTGTCAGTGGGGTGACCATGGATGTCATGGCCTGCTTGTTTACCTAAATTTTGAGGTAGAGAGTATGGCTAGCATGGAAGTCAATTTCAACTACCTCAAAGTCTAATAGGGGTCTTTTGAAATTTTGAAGAATATTATCCATCAAATTTTTGTGTATCTTTAATGATGCCCCAATATCTACATAAAATGTTTCTACACTAATAACCCTTCTACCAAAACTCACTAGTTGTTGCACTTCATCAACTATTCTATAGATAGAACCCTCAACCTCTACTCTAAACCTATTGGTAGATACATATAAAAGGTCTTAAAAAATGGATCCATGTACCAAATATCTATGTGGAATGACTACAATATTGATCCTTATTTATCCAAAAATATCCATATCTTGCCTCTCCTAAATTTTTAACTATAGGATAAAATACTTCATGTCTTGGTTCCATTCAAGCAAGGCATCTCTCTTAGTAACTACATAGTTCTACACCCAAGAAACATCAGGGGATGATATTAGGTTCAAATGGGCATAAGCTTTATTCCTATCTAATCCACTCAAAAAATGTAGTTTGTCCTCCATTTTCTTCATCTTCTCTTCTTCTAGATATACATCTTCCCATTAGGATTGTGACTCCCTTTTTGCATCTCTAATTACTTGGATGATACTATATAACTTCCTGGTCACACCCTGTATGTTATCAATGATGTCCACTAAGGGTTGTATGGGGTTCTTCCTTGTAATTATTCAATGGCTTGATCATATCCTTTGAACATTTCCTTGATCACCCCTTATAGAATCCACAAAGGTATAGGGGTCCTCTCAAGGTAGAGAGCTCACATCAGAAGGATGTAATTTTCTCCTTTTAGATAAAGATAAGATATCTTCCCTTTGTTCTAATTCCACCTCCTACCCTTCTAAAATGAGGGTCTTCCTTTTGACCTTCCTCATGGTCTTCATTTACTTGTCAAAATGGAACTTGACCACTAGTTGATCAATGACTACCAAGTTTCCCTTACCCTCTTCTATTTGTTATAGCTTTTGTAGCCATTCTAGTATGTTTAAGGTTATGGACTACTTAGTGACCTTTATAGGTTTTATTGGAGTGGAGGATTGAGAGTTTCCCAAAGGGAGCATGGGCTTAGGGGAAGAGGGTCATATTTATGGGAAAGATGGGATTTCCCACCTCTAACTAGTGACCTTTTTAGGGGGTATTGTATCCAGAACCAACTTTCCCTCTTCCAACTCCTTTTAGGTGGTCACCACACATTATAGGTGTGAGTATGTTGGGTTAGTGGCATCCCCATTTGGGTGGATGGTTGAGATGGGGAAACAAGGGAAGCAAAAATGGAGGTTGAGACTAGGCTTTCAAATGGGACTCATTTATATGGTTGGGGAGGGTTAGTTGTGTTGGAGTAGAAGCACGTAGAGGGAGTATTGAGGGAATTTTGTAAGTACTCAATGGTTGAGGAAAATGTGAGCCCAGTTGTAGTGGTAGTAGGTAGATTATGGAGTAGACTAACTTGAATCTCATTCAAATAATTTAAATAATGAGAGGGAGTGACAATGTTAGTTACCACTCTACTAGAAATTATAGAAGCTAAGGATAAAGAATAATGGGCTAAGGTGATTACATGTTACATAGAAGAAACTAGGGGAACTATTTTGGTAGTTGTCATTATTGTCTACTGGGATGAAGGACCTAGAGACACTCTCACTAATTGTCCACTTATGGAAGCTAGGGGTTTGGAAGTATCTCAGTGGAAATTGAGCTAGTCCCCAAAATCTTTGTACCCTCTGAATGGGCCTCTTCTTCTTAAAGCCATTCATCTTTAGGATCACTCTCAATATTCCCATTAATAGAAACTGAGAGTGATGTCTCAAATTCACCTTCCTTATCTCCTTTATCTGAGGGTAGTTTTTTTTAGTTCCTCATCACTATCCAATACCTCTACCAATTATATTATTCTAGAACCCTTCCCTCCCTTCAAGGATCCCCTTGATCCATAATTAGGTGCCTCTTGGATAGGTACAAGCCATGGTGAGGTTGGAGGAGTTCTAAGTTTCCTTTTGTATATAATAGGCTCCATGGTGGGGGTGGAAGTTTGTGTGGAGGGAAGTGGAACAAAAATTGATGAAAAAAATGTGATATTGGGTGGACATATAGGAGAGTAGATGGATGTAAACCATTATCTAAGGTGAGGAAGGAAGGAAGAGAAACTTCCAGTGCTATGGTGAGTGGAGCAAAGGGAAACATAGAGAAGGCTCCACCTATCCCCATAGTGGTGGATTCTATATGAATTAGAGGTGAAGGTGGAAGAGGAGAATTGACTAAGGATAGTAAGGAAGGAAGATGAACTTCTAGAACTATGGTGAGTGGAGGAAAAAATAGCATAGGGAAACTCCACCACTACACATGGAATTTGTGGTGCCTTGTGTTACAAAGGGTGGAGAAAGCTTTTTTTCCACTACAATAGTTGTTATGATGACAATAAAGGGTGGCAAGGCATGAGGAGATTCCTGAGGGTGTTCCTTGTCTTGTGTTCCCATTTGTGAAAGGGCCCCCTTGGGAGGCTCCAAAATCCAGTGCTCATTTTCAATATCCTTGGCCTGCTCTTTAGTTATTTCAATATTATACTATATGTGCCTAGCCACCACCATTGACATGGAGACATTCTTCATCCTATCATGGACCTTTGCATCATTCATGGCATTCATAAACACCTCATCATGCTAAGTGTGGATGTGCCCATAATCAATCTTTACCCTTCTTATGATTCTCTTTAGGTGTTTCCTCACATTCTCCCTGGGGTCCTATTATCTATAGGGTTCCCACTTGAAATCATAATGGGTTTAGTTTTTTCCCCTAGATAGAAGTGTTTACATTTAATGCATTGAATCCTACAAATACTAAGGGGAGTTGGGTGCATAACTCCCTGCCTCTTATTTCTTAGTTGAACATCTATTGAGTCAACCAACTAAGCAACAATTTCTTGTTCTACAACTTTATCTATGACCAACCTAGGTAGATACATAGGGTATGATATGGTGCCCTCTATCTTGATTATGGTGTAGTCAAGATAAATCCAATAATCCCCTATCTTTCCTAATCTCTTCCTAATTTGATTTGATATCTTGGGCATATCTTTGCCATAGATGGACTGGTATACCATCGGGTAGAAGGTCTTAGTAATCTTGGTCATGTTCCTCCTAAACCCATGAATGTGGAGGATGTTTAAACTCTCACATATCCTACTCATAGGGTACTCTTTAGAAGGCTCCCAAGGCTCATCAAAAGATACATGGATGGTTTCAGTTATAACATCCACCACGTAGGACATCATATAGAAGTTACAATTTGGGGAGTTGTTCAGATTGGTTATTGTGCTAATGATGTTAGAACTGATGATTTCCCCTATGGAATTTATTATTTTAGAAGTGAGAATAAGGTCAAGAAATGGAATCCATACCTCATTCACATAAGTCATTCTAAGGAAACCATAGATTTTATTTATTAGGTCCATGGAAATTTTGACTCTAGGTCAGAAAGTGGCTATTGGGATAACATAAATAAGGCATTTGATTGCAAAAGTAATGGGGTCATAGGCCCATTCTTGTATATTTATGGCTACATTTCTAGAATGTATCCATTTATTCACTAGAGTTTAGTTGTATTACATCTCAAGGGTAGGTAGTTTATAGTACCTTTTGAATGCTCTAACACTAAGGTGGGACACTAGTGTGCTATTCTGGAAAAAGTGCAAGATTTTTTTAAATTTTTTACCATTTGTAAATAAATAAAATAATAAATTGATACATGGATTTACCTCAAGTTTAGCTATGGTGTTATGTAGACCCACTATCTTGATTGCCAACAGGTCATCCCAATACCTCCGTGAGAATGTAGAGAGTTGGTCCTCCAGACTATAAGGTTTGGCCTTATTGACTTCTTCCCAAATAGAAGAGAAGTTCTTGAAATCATGTTTGAGGGCAGCATCATAAAACACTATGTCAGTATATTCTATTATTCCTACAATTGAATACACAGATGGAGGAGGTGAACTTTGAGATGAGGAGGCCATGATTATGTGGTTGTGAAACTTTTATTTCATGAGGGTTCAAAATCAAGCTTGAAATTTTTTAATTCGATGGCAATATGAGTGTAATTGGCTCTATAAATTGCATATGTTGCCTTTGGATTCATTAGATTCACTTGTAAGGTTACGTAATTCATGTGAATTAATGGTGTCAATGGCTATGGTAGCTCACTTTTATTATTTATATTTAAATTTCACTTGACTCATGGGATGGCAACACTTTGATCATGTCAGACTAATGTGATGGTCACACTTTGATGGTGTCTAACTCACAATATGGTGCCACTTTATAGGATCACGTTGAGTCAATTGCCTAAGAGATTTCATATAATGACTTTCTTGAGTCAATCTCTAGATAATTGGGATGATGACATTTAACATGATCTCACTTTCCCACTTGCCCAAGGATTTTTTACATTAAGTTTAATATGTCAGTCTTTGGGTAAATGAGATGGATACACTTAGCATAATCACAAAGAGTTGCTTGCTCGATGAACTTGAAATTTTTTTCAAGTGTTGAAATGTCATAGGTTTATGGGTGCATGCGACATGTCCTTGAATATTTAAAAATGAAGTCTTTAGCTTAATGTCATGGGTACCCTTCAATGTATTATAAGGCCCTTCATGGTATCACCCAATACTACCTTAAAAACTTCTAGGGTACCCATACGCATGTTTGAAAGGTATCTCCTAAGAGATTCCTTCAAACCTTTGGGTCCACAACAAAGGTTCAAATCACATACAGGATCCCAAAATATAAGAAGCTAATTATTTTCCATAATTTTTCCCAAAACCTCCATTGCTCAATATCATTTTGTATGCTAATAAAATACATGGTTGAATATTGACTTAATTAGTTATTTTTCTCTATGTGCTATTATGCTCTTATACATGTTTGAAATGTATCTCCTAGGAAATACCTTCAAAGTAGGATGAAACAAGAATTGAAGTATGTAGTATATGATATTAAAAATCTATTATTTTTTTGGATTGACATAAACCGTGCCATTAAAAAAAATGGTATACATTACCTTTTTAACATTTTTAGGTTTTAACATATCTCCATGCTTATGTTATGGTATAAATATAGCTTTATCTCCTACATACATGTATAAATTGGACTGATTTTATAAATAACTTGATTAACAACTCTTCTCATGTCTTTTGCAAACATCCAAGCTAAAAAATCATACATCAATGGATTTTTAATGTGGAGACTATGTTTCTCTCATAAATAATCGTAAGGTCATTAGTGAAGGAAGAATATATAAAGTGGTAGGTCCAGATGTTGAATCTCTAGAACTCATAAATCTCACTTCCACATGCCATGATGAGGAAATGCCTATTTAATGTGTAAGTGTTAATGTGACTAAAGCTTTTGATCTGACTCTACTATTTTCATTTCCTATAGTTTTTGTGGATAATTTGAGGGATGTGGTTGATAGTTTTACTATATGGATCATAATAATGATGCAACATGTCAAAAATAAGTTTTCTATAGATAATGACATGGAAAAGAGAAAAAATGATTTGAGTTCAATTCTTCATATACAACTAGCACAACAAGAAAAACCTTGTTTTGATTCATTTATTTGATATATTGATGATCCTACCACATTTAAAATCCTAATAAAAACTTTTCATAGTAAAAGTGTACATTTGTTGCACAAATGTACATCTCTTGTAAATGATGAAATGTTGTTTTTGGTTATGTTGAATTTGCACAACTAGGGTATATTTTTGGTTGCATTCCTATCCCAATGTTATAAAATGAATTTAGAATTTACATAAGGCAATTTATACAAAATTGTGAAACTTGAAGTACATATGTAACTAAAACATTTATTTTTAGATGGCCTTCCAACAAAATAATGGACATTGAGACTTATAAAACAATCAATTTACCATACATGAAACCAAAAGATAAATAAATTGGAAATGTTTTAGATGTAGTGGATAATTAACTCACTCTTTTCCTAACATTCCTAGCACAAAGGCATCCAAAAAAATTAACTCGTGCTTATAAATATTGGGGCTAAAAAAGAAATCAGCCAAATACTTCACTTAGCCAAGTAGAGTTTGGTGAAAGCATAGATAATAAGATTTCAACAATGTATGCAGATAAATATTGTATAAAAAAAATGTTTTTGATTAGGATTGTCATTTGAGATAATAAAATATGCAAGGATAAAGTTGCTTGATTCCACCACAACATATAGGAGGCAACATGCCTTGGATGTCCTTTTTGTCAGTTTGTTTAAGAAAAATAAAAACAAAACTAACATTGATTTTCAAGGTATAGAGATCTATTTGGAAGCTTGGCTTAAAATACATAGATTGAAGAGAAGTAGTTTTCTTGACATTCAAAACTATCACAAAAATGGGGAATGAAATGCATTCCATGTAGGGTCATTTTGATAAAAGCCATAAAAGAAGACAGTGGCAAATAAATATTTGTTGGACTAATTGGTGGATGATTTTGTAGATGTTTCTCCATGACTAATATGTTAGGTAGATATAAATGGATCATAAGAAAATGTTTGACATCTTTCAGCATCTTTCACTAAATAATTTATGAGGCACCACATCAATGCACAACTAGTAGATATGGAAAATGAGCCAATATCCTAGTGAAAATTTAATAACATGTGGAGAATTAATTTTTATAATGTGACCATTACCATGTCTGATGACTTCACTAGGTGTAGAACATGCATCTTGTTGACTCAACAAAAACACTCTATGTCCCTCTATAGAGATTAGGAAGATTGTATCAATCAAGAATTCATGATGCACTCAAATCAGATGCTTTCTACAAGACAAATGTATTACACAAATAAATGAATGTCAGAACAATACCCTAAAGAATGCCTCAGTGTCATTCATAATAAGGTAGAACATCAAAAAACATGTGTGCCAAGGATAATGATAAAAATTAAAATAGTTATTGATAGAATATTAGAGTTGTCAATGAAAAGTATTATAACACATGGTCATTGTGTAAGTAGATATGGGAATTTTTTTTACTGTACATTCTTGGAGGGTCTAAATTTGCTATCACCTCATTGAAAAAGTGCTTCAAGGATATTGACAAAATAATGCTAGATATTTATGGATCTTTACTATATAAACCTAGATCTTCAAAATATCTATTGTATGGGAAATAACTACTACCCTAAATACAAGAAATATACAGAAGAAAAATAATCAATTGGTGCCTTCAAGAAAATTAATTCCATGTTATACCTTCAACTAGACAGCTATTATGGGAATAATAAGAGTAGGTATTTCCATCCATAATTATATTTAAAAATGTCAAACCTTATATGAGACTAATATTACATTTAAAAATTCACAAAAATCATGTTTTTTTTGTATAGGTATGTGTTACAATATTTATCTCTCCTTGGTTTCCCTTGATGTTAAAGTCAAATTTCTTCCTATAGGACATAACCATGAGGAAATCGATGACACATTTAGAAACCTATCTGAATGTATAAAGAAGAAAGATGTATGGAGTATGGTAGAGATGATGGATAGTTATAGGACATGCAAAAATAAAAGAAACTTCATTCCATATTTGATTGAAGAGGTAGTGGATTTAAAAGACCATGTTAATAGTTACCAGCTGAAGGGAAGAAGTGAAATAGTAGGCTTGACAAAAGTTCAATACTTTCTTATACACATGGACAAAGGTCAGCCCATTATGTATTGTAAAAACTCTATAAGAGATATAAATTGGTCCCCCCGATTACATTATGGGGAACAAAATAAAATGGTGAGACAAATGTTCCAGAAGGTAATCTGACAAAAATAAATTTCAAATACTTGAAAAATAGAGAAATGTCTTCAAATTCCATTGTTGCAAAAGTCTCAAATAGAAGTAGAAAAAAGAATGAAAAATAAATTAAATATAACTTGATTAAGTATGTACAACAATTCAATGAATTTGGTTTGATCAAAAATAGTAAGTGGAAGGATTTAGCATATTACTTCCAAAACATCCACAACATAATGAAGGAAGACATGTTCCCTTTTGATGTTGAATGTATAGGAGATTTTTGGCCTATAACTCACCATGACATACCCTTGCATAGATATCTACACAAAATAGTTCATGATAGGACCCTTGATTTTAGAGTGGCATCTATAGATACATATGTTATTCCAATAAGCAAAAGAATAAAAATTGCATTTGATCTAGCTTAACATGTGCAAATTAAAGATATGTTATTTGTTAGACCTGATGATTCTACAAGAGTGGAATATACAGTATGGTTTTCTAGAGATGAAATCAATATTGAGATACAAAAAACAAATAAATATATATAATGAAGGGTCAATGTAGCTTGGTTCATCCCAATTCATTCATGTAGGGAAAAAATATGCAGAAGTAAAAATTTATTCAGGTTGCTTGGACAAGAAATAGAAGCCAAACCCAACTGACACATCTTTACCATACATAATCATAGATAGTATCATCTACACTTGGAAACCAAATAAAATTTGGAGAGGTCATACACTTATTCTCAGTTATTTTTTAAAAGGCATTATAACATACTATTTGAATGCATCGTCCCACTAGGCACTATCAAATATAGTGATAAAAAGATTAGGAAATTTGAAATGGTGTTTCCTTAATTTTGGAATGATAAATATGAATGTTTTTTTTTTCAAAATTTAGTCCATTTTTTGAGAATGTATAATGTTTTATTATTTTATTTATTTATATTTATTTATAGTGGCACTTTGTATTTTGGGTCTTCAAAAATACACTTTGGCATTTGAGTTTTATGATTTTTACTATGATAATTTAGTATTTTGGTAAATGTGCATCTATTTAATGGAATTTTATTGCTATAATTTCCACTTCAAATTTTTATGATTCAAAATGGTCTTCAGCTTTTGTGTAATCCAAATAGCCAGATCACATTTTATGAATCATGAAAACCTCTTCGACTTTTTGGTTTTTCAAATTAAACTTCACGTTTTACATCCTTCAAAATGGTCTTTGTAATTTGAACATTAGAATTTATAGTTTAGCTTTTTTGTATTTCAAAATACACTTCGGCATTCCCATGTTTACGAAAAAGGTCTTTGGGGTTTATGCCTCAGAATGTCCCACTTGCATGTCAAGATTTATTCTTTGGCATTTACATATCAACAAATGGTATTTGGATTTTCAATTTTTCAAATTATACTTCATACAAGCACCCAAGATTGTTTTGTGTGGCACAATCTCAAGAACTTGATTGTTCATAAGGATGACCAATCGAAATAAAAGTCTCGAATAATGTGAGCACCTAAGATTACAACACACATCACAATCTTGGTAATTCAACTATGTGGGAGATTATATTAATAATATAATACCCATGATCGACATGTGGTATGCACACAAATACAAGATAAATTTTGATGGTCATAAATATGTCATCTGATTCAGATTAAAAATATAGCTCATGATCTATTAAACTACTGACATGTGGCATCCCAATCATCCCAGGTGATTTAAATCACATATCTCCCGAGCACCCAATTGATGTATGAATTATTTTTCCTTAATAAATAAACTTCCAAGTCTTATTATCTATAAATGCATGGTCTATGAACCAATTTTGAATGACTGCATAAATTTTGAATTTTTTACACATTTAGATAGATGAGATTTATTTTTAATAAGTTTGACTAGTTTTTAATTATTTTGGATTATTTTAAATAATTTGGACTTATTTCAAATATATCATATATATGTGATTTATTTGTAATAAGTCCAAGTAATTCTTGATGAAGTCCAATTTATTTATGATAGTTTTCAACTATTAATTCTTTTTTATCATTTTAAATAATTTAGACTTATTACAAATACATTAGATAGATGTGATTTATTTGTAATAAATCTAACTTAATGTTGATATAGTCCAATTTAATATTGATAGAGTATAATTTATTTCTGATAGTTTTTGAAAATTTTGACTATTGATAAGTCCATATTATCTAAAATAATCTTTTTTATACTTAGTCAATTTCATTGCCTTGGGTTGAAATTAGCTTCAATTTTAGAAAAATACATGTCTTTATTTGTTTAAGTTTATTGCCTTTTTCCCTTATTTTGGTATGTTACTAATCCATTTTTGGATAAATTTCATATTTAAATTATAATGGATAACATCCTTTTTTAGACTAATGGTATCTCTTTTTCCCTTCAAGCCCCAAGTGAGTGAAGAGCTACCATGTGTTGCTCACTTGCTTCCTCGTGCTCATTTGGGACTTAGTTTATTTTTATTTTTAAGAATAGTGCTAGAGAAGTGAGATGTTTCTACATAACTCAATATTTTTAGCCAACTTCCCTAGGCCCTCTCAATTATCATGTTAGTTCCTTGACCTTCCAGATGAGTGAAATATTAATAGGCATCATTATCTAGGATCCCCACTTCATCATGGTTTCTTGATATGTGAGACCAAACCAAAGATCCTCCAGTTGCATGGGATCACACCACATGGCATAATTAGGGTTAATTTTAAGAGGCCTTATAGGAAAACCTCTTGGAATTATTTGGCAAAATTATGAAAATTTGATTTGTATCCATGGAAAATCCTATATGTGTTATGGTGAATCCATCCAAATTTGGTAAAAGTGTAAGGAAACAAAATATTCATTTTTTTATTGTTATGTACTATCATTAAGCTACACTAAAATAAGAATGCCAAATGGAATCACAAAACCACATTTTTGAATGTTCAAATTGAACAGTTCAGTAGAATGGCTGTGTTGAATGGCACCACCAGAATGCTACACTGAATGGTCTAGTCAAATAGTTGTGTTAAATGATAGTGTCAAATGGTATCATATAGAATACATAATAATTTTTGTGAAACTATACTCATTTTCATCTACATTTCATATGTAAATTATCATATAGAATATCTGTTACAAGAAATTATTCAGATTTAGCTCCCACAAGATCAGGGTTTTGTAGAAAGTATGCATTGGTATTTCCTTGCCATTAACAATGACACAAAGATGATCATTGATATTCAATTTCAAATAGCATTCATGATTCCTTAAATCTATCAAAATTTTTTAACTACTAAAAATAGGACCTTGAAACTTTTCATTCAAATTTTATAGTATATCTAGAGATTGACATATTGATTTTCCTAGCCACATGAAGTCAACAATATAAATGGATCTCTCTTGAGCATGTTTAATCAAACAATTCATTTCATTCAGCATTGGGATAATTCCACATAATATCTGCAATGTTTCCAAATTTGTTAAGTGGTACAACAAATATTTTGCCTTGTCAACTTCTCCATGATATTTATACATAAAATATGCTAATGATGGATATTCTTAAAAAAATTGACATGTAAGTTCATCAATAGAAATCCATCTTGTATCAACATCTTTTATCTATTTTTTACCATCAATCACTCCTATTGAAATATTTTGTAACTCTAAAAATATTTTTGGACTGCTTGACATATAAGCATGTAAATCACAAATGATCTCTTCCACTTTTGCAACATCAGCAAATTTGCTAACTATTTTGTATGCAAGATTCATCCTATGAGCCATGCAATGAATCAAAATCATATATGGATAAATTGTTATTTACATTCAAAATCATAGACCATTTCTATGCCTCTACATGACTGATGCACCATCAGCCCCAACACACACTAGATTTGTAGCTATTGCATAATCGTCCATCCTAATTTTATCTTTTAAATTAGATACAACCAATTTATGAAGATTTTTAGCATTGTAATTTTCTACCATTTTATGAATTACTAGTAGATGAGGTTGCCTTGAATAATTCTCAAAAGTATAAAGATGCATGCAAACCCAAGATGTGTTGTCAATTGTTGTGACCTCATCAATGGACAATGAGATGAATAGTGAATTTTGAACTTTTTATTTTAAATCCTCCTCAACCATTGCTAGACATTTTGCCATTTTCTGAGCACTATTATCTGACCAATGTGATTGTGGGATATCAATAAATCCATTATGTTGAAATAAAATATTATAAATTAAAAAATCATAAATATGTCTACCCTTTTTTAGAATGTGGTATACAGTAAAAAATTATATATATTTAGCCTTTAGATGGGACTGCATAACTTTTCCAAAATTTGCTTTGATTGTCACCCTTTTTTAACAAGATGTTTTGGACATTTTTTTATCATTTTCATACTCACGTGCATATCTTACATGCATGCATTATTCTATATTTTTCCAACTATGTGTTCTTATTGTCTATCCATCTGGCTGCTTCATTGTCACATATTTTTCCACAATGTTTCTCAATCGTGTCCAACTTTAGTTGTATTCTATGTTCCTTTCCTAGTTTCTAGCTACATATCATGCATTTGTATTGTTTTAGATTATCATCAACATTTTTAGGCTCTATAGGTTAAATGAATGGAAATTTTATTTCCTAGTCACCTTAAAGGACCTTCCAATTGTCCATCTACTTCTCTTCTTTCACAAATATTTTTGAGTGGTGTTTCCAACTGAACTTTGTGTTTGATGAGAACCAATAATCTCTTCTGCCACTTGAGTGTCATGATCATTATCATAAAAAAATAGAGGAGCATCTTTGAGTGGTGGCATGTCATCATAAATATAATCTTTAGGGGGTGACATGTTATTTTGATTAATTCTTTCTTGTGAGATACCATCATGATTAGTAGGGACTTCTGCATGTAAAATTATTTTGATATTATTGAACAATTAAAATCAAATTTAAGACAAAATAAAAAAGTAATAAGTACCTATATTTTGAGTGCATTATGGTTGTGTGGGAATTTTTATTAGCTCTATAAAATAAGATAATGTGTTTGATTTTCTTGATAATTGGCCTATCCTTTTACTGTTTCCATCAGATGCCATGATGATCAAGGATACAACATTCCAATTTTATCATAGAGTTTTAGCATGAATGTTATCATTCATTTGCAATGTGGATGCTACCATTCAGCTCTGTCATTAAATTTTAGCACCATTTTGTGATTTAATTCTACCTTATGATTTTACCTTTTGGTACTATCATTTAATTCTATTGTTTAGTGCCATCATTCAATTCTATTGTTTACAGCTTAAATGTTACTATTTAGTGATGTCATTTGGTTATGTAGCTTGAATGCTATTGTTTGGTGATTTTTTTTGGTGCTACATCTTGAATGCTATCATTTAGATATGGTACTTTAGTTATGGTGAAGTTTCTATCAATATATTTTGGCTTATTGCTTGTTGGGTGTTTATTTGATATTTTGGGGTGGTTATCAAAAGTATATTTTGATGGTTACCCATGGTAGCTGTGTACTATATATATGTGGTCAATTGAACGGTAAACTATGAAATTATTGTAAATATTTGGAGATCTAATCCCTAATATTAATTTACATTCCTAAATTTTAGGAGATCCAAACCTGTGTAGTGACCCTAAAAATTTGCCAAAAATAAAATTCAAAAATTGAAATATTTGTTAATTAATGAATATTTATCACTAAAATTTACCCTAGGCATAATCATGCTTCACTAGGGCTTGGAGGTAGTCTATGCACTTTTAATCTAAATTCAATATCATAAATGTCCAATATGTTGACATATGGCATTATCAAGTATCCCCACTCACTAGGAGTAGTTCATATATTTCCAATCCTTCGATGATCTCCTAGAAGAATGAGATCTTGACAAGTGTCATGATCTTGCCTTGTCAGGCCCATGAAAGTAATCAATCCATTTGGAGCTCCTATCAAGCCCTATATAAATGAATATCTACCATATGGCATGATCTTAACAATGAAACTACATGTATATATCCTAATCAGTAGTATTAGCACCTAAAATTGGCAATCATTTTACCCATCAAAATTGTCAAATCTAAAGTACATTTCCTTCAAGTTGGTTGTCGATGTTTACTTGAGTCTATAAAAGTATTTATCATTATAAAACCTATTCTAATTTTGATTTAAATTTATTATTTGATTGATATTGTCTTCAAAAAATTTAGGTTTCCTAACTTTTTGTATGGATTTTTGTTTTATCTCTTTCTTACCAACTTGATCTATTTTGAATTTCTTTCAGGATAATCGACTAAGGGTTTATGTTGATGCATCTTGTATGCTTAGTCTAATTATAGGGATTCAATATTAGATTGTTTAAATATTTTATCATTGGGGGCCATTTTATTTTCTAAACCTATTTATGCCCCATCTTGAAATAATTAGCTAGGTATTTTGGTGTTGTTTTATCCTCAAACTTAGTCAATTTAATTATTAACGAATTAAATTAGTTTTTAGGTCTGGTATTTGGGTGATTTTATTTAGTCATGTGGGTCAATACTCATTTTCATTCAAAGTTTTCTAGGATTTAATTTTAAAACTCATTCATTTTTCCTTAAATTGGTCTTGGTCTGCTAGCAATTTAGAAAATAGGGTTGTATTTGCTAGTTTGGGTCCATTTTTGCTTCGAATTGGCTTAAATTGACTAAGTGTTTATATGTTTTTATCTTGGGAATTGTTCATGTTTACTATAAATGAGATAAATTAATTATGTATTTAGAAAAATCACCCTTTCATTCACTAAAATCATAAGCTTTGTGCCTCTCTTTTCATGATTTTGGACTTAGTCATTTTCATTTAAAATTGGTAGATTCATAAACTTATGGCTATTTTATTTGGTCAAAGTCTAATTGCTACTTGATTTATTTGAATTATAATAGCTATTTCCATGTCTCCTATGCCAAAAATGAATGTGAGGATGCCACATGTTAATTTTCACTTCCCCATGACCTATTTGGACTTAGTTAGTTTTCAAATATCTATAAGTCTCCAAGTGAAAAGGATGTGGCTATGTGTTAGGATTTTGTTTATCCACTCTTTTGGAGTGCCTAAAATAAAGAGCCTCCCTAAATACCCCCAAGTGCATATAATTATGACACATGGTGTAATCTTATTTCCTCATCCCCCTAAGGTAGTCAATACATGGTATGTAGGTAGTCAATTCTTTGAGTAAGTGAGATGAATCCACATGGCAACATCTCACTTCCATGTACCTAGGGAGTTGGTTAGAAAATTCAAATGGATAAGAGATCAAGAGAGTAAATAGGATGATGCCACATGCCTAGATATTAGGGCACTAGAATAACCATTACATATCATGCAATAATCCAAAACTCATGAGCCCCATATCAGCGAGATCATACCACCTATAAATATTTCACTGCATCTTGGCTGGAGAAAATTTAAAGGGTATTTACGCCCTCAACCAAGTAGTGAAGAAGAATGGAGTGGCCACATGTCATTTACTTGAATATGAAGACCTTGATAGTATCCATCTATTGGTGAAATACTTCTAAGTGGAAAGAGGACAGCATGATGAATCTATATTATTCAACCGGTCTATAGAGTCATCCTAAATAGCTCAAAATCCTAACATTGATGGTCATCTCAACCTGTCAAACCATCATATCTCAAGAATTGAATATGATTTCAATATCACATATATCACCAAATTATAGAGGGTGTATCTTAATGTCAATTTGATCATGAAATATGAAATTCAACACTATTTTGATGGTGGAATTAAACTTAGACTTAGCATGCATGTTGGGGTCAGGCAACTAAAGACACAAAAGATAAAAGAATGCCTTAATTAGGCATTGGTACCTATGCACAAAAAAGGTCATTGGTACTTATCATAGGGATATTTTGGTAACATTCAACCACCCATAATTGAATTCAAGATCAATCAAACATGACCTAGTTATTAATTATTATAGGATTGAACAAGATCTTTATGAATTTAAAATTCAAATGGCTCAATCCCATTGAATTCTCGTAACCACTAATCAATGTGTTGATCAATAGCCTATTGGGCTTGAATTATCTATAAAAGACCAACTTTTCAATTGAATAAGGGATGGATAATTGATCAACTGATAGAATAGAGTAGTTAGACAAGAGATCAGAGAGCTTTGCACCTTTCCCTTATGTATTTTTTTATATTTATGTGTAGTTTTATTCTTTGTATGAGATGGGAATGTTGAGGTTTTGTTTTGTATTTGTCACGAGTGTGTAATGAATCTTATTTTTGCTTCATGAAATATCTTTCATCTGAAATCTTTGTTAGTTGATATTCTTAGTCTACATATGTATATGGTGACCTTGTTTTCCTCCACTGCATAGCTAACATTATCCCATACTCTTACATTATCTTTGCATGCTAGTTGTGCTCCACTAACCAAAGAAAGATCAGTTTATTGAAGGATTTATCCACTTAATATAAGCAAATATGTTTTTATATAGAGTATACTTATCTTTCCTTTCCTCCCTGCCCTCTCTCTCTCTCTTTTGATAATTTTATAAATATGGTTAAATTAGTCTTATAAGTAGTTTGATTGCAATCAGTTAGTAAAGTTTTATCTCAATTACATGATCATTTTTATTTGTCATTATTGGTACATTATTTAATTTAGTTAAATAATGAAAATTAATATTTAGCTAAAGGTTTCCTTCATGATATGAGTGAGTTTTTTTAGTCTAATATTATTTTTACAAGTGGTAACCAACAAAGGCCCCTTCACCAAAAAAAAACCATAATGACCAACTGGGTGACATCAATACATTTATACCCAATAATAATGACCTTGGGGAGGCTCTTAAAACCTCATTTCAAAATAGGTTGGGTGAATCCTCACTCAACCTACATGTTGGTGTGTGTTAAAAGGCACATAAATATGTTGGATTAAGAATCTAATTTGATGGTAGTGTATAGGATTTGTATGTGGTATATTATTGTGAAGGGAGGTATAAGTGTCAGTAGTCTAATGGAAATAGGGACCAATAAACACACATGCCTTTTTTATTTTGGATGCTCCATTTATGCTTCACAAGACATGATTTTGGATGTTGTAGGATCAAATAACTTTGAAATTTCTCTTAGGAGAAATACAATAGATTTATACTCCTTAGGAGTGAGAGTTGTTACAATTTGGATTATTTTTGCATCATCAATTATTCCAATATTAATTTCAATGTTATCTTTATCATCCTACCCCTATAGGCTAGAAAACATATATTGATTATATTGATCCTGATTCTGATTATCTGCTAGCACCTCAATGAGGTTTTCATTAGGGGATAAAGTTTTTTATTTTTTATTATAATTTGGTTTTGTATTGTCCGATAGTTCCTCAAAGAGGTTTTCACTATGGGACCCTATTTTTTATTTTTTATGATTTTGATTGAAGATCTCTTTACTTTTATTGAAGCACGTTGGGGAACCAAGATGATTTTAAATTTGTTTTGATATTTTTGTTGGTTGTTATTTAATGTTCCCATGAATTATGTGATCAATGTGTCATCATGTAATAAGTTTTATGGTGTGTGATTTTATCAATCCTAATCTATGGGTGTCATAAATTGAGTGGAACAATTAGGGAAATTATTGGTGGTGTCGATGAAAGGATTAATGGCATAGAAAGGATGCGTGTAAACAATCCTCATAGAGGATACAAAGATAACCTACATCGATGTGAAGGAAAATTCATTGATAACCATAAAAGGATCACTAATTTTATTATACCGATCTATAGGAGGTGTGTTTACAATGTTGTGAGATCTATATTTTTTTCATTGATGTTGACAAGAGATGTAGAACTATGTTATTTTTTGATAGGAGATGTCGGTACTGTGTTACTAATATGAGATGCTGGTTTGATTTTATTTCTAATGATAAAATATGTTTGGAATATTTTTCCACTATTGATAGGAGATTTTTAGATTTTAGCCAAATGGATAGCTTATTGGATTATGTCATCCAGAAGGACCTTTAATTTTCATTTGGAAATGGAGGATTTGCGATGGAAGGATTCCTAGACATGAGAGATTTAATGTGATGGGAAAAGGATGGACTATTGGTCAATGATGGGTTATTTCAAAACATTATTATCAAAGAGGATTTTTTAAAATATGGTTATACTAATGATGAGTTCATCAAGGACAAGTGATTAGTAAAATATTGATGATTGGGAAATGATAGGTTTGACGAAGATAGGGTCTTTGAAGGAGGTTAAATGTTCATAGACAGGCTCATTGAAGAGAGGATCTATTATTTATATTTGACCTAGGGGTTTTGTATTTAATTTATTCATTTCCATGTACAAAAATATTTTATTTTAATGGATTTCAATTTCTTTTACTTTATTTTATTTGATTCTTAGAACTATGTTCCAACAACTGTAAAACTCATAAATTATCGTTATGGGAAACATAATATTTTTTTTACTTGAGTCATGGTGATCATGATGGGTATTTTTACAATACTCAAGCCATAATATATCACTATATATAGAATTTAGTTTCCATGTACTTCATGGTATATCAAAAATGCATTGGGTTTTTTAATTTTCAACCATGGGAATCCTTTCAGTCATTTCATTTAGTAGTGCACTAGTAATAAGTCATGGGAAGTTATTCTTAATGTACCTCATATATGAGATACTTTAGCTATAATATGGTATAACCCTCCATAATTGGTGCCCCTTTGGGCCTTATTCATGATTTATAATTGGGATCAATATATTTGAGAGCTTACAAATCAATCACACCCTACCTAGTTACACCCATTCTCTTTAACCAATTTTCAAACTCAAAGTTTCAAATATAATAAAATGGATAAAATTTACAAGGTAAAATCTCAAGCCTTCCTTAACTCAATTTGTTTCAATATTATAGCATGCCATGATTCCTCTTGGATACAAGCACCATTAAGATTTTTTTTATAAAATCAAGTATGATTTAGGAACAAAAATAATTATACATTTTCAATTCTATCAAATTATATGGGCATAACTTAGAACATCATGTGGAACCTCATATAATAGTACAAAGTGGATATAATCAAAATGTACTTCCTCAACCCCCTCCACCTCCCATAAAACATTTTGATACCTTTTATATGCATGTTGAATCTATGACATCCACCCAAAATATGGGGACAACACAAAGCTTATAATAACCCATCTTACCTTCAGTGATTTGCACAAGCTAACTATAAAGGTGATGATGTTGACATTTAGTAAGCTTTGTTTCAAGTAATTTATAATGTTTGATCTACATTTCTTAGATCTTGAATGTATTTAGATTATGTTGGTTTATTTATTTGTTAGCTTTAAATGTTATCATGCATCACATGATTGTTAATATTGTTCGTAGGATAATTTATATTTGAATGTCATTAAATATTAAGCATTCATATTTTAATGATAATAACACATATGATTAGTGTATTGATGTGGTTTTAGTTTTTTTTATAGTTTTTACTTATGCTTTGCATGTGAGTTCTTGATTATGGGTTGTGACCATTTGGTTAATATTCTGATCAACTTAACATTTATTTGACCTTATTATTATATTTTTTAACCTTAAACTATGTTTGAGTCATCAGTTCTAGACTAGCTGAGATGTTCATAGTATTGGTGGATGTCCATCATTGGTAGGAGAAAATTATTCCTTGATCTTTTATTTTTCCAACCATGTTTATGTTAGAGGTTTCTAAGTAATATATAATCACTCATGTTGTAATGTCATGGATGATGCCATGGGATTTAACCATGGTGTAAAATGTTACCATTGTGGAAAATATTACAATAACCTTTTAATTAATTTAGACCCTTGGTTATAACATTATAATAATCATAAGGTTCCTTTGAGATCATGGTTGAAAGACCTTTATTACATTGAGTTCACCTTGCTATATAATTAGGATGGAAGGCCATCATTGACCCAGGGGTCAATTATGTCTTTTATTATCATATTATTGTCTCCTTAATATTTCCTTCTCATTAATTGTAAAAATAGTAATTTTGACATGGGATTGGACCATGATAAGAAATTAACCCCTAAGCTACATTATGAAATGGTATATATATATATTTTTAAGGTTGTCTACTTGTTTCACTATAACCATGTTTTGTGAATCTTATCATATTTTCTCATGTGGGCCAAGGTTGGAACATTTTTAGAGGTTCCATTATGAAGGTAAGTTAAAATTTTTAAAGTTGGATTCTCCCTTTTGACTTTGGCACATGTTGGCTACCAACTATCTTGCACTCCATCCAAGTGATGTGGAATCTTCCACTTTTATGCACATGTGGTCAAGTGGGGAAAATTTTGTTAGAGGCACATGTAAGGAGAGTAAGAGGGAGATAAATATAAAAATCTCACTATTATTGGAGGCACATGAGAATAAAATATTTTTCAAAAGATGAGTCTCTTTTTGACTTTGGGAACATGTGAAGAGAGTGAGTGGGAGACAAAGACAAATCTATCACTATTCATCACCATTCATCCATCCAAAAGTGTGTGATATTTTTGAGATGGGAGAGAAAGTGGAGTTATTATTTCATGAAGGAAAACATTGGAGAAATAAGGAATGGAACATTTTTGAGGATAAGAAATTTGTGGAGGAGAAAGTACAAGTGGAAGAATATACCTAAGGAAGAAAGACCTCCATTCTTCAACCATGGCACCATGTATGAGATCTAATGGACAGATCAAGCTTGGATTGAAACATGTTAAATGGAATGCACCATGGAAGGAAATAGAAGTTAGGAGGTATGGAAAATATCTTAACACATTATATAGGCATGTTGTTCTTGCTCTAGATAGAAGTTCTATTTTTAGTTTATTCTTGTAGTAGATATGGCATATTATGTTGCTTTGTTCCTTACTATATCTTAGGGTAAAATCTATATGAATATGTGTTGTTTTTTAATGCCATGATCTAGGGTAAAATGATTTGTGTGTGATTATGAGGTTTTAAGCATGGGTTTTATTTTAAAAAGTAATGTTCATACCTTATTTTGTTTACTCACATGAATGATATGTGATTTAGTTGTATTTATATCAGAATAGAAAATTAAATCTTTTTTTAATATATTTTGTACCTTATGAGTGTTTTATAGAGCCTTTGATGTATGTGAATTTTTATAGGATTCACTAGTATGATATTGCATACTTGATAATTATGATGTTTGGAAAATTACTTATTTACATTACATTATAAGACAAAACATTTGTATTGATAGATTAATTGTTTAATGAATTTATAATCAACGGATGTATCTTTTATGATTATAAAGCTAGGGTATAAGTCTTGAGTTTTTTGTTTGAAATATATCTTTCCTTGGATGAAAATACATCTAATTGGTTGAATGTTTTAATTATGTAGTGAAACTTTCTTATTGAATTATAAAGTTTTTTATTTACATCTAAAATGTTATACATCATTTTTAAAAGAGAAATATCCTTAAGTTGTGTTGTTTTAATATAGATTAGACAAAGGGTATAATCATGTTGTAGACATCTTAAATAGTGTATGATTTACCTTATTAAAGCATAACACCACAGATATGTCCAAAGTGTTTTAATATTAAGTCAAAAAAAATGATGAGTACTTTGTAGGGTGAATTGCATACATAGAAACAACTGGTTATACATTTACATGTAGATCTTGATGTTGTTAACTAATGAATATTTTTAGTTGTAAGTGGCATGATATATATCTGTGATATGGTATTATAAAAGTATGAACTCCTTAATAATGTCATAAGTTAGATTATTATTAACTTTAGCTATGTTGATGAGTGTTTGGAAGAACTTTAAAAGACTAGATACTTTCTTTTAGTACTAAGAATGCTTATTATTAGTGGTTGGACTATACGTGTATATTTTCACTTTATTTAAATATAGTGGGAAGTTTAATTATATGAGACATCAAAATTGTTTATATCTCATGTTTTAGTTGGAAGCATTAATATAGTTGAGATTACTATTTTATTTCTTTTAATGAATGTATCCATTGTTTTATGTTCTTTATTTTAGGCTATTGGAAAGTTTAAATTTGTAATGGAACTTGATGTTTAGTGAGATCATTGGTATTTATACACCTAATGAGTTTAGGGGAGGAACTTAGTAATCCTATAATATACAACATGATATTATATATTTTCATGGATATACTCAGGATAAGTTGAAAAAGGTTATTATACTAATGGTAATCTTTCCCTGAGCATACTTAAAGATTGAATTAATCATCATAAGGCTATCTAGAAAAGGAATAACATGCTAGCTTAGCTGACCCATTTTACTATCATTTTAGGATGTTGGTAATAATCCTCCTAAGTGATTTGATGATGTGGATTACTACTAAAAATATATTTGATTTAGTATCATATCTCTATTTTTGGCTCAACCCAATTTACTAAAAAATGCACATTGTAGATTGTATTTGTTTGAGGGTATTTTGGAATCTTTCCTATACTACTAATTTTAGTAATAAAAACCCAAAATACAAATAACTTCAATAGAAAGGATAAAGAGACAATTAGATACTTACAATGGAATCACTTACCGTCCTCTTGTCCCTTAGATCACCTTTCTAAGATTTCCAAATTGATTTTAAATGTAAAATGAGTGGATTGTTGGATTACTTGATTGCGCTTGATAATGGATTCAATGGCTTCTTGGCTTGTTGATGGCTTTGGTAAGGTATATGAAAGTGCTTGAATGATAGATGAAAGTATAATGGATGCTTATGGATGCAAGTTTCAAGTTAGTTGGTCATGGAGTCATGGCTTGTTTATATAAGCCATGGGAGGGAAAATCAGTGGCTCATATTTAATATTGAGCTATTAAGATCAATGGTTGGGAAATTTCTAAGGAATTTTTAATTCCTTAGAAACCTATAGAATAAAGGATTATAGAGGAGAAGGGTTAAATTTGAGGATATTGTAGAATTTTAGGGATTAGGGGTGTAGGAAGGGCTAAGTTAGTAGGGTGGTAGATGGGTAGGTGAATAAAAATAATTTTAAATTGGCAAGTGGGCTAATGGGTAGGTTAGTAGCTAAGTAGGATTAGTTAATGAGTTAATAAGGGTGATTAATTAGTTGTGAGGATGTAGTAAGGTTCATGGGATGAAATGTATTTTAAAGAAGAATTAGGATATTAATTAATTGGCTAAAGAATGTGATTATAGGTTAAATTAACAGAATTAATAAAATTATTAGGGTGAGAAAATTTAGGTGCATATAATATTACTTCATCCATAATAATAAGAATAATTTTGTATCTTATTTGATTGTTGTATTACATATGACAAGAGTGTGCATATGTTTTTTTTTATTATAAACTATTTATTCTTTTAATAGATATTTACTAACAATTGGAAATGTTATGTACCCTACTTTTAGAGGATTTATATTAATTGTAATTTATGAAGAAGGGAAAATAACTCTACATGTGGTATTTATTGATTGACTTGTTCAAATGGTTATATAAGTTTATAATAGTTGACAACAACCTTGAGGATTATTTTTATAATGGAACTAGGAGGATTAAAATAATCATTAAGTATGTAGTTGATCTCTTCTACCTACAATTCTAATTAAGTATGAAAGTGTTTAAATACTCTTCACTATTTTAAAAAATTATATAATTAACAATTAAATTATTATAAGATTAAAAAATAAATAATAAGTGTTACAATCCCCTTACCAACGAGGATATATTTATGACAGCTAAGATAGATAAGCGATAGTTGTTTGTCATATCCTTGAGGCAAAAATAAAAATAGATAAATTTTAAGATGAATTAGTTGAATATAAATGAGTAACGATATAATGAAGCCAAAAATTTATGTATTTAAAAATATAGTATCATTACTATGGTAAAGATAAATTTTAAATATTAAGGTAACTAATGGATATTTTAAGGTTGGCATAAAATCAAAGTAGTATTAATTAAATTACATGATAGGGTTATAATAATGGTGAAAGGAAAGGTGATATGAATATAAATAGAATTGCAACATGAAGTTGAAAAGAGAATAAATGTCAAAGTAATGTATAATATTATAAAAATGTTGTGTATAAGATAAATAAGTTATGATGTATTTATATATTGGAATTAGTTATAGAAGAATAATTATTATTGGTTTATGCATAATAGATACATAGTGGAAAAGATAAAAATGTGTTGAAATGCAAGTTGTGGAGAGGGTTGTGAAACAAGATTATAGTTATGGGAGTTGAAGGTGAAGAGTAAAATGAAGATATGAGAACAAATTTAAAGGGGTGTGATTCAAGGATGAATATGCTAAATTTATTGAACTTATGTCATTAGAGGTGTTGAAAATGGAGATTAATGTGCAATAAAATAAGAAGAGAATAGTAATAAATTAATAATGATAAGTAATAAATTAGTGACTAGTAATTATCTAGTTAGAAAGATAGATAATGGAACATTGATTTTAATTTTATTATATATTCATTTATAATACTATAAATATTAATTGAAAACCAACTAAAACTAGTTTATAAATATAAATACTAATAAATACTTGGATTGGGAAATGAGAGAAATGAGTGAGAGAAGAAAAATGAGTGGTGTAGGGATTTTGAATCCCAGTAACAGGTAGGAAGAGGGAGAGCTGAAGCACGACAATCTCATAGAGCCCATGACAGTTCCAAAAAAGGTGCATGATTCATCAGACAACACAATAGATCATTTGGAACTCATGTTAGAGATTGTCAGGGTCCACAGGTCCTAGCCATTGACCCCACCAAAGGTAAAAAAACTTTCTTTATGGGCATATTTGGTTGCAGGTGAGTGTCACCTCAAACAAACACCATAAGAGTCCTTCCTTGTTCCTTCAGGTGAAATATCTAAGGGATGTCTTGAATTACCAAATGTTGTCATTAAAAACATTAACTCATTTTTATTGCATTCTATTTTGGCCAAATTTAATCATTTTAGGCCAAATATTGATTCATTTCAGAAATGGGCCAGCCTTAAATGGAAACCAAAAGGCCAAATCAACATTGTGGCCATGCCCAAGAAATTTGTATTACTTAATTTCTCCCATCCTAAAGACTACATAAGGATCCACATGGGAGGTTCTTGATTTATGGGAAAATCCATTATAAGCCTCCATAAGTGGAAGGTAGGAATTAACCTTGACAACTCAATCTTAGAGGATATTCCTATCTAAATTATATCCTTAAACTTCCCATAGAATTATAGGCACCTAAGGGTCATATTAGGAATCATTAGGGCTCTTGGTTAGCCCATTTCCATTGATCTAGTGACTCGAGCTAGATGAAGACTCCTGGTGGCTTGAGTTTGTATTTTCATTCCAACTAATAAACCTTTGATTCACTCTATTAATATTAAATCTAAATACAAGATCTATAATCAAAATATTGATTTTGAGAGAGATTTGGAAATATGCAAACCCTATGACATCCTGAACCATTCCTCCAAAACCTATCCCCTCCTCAAAAATACCTTAATTCCCCCTTCCCCTACCTAAGTTAAAATATCCTCTACCCAAATTCCCCCTCCTCTCACCCCCTCCCCCTCACCCCCTCCTCCCCCTTGAAATCCCTACATCCCATCCCCCCAAACTCACTTTGGTTCCTCTCAGATTGGGGAATAAATTTTTGGACATGGCTTCGAGACCATCCACAACTCTAGGAATCCTTATCCCCCTAGGGACGTCCTTCAGCTAGCTTGCTTGATTGGATATATGCATGTACCTTCAGTCAAATCCCCCTCCTCATTAAGGGACATCCTTGATGAAGCTATGTTCATGTCCTTGAGTTCCCCTCTCCTCCCCTCAAGGCTCCCCAGGATAGTCCTTGCTCGATCTCTTCTTGTAACATTGCTTGTGTAGCTAACTTGTTAGATAAAGACTCAGTGATCCAATAAATTGGTTCCCCTCAGCTACTTATAATACCCCCCAAATGCATAGGGGAGTCAAGGTAGTCCTCTCTTTTTGAAGCCCAATGTTCCTCTGCATATAAAGGGGAAAGTTATGCTCTATCCAAGGAGATGAATGAAGAACCATAGATGAATATTCAAAATAAAAAGGGTAGGAAAAAAGTATAAGTTATAAAATAACAAAAACCTCAAGGTAGACCCTCATTTCAAAGTACCAAGAAAGTATAAATAGATAGGTTGCAAAGGGTACACAGATGACCCTTATACACTTTCCAAACAATAAGAAATGAAAGATCTCTATTAGAATATAAGGGGGTTGAATAACCCTAAGAAATATAGACTGCCAATAAATTTAATATTGAAGTACAATCTTGATATTTTTCTATTTTAAGAATCTAAAATATCCACAAAAAAACTATTGAATATTAAATCTAATATTTGGGATAAAGCTTCATGTAGATGTAGCAACTCTAGAGGTGCGTCTAGTGGTCTAGTGATGTTTTGGGACCCCAGAGTTTTGGATGGCAATCCCCTAATTAAAATTGAGATTCATATTACTATTTTTTTCCATGACATTCTCACTAAAAATGTATATGCCTCAAATTCTAGGAATGATAAGGGTAGATTATGGGAAAATATAAAAGTTTCCAAAAACCTCTTCAAAAATTAGTGCTAGATGGTGGTTGGGGACTTCAATTCACCCCTATCCCTAGGAGAAAAGAAAGGGGGAATATGTTCCTTGATTGATAGTATGTTGGAATTCAATGAGTTTATTATGGAAGCTAGGTTAGTCGATGTGGACATAAAGGGTAATCCCTCCATGTGGTCTAATAGGAGATTGGGTGGTAATCTCATCCAAGTTATACTTGATAGGTTTTTGATATCTTTAAACTAGAATCTTGATTCAACCAATTCACTCTCTTCTTTTCCAAGGATTGGGTCTGACCATAATTCATTTTTATTCCAAAGTGAAAAGATGTCCAGAGCCAAATGTATTACCTTTAGATTCAATAAAATGTGGCTATCTAATCATACTTTGAAAAACTCAATCAAGGAATGGTGGTAATTCTTGGTACAAAGCTCTACAATGTACATCGTAGCCATGAAGCTTAAACACATTAAACATAAAATCAAATTTTAAAATAAGGAAGTCTTTGGGAATATCTTCCTTAAAAAATGACTTAGAGAGAAGGAAATTAGTAGTTTAGAACTAGAAATTAATGCTTTCGGATCCACCCCTTCTCTCCAAGAAAAATAAAAGGAACTTTTAAGCCTTTTTCACAACTTGGAAGCCAAGGAAGAAACCTACTAGTGGTAGAAATCTAGGAAGACCTAGTTGAAGGAGGGGATATAAACACTAAGGTCTTCCATACCTCTATGTATAAAAATAGACAACACTTATTCATATCAAAAATCAAAGTGGAGGATGGCATTTGTTATAAGGAGGAAAAAGACATCGAGGGTCAAATTATCAATTTTTATAAAAATTTTCTAGCCTTTGCTCCCCCCTAAGATGCTCAGCTTGAAGATCAAATGATTAGTCTCATTAAAGGGATTTTTTCCCAAGAGGATAATACTTCCATACTTCCCCCCCTTTAGATGATGAAATCAAATGTATTATTTTTTATCTACAAGGGGACAAAACCTTAGGCCCTAATGGTTTTCCCCCATTATTTTTTTAGGTTTTTGGGACATTATTCAAATAGAAGTCTGTCTGGTAGTCTTGGAGTTATTTAAAACTAGTACTATACTAAAACAATTCAAAAGCACCTTTCTTGTCCTTATCTCAAAGAAATAGGGGGCCATTCATCTTATAGACTTTAAGCCCATTAGTTTATGTTCCATCTTCTATAAAATTTCTACAAAAATATTATCCTTAAAAATTCAAATGCTACTAGACATAATGATTGTGGAATAGTAAGGGGATTTTGTCTTTGGCAAATAAATATGGGATGGTATCATTATATCTCATGAAACCATCCATTCGGTGGCCAAATCTTCTAGACAAGGAATGTTTCTTAAACTAGACATGAACAAATCCTATGATAGAGTCTCTTAATAAATTTTCAACAAAATTCTTATCAGAATTGGTTTTAATCAATCCATCAAAAAAATTTTCTCCTCCTGCATATCTACTCCCATTTTCTTATTTCTCATAAATAGTGTCCCTAGGAGTTTTTTTGGCTAGAATAGGGCTTAGATAAGGATACCCCATCTCTCCATATCTTTTCATCATCATGGATGAATATTTGAGCAAGATTATCGATAAGGCTAGAGCTTCCAACATCATCAAAGGAATCACTATGGCCCCTAACACTAGACTGGTCACTCATCAACAATTCATAGATGACACATTGATGATGGGGGAAGCCTTAGTCATTAAAGCCAAGTTTTTAAAAAAAATTTGGAAATCTATGAGATTATTTTCAGATAGTGTGTTAACTAATTTAAAAGCTCATTATTTTTCATTAATACTCCGGTATCCCTACAAGAAAAGATATCTAGGATTCTAGGTTGTACCATTAAAAACCTTCCCTCTTCATATCTTGGCATTCATCTTTTTGATGGTCCCATGAAATCTAAATTTTATAATCCCCTCATTGATAAGATTTAGAGGAAGTTATTTGGGTGGAGAGGAAACCTCCTATCACAAGTAGGTAAATTGTAACTTCTGAAGATATCCCTATAAATCATTCTGGTTTATTTCATGTCCTTATTTGTCATTCTCAAAAAATTGGTAGACTAGATTGAACAAATTCAAAAAAAAATTATTTGGAGAGTAACTAAGGATAGATTTAGATTTCCACTTATTTTTTAGAACAAGGTTTGCCTTATGACCTCGAAAGGTGGTCTAGGATTGAGAAGGGTGAGATCCATGAACCAAGTACTTTTAGATAAACAAGGCTAGAGGGTGATAAAGGAAGATAAATTTTGTACAAATCATTAGGGCCAAATATCTAAATTCTAGAGAAGGTCATTCCTTCATAATTAATGAAGTTACAGGTAATGGCTCAATGTTTTGGCATGCACTAAGAGTAGGAAAGTATATTATAAAAAATGGACTTAAATGGAACATAAGCAAAGGAAATAAAGTTGACTTATGGCAGGATTCCTAGATCCAATCCCCCCTTGCCTCCACCTTCCAAGACCTAGAACTAGTCAATTTATTTAGGAATACTATTGGTCAAAAGGTTTATTATTATTGGGATGTTATAAAGGGTAGAAAAATATGGAAAATTTTTCACAAAGATGATGCCAATTAGTACCAAACTCTCTTTATCCAAGATTTAAATTTAACTCTCTAGAACATTCATATTAGCATATTCCTGAAAGAGGATGACATAATTTAGAAATTTGACTCCAATAGCCTATACTCAATAAAATTTAGCTATCTTTCTCTCTAGAATCAAGAGGATTTTGAGTAAAATTGGAATTTCCTTTAGATTAAAAATCTCATCCCTAAAATCAATGTCTTCTTCTAGTTGGCTTCCTAGAACAAGATTCTCATGGTGGAAAATATGATGAGAAGTGGAATCCCTATCCCTAATCAATGTGTGATCTAAAAATAGGAGGTTGAATACATAAATAATTTATTCCTCCCCTAATATTTCTCCTCTTCCATTTATCACTCCTTTTTTAGCCTTTCCAACTTCTCCTGGGTCACTCTAGGAAGTGTCATGGATCTTATCACCCAATGGAAACCACCCTGGGATCCCCCCCTTTGAATTTTTTTTGGAACTTGGCCCTACCCCATATTTTTTAGGGAATTTGGTTATCCAAAATATTGATTATATTTGATAACCATAGTCCTAATCCCTCTTCTACCTTTAATAAAATCTTGGCCCTTTTGAAATAAAACTAGATGTCCTATACTTCCTCTTTCAATAAACCCAATTTCCCTCTTTTCTTGTAGATTCTTGATCATTTAGATCTTATTATTCTAGGTACCTCCCATAAATATGGTGTTAATAGATATAAATTTAAGTTTTTCCTCCTCTCACATAATTGGATTAAACCAAATTCCAATGGGGATATAAAAGGTAACCCAAGCCCAGCGGGAGTAGGAGTCATCAGGGATTCTTACAAGAATCTTAGGGTTGCTTATTCAGGCCCCAATAAACCATGTTGTTGAAGCCCAAGATTCCCTTTAGAGCATTGACCTCACTATAAAGTTGGGTATGGATTTCCTAAAAATTGATGGTGATTCTATGAACATCATAAATTGGCTGAAAGGTTTGACTCACTCATTGTGGAACATTATCAAGATCATAAATGATGATAAAGACTTGATGAATCATTTCAAATGGGTGTCATTGGTGTATGTGTATAGATAAGGGAACAAAATCATTTATAATATGGCTAATATTAGGGTTCATTCTAGTTCCTTCCATTGTTGGTATAGTACTAACTCCCTCCTGACATCACTCCCTTAATTAAATTTGATAGAGGATAGCCTGCATAAAGTAATGATGACCCCTTTAATTATGAATAAAATACAATTTAAGGTAATAGATGGAAAAACATGTAAGGATATCATCATCTAGTCCTCTCTTAATATTTTGCACACTCAACCCATCTCAGCTTTCCACAATAATAAATTATTTATCCCTCATTCCAACACACATCATATCCCTAAGGGTTTAAATTGGGATGCCTATGGAATAATCTTGCAAAAACAAACCATGGGTGGTAATTATGACTAGTTTGAGCCCATATCATATGAGGATGTCAAATTGTATGATTACGTTTGTCATAAATTGGTCAAAGTTAGTTTGGCAACCTTCATGGATTAACTAGTCAGCCATTACACAGGGCTGTCTAAGGACTTCACCTAGGGATGGAAAGATAGGGAGGTTCATATGCATGGGCTGAGAATCTTGATTATAGAAGATCTTATTAGAGACATAATAGGCATGGAATATTCTTCTGTCGAATAATTTCATGATAAGAAGAGGAAGGAGGAGCTCATTAATATCTATTTTAGTAAGGAAAAGAAAAAACCCAAGATAGTGTCCCAAAAAGGGTTCATGAGGATAGATTTTCCAAGGAAATGGCCCAATATATGCATAAAAATCATGTAGTATCTCACATTAGAGGGAAAACACACTATGATTTTCTCCTATCACTTTCTATTGCATAATCATTTCAAAGGGCACACCATCAGTCTCCCAATTTTTTGCTAAAATCACTAGAAGCTATGGTGATGGACTTCAAAGGGAACCCATTGGTGGATATCATAAATCAAGGTTTAATTCTCATTTTGTTAAAGAAAGGAGAATCATTATGGTCTAAAACCATCTCAGAGGTGATCAATATTCCTAATGAGCAGGAGTATTTGGATAAAGAAGAGGACTTTTTATCGATTTTGATGCCAAAAAAGTTGGTAAGGAACAATTTGAAGGAGCTATAGGTGAGTCTTCCCAATGGGATTCTAAGCTGAGAGGCATTAATAGGGGAATCTCCATTTATGTATCCCTAATCTCTAGTAGGGGTTAGGGGATTCCAAATACCATGAACAAGGAGGCTATTGAGTTTTCTATGAACAAAATGTTCACTAAGATTGTAATGCAAAAGCTACTTTGCAATGATATTGTGGAGGAATTTGCTAATCTTAAATGAATGTTGGGCCTTGATATGGTAGACATGTAGTTTGGAAAATATCCTATAGGTACTAAGGAGCTCATCCCATAGGGCAAAAATACCAATCAGAGTGAAGGAGTGGAATATAGTAGGGATTATGAGACCATCTTGAAATGTAAAAGAAAGGGAGACAATAAGGAATAGTTCATGGGAAACCACACTAGAGGAAAAGTGAGCATCAAAAGGGAAAGTTTGTTAGCCAATAAATTGGTCATCTACTCTGAATATGACTAGCTGATTTTTTCACTGCCTTATTTTATTTTTCTAGGATTCTAGCTGAAGTTTAGTGTCTTTTTGGATGAAGGGTGTTTTGTTTTTAGGATTATTTTTTTACCCTATCTATTTTTATTTTTAGTCATGTCTATCTTCTAGTATCTTTTATTCAGGTTTGGGCCCCCTTAACCCGACTTTAACCAATCTATATATATATATATAATTTGAAACCTTAGCCATTTTTATTTGTAAAATGAATTGTTTTGAATTTAGATTCATTCATAGTAAGTGTTATTTACCATTCATTATTTTTATAATTATTAGTGGTAGTGTTCTTGAGTGAAGTGTAAGAAAAAAAAGTGTTGTTTGTGTATGTCCAAGATTTAAATTTTGGGCATGACATTTTGTATCATAAACTAGTTAAAACACTAAGATATTTGGGAATTATGGTAGGGTAACACTATTTTATACAATGAACAAGAAATGTGATTTTTATGTCTAATATCTCATTGAGGAGGTAAGGATAGTTCACCTAAATAATTTTGTTGAGCTATGAAATATTTGGTCAATTAAATTTTGTTTTGGTATTTTTTGACTTCCACACTTGAGTGACCTACATTAATAATGGTTAGTCATCCAACCATCTATAGGAGAAAATGAGGTGTGAGACAAGGTTACAATTAGGTTCTAGGAAGTTAGGTAGTCATGAGAGCCAAAAGACTGTTAGATCATGAGAGATCTTATGTGATAGAATGATAAGAATAATAGGACCATTGTCATACATGAGAAGACTTTAGAAATAATTTATTTTATGGGTTTATTTGGTTCATAAGTTTAGAGAGGTTAAAATTAGTTAAATAATTAAGCTTACCTTATTATGTGTGAGTGTCTTATGGGGATCTGTAGATCCATGATAGTTAAATTCATAGGTTTAATATTGGGAATTATAGATAAATAAAATGGGTTGGTTCATCTACCCTTACAATAAACATAATTAGAATGAGTAATTTTAGATGGTAAGCATGATTCATGAGACTTTTTTACACATAGGTACTTTATATGGGATTCATAGTTGGTCATATACTACATCTGTGGTCAGTTTTTTCATGATATATGTAATGTCCCCAATTTTCTATTAAAATGGTTTAATTAATTAATTAAATTATTATGAAAATAAAATTAACTTCTTCTAGAAGTTTCCTTGGAAGGCTTTAAAAGAAGGGGAAAGCAAAGCATTGGTATTATCTAATATCTTCTTTTGAAAAAATTATTCTGAGAAGCTTGAATCGGTGATTCAGCTGGAATCTCTGAGGACGAAACCCTTCAGTAGATTGGCAAAGAGTTGGATGAAAACCCAGCGCTTTGTCAG
Organism: Torreya grandis; assembly: GCA_037957365.1. Taxonomy (NCBI): domain Eukaryota; kingdom Viridiplantae; phylum Streptophyta; class Pinopsida; order Cupressales; family Taxaceae; genus Torreya; species Torreya grandis. Next base: position 190,606 of record JARHVA010000021.1, on the reverse strand, counting down.
AGGTGGATTCGAGACAGAATCCAGATTGTGCATATTGGTCAGATCGAGAGCTTCAGAGGCCATTCACGGAGTATACCAGGGTTCAGCCTATGCAAATGGGTTCCAAGTATTTATTCATTATTTAGGTTCCAGATTTATATATTTTATTTGCATATCAGGTTCGGGTACAGAAATCCGTACGGATAGACAGATCGGCACCAGGCCATACCAGCAGGGTCAGAGAAAGGAAAAGGCACAGTTCGGTCGCAGGGTTATACAGAGACCGGCATCGGCATATAGACCGACATCAGCCGATTATCTACCGACGCCGGCAATTAGGCAGTCAAACAGGCAGGTAGAGGTCACCCTCAGACAGCCGACGGTGGCAGGGTATCGACCGACGTCGGCATCCTCAGCGACCGACATCGGCGACTGTGTTTTTTGGACACAGCAGGCCGAGAGCACGCAATCCCAAGTTTTTTATTTCCAGTTTGGTTGTTATAATAATTTGGTTTTGAGACCAATCTGTAATAATTTTATGACATTTGGGCTATAGTATCAGTTACATTCAGTTTTATATCTTTGTCCAATTGATTGAATGCTGTAAGTAGTGGAAATCAATTTTATTTGCTTTCAATCCTAGTTTGGGATCTTTTAGTGGTATCAGAGCCATGCATCTTGCTAGCCTGTAGGGGTAAAGCTATTTTATTTCTATGCATCCTGGAAGATTTGATAGAAGCCATAGATATTTTACACGTAGTAGAGCTCAGTACGAGCGAGAGTTGGGTTTAGGACAGCCACCTATCATGGCCGAAGAATAGAGGAATGCCCATAGAAACCAGGATGAAGAAGAAAGGGAGATGATGAGGACCCTCATCACTACCCAGCCCAGGATTGTTCAGGCTCTAGACCGATTATAGGATACCATGGAGCGTTTAGAGGTGGATAGACACAGAGGTAGAAGGAATAGATCAGCTTCAATGACTAGTAGTGATCATACCCATCATTCCAGTCAGCATAGTCACCATTCCCATTCTTCAGTGGGGAGCTCCCGTCATTCCTCTAGGCGACATCATCATCATACACCTACTCCTAATAGACCATTACTGCCTCAGTTTGTACCAGGTGGACAACCAGTACAGGTGGAACCACTAGAGATGGGGTTCCAAGAGTCCGTTTTGGCAGCGACAGCAGAATGGAGAGCTTTACCCCCAGAGGTTAGGGAGGTTTTTCCTTTTCCCCAGTATTGTGCACAGCGTAGAGACACAGCTAGACTCAAGGGAGATCGGGGTAATAGGCCACCACAGCAGCAGCATAATCATGACCTCAATAGAGCTACAGGGAAGATTACATTGGCTTCATATAATGGTTCTGGAGAGACTAGTGCAAGAGCTTGGGTCCACAAGCTGGACATATATCTTTCTTTGAGGCCCATGCCTGAGCGTCAAGCCATTCAGTTTGCGGTATTACATTTAGAGGGGATTGCATATGATTGGTGGCACCATGGATTGGTCACTCAGGATCATGCTTTAGTTCACTCCTATGCTGAGTTCACTGAGAGACTTATTGCACGGTTTGACCGTAAGGATACAGAACTTTACTACAGGGAGTTGGCTCATCTTAGATAGAGTGGTCACGCAGAAACTTATATTAATGAGTTTCAGCGTATTGCAGTTATGGTACCTGATATGCCTCAGAGACGGAGTGTGATGTTATTTATTGAGGGATTATAGGATAGACTTAAGGGACTGGTACGTGCTTTCCAACCAGCCACTCTTAAGGATGCCATTGATGTGACATTGAGACTGGACACTGTTCCCACTTCTTATCAGGGTGATAAGAAAATAGCTGCGGAATCTCAGCCTATACAGAAGGCCAATGCACCACAAATTAAAGAAGGGCCATCCTCTACAAATCCTTGGATGAATCAGGAGACTAGGAATGACTTGAGGAGGAAAAAGTTATGTTTTTCCTGCAAAGACCCATGGGAACCAGGCCATCATTGCATGGGTAAAGGAAAGGTTCATTTGATTGAGGTAACTTCTGAGTGTGGAGATGAGGAGGTCCCTGATATGGAAATTGAGGATAATATTGAGCAGGAGCAGATACAGTTGGAGTTAGACACCCCAGAGCCTTTGGCATCAGCGAAAGCAATTATGGCTACTCTCTCCAGTTATCCTAACTTTCATGCCTTTCGGTTGAAAGGTACACTTGAGGGTAAGTGGGTAGTGAGCTTGGTAGATACAGGTGCTACTCATAACTTCATTGACCAGAAGTTAGTGGGAAGGCGTGGATTACAGTATGAGAAGTTTGGTGGTTTCGGGGTAAAAGTGGTAGACGGTGCAGTATTGGGTTGTACCAAATGGATTCCACAGCTCAGCATTCAGATGGGGAATTACACCTTGACCGATGATTTTTATGTGTTTCCTTTAGAGGATTATGATGTGGTCTTGGGCATGCAGTGGTTACAGGGTATTGGGCGCTACATTATTGATCACCGTTGTATGTAGTTAGAATTCCTTTCTGGGGGAAGGAAGATTATCTTGAAGGCAGAGCAAGATGGAGGACCTAAGGAGGGGTCATCCCACAGGATGGAGTCTCATTTTATAGATGATGTGGTAACTAATTCTATTTGTTGCAGGGCATTTTCCTTTCCAATTATAAGTCAACATCCTTATGGGGATTGTGAGAGTTTGTTAATCAGAGTAGCGCAGCGGCCCTTTTCTAAGTCTAAGGTATGTGATGGTGAATTTGCTAATTACATATTGAGGATTATCACACTACTCTCTAGGAGAAACAAGGTGAATGTAGTCACAGATATTTTCCAGCCTGGTGTTTCTGACAGAAGAATTTGCAAATTTTTGAGATTAATATGGCATCCAGGTAGTTGGTATTGGGTATCAAGGGCGAATTGCTTGAGGACAAGCAATCTACGGGAAGGGAGGACTGTAATGTCCCCAATTTTCTATTAAAATGGTTTAATTAATTAATTAAATTATTATGAAAATAAAATTAACTTCTTCTAGAAGTTTCCTTGGAAGGCTTTAAAAGAAGGGGAAAGCAAAGCATTGGTATTATCTAATATCTTCTTTTGAAAAAATTATTCTGAGAAGCTTGAATCGGTGATTCAGCTGGAATCTCTGAGGATGAAACCCTTCAGTAGATTGGTGAAGAGTTGGATGAAAACCCAGCGCTTTGTCAGAGGTGGATTCAAGACGGAATCTAGATTGTGCATATTGGTCAGATCGGGAGCTTCAGAGGCCATTCATGGAGTATACCAGGGTTCAGCGTATGCAAATGGGTTCCAGGTATTTATTCATTGTTTAGGTTCCAGATTTATATATTTTATTTGCATATCAGGTTCGGGTACAAAAATCCATATAGATAGATAGATCGACACCAAGCTGTACCAGCAGGGTCAGAGAAAGGAAAAGGCACAGTTTGGCCGCAGGGTTATACAGAGACCGACATCGGCATATAGACCGACATCGGTTGATTATCTACCGATGCCGGCAATTAGGTAGTCAGACAGGCAGGCAGAGGTCGCCCTCAGACGGCTGACAGTGGCAGGGTATCGACCGACGTTGGCGACTGTGTTTTCTGGACACAGCAGGCCGAGAGCACGCAATCCCAAGTTTTTTATTTCTAGTTTGGTTGTTGTTATAATAATTGGGTTTTGAGACCAATCTATAATAATTTTATGACATTTGGGCTATAGTATCAGTTACATTCGGTTTTATATCTTTGTCCAATTGATTGAATGCTGTAAGTAGTGGAAATCAATTTTATTTGCTTTCAATCCTAGTTTGAGATCTTTCAATATATTAGTGTATATTATAGTATGACACTATTGAGTAATTCAATTTTAGAGATTCTACCAGTGATAATGACATACACAGGGGGAAATGTTGGTTGGAATAGTTACTCAAGTTTGGTTTAGCAAGAAAGACATATATTTTCATGTGAGGCACTTTGTTACTATACATAGATATTTTAGTTTGATATGGGTATTCTAAGTGAGGTATGTTAGTATGGGAATTATGGAAAGTCAGTGTATTTGGTTCAATCACTTTTTTAATAGATAGAAAATAGATTGGGTACTTAGATTTTGGTTAAGTTGATTTTGAGATCATTCACATTAGGATACCATTTGAGAAGATTATTAACCTTCCTTGATTTGAGAAGGCATAATTGAGATTATTTATGGGTTAATATTGAGAAATATACATATTTACATGATACCGTGGGTCATTGTGATGATAGGCATGAGGATTACCATATGTTATTTTCTTGATATTTTAGTAGTGGTGATAGATGGAAGTTAGTTATGTTATTAAGGATGAAATATGTACTTCAATTGGATTAATGAGGTCACTTTTACCTTTGTATAACATTATTAAATTATGCAATCATATTGTGATGAAAGTTGTGTTAATTATCATGAATCAATGGAACCACGGTATGTGAACTAAACATGTGTACCTTTAGCTTGTGAATTTATTGTTTTGCATCTAAAATTGTAAATTTTGTGTAAACACCTATAATATTTGTTCATTCACCAAACCTTATGAACAATTAGACTATTATATATAAACGAATTTATTATATGATTGTTTTGTGTGTATGACTTAGTACATGTATGTTACTATGTTCATAATCCCAATTGTGAGTCTGATCATAAATGTGTTCATAAAGTACCAGTGTAAATGTAATTTAAAATAACTTCTACCCTAAAAATCTTAACATGTCAAAGTGAAAATGTTGTGATGTAATGTGTTATGTAACCTTACATTGTTGTATTAGTAAGAGCATTGATACAAGTGTGGGGGTTTGAGGTTGGATTAGAACCATATTCATATTGGTTGTATTAGGTTATAGGATAGGAAATGGAGCTATTTGTGAGATGAAAATCCACTTTTCCTCTTTATATGAGTAGTTTCTTGGATCTTCTAGTGTATGTGTATGAAACTGATCTATTAATCAGTCTTATCATAGAGAATATAAATCCTACTTACACTTCTAATTGTTGATACATTAAATATTTGGAGTCATGACCAATATGGATCCACTAGACCTAACCAAGGGATAATTTACCATAATAAAATCACTAGAGAGGGTTACAAAGCCTCTAGTCAAGTAACACTATGAAATAACCTTATCTAGGTCCTATGTTTTCATATTCACAAAGTAAATGACAATTAAAGTAAAATCTAATCTAGTTCTCACCAAAACTTGTGGCACAAAGTGGGGGTAATAAACATAAAAAGTAGACATGCATAGGAGAATCCTAATTAATCTATATATAGGTAAAACCCTAATGCATGGAAAGAGAAATATATTCAAAATACATTACTTATGCTACTTATATATACTAAATTATAGTAAAGTTAGAGATACGTACCTTGAAGATGAACCTATCAAGACTCAGTCTCTTCCTTGGCCAAAGGTTCTTCACAATTGGTTTTTGTGGTTTTTAGGGATCACTAAGAAATGCTAAAGAATCCAAGACTTTTAAACAAGACAAGATTCTTCTCTAATTATAAACCCTAAGCAATAACTCCTCAATTAGAATGGTAGAAGAACATATTATAAAGAAGTGAAAATGAATAATCAACTATGTTGTCTCTCTAAGAAATGGCAAAATAAATGTTTGTATACAATTAAATCTAACCCTAAACCTTTTTGAAAGTTTAGTCGATAGGGTTGGCCCAATCGACTATGTATTTTTAATTGATAAAAATAAGTGAGTCTTGGTCTAGGTTGGTCAGAGCTAACCTAAACTCATAACATGATTTTAATGATTAGGATACAGGGTCCACCCAAGCCAACAGTGTAATTAAAAGTATCAAAAATGGTTTTAGGTTTAGGTAAGTTCTAATAAAGGTGATGAAATTCTTGTAGGAGTGTGTATGAGAGGTTTCAAGGCTTAGTGTTAGCCAATTTTAGGCCACATATGAAGCTCTTGCATGGTTTGATGAAGCAGTGGATCAAAAGGATTTGGGATAGGTTTAAAGTGTTTTAGAGATCCTATAGGATGTCAAAAGTTCTTAGAATTAGTATGAAAATGCATGGGATCCATTTGGTTCTTCATTGTGTTCATTGGGACACTTGGGTCTACTGGCAAAATTTTTGATTAGGCACTTTGCCAATATCATAATTGCCATATGTGGATGAGTTAAGAAGAAATGGTCATATGGGTTTGTTCAAATTAATCCCAATAATAGATGTTACAATTTTTAATTCATCCACCAAATTTCATCAAAAGATATGAAGACCTAAATTTGGACTTCTAGGCTAAATTATGTTGTTTTTCCATACTTAGCCATTTTCAAAGAAATTTTACAAGAGTTAAGTGAGCATATTCACAAATATATATCTCATATGTGTGGTAATTGTAAGGGAAGATTATCATATGGGTTTTTTTAGTTTAGACCGTAGTTTTTATGCACCAAGTTCCATGTCATACTTTGAACTGTGATAGAAGTTATGAAGGCTCAAAGTTGGCTCCTCAATCAGATTTTGCTATGTTTTCCATACTTAGCTAAATGAACCAAGATGTCATGTAGTATCAAATAGACCAGCCAAATTGTGTATTTAATATATTTAATAGAAAGTCTCCCAAGACCATTAGATCAAATGGGTTCATTCCTTTTGGCCTCAAGAACATCTCCTAAAAATTTGGTGCCTCCATGATTCTTATACTGTAAGATCTAAGCCTTCAAACTTGGTTAAAAAGCTTAAGACATTCATGTAGATGTCAATTTTTGGTTAGATCAAAGGAAATCCTATTCACACAAATGTCAATTATGGTCATGTGAATGTCATTTTATGGGATCAGGGACATCATTTTTAAGATCATGAACTAGTTGTTGGCTTTCAAACAATAGGTCCTATTTGATATAATGGTCCACATTACATCATACATTAAGATATAACGATGAGTAGAGGTCAAAGGGTTAGTGTATATCAAGAGATAATTAGTTGAGTACAAGTGTCAATAGAGAATTTAACTGGTATAAGATCAATGATCCATAGGCATTCATACAGATTGAAATTGATGCAGCAAGTTGAGTCAATATGTCGATGCATTGAGTCAGATTTTGACAACCAATTAGAGAAAAGGTGAGCCCAGGATTCTTGACAAATATTAAGAGGATAATTTTGACCATGGAAACAAAGTTTTTATAGGGTCTTCTTGATTCCATTAGAGCTCTTCAAATGCCATGGATCAATCTAACTGATACAGTCAAGTATGAAGAACATAAAGGGACTACCATTGGAGCTTAATGTGGACCTTTGGTTCAACCTTTTATGGCTTGAATGGTTATTAATCATGATTAGTTCACCATTTATAAATAAGGATCCATGTATAATTAACTCTTGGATGTTTTAAAGATAAAGTGGGTTTATTTAGACCTATTCAGAGTTTAGAGGTACTATATAGTATATGGGTCTATTTTAATATAAGGACTATAGGAAAACTAATGACCTTAGATTAGTTTTCCATCTACAATAGACCTATGAAAATAGAGTAGATATGGGTGATTGATGCAAAAGGTATCATCTATCAATTTGTCCCTATCATTGACAAATCAAGTACTCTACCAGTCAAGGCATGACATGATTGTCAGTTTCAAGATTCAAGGAATTGATCCTCATAGATAGGTCAAGTGGACTTAGGGTCCTAAGATGGTGAGTTGGTACTTGGAGAGGTAGTTAGGGTGCATTTGATTACACTTAAAAATATTTGGTCATCATGTAACAATCCCTTGTCTTCTAGTGAGATCTCTCAGCTAATGAGAGGAGCTTAAGGATTATTGAGATATCAAGAGATGCATTTGTTGATCAAGGCACGCAAATAAAAAGCAATCAAGTGATACCACCTCACTTCTTGATCTTGAGGACTTTACTCCACTCTTCAATACACTATTCCCATCTCTCTTTATATTTTAATGATATATATATATATAGGCTTTTAATCCAAAAAATGGATCCTCTTTGTATTTTCTCTACTCCCTCTCTTGGGCATGACTAGAATTTTCCATGATGGAGCTTGTAACCTCTTAAAATGAATACAAGACTATTTTAGATTTAAATGTTCTAGTATAGTGTGTATGTGTTAGACTTTCATATGTGGTATAAGTCTCTCCCTTATCAATTTATGATCTCACCTAGTCACTAGTTCATCTTGTTATGCAGGTCATGTTTAGTGTTTTACATCTCTTGATTGAAGACTACATGTGGATATTGTGACTAGTTAGTGTCTTATTTTAGACCTATCCTTCATTTCCATTAGCTTAGATCATTTGGTGAACCTCTCCAGGAAACACTAATATATGAAAGATATTTGGGATCCTAGATCTGGTCTTTTACTTATTTCATTAGTGTTTTAAGAGTCAAGCAAGGTGTATCAACCATAAATTAGGTACACCAATGATGTTAGTTTAGGTTTCCCTTTCATGTTTTCTATCTCTCTATCTCCCTTTTCCCTGGTCATTAGTAGGTTGTAGTAGTATGGGAATGAGCTAATTAATGCATTAGAGGAGCTCACCTCATTAAAAATCCTAGAGGTTTGACCACATTATAGGATACCCATAGCCTGGGGTCAGTCCCATGTTGAGCTAGATTTAGAAGTAGGACCTAAACACTCCTCCCTCTAGCTAGGGTGAATTATAGATATCTAATAGTTCTGGCATGCTTAGTGGGACTAGGTCCAAAAGAGTGGAAATATCTTGGTGTGTCTTTCCTCTGATCAACTTTTGGAAGAAAGTAAATTAGCACCAATGGTGACTCCAAATCAAACTTATGGTTGTGAACAGACCAAGTATGTTTCAATGAAGTTTTTAATCAATTTTTGCATCTCATTTGACATATGAGGTTGATATGAATAAATATGGTGAATATCCATATTATCCACCTCATCAACAACCCCAATATGATCCTCATAATCTATATGAGCCTAATAAACCCTACCAAGTTTTCTATCAAAGATATGAGGATCCTTATCAAGTTTCTCATGATCCTTATTATCAAGTGAATAGATATTACCTTCCTCATGATCCTCACCAACAATATGTGGACCCATATCAATCATATATACAATAATATTGCCCTAATCCTCCATATGAACAAAAATCCCATCATAATACTACCCTTCATAAACCATATCATGAGCCATCTACACTAGCACTTAAACAAACTTTAATAGGCCTTGACAATCATGCAATAGAGTTTTACTCATAGAAACTTTATCTCCAAGATGTCCCTACTCACCTGATCCATCATGTGAGAGATTCATTATAGTAAATAAAATAAGAATGGACACCTATTGAGAGAGAAAATTAGAACAATCTCACAAGTGATATGATGGATGTAGGTCATTACATTTAGATAATTAAGGAAAAGCTAAAAGGCCTTGAGGAATAGTAGGTCCAAACTTGCCAATCTCATGTGCCTACATATACACCACCTCATCCTTCTTATGTGACATCTATTCCTCCTTAAGAGACCATTATAATTGACCCTATGAGTGTTCCAATTTATTCATATGTTTCTCAACCTTTTCCTTCCTATAAATCTATCCAAGAGAGCTATCAAAGAAAGGAGATTGTTGTTGAACAACCTGTTGTTAGGATTCAAGAATCCATCCTTTCTCAAGAAACCCTTATGAAGTCCTTCAAGGTTCAAAGGTGGAACCAAGTGGTGAAGTCATGGGGTAATCAAATTGAGTTAAATCTAAATTTGAAAACCTAAGATAAATTAGGATCTAAACCTATCCAAACCCTTCTCTTTTCTCCTCAAGAGCCTTCTTGTATCCCTAACCACCTTAAAGAGAATATATTCCAAGAGAATATTGATAGGTAGATCAAGGAGTTGGAGCTAAGGACAAAGAAAGAGGAGGAGAACAAAAAAAATGGTTAAACTAGAACCTCAATCTTTTCCATCTTGAAACCAAGTCATATAGTCTAGCAAACCCAAGTTCATTTACCCCCCATCCCTCCCTCTTCAATAATCTAGGTCATTTTCATCTTGGAAATACATTCAAAGAAATAGGAAAAAGAAGGATGAAGTGGTGATTATGTAAGTCAAGAAAGAGACCATAAAGCCTCCATTCCTTTCCCCTTAAAATCCTAAATCCTTTCCTTCATGGATATCCATTCAAGAGGTGAAGAAATCGGAAGAGGAGGTGAATGTGATCCAAGAAGAGAAACTCTATGAGAAAAATTAGGTACCCATGGTAACTTATTTGGACCTCTCTCATCTTACTAAATATTTAAATGGGTCTGTTTTGCCACTCTTTGAGAAAGAGCCTCTCCTTTATGAGTCAAATAAAAAATATGCATCCAAGGGACAAAAAATAAATATGTTATGAGTGACTATGAGGAGGAAATCATCATTAGGACACCACTTGAAAAGAGTGAGCATGTCTCAGTATTTTATGAAGTCAAAGAGGATGAGTTGTAGGAGAAAGTGGAGGTTAGAGATGAGATCTAACAAGAAGATGACCATTGGTAGAAACTATACCAGGATTTCATGAGTGAGATTAGTTAGTTTAAGATGGTAGATTTGGATGATGAGATAGTACAATAGGTGGGATCTTATAAATATACCATTAATTCTTTGGAGCACAAAGAGAACCAATTTGATGACCTCATGCATCAAGAAGATAAGATTAAATTAGTGATGGCTCTAGATGATAATAAGGACAAATATGATTGGCATCTACAAATGAAGCTCTCTCCAAAGCTTGAAAATCTTTATCAAAATGAGGATCAAGTGATTAAAGAGATGGACAAAGAGTTTATCATGGAGGACAATGACCAAGATTTGGTATAATATGCATAGATATTTGATGAGATTAAAGAACTTGAATTAAAGAAGAACCCCAGTCTTATTGAGGACACCATGGAAACCAAGGAGGTATGCCTTATTGAACCATCATTGTAAATCATGGTTGAAGAGCCATATGAATAAATTGAGACTCTCTAGGTGAACATAGTTGACCTATTTAGATCCACTTGGTTCTCATTAAACATCATGCTAAAGAGGCTGATAGTTGTAACAAAAAAAAAGTAGGCATAAAAACTAGGGGTCGAGGAGATGCATGCCTCATTCAATTCCTCATCCCATGAAGAAAGAAAATTGTCAAGCTTTTCTTTTGATCCAGGAGGAAAGATACTCATAGTTTTAGGTTGTATATTATATTAGTGTTGTTCAAATTCCTCTAAGTGATACTTTAACACATTTTTTTGTTGTCCTTGTTTTATTCAGTAGGTTAGTTTCCTTTAAATAAGTGCCTTGGGCACTTTGTCTTATTTCTTTCTTTTTTTGGTCCTTTTTTTTGTTTCAAGAGAGGTTAGAGCAGGATTGGCAGTTAGTATGTTGGATCCAAAGAAGAGACTCCATGGCCAATGGACTATACTAGGCACATGGTTTAGGTTCTTTTGCATAGATAGGCATGTAACCCCTATGAGTCACCAAATATGTTGGGCAATTTTGGCCCACATATGAAGCTCTTGCATGGTTTGATGAAGTAGTGGATAAAAAGTATTTGAGATATGTCTAAAGTGTTATGAAGACCCTATGGGATGTTAAAAATTCTTTTCATGAGTATGGAAATGCATGGGATCCATTTAGTTCTTCATTGTGTTTATTGGGACATTTGGGTCTAGTGGAAGAAATTTTGAGTAGGTACTTTGTTGACATCACAATTACCATGTGTATATGAATTAAGAATAAATGGTCATATGGGTTTGTTCACATTAATATCAAGAATAGATGCACTAACTTTTAGGTCATCTGCCAAAGTGCATCAAAAGATATGAAGACCCAAAGTTGGCTTCTCAGGTTAAATTCCATTGTTTTTCCATACTTAGCCATTTTTGAAGAAGTTTTAGCAGATCCAAGTGAGCAAATTCACAAAGATATATCTTACACATGTAATAGTTGTAATAGAATATGATAACATGGTTTAGTTTAGTTTGGACCCTAGTTGTTATGCACCAAGTTCCAAGTCATCTGCCAAAGCTTGGTATAAGTTATGAAGGCTCAAAGTTGGGTTCTCAATTAGATTTTGCTAAGTTTCTCATACTTATCCAAATGAACTAGGATGTCATGTAGGATTAAATGGACCAGCCAACTTATGCATTTAATATCTTCACTCAAAAGGCTCTTGGGGCCATTTTATAAAATGGGTTTATTCCTTTTGGCCTCAAGAAAATATCCTAAAAATCTGGTGCCTCCATGATTCCTATGCTTCAAGATCTAAGCCTTCAAAGTTGGACAAAAATCATAAGACGTTCACACAGATGTTGAGTTTTAGACAAAGCAAATAAAATCTTATTACTATTAAATATGATGGTCACATAAATTTCAATGATGGTCATGTGAACATCACTTGAAGAGGTGAGGATGTCATTTTTAAGATCATGAACTAGTCAATGGCTTTCAAATAGTGGGTCACATTTGATCTAATGGTTTACATTACATCATACATTTAGATTTAATGGTGAGTGGAGGTCAAAGGGTCAGTGAATACCAAGAGATAATGTGTTGAGGATAAGTTTCAATAATGCATTCAAATGGTAGAAGATCAATGATCCATGTGCATTCATATAGATTAAAATTGATGAAGCAAGTTGAGTCAATGTGTCAATGAGTCGAGTCAGATTTTGACAACCAATTTGAGCAAAGGTGGGCCTAGGATTCTTAATGGAGATTGAGAGGCTATTTTTGACCATGGACAACAAATTTTTTTAGGATATTCTTGATTTCATTAGAGCTCATTTAAATTCCATAGAACAGTCTAATTGATATAATCAAGTATAAATAACATAAAGGGACCACCATTGGAGATTAATGTGGACCTTTGGTTTGACCTTTTATGGCTTATAGGGTTCTTTATCATGACTGGTTCACCATTTCTAACTAATAATCCATATATAATGAACTCTTAGCTCTTACAAAGATAAAGTGGGTTTATTTAGACCTATTTGGAGTCCAAAGGTGTTATATGGTCTATGGGTCTATTTTAATATAATGACTTTAGGAAAACCAGTGACCTTAGATTAGTTTTCCATCTATAGTAAATCTATGGAAATGGAGAAGATAGGGTTATTAGTGCAAAGGGTCTCATATATCAATGTGGCCCTATCATTGATAAAGCAGGTACTCCACTGCTCAAGGCATGACATTATTATCAGTTTTAAAATTTGAGGATTTGATCCTCATAAATAGGTCAAATGAAATTAGGGTCCTGATATGGTAAGTTGGTACTCATAAAGAGGTAGTTAGGTGGTATTTTATTACACTCAAAAATATTTGGTCATCATGTAGCAATCCCTTGTCTTCTAGTGAGATCTCTCAGCCAATGAGAGAAGCTTAAGGATTATTGAGATATCAAGAGATCCATTTGTTGATCAAGGCACACAAATATAAAGTAATCAAGTGTTACCACCTCACTTCTAGATCTGGAGTAATTTCCTCCACTCTCCAATGCATTGTTCCCATCTCTCTTTCTCATTTTTTGCTATATATAGAGGCTTTTGAGCCAAAAAATAGATCCTCTATATATTTTCTCTACTCCCTCTCTTGGGCATTACCAAACTCTACCAATATGGATCTTATAACCTCTTAAAATGAATACAAGACTATTTTAGATTTCATTATTTTGGTATAGTGTGTACACATCAGACTTGCATATGTAGTATAAGTCTCTCCCTTGTCAAGTTATGATTTTATCTAGTTACTAGTTCATCTTGTTATGTAATTCATGTTTAATGTTCTACATCTCTTGATTGAATCCTAGATTTGGATACTGTGACTTGTTAGTATCTTATTTTAGACCTCTCCTTCATTTCTCTCAATTTAGATCATTTGGTGAACCTATTAATGAAACACTAATGTATGACATATATTTGGGATCCTAGATCTAGTCTTTTACTTATTTCATTAGTGTTCTAAGAGTCAAGCAAGGTGGATCAACCATAAATTAGGTACATCACCACTATTATCTTAGCTCTCTCTCTCTCTCTCTCTCTCTCTCTCTCTCTCTCTCTCTCTCTCTCTCTCTCTCTCTCTCTCTCTCTCTCTCTCTCTCTCTCTCTCTCTCTCTCTCTCTCCTAGTCATTAGTAGGTTGTATTAGTGTGGGAGCAAGCTAAATGATTCATCAAAGGAGATAGACTCATTAAACGTCTTAGAGGTTTGACCCCATTATAAGATATCCATAGCTTGGGGTTAGTCCTATGTTGAGTTAGATTTGGAAGTAGGACCTGACAACTCCTACCTCTAGCTAGGGTACAATCTAGATATCTAACACTTAGGTAAGTGTATAGAACAATATTGTATTGATAAAAAGTAGTGGTATATGGGAAAATAATCCTAAGAAACACTCATGGTCTACCAACCCATTTCCCATTTCACCCTTTAAGGTGTGCACTCAAAGAGATTGAGACTCGACAGGTTCTTGTAAGAAAGAAAATATCAATAATTAATAAAGTTTAAAAATATTATGTGTATACATATGCCCCACTAGAATCTCATCACATGTCACTCAAGTGCAATAGGAGATGGTGATTCAAGGAAATAACATAGTAACATATAATTCTAAAGCTAAATAAATTAAAATATTTTAAAACATAAAATAATTGAAAGTAAATGACTAAAAGGGGAAATAACAAAAAATAAAAGTAATGTATACGTACCTTGACTTACCTCTATCACTAAATAGTTGTCTATTATGTTTTTATTTTTTATTATAGAGGGTGCAAAGATTTTTTTGGATAAACCCAAGGATACAAAACTAAATAGAAAAAATAAATAAACACAGGAAAGCCAAGACAACTAACGTGGTGTAGGTATGATGTACTTGAAAATTTGGTAAGTTGGGGTGAAAAATGATAAGTTAGGACCAAATGATCAAGTCAAATATTTGAAATAAAATGCCTAATCAAAAAATCCAAGGCTACTAAATTGACCAAAAAAATCAAACTAGTAAACCTTAAGTAAGAAAGGCAAACCAACCAAGTCAAACCAAGGATACATGTCAAAAAAATGGTAATCAAACATCAATTTAAAAGAAGTAACAATCCTTAAACAAAGATGATCAAATAATGGTAAAATAACATTGATGAGTGAGTAGTAACAATCCTTAATTATCAATAGAAAAAGTGCATAAAAGATAAAACAACATTGGTGAGTGGAAAGTAACAAGCCAAGCTCACTCAACAATGGAAAATGTGCATGAAAAAATAGATTCAAATGCGATTGTCTAGAAAAAAAACAAAAGATACAATAGTGGAAATTTTTTCACATAAACCAAGGCAATTCTAGAGATGTAAAGAAATGATGTAAATAAGATAATACATAGTCACTCAAGCATACTCTTTTATTCTAAAGATGGATAAAATTGAAACAAAGTAGTGCTAACATGTTGTAAGATGTAAAGAAGAGGGAATATAGAAGAGGGAAAATGGATTTAGAATAAAAGTTGCATGTTGAGGGTGGAAATAAAATGGGTGGGGGATGGAAATTAAATGGGTGGGGGGAATGAAGTAAAAATCAATGTAGAGAAACTCTTTATCAAAGTCAAGACACTTCAATTAGGTTTTTCAAAACAAGAGGACTGTCAAAATTAAGGACTCTGAAGAAATTTTCCTAACCACACAAATATTGGGTAACCAAATAAAGTATGAATATAATCCCATGAATACTATATGCATGAAAATTAAAATGGACCTACCTTCCCACAATGTGTTCCCTATTCCTCAGGACCCCTTACAGAATCATCATTATATTGTGAATATTGGGTAATTGCATTAGAAATTAGGTATCACCATTGGTTATTTTGAATTCTCCTATCCCAATCTACTAGCCTACCACATCCCAATGGACCTTGGCTCTATCATGAGGCCAACTATGGAGTTTGAGCTTAAATTAGAGATAGGAGATGTGCTATTAATTACATATTTTTGTGTGATTTTGAAATTTGAATTTGTATGTTGCCTAATGTATTATTTCCTTTTATTTTAGATGATTTGTATTTTAAATTTTGATGGCATTTTCTATTCCTCCATATGATTTAGAGAACCAAACATGGGTGCTAAAAATGACTATCATTTCAAAACTTTGGGACTTGGTAGCTAAGAAATAGATCTTAAAGAGCATGGTTTCTAAGATTCTTGTTTATTCATGTGAAATAAAAGTGCTCTATTGAATTCAACCTTGGTTCATTCAAAGTAGAATGAAAGGAAAGGAAATCAATAGGAATGAACATGAAATAATTTCAATTACTTCAAATCACAAAAAATGTGACAAAGGTGAAAAGGGATGCAATAACAGGTAAGTATGATTCCTTATCATAAGAATGTTTTAATTATAGGGAAACATGATAACATAATTTATTTTGCAAATTTTATCTACCAATAAACAATAACTAAAACTGAGAACAAGGGATCACAAGTTTGTAACCATTTCTTAACATTTAAGAAAAAGAACACTAAATTAATTAAAGATGGTGAGTTTATGAGGAGGACCTAGTTTTATTCATGGTCTTACACTATAACTCATAAAATAAAAACTCAGTGGCCACAGGGAGGGATGGAGGAGCTCCGGCAAGAGCTCTCTCTTATCCTGGCTAGAAGAAGATGCAGCTCCCTGCTTGAAAGTGATATTTAGGCATGGGGGGGTGAAGCCAATGGCCATTACTCGGTGTCTTCGAGATATCAGGCTCTCACTAAGAATTTTTTTTGAGATGTTGATTTTGCTTGGGGACAAAAAATCTGGAATTCAGCTACCTGGCTGAAATGTAATTTCTTTCTCTGGATTCTCACCTACAGCCGATGCCTTACATGGGAAAATCTATGCAGAAGAGGATATCAGGGACCATCAATGTGTGTTCTTTTTAGGAATAGTGAGGAGAATGCAGATCACCTATTCTTTTAATGTTCCTTTGCTAGGAACCTTTGGCATCTGTGGTGGGTGGCTTGGGGCTACTCCTATTGGCATGCTTCTTCCTTAATTGAGTTTTGGCAGTGCCTGGGCCGTCCCCCTAGCAAAGCATCCATATTGTAGACCGCGTGGGCTATTGGGCCTACGTTTATCTTATGGAATATATGGATTGAATGAAATGGATGAATTTTTAGGGAGTCCTGCACTGGTGCTAGGAAAGTTTGGTTGAAGATTCTCAATGCTTTGCAGGAAACTCTTCTTGCGAACTGTGGTAATTTGCCAGACTTAGACCCAACTGTGAATTTGATTCTTAGCCACCTCTCCCCTGCTAAGTGAGGTGTGGATGCCCCTTTACTTAATTTGTGTCTTACACATAGGACACGTCTGCAGGTGTGCCCAATTAGCCGCATTGGAAGATGGACCCTTCTTGTGGAGGGGCGTATCAAGGTTAATGTTGATGGCTCATCCAAGGGCAATCCTAAATCGGCCAGGATTGGGGGCATGGGTAGAGATTACAAGGGGGAGCTCCATTTTCTATTTTCCATCCATAAAGGCTATTATACAAATAACCTGATGGAGGTGCTTGCAATTCTGGAAGCAGTCCATTTTTGTTGTAAGCTTGGATATCTCAGTGTTCTCTGTGAATCCGATTTGCAAGTGCTTATTAACCTGTTGAATAATGGAAATACTGATGGTGTGTTTTGGCAGTTGGATGCAGTGATTAAGCAAATTCAGTAGACAAGTGCCTCTTTTGAGTTTATCTCCTTTAAACATATTCCTCGGGAATGGAATGGCGTTGTTGATGGCTTGGCCAAATGGGCTTCGGAGAATGGGTCGGAGTGGTGTATCCAAGATCGGCAGATGCTTCCTGCTAGACTAACCCTTGTTCTGGCTCAACTTCTTGAGCAAGACTTGGGTATGTAATTGTTTGTTGTCTGGTTTTTTCCAATAAATTTTTACCCTTTTTAGTTGCATAAAATAAAAACTCAAGAGGGTGAAAAAATATGTGAAAAAATGAGAAATATGGTATTTTTGAGGAAGGCTTGGTCCTATCCATGTTATTACATTGTAACTCACAAACAAAAAACCCAAGGGGTGTAAAAAAACATTAGAAGATGACAAAGCACTAAAAGTAACAAAATCATGAGGAAAATCAGGTCCTATCCACAATTTTACAATGCAACTCATGATAGAAATAAACCAAAGGATCAAATGAAGGAAATAAGGTTTGTGAAAGAATAAACTGCTATAGAGGGTGAGACCCATGTAGAAATCCTACAAAAAGTGTTAGTAGGATAACATATAGAAAGCATGATAAGGAGGGAAGGATTTAAGAAAAGTATTTTTTCAAGAATTGTGCATTGGTGGGATCTTTGAAAACATGTCCTTCATTAGTTTATAGGTGATAGGTGCTTGGACTAAGAATATCTTTCACTAAATAAGGGACCCACCATTTTTGGGCATATTTTCCTTCTTTATCATGGGTATAGTCTAATTCAAGGACTAGATCACCAATATTGAAAGTGTGAAATTTAACCTTTTTATTATGTTGTTTGGTGATACAAGTCTTGTATTGGTGATTATGTTACAGAGCTAAGAGACATTGCTCATTAAGAATATCAAGAGCATGAAGATAAATTTCATGTAATTCCTCATTGGGTATGATACCATGAAGAGATATAAGGAGAGAGGGAAACTCAAATTCTAATGGGAAAATAGATTTAGAACCATAGATTATCAAGAATGGTGTTTCCTTAATGGTGATGCGTATGCTAGTATGATAGGCCCAAAGTGAAAAATATAAATGAAGATGTCAATCTATATGAGTTTTAGTAGTTGTCTTTTGGAGGATTTTATTGAGAATTTTAGTAGTGGCCTCAACTTATCTATTGCATTGTGGATGATAGGGTGTGGAAATTTTATGAGATATTTTCAATTTAGTGCAGAGCTACTTCACATTCTTATTTTTGAAATTTCCACCATTATGAAAAATGATAGTATGTGGAACTCCAAAATGACTAATTATTTGATTGAGTATGAACTTGTAAATAGTGGTTCTTGTGACATTGATGAGAGGAATGGATTCTACCCATTTGATAAAATATTTAGTATCAGTGATGATAAAAACATGTCCATCATATGATTAAGGTACTTTGTCTATGAGATATATTCCTCACATAGAGAATGGCCAAAGAAATTCCATGGTTTGGAGCTTAGCTAGTGGTGAATGAATTAGATTATCATGAAGTTGGCAAGGACTACACTTTTTAAGTGAAATTGATAGCATATTTTTCAAGAGTAGGCCAAAAGTATCTCATACATAAGCATTTACATGTTATATCATGTTTTCTACAATGACCACCACAAATTCCCCCATGTGCTTATTCAAAGAGAGGAAGAACCTCTCATTTCATTACATAGTAGATCAAGGTACCTTCGACATTATGATAATAAAGGGTGTTATATCAAAAGACATATTTGAAAGCTTATTTTAAAATTTGAGTCTTTTCATAGGAATCTGTATCCAGAGGATAAGTTTGATTTTCAAGGAATTGGATAATGTCTTTGTACCATGAGATATATCAAATGGTGAGAACATCAATATGACAAATAAGTGAATCTTGTGGTTGGATGGAATATGGGGATTTTATTATTTGAATAAGAAAGATAGAATAAGTGAAAACTTGGTGAAGATGAAATAATGATGTTGAACAAGTAAGTGTGAACATAAGATTGCAATAAATGGATATTAGTATTGTGTTAGTGAATAAAACAAATCAATAAAAAACACACTAAAATAACACCCTAAGCCTATCTCAAAGGAGAATCTTAATTAACAAACAAAATGGAAAACACAACTAAACATGAAATAAATACCTTTCTTCACTTTCCTTGGATGCTCTAAAATGCTTATTGTAGTGGCTTGCTCAGTTTGTGCTCATGAAGTCTTCATCAATGAAGTGTGGCTACTTTCATCTCTCCTTGACACCATGTTTGGCTTTGGCTTGGCTCAACAATTTAGAATTATAAAACTAATTTAAATGGATTTTTAAATTATTTGTGCATTATAAATTTTCATTATCCATGCTTAAAAATCAATAGGTAAGGCCTCCTATCTATAGATTTTTGAAATGATTTAGGATCAACCATGACTGTCCATCTCAAGATTGAGATGTGTGGCCATGAATAAATCTAATTATGTAATTAAATTTATAAATATTCCCCATAAATATTTGGGATATAAGGGCATTTAAGAGGCATGAAGGGTCTTAATGAGGCATGGGGTGCCTTAATCCTGATATTTTATGCATTTATGACTTGTGGATGCTACCCCATAGAAATGATGTCATTTGATGATACAAATATTCAATATCAATTTAAAAAAAATAAATATTCAAAAATTTCCATATAAAATTAACTTAAGCCCTTTATTTGGTTTAATTAGCCTTAAACATGATTAGTCAACTTTGATGCAAAACCTTGGTAATTTGTGCACAAATTAATCAAATTGGTCAAAATGTCATATTATTGGCTCAAAATTTGACTTGATTGGAATTGGAAGTTGATGTTAGATGCATTGAAACCATTATCCAATTTAGGATGTTTCCAATGCAAAATAATAAAGGTACATGTTTTGTACAAGAAATTTGATAGAAAAGAGCAATCCAAAGCAGCCATGTGTGAAAATGTCATTTTGACTTGAAATGATTTGATCAAAGTTAGTTGCTTCATTAATTGAATTGCCCTATTTAATGACACTTTGGTAAAAATCAGCACTTGAATATATCAGTTTCAACTCATTTAATGTGTTTTAGTGTTTTTAGGCCAAATTGTGCATTTTGGTGGAAATTGGTCAAAAGCTTGGTTGGAGGTCATTGGGGGCCAGATTTAGGTGTCTAAAATTTTCCCCTATTTAGGAAGGCATTGAAATTTATAAGCACAATAACATATTTTCAAAGAATGAAAAGATCATGTATGCCTACAACTGTAATGATAATGAACTAACTATATGATTCCCCCTCGAGGGAGTGATTGGCATAAGGAAAGGTTGACAAGTGGTCCCTTGAAAGAAAGAATGGAGACAAGGGAACCAAAGAAAGGAAAATGGTGGGATGAGAACACAATGATATTAAAGAAGTAGTAAAAATCACTGAGAATGTAAGTGAGATGGTGTACAATGGTTTGCCCAAAGATAGTTATAATCATTGAGAAGATGAAGTTGTCCCAGTTAGGACAGGCAAACAAGATAACAACATGCCCCTATATGGGCAAAAAAAGTAAAGTGGTGACAACAAAATGATTTACCCAAAAGTGGTTATAATCATTGAGAAATGCAAGTGGGATAGTGTACAATGATTTGCCTATAGGTGGTTATAATCATTAGACCCTAATTATGGCAAATATGATTGATTTGTTTGATGATGATGATAATCTGATGTAGAGGATAAAGATGAATTGGGACAATCTGCTAGTAGGGAGATGCTCATCTGAACTAAACAAAGGTTGAAATTATTTTGTTGTTTAATTACATTTTGTAGGATATGATAGGGATTGAATTGGGATGTTGGTTTTTTTTAACAATTTTATATATGTTTTTTGAATTTTTGGATTATCTCAACTCAATAGAGAATGATGAGACACTAGAATGGTTCAAACTCACAAAATAGTGAGAGTGTGGCTTAGGTTGCTAATAAAATGGTGAGAGTGTGGCTTAGAGTGACTAAGTTGACCTCAACAAGTATCAAGCACTACCTACATAGTCCTAGGGTAGGACCTCAAGTCACTATAGTTCCACCCTATAGTGGAGGAATCTGATTAGTGTATTAGTTAATTCAAACAAAATAGGCATAGTTGAGATAAAGGCATAGTACAACATAGATAATGACTAGTTGGTATGTCAAGGCTCAATAAACAAATGTTTCCCCTAGTTTATCCATAGGTGGTTATAACTAAGACACAATAGCATAGGTCACTGAGACTAATTTGCCCATAGGTAGTTATAATTAGGATCAAGATAATGAGAGAGAATGAAACATGAAATTAAGGATTCAACTACCAAATATTCATCATACTACTCCAAAATATTGCCTTTGTATAGAGTGTATGAAACAACTGCTTAAAGCAAATATGAATGCTCTTACTGAAAGTAGTGATAGAACCAAATAGAATGGAACCAAGGTCATAGGGCTAGGTAAGGAGGGAAAAATGAGCTTAGTTTATGGGGAAGGTATGGTAAAATTGACATGTGATATAAATAGTGATAGGTTGGTAGGATGATAGGTTAGTAAAAAAGGTATTATATAAAAAATATTAACAAAATGATACAATTTGAAATGGTCCTTATAGACAATATACCAAGTTACTCAAGCATAGTACCACTTGAGGTGGATAATGTTCATCAGTTCATCAAGTTCATGGCCACCTTATGTGGCAAGCTTGTATGCTCTGGATCCAAAGTTTTTTATAATGATGAAAGGATCAGCCCAATTGGGTTTGAACTTACCTTTATGCTTATTTTTTGATGTGGTATTCTTTTGGTTTTCTTTAAGAACAAGATCACTAAGTTCAAATTCTCTATGTTTCACATGTTGATTATAGTAGCCTTTGAGTCAGTTTTGATATTCCTTGTTGGGTGAATATTTTGTCAATAGCTAACTGATGAGCAAAATATGTCTCTTTAACCACAGCATAGGGAGATTAGTTGGCCAAATGTGCAGGTTTACCACATTAGAGGTGGACAAATCTATCCTCTCATTAAGGGGAGGTTCCATTATAACTATGAGGCGCTATATACTATATATATAAGCATAAAATAACACTTAAGGGTAAGATAACACCATCCATCTCTCTTTTTTTAGAGATGATGTTCACAAATAAAGGATAAAATCTTGGTGAAAACACTGAAGGCACTTCTCTTCTTTCAGAAGTGATCTTGCAAGAAACATCAAGAGTTCTTTCAGGTAGTGACAAGTAACTGGTAACAAAGGTGCAGTAATTAGTAGGATGAAATGGAACACAAAGTCTCCACCTCAACTACCCAAAGAGTGAAATACAAAGGATAATGGGGGGCAAAAAGTCATCCCAAGATCCTTTACACAAAAATAAACTAAAAACACACTAAAGACAACTGTGACAGCACAAAGTCTTTCCACAACTAGCTTCAGGACACCTTCATGATTACTTCCACTAATTCTACCTGTTAAATTTAAATAAACAAGAATGATCCTAGGAAATGGAGATAAGAACAATTTCCTAAGATAACACAAGATATAACAGCACAAAGTCTAAAAGTAACTTGCTTTCTCATTCAGATAAAGTAATATGATCAATAATCAAAGTCTCAACAATCGACTTTCAATTTGGGCAGAGTGAAAGATCTCCTTCTCATAAAATAAGAGATTACAATATATGGCAGCCAATAAAATCTTGGTGCTTTTTTCTATGGAATGACCCATACTGCTTTCAATGCCTTGAATGCATTTTTAGTTTTGTTAAGGGGCCATGCTTGGAATAGTGCATTCCCTTAACTATGGTGTGCCCATTCATCTTATATGTCTCTTCCTTAGCATGGGTTGTTTGGTTATTTTCCTAATGTTTGTGTAGCTATCCACTTTGCCTTTACTTCATGGAATAAAAATAGGCCGCGTCCTTGATTTGGTGTGCTTAGATGACAACTTGGTGAACTATTTCACCTACTGGAAACAACTCCCTTGTAGATATTTCTAATCTTTTTGTATTGTTCTCTCTTCCTTGTAGTAATTTGAGCTCTTAGGTTCCCTTTTCAGTTGGTCACTTGGTTCATCCTTCAAGTTTTTCACTATATTTGAAATTTAATGGATATTCCATTACCCTAAATTTGACATCCGTGGGGACGTCAATGGTTGCTGGTCATTTGAACCATATTGAACCATGAACCTTTGAACCTTTGAAAGTTCATTGGTTCAATGGTTCATTAGTTTAGGTGGTCTTTATTAGTTCCTTAATTCAATCACTTCCCTACTTCAATCACCTCCTTGTTCTTTGGTTGAACCATCCCTTTGAACCGGTCTCTAGAATCATCTGTTTCTTTCCTTTGCTTGGTGCTTTCTTTGAACCTTTGAACCTATCAACCATAGAACTTTGAACTCTTTTGGTTCAAGGTTCAATCGGTTCATTGGTTCATTCTCTTTCTCAGCATCCTTTATTTGGGCTAAGTCTTTCAAACTTTATTGAACTGGTTGAACCTTTGAACCCATTGAACCATTTGGTTCAAGGTTCAATGGTTCAATCCTTGTTCTTTGAAGTCTTCTTTTGTTTAAGTCTTTGAAAGATTTTTCCTTCATCTTTATCAAGCCTTTGGAACACCTTGAAGGGAAGGTTTCCCTTCAGGCCTTGAGAAAGGTCCTTTTTCTTAGTGCTAAGAGCCCCTCGCAAGGGTACCTACCCTTCAAGATTTTTCTGGTGGTCTTGGGGTCTACTTCTTCTATTCCTTTAGACAAAATGTCTGAAGGAATTCCTTTGAACATTTTGTCTGAAGGAAATCTTCCCTTCCCTTGCCTTAGCCACTTTTCCACTAGGCTTTTGATCGTTCCTTTGGGAAAAATGTCTGAAGGAATTCCTTCAGACATTTTTTTTGAAAGATTTTCCTTTGTGAAATTCTTTCATGAAAAATATTTCTAAAGGAATTCTTTCGGCTCCTTTACTTAGTAATTTCTTCGAACAAAAAATCTGAAGGAAACCTTACCCTTACATCCTTCTCTTTGATCTTTGAACCAATGTTCCCTACCCTCCACAAGGGCACCTACCTTTAGTTCACTACCCTCCACAAGGGCACTTGTTCCTTCAACTTTGGGGTAGTCCTTTGAACCAACTGATTGAACTGACTAATTGAACCAACTTTGGTTCAATGGTTCAATAGTTCAATCTTGTGTTTGAAGCCTTCTTTTCTTCTAAGTCTTTCAATCTCTTCAAACTCATTGAACCCATTGAACCATTTTGGTTCAAGGTTCAATGGTTTAATGGTTCAATAGTTCATTCCTTTGTTCCATTGAAGCCTTCTTTTCTTCTAAGTCTTTCGAAGCTGTTAAACTTTTTGGAGTGTTAAACTTTGAACTTCTACCGAAGTGCTTAACTTCTTGAGTTTGCCGACGCCATTGAACCTTTGAAACTTTTGAAAGTGAGGTTCAATGGTTTAATAATTCAATGGTTTAATCCTTTGTTTGAAGCTTGCCAATGAACATTTTTGGTTAAACCGAGGTGTTGAACCAAGCTTGAAAATGCCTTTTTGGTTAAACTGAGGTGTTGAACCAAGCTTGAAAATGCCTAAGTGTTGGGAACTTGTTCCTTTTTGAGAATTTGCCTATTGAAGCCATTGAACCTATTGAACCTACTTTTCCCTTAACTAAAAAAGCTTGAAAAATGAGGAATTTGAATGCTCAGAACAAATTTTTGAGAAGGGAAGAGATAATTTTAGCCTGCAAGACCAAAATAGTTTGTATGTTGTCCCAAAAATGAGTGATAGATTTTGGGAACAACACATGGCTCCAGTTGGGGAACTTCCTTTAGTTGAAAACTTGGAATAGCTGAGGGGAGTAGAAACTAGAATCTCTAGTGCCTTTAAGTATGCCATTGGGCTATGGATTCATGCTACCCAAAAAAGAAAAGTGCCAAAAATGAAAACAAACAACACAAAATAGAACCAAAGGCTATACAAATATACATATGTACATGTGAACTTATCTGATACTTCAAGAATTAAAGTGCTTCAGATGCTACCCATTGTGAGGTAGAGAAAAGGACGTGCCATCTTGATACTTTAATAGAAAACTATTTTCACCATTGAGCTGATGAATAGTAAAAGGGCCCCTCCAAAGGGAGTCAAATTTCCCATGCATTCCCTTTGGTTCTCTCCTCTTGTCCCACAATAGGACTTGATCTCTAATCTGGAAATCACATTTTTTTGTAATTTGCTGCTCTTCTAGCTCATTCAAGCACATGATCCTCTTATCAATGGAGCTTTCATACATCTAATCTTTGACTACCTTGGCCAATTTAAAGCTGGCAATTCTAGAGTGATTGGTATCTCAACATTGAGACCATAAAGAAGTTAGAAGGGTGACATACCAATTACCCTCTTAGGTGTAATTTTGTCTACCCATAAAGCATCAACCAATGCTTTATGCCATGTTCATTGGTTGTCATCTACCAACTTCCTGACGATAGTCACCAAGTTCTTTTTTCTTGATTCATCTCGGCCATTCCCTTGTGGAAAATAATCAGAAGAGTGGGAGAGGGTAATCCCATAGTAAAAACATAACTGAGTAATCCCTTGGGAAGAAAAACAAGCTGTGTTATCTATGACAATCTTGGTTGGGACCCCAAACTTAGAAATGATGTTCTCCTTAAAGAAATTGCATATTACTTCTGAAGTATCATGCTTGGTTGGAATAGCTTCCACCCACTTGGTGAAGTAATTTGTAGCTATGAGGACATAATCATGCCCAACACTTAAAGATGGGTTTACAACACCAATGAAATCAATTCCCCATTATTGAAATGGCTCTTTTATCACCACTGGCTTAAGAGGCAGAGCAGTTAATTTGGGTCTTCCAACGAACTATTGGCATAACTCACATCTACATACCCATTTGGATGCATCTTGAAACAGAGTAGGCCAGTAATACCTGGTTCATAGAATTTTATGGGTAGTTACAGGAGCAGAAAAATGTCCTTCATAGGCCAGGTTATGAAAGGACTTCAAAAGTTGGTTTTGCTGCTCTTTGTCCATGCATTGAAGGAACACTCTATCAAAGCTCCTCTTATGTAGGCCATTGTCCCAGAGTATAAAATTGGCAGCTTTCAATTTAACAGTCCTCCTTTCTTTATGAGATAGGTGAGCAAGACACTCACCATAAGTAAGAAAATGAGCAATATTTGAATACCACTCATTCATGGTGGAGACAAAGAGAACTATTGGTGTGTCTCCAATTTCTTCTTCTCCATGCTCTGTTTCTTCTAGTCAGTTGTCAGTAATTAATTGGCATAGGCCCTTTCCCCACACCAGCTTCATTGGTTTGATGACTAGATCAAACTCCTAGATTTTAACAATCTAGTTTCCTCTTTTGGTTCCAAACTCCTACTGAGTTAATATGGATTTAACTGTGGTATCAGGAACTAAGGCAGTAGTGTGTGAATTCAGGATGTAAAAGTGGAAATGCTTCACTACCTTTACCACTGTGTAAGCATGCTTCTCTATGTTTGAGTATTTCAACTCATGAACTTTGAGAGGACAGCTCATGAAAGAAATGGGAGATTCCATACCTTCTTTATTCTATTCAACCAGAATTTCTAAAAGTGTGTGCTCAGAAGCATAGCTATACATGGTGAAATCCTTGGTATAATTTGGACAAACTAAAATTGGGGCATGGGCAAAAGATGTCTTAATATCTTGAAATGCCAATTTACCTTCTTCAATCTAGCTAAAAGTGGCCTTTCCCTTCATCATGTTTATAATATGGTGAGTCTTCTCAACAAACTTGGGGATGAACCTTCATAAAAAATTCACTTTTTTGAAGAAAAAGTGAACTACAGTCTTACTTGTGGGCAAAGTAAGCTTCTGGATGGACTTGACTCTTTTTGAGTCAATCTTTATACCTTCTCAAGATATAATGTGTCTGAAAAGCTTCCCCTTTATTACTCCAAAAATAGACTTCTTAGGATTTAAAGAAATGCCATTCTGGTAGCAACATTCTAGCACTTGTTTCAAATGGTGGACATGGTCAGGGCAATGCTTGGAAAAGACTATTAAATCATCCAAGTACACTATAATGAACTTACCCATCTCATCTTTTAAATCAAGGTCCATTGCTCTTTGGAAGGTGGTGCAAGCATTTATCAGGCCAAAAGACATTCTTCAATAGGCAAAGGTGCCCCAAGGCATGGTGAAGGTAGTCTTATGCTGGTTTGCTTCATCAACTTCAACTTGATTATATCTTGAAAAGTCGTCTAGCATTGATAACATCTTTGAACCAGTCACTGTCTGAAGAACTTGGTCCATGATGGGTAGAGGATAGTTATCCTTTAAGGAAGACTAATTCAAATTTTTGAAATCCATGTAGAGGCAAATTTCACCATTCTTCTTCCTTACAGGTACTATGTTGGCAATCCATGTGGAATGATGGATTGGAAAAATTATCCTAGCATTCAATTTTTTTTATATTTTAGACAAAATAGTACTTGATATCTTCAAATTGTACTACCTAGATTTTTTATTGTAAGGCATCGAGTCACTCTTGAGAGGTATTTCATGGTCAATTTCTTCAGGCTTGAGTGACTTCTAATCATCATAGGAGTATGCTAGGACATCCACATACTAGCTGAGCAGAGTAGTGAACTTAAAATTTTCTTCTTGAGTGCAGCACTTCCCAATGTTCACCATCTTGGAATATTTCTTTGTACCCAAATTTATTTGATCAAACTCCTAGGAGGAGCTTGAATCCATTTGTTGTTATTTGATGAACCTATCGTGCTTGTCAAATAGCTTCTCAAGGGAAACTAGGTCTTTTGAGATTTTATTTCCTTTAAGTTACAAGAATTCTTCACCTACATCTGCACTTGATTCAGGGGTTGGTTCAAGCTTCTGAGGCTCACTACCTTTGAAATGAAATTGTTCAAAGCCATCTTTTTGCTCTAGGAAGGCAATGATTTGGTTGTCACCATTGAACACTTGCCAATGATTGGCATTATCAGGCACACTTGGTCAAAAGACTAGTTCAATAGTGTACTTATCTCCCTTAAATTTAGGGTGAGGAACCAATAGAGTTTCTAAAATAGCCAGTGCATCAGCTCAGTAATTGAATTCCATAGGTATGGTAGAGATGTTAAAAGCATCAAAGCTTTCAATTTGATCCCATACTAGATTGCAGTAGTAGTGCAATCTCTCATTTTTGGTTTGATACAGGTTTCTCACCTGACAAACCACCAGTTCAACATCTCATTTGGCATGAAGGAGTTTGATGCCTTTGTCTCAAGCAGCCTTCAACCCAAGAAATAGAGATTCATAATCAGCTGTGTTGTTGGTGTTGCTAAACTACAACTTGTATGAAGAAGGAAAAATATCTCCTTGAGGAGATATCAACACAATCCTAGCTCCTGAACTGGTAGAGGAGTAGCTGCCATTGAATTCCAGAATCCATACCTCATCAGACACTGATTTTTCCTTAGATTCTTCTTTGTTTGGAGGGGGAGATTCTTCTACACTTGCACCACGCTCCACTAATCCTTTTGCTATTCCATCTGAACCAATTTTTAGGTTAACACATTCAAGAATTTTAGTAGATGCCTCATGGACTTCCTCCATGGATAAAAAGTAATTACCCATGCTTGAAGACTCAAACAAAATTTGAGCTTTAGACGTTGATGCTTGAGTGATCACATATTTTACTTCTTTTTCAGGGAGCAATCTCTACATAACACCTTTGACTGGGATTCTTGCCTCAGATAAGTCCATGCTTAATTCACCACCAACATCATTGCAAAAATTCCATCTAAGAAGGATGCCATATGATGCTGGGACATCAGCCACCAGGATGTCAAGATCTACTGCCCACTAAGGGCACACTTGATTACCTTTGTATTAGCAACTAAACATGGAATTTAACCAAAATGAATAAGTAACTAGAAAATTTAGAAACAACACGAAATATGAGAGACAATACCCAATTGTATTAATACTCATTTAGAAGAAAATACAATAAAGAAGATGCCACACTTCTTCTTCCCACACCTCTAGAGCTCCCACACTTCTAGGGCTCACCAGTAATTCTCCTTCAATAATTCACTCTCTCAATTACGGTCACAACAATCAACTCAAACACAGAGTTGTTCACCTCCACCAGTCAGTAACAATGCTACTAGTACACCAAGTACACAACCATACTCCAAGTAGAACTCCCTTCTCTTACAACAACCTGTAAATCAACAGACCTTACTTACCATGTAGATATCTCTACACCCTGAAGAACCCTTGTCCTTGCCTCACCAAGTCCTTATGATTCTTCAACCAGTACCCCAATGGATCTTCTACCATAACTTGCATAACCTGCAACTCTCCCTGATCATACACACTCAGCACCCCTTTGGAACTAGGAGGGGCTACTCTTACTCTCTCTACAAGCACAATGGCTATCTAGCACACTTTACAATACAGCACATGAGTCTATTATATAAATCTCATGCAAACAATAATTAGACATCCAATTACAATAATTAGATCCATAGCTCCAAGACTAAAATTAGCCTTTAACATGCAAACAATTAGTTTGTTAACAAACTATTCATGAAACTTGTAGTTCGAAACTGCATAGGTGACCAACATTGGTCCTTGTCTACCTAGAGATGACTGACATCGACTGATCTATGACCGATGTTGGTAGCTTTCTATCTACACCTAACCAACATCGATTGGCCTGATGGACGTCAGTTGCTCTGCACCTCATCAACCTCTTCCTGTTTGCATCCTAGTGAAGCTTTTAGCTCCACAACCTAACAATCTCCCACTTGGAGATAAATAGCTGCACCTGTACCTCTACTTGTACCTATACATCATCTAATCTATTTCTTGGCTTGTATCCCTCTTCAAGATCAATCTTGAAGACCAACCACCACACATCCTGTGGTACACCTCCTGTCATCCAAGTAACCTGCTATATCCGAACCTACAACTCCATGTAGTGAACACTTTGACCCTGCATAACATGTTAACTTGCTGCTAGTCCCTCTTAGATACCTGAGAATCCACCTTCCCTGAATTGGCTCCAAACTCTCTGACAATTCCCATTGCTTGGGAAAACTCAGGTCTACACCAAATCTCATGTGATTTCAAATGTTGTTCTAAGCTCAGCTTGAACTGTCTAACCCTTGGTGTGCTTACAGGTTTTGCATCCTACATATTGAGCCCTGCCAACACCTTCTGCACATCAGCTCCCACTAGAGACAAAATCAACCTATGATCTTCCATGTCTCTCATACCAAAGAATTTTGCTGCTCCTAAATTCTTCATGACATACCTCTGAACTAAATTTGCCTTTAGCTCAGAAACTCCTTACATATGTAACCCTATAACAAGCAACCACACAACAATAATAGGATAATGTTGTAATCATCATCCAACCTAGTAAATAAAACACAATGGGAACATTGACCTTGACTAAAGCCATGCTTTGTCATACACATGTCAACCCTGTACCACTGTCCTGCAGCTTGCTCAAGACCATATACCCTGGCCTTCCATCTCATGTATCCATCCACTCTCTTCTTTAACCTAGGAATCCATTCATCTTTTAGTGCTTTCATCCCAGTTAGAAACTCTACCAAATCTCACACTTGGTTCTCTTATGAAGAATTCATGCCATGCTCCCACTGTTTCTTGGATTCTACCTACATTGCCTCTTCACGTCTTCCTGGTTCTTGACCATCAGTGAGCAACAAGTAGTATAAAAAAGGTGAACAATGAATATGAGGCTTACTTACCATTTTAGTCCTCCACATGGGCATTTAAGACCCCTTGATAGCTTGATATCTGCCTAACATCCATTCTAGTGACCAATCTCAGCCATCTCCCAATCTGCACCCAACCAATGTTGGTTCCCTGTGACTGACCCTGACTACCAACATCAGTTCCCCTGACTAATGTCAATCTCCACCTACCTGACACCACTGACTCTGCTGATCTGCACATGACTGATGTCAGTACCTATCTGTTTGATGTCAGTTTCCCATGGCTGAAGCCGGTAACTGTGTTTTCCTGTGAGTGATGACTTTTTACTTGTGAGCTCACCTTGGATCAAAACCCTATCCAAATTAACACAGCCCTACTCAAAATAATTTAGTCCCCTCAGCTAATCTCTGTCTGTCATCTCCTCCATTAACACCAAGGCTTTCCAGTTCTTAAGTTTGTCAAAGATATCAGTCTTCCACTTAAGAACATGCATTCCCTTCTTACATATGTGACCAAGCCTACAAAGCCACATCTCTGCAACAGAAGGTGAATCAGTAATATAAGTAGATAGATAAAGGATACCTACTTTCTTAGCACCATCTAATTCAAGTGCATTCGCTATGAGAGTTACTGTGCATCTCTCATCACCCAACTTTCCTGAAGAAATTAGACTCATCTCCAAGACTGGTACCTGCATGACCTCATTCAACACCCGTGTGTTACCTGTCTGCAATTTCAGCTTCACTTCCCCTTTGCCAACAATGTGACAAGGCTCACCAACCCCTAAATAAATCTCTCTAAAGTCTCCCTGGACATACTCATGAAAAGATGCTCTATTTCGGGATGCATGGAAAGAGGCAACATAATCTATAAACTAAGATTCTACTTTATCCAGAGCGTCCTGTGCAACAACACCTACAACATCTACTTCTTTATTTCCTTCATACTGATCTTCTACCAACTAACAATATTTCTTTACCTGCTCTTTCTTTCCATCAAACAGTAATTGACCATTCATGCTATTCAGTTTCTCTCTTTGTAGCTTACTTTCTTCTGCCATTGCTATACTCCCACTCAATCTAAAACCCCTAAGAGTGACCTATAATCAACAAACACTAACCAGATATGAAACCCCTGTTAGTGAACCCAAGCTTTGATGAACCTGCAACCTCATTCTGATACCACTTGTCAGGATCTACTACCCACTAAGGGCACACTTGATTACCTTTGTAGTAGCAACTAAACACAAAATTTAACCAGAATGAATAAGTAACTAGAAAATTCAAAAACAACACAGAATATGAGAGACAATACCCAATTGTATTAATACTCATTCAGAAGAAAATACAATAAAAAAGATGCCACACTTCTTCTCACACCTCTAGAGCTCCCACACTTCTAGGGCTCACCAGTAATTCTCCTTCAATAGTTCACTATCTTAATTACGGTCACAACAATCAACTCAAACACAGAGTTGTTGTTCACCTCCACCAGTTAGTAACAACGCTACCAGTACACCAAGTACACAACCATACTCCAAGTAGATCTCCCTTCTCTTGCAACAACCTGCAAATCAACAGACCTTACTTACCATGTAGATATCTCTACACCCTGAAGAACCCTTATCCTTGCCTCACCAAGTCCTTATGATTCTTCAACCAGTACCCCAGTGGATCTTCTACTAGAACTTGCACAACCTGTAACTCTCTCTAATCATACACACTCAGTACCCCTTTGGAACTAGGAGGAGCTACTCTTGCTCTCTCTACAAGCACAATGGCTATCTAGCACACTTTACAATATAGCCCATGAGTCTATTATATGTATCTCATGCAAACAATAATTAGACATCCAATTACAATAATTAGATCTATAGCTCCAAGACTAAAATTAGACTTTAACATGCAAACAACTGGTTCATTAACAAACTATTTGTGAAACTCGCAGTTCAAAACCACACAGGCGATCGATGTCAGTCCCTATCTGCCTGGAGATGACCGACATTGGTCGATTTATGACTGATGTCGATAGCTTCTTGTCTACACCTAACTGACATCAATTGGCTTGATCGACGTCGATTACTCTGCACCTCAACAACCTCCTCCTATTTGCATCTTAGTGAATATTTTAGCTCCACAACCTAACACAAGACAGTCATCTTGATTCTCTTATCTGGGAATGTTGCAAATGCAAATTGGGCATCCTCGATTTATCCCAGTAGTGGCACTTATTTTTTATCCATGGAGAAACATCTCCCAAATGTCATGGTCAGTGTGAGACCAAGGGATTCCACCACTTTGGTAGGCATGACATTGTTTGAAGCTCTAGAATCAATGATGCAATTATTCAACTGATGTTCATTTATCAATAGGGAGACATAAAATGGTTTAGTTCTTTCGAGAGTGGTAGGAGGAGTGATGACAAGGTTATTCCTGGTGGATGTGTTCTTGGGGGAATCATGAGTTACCTTCAGAATTGCTTGTCCTACAGGGACATTTTGGTTCTTCACACATTGAACTAACTTATCCAACTGCTCAATGTTAGATTGTAGAAATTCAAATTCAGACATTTGAATTTTGGTTTTCTTTATATGGTTAGTTATGTCAAATATTTGAAATGAACTAGGTACAGAGGATGGGAGTTCATCCTTTTGGTTTTTTTGGGGGGGAGGACTAGTATGTGAATTTGAAGTAGAAGGTGTAGGGATGTTTGATGTACTTACCTTTCTTGCAATCACCAAGTCCTTTGGCTAGAAAGGCAGAGTGGTTCCCCACTTAGTAATTAAAATTATAGGTTGAGCTCACTCCTCTATTCTTTCTTTATCAGCTTGCTAGGCTGACTGATTCTTGGACCAGGTGAATGTAGCATATGATCCCTCAGTTGCTTTACCTTCACTTCTGGGTTCATCTGAGTAATTCAAGAAACCAATGTTGGAGTCACTAGCTAATTCTTTTTATTCCTCTATGAAGAGATTAGTGTCATATTTTGGGTTTAACTCAAGTTGGAAGGAGAAATTTGATTCTACTTCAAGATATCCAACTATTGAATTGGTTGGAGGTGCTTCAATGGCAAGGTTCCCCTGTGGGGGAGGAAGATGATTTGTTTGCCCTTGATTCCTAGTAGCATTGCCTTGGTATGATTGATTTGGGAATGTCCTCCTTGGTAAATCTCTGTATGAAGGGGTAGAAGACATCCCTTGCACCATTTTATTTCTAAGAGTAAGCAACTCATTTGCCAGCGTCTGCACCATTGGATCAGTGGTGACTATAGGTGAGTATTTAGAAGATGAAGAAGATTTATCTCTATTTGGATCTCTCCTTATCTTTTTTACCAAGATAAGGTCATCTTCCACCTCAGTAGCCAAGTCTTGAGCAATAGCAAGGTCTATATGGCCAACACGCCTCAGCAGAAAACTCACTTCAGGTAGCTGTGAGTTGATGAAGAAGAATTTAAGGTTCTCAAGTGTTGGCTGAGTAAATGTAGGAATTTGGTTCCTCAGCTTGTCAAACTTGGAAATGAAGTCTCTCATTGGTTCATAAGGTTCCTTCTTCATTTGTGTGATCTAGGCCAGCAAGGCATGCACATCTTCTACAAGCTTGAACCTGGCTTCAAATTTAGCTTTAAGAGTGTCTCAGTCAGTCACTGACCTAGCTTGTAAATGGTATAACTAGTCTATAGTAGTGCCTTGTAGTGTTTCCACAAATAGCCTGACTGCTACATCTTTGAATTCTACACCTATCACACCATAGGCTATGTTGAAGGCTGCAATATGTTCATTAGGATGAATTCTCCCATCACCAAAGAATTTGGGGAAATTCTTCCTTGAACTACGTGGAAGCTCATGTAGAGGTGGAGTAAGATTGAGTGGACCAAAATAGTTACCCTAGGGGCCTTAAACTACCATGATTTGATTATGGAAAAGGGGGATAACAAATCTGGGTGGAGTATGAATAGGCAAAGCTCTACTAACAGTAAAAAAAGAAGCTCTGCCTTGTGTTGGTGTCTTGGTATGGGTAGGAAGAACACTCCTGGATCATTGAACTTGAAGTTGGGGAGGGAACAAATCAAAATTGCCCTACTACACCAACTCAAAAATAGGGTCAACAACACCTTGAGCTTTCTAAATTCTAGTACAGTGTGGAGTTTCTAGATTGCAAAATAAAAATGGAAAAGAACTGGCCCTGCTTTAGCTTAAAGCTTGAGGCTTCAAACTACTTGTTCTTTCCCCAGCAGAGTCGCTAAAAAGCTGTTGGGTGAATATTTTGTCAACAGCTAACTGATGAGCAAAATAGATCTCTTCAACCATAGCATAGGGATATTGGTTGGCCAAATGTGTAGGTTTACCACATCAGAGATGGACAATCTCTCCTCTCATCAAGGGGAGTTTCCCTTATAACTATGAGGTGTTATATACTATATATATAAGTAGAAAATAACACTTAGGGGTAAGATAACACCATCCATCTCTCTTTTTTTAGAGATGATGTTCATAAACAAAAGATAAAATCCTAGTGAAAATACTGAAGGCACTTCTCTTCTTTTAGAAGTGATCTTGTAGAAAACAACAGGAGTTCTTTTAGGTAGTGACAAGTAACTGGTAACAAAAGCACAATAACTAGCAAGATGAAATGGAACACAAAGTCTCCACCTCAACTACCCAAATAGTGAAATACAAAGGATAATGGGGGAAATATTCATCCCAAGATCCTTTACACAAAAAGAAACTAAAAACACACTGAAGACAACTGTGATAGCACAAAGTCTTTCCACAACTGGCTTCAGGACACCTTCCTGAGTACTTCCACTAGTTTTTCCTGTTAAATTAAATAAACAAGAATGCTCCTACGAAATGGACATAAGAACAATTTCCTAAGATAACACAAGATATAACATCACAAAGTCTAAAAGTAACTTGCTTTCTCATTTAGATAAAGTAATATGATCAACAATCTGAGTTCAAAGTCTCAGCAATCACCTTTCAATTTGGGTAGAGTTTTTCTTCTATATTGGAAAGATCTCCTTCTCATAAAATAAGAGATTATAATATATGGCAGCCAAGAAAGGCTTGGCATTTTTTTCCATGAAACGACCCATACTGCATTCAATGCCTTGAATGTATTTTCAGTTTTATTAAGGGGCCATGCTTCAAATAGTGCATTCCCTTAATTATGGTGTGCCCATTAATCTTATATGTCTCTTCCTTGGCATGGGTTGTTTGGTCATTTTTCTGATGCCTGTGCAGTTTCCCACTTTGCCATTACTTCATAGAATAAAAATAGGCTACATCCTTGATTTGGTGTGCTCAGATGACAACTTGGTAAATTGTTTCACCTATTGGAAATAACTCCCTTATAGATATTTTTGTATTGTTCTCTCTTCCCTATAGCAATATGAGCTCTTGAGTTCCCTTTTTAGCTAGTCACTTGGCTCATCCTTCAATTTTTGCATTATATTTGAAATTTAACGGATATTCCATTACCTTAAATTTGACATCCGTGGGGACATCAATGGTTGTTGGTCATTTGAACCATATTGAACCATGAACCTTTAAACCTTTGAAAGTTTAATGGTTCATCGGTTTAGGTGGTCTTTATTAGTTCATTGATTCAATCACTTCCTTGCTCTTTGGTTGAACCATCCCTTTGAACCAATCTCTGGAATCATCCATTTCTTTCCTTTACTTGGTGCTTTCTTTGAACCTTTGAACCTGTGAACCATTGAATTTTGAACTCTTTTGGTTCAAGGTTCAATCAGTTCATTAGTTCATTCTCTTTCTCAACATCCTTCGTTTAGGCTAAGTCTTTCAAACTTTATTGAATTGGTTAAACCTTTAAACCCTTAAACCTGTTGAACCATTTGGTTCAAGGTTCAACGGTTCAATCCTTGTTCTTTGAAGTCTTCTTTTGTTTAAGTCTTTCAAAGCTTTTTCCTTCATCTTTATCAAGCCTTTGGAACACCCCAAAGGGAAGGTGTCCCTTCGGGCCTTGAGAAATGTCCTTTTTCTTGGTGTTGAGAACCCCCCACAAGGGTACCTACCCTTTAGGATTTTTTTGGTAGCCTCAGGGTCTATTTCTTCAATTCCTTTAGACAAAATGTCCGAAGGAATTCCTTTGGACATTTTGTCTGAAGGAAATCTTTCCTTCCCTTGCCTTAGCCACTTTTTTGCCAGGCTTTTGATCATTCCTTTGGGAAAATTGTTTGAAGGAATTCCTTCAGACATTTTGTCCAAAGGAATTCCTTTAGACATTTTGTCCGAAGGATTTGCCTTTGTGAAATTCTTCCATGGAAAATCTTTTCGAAGGAATTCTTTTAGCTCCTTTACTTAGTAATTTCTTTAGATGAAAAATCCAAAAGAAACCTTTCCCTTTTGGCCTTCTCTTTGATCTTTGAATCAATGTTCCTTGCCCTCTGCAAGGGCACTTGCCTTTAGTTCACTACCCTCTGTAAGGGCACTTGTTCCTTCATCTTTGGGGCAATCCTTTGAACTGACTAATTGAACCAACTTTGGTTCAACGGTTCAATAGTTCAATCTTGTGTCTGAAGCCTTCTTTTCTTCCAAGTCTTTTGATCTCTTTGAACCCATTAAACCTGTTGAACTCGTTGAACCCGTTGAACCATTTTGGTTCAAGGTTCAATAGTTCATTCCTTTGTTCCATTGAAGCCTTCTTTTCTTCTAAGTTTTTTGAAGCAGTTAAACTTTTTGGAGTAGTTGAACTTTGAACTTCTGTTGAAGTGCTTAACTTCTTGAGTTTGCCGACGTCATTGAACCTTTGAACCCGTTGAACCTTTGAACCTTTTGGAAGCGAGGTTTAATGGTTTAATGGTTCAATGGTTCAATCCTTTGTTTGAAGCTTGCTGATGAACATTTTTGGTTGAACCGAGCCGTTGAACCAAGCTTGAAAATGCCTAAATGTTGGGAACTTTCCCCTTTGTGATAATTTTCCTATTGAAGCCATTGAACCTATTGAACCTGCTTGTCTTTTAATTGAAAAAGCTTGAAAAATGAGGAATTTGAATGTTTAGAACAAATTTGTGGGAAGGGAAGAGATAATTTTGGATTGTAGGACCAAAATAGTTTATATGTTGTCCCAAAAATGAGTGATAGATTTTGGGAACAACATGCCTAAAGATTATTAAGTGCAACTATGCATTTTTCATCAAGTATGTCTAGCTCTTGTAGGCAAGCTGCTCGATTGTCATGATCATCTAAGACATGCTTGAAATATATTCATAGTGAAGGTAACTCAACCTCAATAGGAAGTATGGCTTTAGTACCATAAATAAGTGAGTATGGAGTGGTTCCTATGGGGGTACGATGATTGGCATGGTATTCCCAAAGGGAAAAAAATATCTGAAGGTGCTAATTGTAACCAACATCATTGACAATCTTTTTGAGAATGTTGACAATGGTTTTATTTGATGCTTCAACCTAGCCATTACCTTGAAGGTAATATGCCATAGAAAAATGTTGTTTGATGTTGTATTTAAAACATAGCTTATCAACATCCTTGTTCTTGAATGATCCTCCATTATCAGATATAATTTTAGAGGGGATACCATAGTGATAGATGAGATGGTTGAAGATGAACTTGGAAATTTGTTTTCTAGTCATGTGAGGGGTATAACTTCAACACACTTAGTGAAATATTTGATAGTAGTAAGGATATGTTTATGTCCATTAGATGAGGTGGTATTAATCTTTCCAATGAGGTCAAGGCCCCATGTAGCAAATGGCCATGGTGTCAACATTGGTTTTAGAGGCTTGGCTAGGGTATGAATCAAATTAGCATGCCATTGACATTTGTCACACTTATTTACATATGCATCTACATCTACATCCATTATGGGCCAATAATAACTAATATGAAAGATATTTTTGGATAGGATAGACCCGCTAGTGTGGGCTCCACACTCCATGAACTTCTTGTAATGGTAGTGTAGATTATGTTGAAGTTAAATAATGAAGTAGAATTCTCTCAAAACTATGGTGATAAAGGGTTTATCTAAGTAAGGTATAATGAGTGGTTTGATGGATGAAGGATTTAGTTTGTTTTTAGGAGAGGTCAAGTGGTAAAAATTGGTCATGAAGGTACTTATAAAGGTCTGAGTACCAGATATAACTAGGACCAATAATATCACAAATCCTGATGATAGTGGAAAGCTCATGAGCTGGTGCAAACAAGTTATTGATGAAGAACTGATACTTTCTAGCTTTGTCTATTTTTTGAATCAAAGATCCAATAGTGGCCATAACATCTATAGTTTTATTACTTACCCTTGGTATACGATTAAACTAAATGTCAGTAATCTATTGTTTAAGAGTGTCGACCATGGCCTTATATGGAACCAACTTGTCATCTTTGATATAAAAGTAGTTTGTAACTTGATTGATGATTAACTAAGAATTACCATAAACCTTGAGATGAGATACATTCCATTGTATCACTTGGTGAAGCCCTACAATAAGTGCTTCATATTTATCCATGTTATTGGTATAAGGAAAATTGATCCTAAATGATTTAGGGATTAGATCCCCCTATGGTTTAATAAATAAAAGTCCTGCCTCTGATCCATGTGTTGTGAATGATCCATCAAAATACAAATTCTAGTGATTCTCTTCAAGAGGTATTTCAATGATGGTCATTATGGATTCATAAATAAATTGGAATGTGAATCACTCTATGTCTGCAAGGGGTGCTTCAACAAGCTAATTTGTAATAATTTGCCCCTTAATGGATTTTTTATTGATGTATTTGATGTCAAAATCACTAATAAGCATGATCCATTTGGCCATTCTACCTTGTAAAGCTATTTTAGATAGTAGACACCTGAGCGAAACTACTTTTGAAATGACCATGGTCTTATTGTTCAACATGTAGTATCACAATTTATGAGCTATGAATACCATGGCTAAACATGCTTTTTCAATAGGTGTATAGTTATGTTCATACATGACCAATGTATAGCTTAAGTAGTATATTGCATGCTCTTTTCCATTGTCATCATGTTGAGCTAGAAGTACCCCCAAGGAATTATCTATAGCTGATAAGTACAATAAAAATGGTTTTCCTAGCATAGGAGTAAAAAAATAGGGGGATTTGTTAGGTAATATTTTAGCTATTGAAAAGCTATTTGGTAGTGATTATCTTAATGGAATACAACTCCCTTCTTCAAAATATTTGTAAATGGATGAAACTTGTCTGCTAACTGAGATATGAAGCATCAGATTGATTGGATCTTGCCTTGAAAACTATGGAGTTTCTTGAAATTGGTTGGTGGTGGCATCTATGTTATAGCTTGGACTTTGGTTGGATTGAATTAAATGCACCTATGAGACATGAC
Organism: Torreya grandis; assembly: GCA_037957365.1. NCBI lineage: Eukaryota > Viridiplantae > Streptophyta > Pinopsida > Cupressales > Taxaceae > Torreya > Torreya grandis. The sequence goes on along the minus strand of JARHVA010000021.1, from coordinate 149,861 downwards.
GAAGCCAAGTAATTTTTTTGATGTTACTCCAACCACACATTTCTTTGGATTTAGTCAGACTTTGTACTCACGTAGTCTTTCAAATATTCTATGTAACACTGTTGGATGGTCGGCCTTGGTTTTTGATTTGCCTAGTATGTCATTGATGTAGTCTTAAAAAATATCATGGAATATGATATTCATGGCTATTTTATAGGTGGCTCTCCCATTCTTAATACCAAACAACATTACCTAATAATAGAATGTTCCCTATGGAGTGGTGAATGTTGTTTTGTGTTGATCTTTTGGTTTTATTTTGATCTGGTTGTATCCTGAAAAGCCATCCATAAGTGAAAGCATCTCATAACTTATCATGGAGTCAAAGATAATGTCAATATTAGGCAATGAAAATTCATCCTTAGGGAAATCTTTGTTTATGTCTCAAAAATAAGTATAGATTATGATTCCTATAGGCTTTTTGTTAATAGGTATAACATTAGATATCCATTCTGAGTAGTCAATGGATCGAATACATCATGCTTCTAAGAGTTTTCCAACTCTTTCTTTACTAATACAGCAATGCAAGGATGTATCTTACATAAATTTTACTTAACTAGTTTGGCATCAAGATTTACCACAAGGTCATATAAAACCAAAGCGGGGTCTAAACTTGACATGTTAGAATAAACCCATGCAAAGATATCTACAAATTATCTCAATAGAGATGTAAAGACTTCACATTCCTCTTCAATGAGGGATGTGCCTAATTTTATCCATTTCAAGTCTGATGGAGTCCTAATGTTTATCTCTATTTTATCTTTGACTAAAAGGGTCAAGCCATCTTCTAGGATAGTAGGCAAAGACTTGAACTATTGGATGATATCAGGGTCCTCTATTAGGACTTGATCTTCAACTTCACCTAGGTGTGATGAATCCAAATGCCCTAATGGGATATTTAGTCATGTGACAAAAATAGTCATAAATTCTTGAAGAATTTGATCAAATACTTATTGTTGCTCAAAATTGAACTCAGATCTATAGGCAAGTTCATCTTTGGTGGTCTCCTAGTCTAAATTTGAAGAATAATGAACATCCCCATCTAATGGTACCTAAAATAGGTTTTCACCACTATATTAGCCTTTATCTTTACTTTTTCCCTGGTCAGAAAGTGCCTCAAAGAGGTTTTCACTTTGGGACCTCAATGTTTTATTTATTTGTTTTTGGCTAAGGGTGTTCACCCACTCTCCAAAATAGGTTCATGATCCAATGTGATTGAGAATCCTAATTTATGATCTCCTATTAGAATGTTATTTCTAAATCCTAGAAAATCATAAAATGCCTCATTGTTAGGAAACTCATCAATCGATAAACTAGATTCTTGTTGCTCCCAATCTATCAATTGGGGATAGTATAATGACAATGGGTTTTGATGAATGATTAGGGTAAGGGTGCAAATGGAATTATTATCAAATAGGTTAGTTCAGCTAGGTCATCAAAGATAAGGCTATGATTAGACTCTATTTTGATATTGGCATCATCATCACTAGTCACTGGTGATGGAACATGAATAAGATATGTGGGGTCACCCTCAGGTGGTTTAAATCCAAGTTCATAGGGTCTTTTATATTTGGTCATGGAAATTGGCTTAATGTTTCCTTATTGATTCAGTTTGAGGCCTCTTCTTTCATAGTCTTGATTCTCCATGATCCTATTAGGAATATGATACTTTGTACTCATATAAAAATTAACTTGGTTGTCATTATATAACCATGATTCATCTCCCTCGAGAGGGTCTAGTTCTAGGCTAGATGCTGGTAAAAACATGATAGGTCATTTATTTTTGCTCTTTTGTTTCCAATGGATGTGTGGGGTAAATTTAGTTTTCCAAAAGTCTTTAGATTCTAAGGAATATTAGAAATATGGCAAGTATCATGTGTTAACTATTCTCCTAGGCCATTAATTGAAATGGTGTAATGATTGGAAGCTTTAGGAGGTGGCATGTGGGAAAGGAAATCCAAGGTATTAAAATCTATGCAATTGTCCTCTAGAGAATCAATAAGTATGGCATTTCCTTTATCTGGCTTGGAACTTAGATTCATTTCATATTGGTAATTTTAGCTTTGAAACTCGGCCTTGAGATGTTTGTAGTGTTCATATGGGTGAAAATATCTTGAAATATTTACTTCCATCCCTAAGTGGGAGAACTTGATACATTGGTGTAACAATGATGGGAGTACATGAATCTCATGTAACCAAGGCCTATCTAGAAGCATATTATATGATAACTCAAGATCAAGCACATGTCAAAGTGTATCATGGGTTAAAGGTCCAATGATAACTGGCAGGCTAATGGTGCCTTATGATTCTCTCTCTTGATTATCATAGGCTTTGATAGTTATCATTTTTTGTTGTAAATCTATCATTGTGTACCCAAGAAGCTTGATGAGCTTTAGAGACACTATGTTGAGGCCTAATCCATTATTTATAAGGACATAATTCACTTTATGCCACTTTATATAAATTTCTATGTATACGGGATTATTATGGAGTAGGCTAAAGGTAGACATATCACTTTGATTGATTGTGACTTGTTGGGAAGGAGCTAGGTGTCTAACCAAAGTTTGAAATTTATCAAGGGATATGCCACTGATAATAGTGGATTGGGTTAAGAACTCATTCAAAATGTTCTTGTGGATTGTCAATGTTCAGAACAAATCTAAAATAGATATTTGGGTTGGTGTCTTTTGCAATTGTTCCACAATATCAAACTTCTTGTCTTAGACAATATTAAATGTTTTTTCTGAGGTTGAATGGTTGGTTGGATAATGGGTGAGGTAGCAGATGGATGTGAGCATGGGATGGTAGTCTTTGACCTCTAAGTTATGATTTTAAACTCAAGATTGAATATAGTACCATGATTTCTAATAAATGATGGTGATGGTGTGAGACTAGATAGAACAAGTTTTATTTGCCAGTGTACTTGTGTGTGGTCATGGGGTAAGGTTGAGTTATCAGTATAAGGTATAAAAGTGGGATCCCTATTTTTTGATTTACCTATATGTGGTCCCAAGTTAAATAAGAATTATCCATGTAATTTGGCTAAGTGGTATTGTTAATTAATGGTCTAGATAGATTGGTGCTCAATCTAGGATTAAATAAGAAGGTATTATTAATACCCCTTATAATATGACCTAAAACCCTATTGTAGTCATGTGCAATTACATGGTAAGTTTGTTGGTTTTTACCATTCTAACCTTAATTCTATCCATTATTTTGATGTTGTTGGTTTTATTGTTGATTTTACTAGTTCTATTGGTTCTACCTTTGATTTTGATACTATTGATTTTGTTGTTGCACTGGCCATGGTTGTTGTTATTATTGTTGGTTATGATATGAAAAAGGGTTTTGATAGATTCCAAGAGTATGATTGGAGGTGGAAGTACCACCATCCAATGTGATATCCCCATTCTCCAACATATTTTCAATTAAATGCTTGATTTTCACACATCTTCATAAAGTATGCCCATTGACCTGATGATACTCATAGAATTCATTTTCATGATACCAATCAGGATAAGGGATATCTTGAGGATAATGCTTTGGTATAGGTGAACTAATAAAATAAATGGTGGCAAGTTTTTGAAATACAAGCTCAATAATATCTCCAAGGTCACTAAAAACATGACACATAGGCACAATTCTGCTTGGAGGAAGGTTTTACAATGGCAAGGGTTGTGGCATTTATTGCATGGGTCTTGGTTGTTGCACTTGCAACATTGGTTGAAGAGGTTGTCAAGTAGGAGTAAGTTGAACAGATGGTGTAGGTTGAGTATATGATGTTTAAACCATTTGGACATGGCATGACTCAGTTACTCTATTTACCATAACCTTCCTATTGTGGTTAAATTGCTTTGGTTTACCTTGGTTATTGACTTGTGCTGGTTATGATGCTTGCACTTGGATTAGATGTTGGTTTTGGCTACTTCCCTAATTGATACCTTGGTTCTAATTAGTTGAATTAATCTTGATGAATCCTTTATTAATGAGTGGTCGCTTGATCAATAAACCTTTGTCAATGATTTCTTTAAAGGTATGTGCACATTGCATTTCTAGGTGATAGGTTATCTCACTATGCAAGTTTTTAGTGAACATAATGACTAATTATTTATTTGGTAAAATTTGAGTGAATTAGCTTTCAAATGCTCTCCATCATTATAGATAACTCACAAAACTCTCACCAACTTTTTTCTTTACTTGTGTCAAGTCAACCAATGAAATTTCATGTTCAATATTGTAGGAAAAGTGTTTCAAAAACTTATCTAAAAGATCATCAAAATCAGTTACTAAATTCTTGGGCAACTTTAAAAACCACTCCAAGGCTTGTCTAGAAAAGCTCCTTGGAAACAACAACAAAAGATATATATATATATATATATATATATATATATATATATATATATGTATATATATATGTATATATATATGTATATATATATATATATATGTGTATCTATATATATATATGTATATATATGTATATACATATATATGTATATACATATATATATATATATATATATATATATATATATATGTATATACATATATATACATATATATATATATATATATATATACATATATATATATATATATGTATATATATATATGTATATATATATATATATATATATATATATGTATCTATATATATATATATGTATATATATGTATATACATATATATGTATATACATATATATATATACATATATATGTATATACATATATATATATATATATGTATATGTATATAAATATATGTATATATATATATGTATATATGTATATATATATATATATACATATATTTATATACATATACATATATATATATATATGTGTATATACATATATATGTATATACATATATATACATATATATACATATATATACATATATATGTATATATATATATATATGTATATGTATATAAATATATGTATATATATATATATATATATATATATATATATAGATATATATATATATCGTTATATGCCATGGGCTGGCATGCGATAAAGAAATCGGTTAAATGGGATTTGAGGTCACCTTTACCCTTATATTTATCAAATTTTGGTGGTTTATATCCTGGATGAAATGAAATTTGTAAGTAATCCATATTGAAATGATATAAACACACATCATCTAACTTAAACTTTTTAATCTATTTCCCTACTTAGATTGCAGTGATTGTATCCTTAATTTTTTTGTAAATATTACTCTAGGAGACTTGTGGGAATATTAGCATAGGTAGATGGTTGGGTGGTCACAATTGAAGCACTTTGACTAGGGTATGATGGGGGTATTTGGTATATGTTGGATTGGTTGGGAAATGAACTAGGAATACACATACACAAATTAGGATGTACTTGTTGAAATTGCACATTTGGTTATGTAAGATTCTAGTTTGGGTTGGTGATGAAGGTTTGAATTGGAGGATTTTGAGGTTGGTATGGAGGTATATAATGATACTATGCCTATTGTGGTTGAAGAGGGACATGTTGCTAACTACTTGAACCTTGTTATTGAGTGAGAACTTGTGAGCCAAGACCTTGTCTATGAACTTGTGGTATACTCTGCACAAAAGGCAATTATTTCTTAGTAGGTATTTGAGAGACATTAGAACCCCCTTATTGCATGAATCCTAGTTGGGAAGTGGACTCATGTTGAATATTTGGCACCTTTTGTTGACCAACATGAATATTTTTTTATTAAACATCATTTAGTTTTGAATTGGCATGTTGGTATGTGAAGAAGAAGGTATGTTTGCTACTACTTGATGAGGTGGAACATTAGTTGCCCCTTATTGAGGTGGAAATATGTTTGGACTCTATTACATTGGTATATTCATTTGTGTATGTTGTTGTGGAATGTTACTTGTCACCTATTGAGGAGGAATAGGATTCATCGCATTCGATTGTTGATACATGACATTGGTTGTTGGTTGACTACCTAATCCTATTGGTTGTGTACTTGATAAAGTAGTTGGTTGAGGTTGGGGTACATAAGCTCCCATTCCTAGGTTTGTAAAACCACTCAGGGTATTAAATAAAATCATATATTGTTGACTATCTATTTGTGTATTAGTACCACTTTGATTTGGATTGGACATTGCTTGTATATTGTCCACTGTGTTTTTCTCATTATTCTGCGTAGAATAAAAAGACACTTCTTCTATAATTGGTGTATGTAACAAGTTATCTACAAAAGTGTTTTATGTGAATAGGTCTATATTTTGATTGTCTTGACTAGTTAACTCTATCAAAACTCCTATTAAAGGAACTAAGTCAATAAGAGGTTTACTCACCATGGTTATCTGATTGAAATTATGTGCTAAGATTTAGGAAGGTTTGATATGTTCTCTGCATTTGGTTAAATTGGTCTTCTATGAGGTTCTTTCCTTTTTTAGGCATATTAGGGTCCTAATACATCATTTGTAATAACGTTAAAGGATTGATAAAAGAGGCATGTTCACTATACAATATGTTGTGAGGCATTATTACTAGGCTTGGTAAATTGTCATGAGGGAGGTCCACTAGAAACATAGCCCCTACTTCTATGGCTCTAACCAAAATCTCATCTTTTTTCTCCAATAAATTATACTAAAATAAAAATGGATCATATGTGAAAGATGTATTAATAGAGTATGATTGTTGAGGAATTGGTTCTTCAACTATGGGTATTGTAGCTAGGTATTGTGTGGTTTGTTTTTGGTCCTATTCTAAATATGGTGGCATATTAAGCAAATAGTTACCTAAAAAATATTGGTTTTGTGCCCCTATTTGATTATTATAATGGATAAGGATCCATATCATAAGAAATATTATCTGAGTAGGGGTCTTACACCATTTCTTCTTGCACAACCATATTACTAATCCCTAGATTGTACATAAGTCCACTATGAGTGTAGGAATACATGTTGGGATCCATAATAAATGTTTTTGCGATAGAAAAGGAAGAGAGTTATACAAACTCTAAAAAGACAATGTGTAAAAGATGATATTAAAAATTGGTCTAGATTTTTCAAAAGGATGGAAAGGTTTATGCAATGATTTATGATAAAACAAGATACCATTAAGTATCTAATGTTACATGTCTTATACAAAAGGATCAAGTAAATGGACCTAAAATCGAATGCCAAACTCTAAGGTCAGAGTGTTTCAAATTAGTCTAAACTAGGAAAATAAACTATTTCTAGGTCTTTTGGCCAAACACGCATCAAAATCTAGACTCAAACAAGGCATGTGATAGGAATCTTGGCCAAATAGCATCAAAAGCTAGACTTTGAAATAGATGATATTTTTAATCTAGCATATTTGAAACACTTCTAACAAAAACTAGGCATTTGAATCTTGGAAATGAACTCAATTAAATAGGTATAAGTTATGAAACAAAAGGCACTTTAGAGATATTTTGTTTTCTCACAAATAATGGTATAAAACTTGGTTCTTTTGACAAATAGGCCAGACAAATTTGAATTGCATAACTGCACTAGACAAAGATTCACAAATGTATACTTGGATTGGATTTTAAAATGTGTACAAACTTGAACTCTATGAAAAAAGGTCTATGAAACAATGTTTGAAATGTTTTAGGCAGTGTAACAATGCTTAACTACTTAAAAGACATGACAAAATGTTTGTTTCAAAAACTCTCTAATGAAAATATGGTTTCTCACAAATTTGGCAATGTAACACTACCTTTCTTAACTCAAATGACATACATATCTTCAAAGTTTTGGCAATATCTCTAAGGCAAAAAATTATGTATTCAAATGATCTTAATGGAAATAGGATGGTAAAATAAAAAATTTTGGTGCATAGACTCAAAGTGAAAGTGTTTAACACAAAATGACTTAATTCTATCAAGTGATGATAATGATTATTAGTCTTAAATAGCCTTCAACCCAAATTAGAAATTGAACCTAAGTTCCCTCAAGTTTAGTTAAAATGGAAAACCCACTTATCACATCAAGCCTATGAAATTATAAAGGTACAATTTTGAATTTGAATTATAAATGAAGGAATTTAAAAAATATTTGGTAAAATTCTAGACTCAATTGGGTAGCATAACTATGCCAAAGTGGATGATATGACTCCAAGCTTTGATGAACTTTGAACAAAGCGAATTGATGATTCACATGGGTAGCATAATGCATAATTTTTCAAAGGAAAATGAGGATTATGTGTTTTGGTTTTTATCATTTGTTCACACCAAGTTTTGACTCCAAACAAAACTTTAATCTAGGATAAAACCAACTAATTAATTGCTCTTAAGTCCTAAACTAAAAAGGTTGCTTAGTATTGTTGGAATCTATCAGTATACATCATTTGAGAGGTTTTTAGTGTTCATCCAAAAATCAAAATGCACATTATATAGTAGGTTTTTTACATCCCCCTTATTTCAAGTGACAATACTATGACATAGACCTTGATGCGCACCTTGCACCAATAACACTTTCACGATAAGTGGTGATTTGTCTAAGATCTACAAGTTTTTGAATGTCTAGATGGATCAATTGCCCAATGAATTTCACATCACATTACAAAATAAACACACTTAAATTAGGTGTCTGTGGAACTTGTCTTGTTGTAAAAAGGTATTGTCTTTTTTTTCAACCACTACATCCATTGCTTGCTCAGTGTAGTGCAATGTCCAAAGTGTAGATACATCCTGTGTGCAACTCCAACACTATAAGGTGGTATAACCACTTAAACCTCTGATCTTAGTGGGTGTGGTTAAAGTCATTATCAAGATATGAAACTTCAATTAAAATCTTCCTTATATAACTTGTGAGAGGTAATGAACTCCCCCTCACAAGCTAAGATGCAATAAAATAAATGAATAATAGAAAGACTTTAGGGTTGTTTCAAGATCACCCAAACTATTGTGAGTTTTCAAGGAGTGTTTTAGATGAAATTATTTCTATGCCTTGGACTAGTCATGTTTGAAATAAGGATGGTGATTTTGATTTCAAAATTTCCCTAAAGGAGATAGATAGAAGAACATACATGCAACATCTCTCTTTTTGCCAATCAAATTCTAAGTTTAAACAACTATTGAAAACAAAATTTGACAAGTGAGTTCAATTTTAAGTACCAAATGAAAGATTAGGTGGTGATATTTTGACCCCTTTGTCTTAAGTTGTAAAAACATGTAAATAACACAAAAGACTAAAGGAAATAATAAGCACCTAATTTTGTTTTAAACTCAAAGTTTGAAGTGTTCAATACTTAGCATGTTCAAGATTCATTTTAGGCACCAAATTTGAAGTATGAATGATTTTAACCAAGTTATTTTTAAAACTCCAAATTGAAGTGCATGATTAGTTAAAACACCCACATTAACTTTCAAACCATCCTTTTAACCTATAAAAACAAGATTAGGACTGACTGCTTTGAAGCAATTTAGAAGATGAGATAAGGACTTTTAAAAAATGAGCTCTCAAGTTGATAATCAAGTTGGGTTGATAAATGAGTTGGGTTGATAGTCGAGTTGGGTTGATAGGTAAGTTGGGTTGATAGGTGAGCTAGGTTGATAGGTGATTTAGGTTAATAGGCAATTTGGGCTACATAGGCAATTTGGGTTAGTAGGTGAGATGGGCTACACAGGTGAGTTGGGCTGAATAAGTGAATTGGGCTACATAGGCAAGTTAGGTTATAGAGGTAAGTTGGGCTACACAAGCAAGTTGGGTTGAATAGGTAAGTTGGGTTAACAAGCAAGTTGGTTTGATAGGTGAGTTCGGCTTCACAAGTGAGTTGGGATAAATAGTCAAGTTGGGTTGCATAGGGGAGTTGGGCTAAATAGGTGAGTTGGGTTGCACAGGTGAGTTAGGTTGCATAGTCTTGAGAATAAAACCATGGCTTAGAAAAAATGGATTTTTGCTCAAATTTTTATCATTTTTACCTCCATACTCCAATATCTTACATGAAAATGGTTAGTATGTTACTTGTAGGTGTAATTTGTGTTAGGTTGTGGAGCTAAAAGCTTCATTATTGCAGACATGGAGGAGGTTGTTGAGAGGTTACTAAGTGACAAGGAAACTGACGTCGGTCTGATCAGTCGATGCCAGTCATATACAGTGGGAAAGGCAACCGACATTAGTCAAGTATCGGTTGACGTCGGTCACCTCCAGGCATACAGGGACTGACGTCGGTCGCCTGTGTGGTTCCAAAACTGCTAGTTTACAGACAATTAGTTAACGAATCAATTGTTTGCATGTCAAAGGCCAATTTTAGACTTGAAGCTGTGGATCTAATTATTGTAATTAGGTGTCTAATTATTGTTTGCATGAGATCTATATAATAGAGTCATGGGCTATATTTTAATTTGTGCTAGAGAGTAAGAGAGCAAATATTAGATCCTTCTGTATGTGAAGAGAGCATGGTGTGTTCCTCCTAGTGCCATAGTGCCAAGTGTGGGTGCTGGTTTGGAGAATCAGAAGGATTCTTCATGTATGTAGGATCTTGGTCAGTAGGTGTGCAAGGCCATGTTTGGAGATCTACATGGTAAGTAAGATCATTGATCTGTAGGTGTTTGTGTGTGCAAGGTCTTAGGTTTGCAAGTGTGTAGAACCAGGTTGATCTGTAGGTGGCAGCAGGATCAAGGTGACATCAACACAATAGGGAGCAAGATCAGGTGGGATCTACTTGGAGTACGGTGTGTACTCGGTTGGAGAGCAAAGAGGAAGGCAAGGTAGTTCCTTCCATAAGTAAGATCATTTGAGTTACAGGTTGTTGCAAGTTCAGGGGAGATCTACTTGGAGTACTTTGAGTACTTGGAGTGCGTGGAGCACTGGTATACTGGCAGTAGTGATACTGACTGGTTGGAGGTGAACACTAACTCTATGTTTGAGTTATGTGTTGGGACCGTAAGAGAGAGAGAGCTTTGAGGAAAGAATTACTATACACCTGAGGTGTGGGAAGCCTCTGAGAGGTGTGAAGAAGAAGTGGCATCTTCTTTATTGTATTCTTTTTTGGATGAGTATTAATACAAGTTGTGTATTGTCTCTCATATTTTGTGTTGTTTCTGGTTTCTAGTTACTTGTTACTTTTTGTTAATTCCGCATCTTAAGTTGCTTGTATATGGTAATCAATGGTGCTTCCATGGGTTCCTAACAATTTGACCAAATTTGTGAGGCTATTCCCCACCGAGCATGCCATTTGTGAACATAGGATTGCAATAGAGGGAGATTAGTATTGTGTTAGTGAATAAAACAAATTAATGAAAAACACACTAAACTAACACCCTAAACCTATCTCAAAGGAAAAACTTAGTTAATAAACTAAAAATGGAAAACACAACTAAAACATGAAAGAAATACCTTCCTTCACCTTCTTTGGATGCTTTAAAATTCTTGTTGTAGTGGTTTGCTCGGTTTGTGTTTATGAAGTCTTCATCAATTAAGTATGGCTACTTTAATCTCTCCTTGGCACCATGTTTGGCTTTGGCTTGGCTTAACAATTTAACATTATAACACTAATTGTAATTATTTTTGGAATTATTTATGCAATATAACTTTACAGTATCCAAGCTTAAAAATCAATAGACAAGGCCTCCTATTTATAGTTTGAAATGGTTTAGGATCAACCATGACGTACATCTCAAGATTGAGATGTGTAGTCATGAATAAATCCAATTATGTAATTAAATTTATAAATATCCCCCATAAATATTTGGGGTAGAGGGGAATTTAAGAGGCATGGATTGTCTTAATGAGGCATGGGGTGCCTTAATCTTGATATTTTATGCATTTATGGCTTGTGGATGCCACCCCATAGAAATGATGTCATTTGATGATGTAGATATTCAATATCAATTTCTAAAAACAAATATTCAAAAATTTCCATGGAAAATTAACTTAAGATCTTGATTTGGCTTAATTAGCCTTAAACATGATTAGTTAACTTTGATGCAAAACCTTGGTAATTTGTGCAAAAAATAATCAAATTAGTCAAAATGTCATATTATTGGCTTAAATTTTGGCTAGATTGGAATTAAAAGTTGATGTTAGATGTGTTGGAACCATTATACAATTTAGGATGTTTCCAATGAAAAATACCAACGGCACATGTCTTGTACAAGAAATTTGATAGAAAAGAGCAATCCAGAGCACCGGGTGCAAAAATATCATTTTGACTCAAAATGATCTTATCAAAGTTAGTTGCTTCATAAATTGCATTGCCCCACTTAATGACACTTTGTCCAAAATCGGAACTTGAATATATAAATTTCAACTCATTTAATGTGTTTTAGTGCTTTTAGGTCAAATTGTGCATTTTGGTGGAAGTTGGTCAAAAGTTTGGTTGGAGGTCATTGGTGGCCAGATTTAGGTGTTTACAGTAAGTGAATAAACAATAGAATTTTGATATTTATGGATGGGATAAATGTTAAAATAAGTAAATTATTTTTCAAGGGTAGTGTCCATTTTATGATAAATAATAATATTTTCACTTTTACATTGATAATCACCATTAACCTATTGGTAGGTGAGTTGGGAGTCACCTAAGGCGTGTATATATGCAATATCTAAGTCAAGTATTTATCTCATGCCTAGTATTAATGATTCAAATTATTCCATGTTATTATTAACATCAAATTCAATTTTAAGTACCAAAGGAATAATTTTACCATGAGGTTTAGTGAGTATACAAACTGCCCCAACTCTTTAGAGACATTTGGTGCCTGCTAATAATTTTAACCTTACTTGTCAAATTATCACCCATACCACTTGAAACTTTTATTTTCAAGACATGAGTACTTATTTAGGCATGAAAATATCCATTGGATATATTTTACATCAGTTTCATCAAACTTATTAAGTGATTCTGGTAGTTTTAGTGCCAAAAAGGCCTAGTGTGAGGTCATTTATGTAGTTCTTTATGTAAAATTGAGATTAAATAAATTTTAAGACCTTATTTATTTATTAAAAGGTCAAAAAAAAAATTAATAGGTTTAAAATATCAAAATGATTAAAATTGATTTATCTCTCATATTGACCTCCTTGACAACTCTAGAAGGGTAGTTTTCAAGTGCTTGATATGGATAGAGGAGAGAGAGTTAGGAACTAAATTTTTTTCCATTGTTAGAGGTCCTAGTAATATTTAAATTAGTTTAATTTTTTTTATATTCATACACCCATATTTATGAACAATCATTAAGAGCGTAAGGGGGTTACTATGAGCTAATCATCTAGAGAGGATCCAGGTTTGCCTCCATTTCTTCATGTTTGAGCTTGATGGAGAAAAATAGTTTTAAGGGGATGATTTAATGGGTAAATAATAATTTTTAATGTTTTAATCATCATATAATTTTCCTTGATAAGGGGTTTTTTATAGGAAACTAGTTGCCTATCTTAACTTGAGATTTGGCAATTTTCAAGCAATCTTGATATATCAATGGAATGTATTTATTTTTAGGACTTTTAAAGCTAATTTTTTAGGTATTATAACATATATTTCATCCAATCAAGGTTTTATGTACTTTAATCTTTAAAAAATCTTTTTTGAGACAACCCAATTGGTCATTTGGTCCTTCCACAATGGTATAGTTGCAGATGTAATGGTATTCTTAGTGTGTGAAGATCATATTAGTGAGGTTTTAATCATATTTATGTAATCCTTAAGGATTATAAATTATAAACTTTCCATATAAGCATGTTCCAAATGAGGTCAAAGGACCATTCTCTCTTAAGAGCTCAAAATCTCTCTTATAGGCCTAATGGATAGGCTAAAAAGAACATAATGGCAAGTAATAAGAGCTATGAGGACTCATGAAGGTGAATAATTGTGTTTTAAATTCATGATGTTGTTAATAATTCTCATAAATTTTTCAATATTACCAATGAAAATATGAGATAAACCTCTCTTTAGAGATTTTAGCACCTAAATAACACTAAAAGACTGTATGTGACTAAGTTATCATCTTGTAAGACCTTCTGAAGGACTATATACTCTTATGAATGTGTTCTAAGGGTGCCAAATGATTTTTCAAGGTGATATAGGTCTTATAAATAGATTTTAGTTCTTATTTGAGCTTCAATATTCATCAAAATCATGAAGAAAACTTCCCTAAAACTTAATTTAGCAGAGTTTAAGGTAAGTTTGCATTGTTTAAGGTAATAAGTTGTTTATTGTTTCTATGCTATTCTAACCTCATTAGGAAAATTAATTAATGATAAATGAATACTAAAGAAATAAAATATCATGGAGGTAGGTGTAATGGTTTAGTGAATTTACAGTCCATACAAATAATAATATATAGCCATATGTTTTACACAGTCAAATTCAAGGTGAAATATGAAATTGAACAACAAGGAAGATGAACTTATGTTGGATGAGTCAGGTTATTTGATGCTTTCACAATATATAATAATGTTTTAAATCTATGTCATAGACCTTTTAAGGTCTTGTTTCATTCACTTCTCTACCTCAATCTGCATAGGATATAAGAGAACATCTACAACCATGAGGAACTCAGTCGGTTAGGTTTCAAAGTGTGAGAACTTGTGAAGGAGATGCTAGAAGTTGTTAGCTATCAAGAGTGGCTTTTTTGACACAAGTATGACTTGATGTCATAAAGAATAAATAGGTTATTGGATCAAATAAACAAAGTATGACCTTCAACAATGCCCACCTATAATCATATGCTTATCGTAATGCTTGTGAGTTAAGTTATTGACAGTCATATGTTTGTAATATATATTGTGGATATTTGAAAGATTGACTAGAGTGTGAAATGATTTGAAAAACTTGGAGAGTTCAAGGACTCAGTGAGTGTCTCTTTCAAAAATATAATAATCAAATGAGACATACAGCCCTAGGCCTGTGGGTCCACATTTTGAGATCAAGATCAACATCCCATCAATAGAAAAGAGTCTTAGACATGAAAATATTAAGGCCTGTGTAGATGGAGATAAAGTTCCAACTGACCTAATAAATCTAAGCCACTTTAAAGGTCAAGGGAGTCAATGAA
This sequence comes from Torreya grandis, assembly GCA_037957365.1. Lineage (NCBI taxonomy): Eukaryota > Viridiplantae > Streptophyta > Pinopsida > Cupressales > Taxaceae > Torreya > Torreya grandis. Next base: position 134,846 of record JARHVA010000021.1, on the reverse strand, counting down.
ATTAAGTGATAGTTTAAATACCATATACAACCTATGTACAGACTATGTACTTGATTGAAAGAGACAAATGAGGTTGAGAGTGTCATGAGATAACAAACACACCCTATAGAAAATGAATTTAGCTCCCTTGGTTTGATTTTCTTCAATTTTAATGGAAATAAAGGAAACTTAGTCTTAAAATCACCTAACACAGTTGATATTCTTAAGATCACCTATAGTACCATGATTGTGAGTAAGGACAAGTGGTACAAAGTTATTAACAGAGTACAATGAGAGAGGTTTGAAGCCTAAGTGAAAATTTTAGCTGAGTCTATGAGATATTGAGAAGATAAATTACCTTCAAGGTGAAGCTTCAAACCTTAATTCATAGTCATGACTCCTAGCAATCACCTACAGTATGTATAGGTGTTAATATTGACCTATAGTTAGCTAATGACAAAATTCAGTCAAAGGGAAAGAGTGGATGTATGGAAAATGATAGATAATATGTTTGAGGAGTAAGAGTGTTAATTAGAAAGTAAAAATGAGCATGAAGGTGATCATAAGATAAAGGTAAGGTCTAAACACTTCAAGCATAGTCAATACCCTAGAAGTAAGCTACAATTTTTTTTGAAATATTAATCAATTTCAAATACTCAAAAAGAAAGAAGAGTATGAAAATATAGGTCATATGAAACTATTTTTGAGTTTAAACAAGCTTGAGGAATATTAGAGGCTAGTAGATTAAATGATGAGACCTAAAACACAAAGAACACAATTAAAAGGGAGAACCTACATGTTACTCTAAGTGACAATGGTCCTGGGCCTGAGTAAAGGAGATGAGGTGTTTGATAGGTACTTAGAAAATAATTTAAGACTACATCCAAGTGAAAGGACATTAATGGATCTCTAAGCTAATAATGAGGTTTATAAACCCTAACATAGTCAGGATGCTAAAGAGGCACCTATAGGTCATAAGCACAGACCTCTCTCAATCCCAAAAAAAGACTTAAAGTGTTTAAAGGGGATATTAATTCTAATAGGAGACCTCAATAAAAATTCAATGCCATTTCAGAAATTAGTGATGGCAAGACTAGGTCTAAGCTCTTCAATATGCAGTCAATAACCCTAAAAAGGTACCTATAACCATCCTTGTTAGGTTTGGGGTAAAATACATATAATGAAGTGGTAGAGTAATATGAAGGGTAATTGAACCTAGATAAAACCTAAAGAAAGTCCATGAGATTTTTATATCATTAGTGTGATTTAAATGTATCAAACCCTAGGAATGTAACAATAACACACAGTCTTAATACCCTCATGATAACCTACGGGTTGCCCTTAGTGACTAGACAATGGTTTTAAGGCTAGTAAAGAGAGATAACATAAGTGTTGTAATATGTTTGAAGGTTTATTTAACCTGTTTTTTTCTTCTATCAAGTTCATGGACCATTGGAAAATTATGGATGTTAGTGGAGAGGGTTTAAACCCAAAGAACATAGTCAAAACCTTCTAAAGACACAACTAGATTCTATTGACTTAACTAAAATTCCATGGATAATAGATGCTAATTAATTAGAGTTTATATGAGTTTGATATAATATATTTAATGAGATTTCAAGGAATAATATCTATTTTGGATGATACAATCAACCATTTACACCTACAATAATGTAAACACCTAACCTTCACCTACAACTAGTATATGATTGTAGACAATCAAAGGCAGGAGTGAAGATGTGGAAAGATGTCAAGAATGTGATGATGGGAAAGAGAATATAATAGCATGTATGAAAATATATTGATGAAATAACAATAAATTTATCCAATTTCAATTCCATTAAATAATATCAATGGTGGTGAACTCCTAAAGCACAAAGACACAATCAACATATACAGTCAACTAAACACAGTCTAGTATGGACCTAAATTACTAACCTATAACCAAGTACGGAGAGTGTATCTCTCAAAAAAAGTGTAAATATGATATTTATTATGATATAATTAATACCTTACAAAATTATCACCATGAAATTGGAGAGGTAACTCTGTTCAAGGACCTTTAGGGTCAATAATGCTCAAATTGCTAAAAACCCTTTACGGTATAAGTTCAAGATTTTGGACCTGTTTATGAGGTCATTATTGTGAATGTTATTTTAATTAATTTTAATGAACCATTAAAACATGTTTAATATATTTATATGATTAAAAGTGTTATTAAAGGCTCAAAGACCCAAGATAACCTTTCTTGGCCTTAACACACACATGCCTACAATTTAATCCTTAGGGAATTTGGTGTTTTGAAGCCTCTATAGGCATGATCTTGATTTAAATTTTGGTACATAACATGTTTAATATTTTATTTATAAATTTGTGATAATTTTAAGGTTACAAAATTTTTGGATATACCCATTATTTTATCTCAGACCTTTTTCACTCCATTGGCAAGGGGCGACCTTGAGATTAAGTGGGTCCATTTGGTCTCAAGGCACAACACAAGTAAGATTTTAAAAATTAATGAAGTGTATTTGAGGCAAATAAAAGTGATGAAAAAGGTTTACATACACTTTTATGAGGCATTTAACCTCAGTATTCAACTCAAATTCCCTTGAGGGCTATTAAGAGAGCGACAAACTCATAACCCCAAACACCCTGATCAGTACACCATGAGCATACATAGGAGTGATAAAGAATTACAGAGAATTTAGAATAATTTATGGGTTTTTGTAGAGGTTTATTAACTCCTAAAAATATTTTTAATGAATTTTGAGACCTAAAACTCAGTTTTGACCTCTCTTGAGCCTTAAGAATGCTAAGCAAGCCACCTGAGGAACAAATTTACATACTTATACCATCTCTCACACTTTTCATGGGGATATTATCAATTTTTTATAGATTAATAGGTAATATAATAAGTATTTACAAGTTTAATGATGTTATTTAGTGGTCTTTTCTTTATGAACAACCATTAAGACCCCAAACTAGTCTTAAACCTCTCTAAAACCCTGATAGTGACTAATTATAGGAAAAATACCTCAAAAACACATCTAATGACACATTTTTATCCTAAAACATATTTTATATTGTTTATGACTCCAAGGAGGTTATCCAAATGTATTTTTATGCTAAAATCACTTGTACAAATTGCTACATATGCCCTATTTTGACATGTTTTTGGTGTTTTTTAGGTGTTCAAAGAAAAAAGAAATTTAAAATCATTGTATGAGTTAATTTGTGATGTATTATAGATATATAATCATAAAAAAATGTATAATATGTTTTTTAAATGGTAAAAATAGTCCCATTTTCCAAGGTAATCCCAAACAGGCTTAAAATGAGACTAGGTAGCTAGGCGGTTTCATGGTTTGCATACATACATAGGTTATTAGGACCCTAAATTTTTCATTTAGGATGGTATTAATCCAAGTAAATTGAATCAATCACTTTTGGATAGTTTCACATGTGTGTCAAATTTTCTTTTTCTAGGCCTAAGAAGCCTAACTAGGCTTAATTGGAGAAGAAAATGAAGGAAAAGGAGTACTTCCGCTTGGATTTTAATCATGAAATTTTATGTGGAGATGTAAATATATATATTGTCCTCAAAAATATTCATGTGTTTCCAATTTTATCCATAAAATCTTCTAGACAAGGATATTTTTAGGTTCTTAGGATTATAAGGAATGAGTGATTTAGAAAGAAAAATGGGCAAAATTAAATATTTTAGGCTACTTGATGGCTCCAAATACCTTATTTTAGGTCTGATTTCATTATTATAAGACATAAATGGTGTAATTTTTCTTGGTCCAATGAAAAAACTCAATTTCTCTCTCTTAAGCCTCTTTGCTTGTGAAGGAGCTAAGTAGTCAAACCACCCAAATTGATGCATGAGATTTATTCAACAAGATTTTAAAGGTTAATCCTCACCTTAAATGAAAATTTTGAGACAATAAAAATTAATTAAGTTTTTAGGAGAAGGATTTAAGGTTTCAATTGGTCTCAAAGACTCCCAACAAGAGCTTCCTTCCTTCCAATGCCTAGTGTGTTGAAGAAGTCAAAATTGCACTCAAAGAGTTCTAACAACCCAAGAAAAATGGAAAGAAATAATTAATTATTTGGATAAAGTTTAAAAATAAGAATTAATCAAGACACGATGACCTAATTTCATGGCTCAAGACCTATTTTCAAGGAGAACGCTTCTTCACCAAGACTTGAGGGTATGCCGACAAAGACTTAGGAGGATGTGCTAGTCAAACATCAAATATGAATGCTCAAGGAACTTTAAAACTTCCCAAATGTGTTTCCCCTTAACCTCTACACAATTTTAAAAAGGTGTATGAGATATTAATAAGTAAATGTTATGTTGGGTTTGGAGGAGTACTAAATGAATGTTACATTTCTTAGTTTTGGGGGCTCGTATCTTCTTTCTCTCTCCTCTTTCTCAATTATCTATATGTAAGCCAATGTTTGGAATTTGAAACAATCCTTAACCTATGTTGTGTCAAGTTCATGCTCAAAAAAAACTTTTACTTTACTATTTTGAATGAATAATACTAAATTCATGTCTCTTCAAATCTTGTGTTTAGTGTCTTTTCATGGTTTGTTGATAAATGATAGTGATAGTATATATTTCCTTTCATTTTATCCTTTCATCAACTATTTATAGATGTTAGATTATCCTTACAAGTTATATAGTGTGCTCTAATCATCTTGTATGTATGACAAGTGTGAGCTTTCTTTAGTGTCTTTGAGAGACCTATTGACTATCTACCTTAGATCATGCATTAAGCCTAAGCCTCTATGTGAAACATTATTGTTTGAAAGTTTTTATTTGAGAAGTGAAATTAGGTTTATGTTCTTATTCTCCCTTCTTAATTCATACCACACAAGTGGAGGTCACATTTTGGTGTATCACCCCAGTTAGATAGGTTTTCTTTTCAATTTACCTTCTTCCCTTCTCCCTTGTAAGCTGGTAGTGTAGAGTAGGGATCCTAACTAATACAGCAAGGGGAGATATCCCTTATAATCTAGAGATTCAATCCAATTATTAGGCCACCCAAAACCTAGGATCATCTCCATGTTACCTCAGATTGTGAAGGCCTAAAACTACCTTCATAAGGGTGCAAGTCTAGTAATCAATAATTTTTGGCATGCCTAGTGGGTTACAAGTCTAAATTAGTGGAAGGATTATTGGTGTTATTATTCTCCTAATAAACCTTTAAAGGCATTCAAAACATCAATGGAATCTTCAAGTTCTATTAGCTGGTTCTAGTAGCCTAGGCATAGTTTCCAAGTAAGTATATCTTCATTACACTAATTTAATGTCATTTTTATGGCTTAATTTTAAGAAAATGGTAATTTCATGCATGTTGATGAGCCTTATCAATAGTATAGTAAGCCTTATCAACATTTTTATGATCCTAATCAGCCTTATCAAGAGTATTATCAGTCTAATAATTAGTCTTGTCAAGAGTATGGTAACTCATATGAGCTTTATAATTGACCCTTATCAACCTCGTTATGACCCTAGTTATGTGCCCCAACAACCTTGTCAAGAATTGTAATAGTCATAATTACCTCCTAATCCATTTCCAATTCAAAATCATGATTCCCCTACCCTATCCTTGTTGGCATTTAGTCCAAATATGTTAAAATATGAAGGGGTGATGAGAGTGTCGGATAGAGAGTTGGATGTGACACATTTTCACCTCATAGAGAAGATGAGGAAGATAGTATAGATGTTGACAGACAAGTAGACAATATTTGGAAAAAAAATTAGTGTATCATGACTTATGAATTGCATGAAATGATAACCATGATCCAATGGTGGATAGACAAATTAGTGGGATGGAATAATTAAGATATCCAACCCAAACCACCTCATCCATCTCTTCCTAACCCTGATTAAACTTATTGTGTTCTAGTTTCTCTCCTAGCTTCACCTACCCTTATTTAAGAGAATAAACTTATACCATCATGGAGGCCTTCTTGGGCTATGACTTCTAGTTGTGCCATGCAAAGTCTTGTGGATTAATCTCTTTCCATCACTCATCAAGAACCCTCTTTTTTACCATATCTTCCCTCTTATGTCCCTTATCCTCATGAATTCATTAACCATTCTTAGATGAAGCCTATAAGATAACTAATTTAACCTCCAAATAAACCTAATAGTTTCAAATTCCTACCTTGTAATGAAGTAGTTAAGTCTTTGGAGAAGGAGGATGAGGTGGGTGTTATATAATTTGAAACCAAAGAAAATATTGTGCCTATAATTGTTACCTCATGGAAGTCAATTCAAGAAAACATACAAATGAAGGAGGAAGTGATTTTTTAAGAGGCTAAAATTTAGGTTACATCTTAAATTGATGAAGTGAATCTTGACGGTGAGGAAGGAAATGGTGAGGAATAAAACCAAGTATCCATAGCTCAACTCAACTTACTCTCTCTTCAAGAATTCTTAAAATAAACTTCCATTTCCAAAACCTCAAATTTAAAAATTAGTCCCTTGACTCCCAAAAAAACTTATGAGCTTATTCGTTTACCTCCCACCATCTCCCTTTGTGAATATGATCATGTTCTATGGAGGATAGATGAAGAAGTTGAAGTTGCAACTAAGTTCCAAGGAGAGTGTGATGAGGATGTTTCAAGTATGCATGAAGAGAAAATGTTTTTTTGGTACACCACTTGGTGAGATTAAAGGTAATTTAACCTTAAAAAAAGATGGAGAAGTTGTAACAAAAGGTAAAGGAGGTGTTTATTTGTTTCAAGAACTCCCTTTTGGTTTGTTTGAAGACCATGACAAAGAGGCCATATATGATGAATATGAGCTATTTTTAGAAATTCTTGATGAGTTTGAAGAGATTAATATAGTTAAACTTTAGTTAAATTACCCTAATGGTGTGTCAAGTGTGAAATAAAAAGATGGTACAAGCTAAAGTTATGAATGAATTTGAGACATCTCCTATTGAGCAAGAGGTTGAATTTGAGAAGGTTGTTTCCCAATCATAACATGATTGCACATTTGACATTATTGATAGACTTATTGATCCACTTGAGAATTATCAAGATTCCATTCATTTTTATCTCATTAAGTTTGATCAAATTTATGAATAAAAGGATGATTGACAGTTGTACATTGATTCTCTATGAGAAATTAAAAATATTTGTAAGGATATGTTACCCATCAAAGAACATGCTTATGAGAAGGTTAATCAAGAGTCACTAATAGAAGAACATGATGAAGATTGGATTGAATATTAAAATATCCTTGAATATCTTAATGAACTTGTAGTAGATGATAAAAAATATGAGGTTGCTCAAGATGTTATAGAGACTCAAGGACAACACATAGATGAGGTATCAATTGATGAGGTTACAGTTGATAAGCAATATGAAAAATATCCTAAATTACAAGATATGTATTCATAGGTTAATTTATTGATGTTGACGATTCATTTTAAAGTATATCAAAAGGATTTCCAACCTAAAATATCTGAGTTCCACAAGCAAAATTACAAGAAACATCTTCTCTCATGTCCTTGTTCATCATGTGAATTAAGTGATCTAAAAAACTTTCCTCTAGATACTGGAGGAGGATTATTTAAAGGTTGGTGGTATTTATTTAATATTTCTACCAGGTTATTTCAATCACATTAGCTTTCTTATGTTTCATTTACAATAACTTCTTTGCTAGCACATGTGTTGTGTTAGTCAATTTCCTTTGTTATGTGTTTTCTTTCCTTGTTTTGGAGGAGATGCAATAGTCTTGTTTCAAGTCAAGAGTATTTTATTCATGTATCAGTTCTAATCATGATTATTTTAGAATTTAATAGTGTTTATGAGTCCAAAATAGATGTCAATGGTCTGGTTCTCAAGCATAGTAGGCATGTTTCCCAGCAGAGTCACCAAAATGTTGACAATTTTAACCCTAAAAGTTAAAAATATCACCCCTACCACTTGAAAATTTTATTTTTAGGACATTATTCACTTATTCAGGCATGAAAATGTCTATTGGATACATTTTACATTAGTTTTATCAATTTCTCAAGTGATTCTATCAATTTTAGTGCCAAGAGGGCCTATTTTGAGACCATCCATGCAATTCTTTAGGTGAAATTGAGATTAAAGAAGATTAAATACCTTATTTTTCCATTAAAAGTTCAAAAAAAATATTTTTAATAGGTTTAAAGTCTCAAAATGAATAAAACCAATTTATCTCTCATATCAACCTTCTTAGCAACTTTAGAAGGGTAGTTTTCAAGTGCTCATTACAGATAGAGGACAAAGAGTTAGGAGGTGAAACTTTGGAAATTTTTAGGGGTCATATTAATATTTAAATTATTTTTTATATTCATCTCCCCATATTTATGAACAATCGTTAAGAGCATAAGGGGGTCACTATAATCTAGTCATCCAGAAAAGGTCCAAGGTTGCCTTCATTTAATTCACTTATAAGATTGATGGATAAAAATGGTTTTATAGGAATGATTTAAATGGTAAATAATACCTTTTTAATTTTTTAATCATCAGCTAATTTTCATTGATAAGGGTATTTTTGACTAGAAACTGGTTGCCTATCTTAACTTGAGATTTGACAATTTTCAAGCAATCTTGATATATCAATAGAATGTGTGTGTTTTTTTTTTGAGAATTTAAAAGCTCATGTTTCAAGTATTATCACATATATTTTATCCAATCAAAGTTTTAGTTACTTTCATCTTGAAAAACTCTTTCTTGAGACAACATGCTTGGTCATTTGGCCCTTCCACAATGGTATAGTTGTAGATGTAATGAGAATATCAATGTGTGAAGAGCATATTATAGAGGTTTTAATTATATTTATGGATGTTTTAAGTATTATAAATTATTAATTTTCCATATAATGATGTTCCCTATGAGGTCAAAGGACCATGCTCTCTTAAGAGCTCAAAATCTCTCTTGTAAGCCTAATGGGCAAGCTAGAAAGAACATAATGGAAAGTAATAAGAGATATGAAGAATAATTAAGGTGAATAAATTTGTTTTTAAGTCAATATTTTGCTAATAATTCTCATAAATTATTCAATATACCCAATGACAATATGAGAGAAAGACCTCTCTAGAGCTTGTAATGCCTAAATAACACTAAAAGATTGTATGTGACTGAGTTATCATCTTGTAAGACCTTATAAAGGATTGTATATTATTATTAATGTTTTATAAGGGTTAAAAATTATTTTTCAAGGTGATCAAGGTCTTTTCAATATATGTGAGTGTTTAGTTGAGCTTCAAGGTTCATCAAAATCATGAAGAAAACTTCCCTAGAACTCAGTTTAGCAGAGTTTAAGGTATGTTTGTATTATTTAAGGTAATAGGTTGTTTCATGTTTACATACTATTCTAACCTCATAATTTAAAATTAATTAATGAGAAATGAATAATAAAAAAATCAAATATCATGGAGGTAGGTATAATGGTTTAGTGAACTGACAGTTTGTATAAATAATAACCTATAGCCATATCTTTTACACAATCAAGTCCAAGGTGTAATATGAACAACAAGGAAGATAAAATTATGTTGGATGTGTGAGGTTATTTTATGATTTCACAAGATAAAATCAAGTTTTAAGTTCATTCATTACTCTACCTTAGTCCGTACAGGATGCAAGAGAACAACTGTAACCATGGGGAGCTTAATTAGTTAGGTTTCAAAGTGGGAGAGCTTGTGAAGGAGATGTTATAACTTGTTTGATATGGAGATTGACTTGGTTGTAAAAAGTATGAATCGATGTCATAAATCATAAAGAGGTTATTAGATCAAATAAATAAATTATGACCTTCAACAATACCCACCTATAGTCATATGCTTGTCATACTGCTTATGAATTAAGTTGTTGGTAGTCATATGTTTGTTATATGTCCTATGGATCCTTGAAAAAGTGGCTAGAGTGTGAATTTATTTGATATAATTGGAGATTTAAAGGACTCAATGAGTGTCTCTTTAAACCCTATAACAATCATATGAAACATATAGGCCCTTAGCCTATAGGTCCACATTTTGATACCAAGACCAACATCCCATCAATAGAAAGGAGTCTTAGACATGAAATGCTTAAAGCCTATGTGGATGGAGATATATTTCAAACTAACCTAAGAGATCTAATACACTTGAAAGTTTAAGGGAGTTAATGAAACTAAGTGATAGAATAAAGACCATCTACAACGTATGTACAGACTGTGTACTTGATTAAAAGAGACAAATGAGGTTGAGAGTGTCATGAGATAATAAATAGACCCTATATATAATGAAGTTAGATTAATTTGTTTTTGCATCTTCAAATATAATGTAAATAAAGGGAACTTAGTCTTCAAAACACATAACATTGTTAAAAGTTTTAAGATCACCTGCAAGACACCTACAATACTATGATTGTGAGCAAGGAAAAGTGGTACAAAGTTATTGACATAGTAAAATGAGAGAGGTTTGAATCCTAAGTGAAAACTTTAGATAATTCCATGATATATTTAGAATATAAATAACCTTCAAGGTGAAGCTTCCAACCCCAATTCATATTCATTATTCCTAGCAATCACCTACAGTCCCTATGGGTATTAATATTGACCTACAGTCAACTAATGATAGTAGTTAGTCAAAAGGTAAGAGTGGAGGTATGTAAAAATATTGATAATATGTTTGAGGATCATGATTTTTAATGATAAGTTCATGAGGATCATGAAGGAGATCATAAGACAAATTTAAGTTCTAAACACTTTAGGCACAATCAATACCCTAGAGGTAAGCTACAGGATGTTTTGAAAGATTAATTAGTTTCAAACAATAAAAAATAAAGAAAAGTATGAATATATAGGTGTTATGAAACTATTTTTGATTTTCAAACAAGATTGAGGACTATTGGAGGCTAGTAGTTTAAATGATGAAACTAAATCACAAAGAACACAATCAAAAGGAAGCACCTACAGGTTACTCTAAGTGACAGTGGGTCTTGGGCCTAAGTAAAGAAGGAGTTGAGGTGTTTGAGAGGTACTTGAAACCAAATTTAAGACTACATCAAAGTTCAATAACATTGAGGGATCTCTAATCTAAGAATGAGGTTTCTAAACCTTAACAATTCGAGATGCCAAAGAGGCACCTATAGGTCATAATCACACACCTCTCTCAAGCCCAAAGAAAGAGGTAGAGTGTTTCAAGGGGTTATTGAACCTAATAAGAGACCTTAATCAAGATTCAAGGCCATTAGAGAATTCATTGTTGATAAGACTAGGTCTAATCTCTTCAATATACAGTCAATGACCCTAAAGAGGTACCTACAACCATCCTTATTAGGTTTGGGGTAAAATGCATACAATGAAATGTTAGAGTATGAAGTGTAATTGAACCTAGCTAAAACCTCAAGCAAGTCCATGAGATTTTGAGAAGATAATTGGTGTGATTTCAAGGTCTCAAACCCTAAGATGTTAGGATATTAGTGTCAGTGATATGTTTTCATTGATGTCAAGTGGCATTGGTGATGACAAAGTGGTATGAGAGTACTCTTTGTATAATATGCATGATCTTAGTGCTCAGTTCAATCTTGGTTGCTAGTGAGATCTTATGTAAGAAGCTGGTCATATAGAGGTTTGTGAAGATGTCATGGAGAATGGAGAGAGATTATATGGTATGTCCATATGGTTAAGATAACAATTAGAGTCCTAGGTGGTATTCAGGTAGAGTGCAAGTCATCCTATGCCTTGTGTGCTTGACCTTGCTAAGTTGCCTGATGAGGTAAGAGGTATGTGCATTTTTTATTATATGTTTTTGGTTATAGTGATTAAAATGAGTGGATTTAATATGTCTAAGATGTTATGAGCTTAGTGGATATGTTTCCAAGTAATTTCAAGAGACAAGTTGGCCTAGTGGTTCTAGGCCTAGTAGACAAGGTGGGCTAGTGAGGTCCTTGTGAGCAGTCATGATAAGATTTAAAGTTGATAGATATTATTTGAGCATGTAATATGGTATCTAAATGTTTTTCAATTGTTTTGACCAAGTTTTAGGACCTGAAAAGGAAGAGAAAGTAAGATAGTACATTGGGAAGTATTATGTGCATGTAAAATAGAGGTTTCCTAACCCAATAAGAGGTTTGTGATGCTCATTATCATGTGTAGAGTTTTAATGGTGACCTGATCCTTTTGGGAAAGGTGGAACATGGACCTAATAATTATTTTTAAGTATTTTGTAGTGGATTGAGGGATAAAACTTTATGAACATTCGTTAAGAATGTAAACTGGTCAAAACCCTCTATAAACCCTCATAATAGATTGATTTGAAAGATATTTATTTTAGGTGTTCAAAAATATGATGGATGGATAGTATGAATATTTTAAAGTGTATATGACTCCTCCAAGCATCTCCATTTGGTATTGGTGTGTTAGGGTAGTGAGTAGAAGGTACATAAATATGCTTATTTATAGAGATTTTGGTGCTACATGTAGGGTTGACTGAGTCAACACATTAAAATCATTAGAGATTGAAGGTCAATACTTTTTCTTGAGGTATATGTAGTTATTTTTTAAATTTTTGTGCTTTTTTTTAATTATATAATTCATTAAAGTTGCTCTATCGCTAATCTACCAGATAGTGGAAACAATGACAAAAAGATAGTCAAAGTGAGAACTTATTTAGGGATTGATTTCAGGTGTTTAGGGATGGAAAAAATGGTTTGGGGTATTAATTAAATACCTATCCCTCCTATTTAACTTATTTTTAAGTGTTTATAGTTCTCATAAACTAGATATAAGAAGCTCACAAAATGACTAGTCTGTGTAAGACAAGATAGTGGAACCCATGACAGTGAGAATGGTTTGTAGTAGCAAAGTGGCCATTTAATCATATGAATTTTTTATTGGAATATGTTATAAGAATTTATTATTACCTTTTACATGAATTATAATAACTTTTAAGTGACCTTAGAGGAGTTAGGAGTCATGTTCAACATGACTGTGTTTTGGGTCAAGATGACTGCTACAGGCATGCTGAGGAAAGTGAAGTGTTTAAGGTCTTATGAAAAATGGTGGTGAATAAAATGAAAATATTGGTTTTAAATATATTATTTATCTAATAAAAAATTTTGGAATCTGGTGAGCCAATGTGAGGTGTTGAAATGTGAAAGCCAAATTGGCTTGTCAGACTGTGTTAAAACAGTGAAATAGAAACTTGAATGATTGGTTTGTAAGACCAATGAATGATGATATAAAATGAAAACAAAAATTTTTAGGCTGATATATAAGACTCAAATAATAAGCTAATTTTGTTTAGAAGTGTATAATATATAAGCTTATATATGACTATACTTTGACTGAGTGTGACCAGTTTGAGTGGTCATCTTGAGAGAGTTAGTTTGAATATGTTTTGCTTATGTGATGGTGACTAATGGATTTATTAATGTTTTTTAGGTCATGGATGACCTATCCATGTGATATTTTTAGGTGGTTATTTGAGATAATCATCTGTGTACTTTATTTCTAGAAGACTATTTTTTGTGTTTCTAGGCCTATTGGCAAGTAGGCTAGAATGGTTTGGTTCAAGGTATGAATTGGTATTCCAAGTGTTGTGGACCCATGTAGGGGTGGGAAAGAATATATTTAATTTATGTTTGATGTTTTCATTCATTCATGAAGGATAAAGGTAGACCAATGAGTCCAAGGTGTAACGTGTTGGTTTGTAGGCCTAATTAATGTTGGGGAATCCAAGAACAAACACACCTATTCTGATCCCACTTGTTAGGATCTTGCTCCTCAGAAAGAGCACAATATGATTACAAAAAATAATCAATTAAACATGCAAAAATAAACAGAAGCACAAGTAACTAGAATTCACCAATATCACAGAATATGAGAGACAATACACTATCTTGTATTAACAATTATACAAAAAAGAATACAATAAAGAGCCGCCACACTCTTCCACCTTACAGAGGCTCGCTACACCTCAAGTGTACAATAATTCTTCTTCAAAACACTCTCCTACCAAAAATGGTCCCAACAACCAATGCACAAATAGAATTGGTGTTCACCTCTCCAACCAGTCAGTAATAACCCTGCCAGTACACCAAGCACTCTATAGTATTTCAAGTTGATCTCCCATGAACCTGCAACCTGAAATTTAATAGACCATACTCACACATGTAGATCTCCTATGAGCTTGCAACAACCTGCAACTCAATGATCTTACAATGGAAGGATATTCCTTGCCTTCCTTATCAGCTCATACTTTACAATACATGCTAATGGGTCTATAAATAGATCCCAGACTTAAACAATAATTTAGACTCTTAATTTAGACAAATATCCACGTAGGTCAAGACTCTAACTAGCCTTTACATGAAAACACTTCATTCACTTAACTAACTATTCTAGAACACACAGGCGACTGACGCCAGTCCCTGCTTGCCTGGTGCTGCTGACGTCGACTGACTTCCTACCATCGCCGGTTGCCTTCTGCACTAGTCATGACCGACGTCGGTCATGCTGCCAACGCTGGTGCTTCTAGTTCTTCAGCAACCTTTAGTTTCCATCTACAAAGTTGAAGCTTTTAGCTCCACACCCTAACAATCTCCCACTTGGAGATAAATAGCTGCAACTGTACCTGTACCTATACTCTGTCTAGTTTGTTCTCTTGGCTTTGTATTCCTCCTCAAGATCACTCTTGAAGACCAACCACCATAAATCCTATAGTGCAAACCCTGTCATCCAAATCACCTACCACATCCATATCTACAAACCATGTAGAAAATAACTTGGCCCTGCATAGCATGTGCACCTACTGCTGGTCCCTCTAAGAATCCACTGAACTGCCCTTCAGTACTTCTCTCCTGGATTGGCTCCTAACTTGTGACAACTCCCACTGCTTGGGAAAACTCAAGTTTAGTACATAACATGCACTTAACCTCATTATGTGAATCAAGACACCTATTCTGTGAACTATCCAACCATCGGCGTGCTAACTGGTCTCAAAAAATCATCCTGAAACAAAGTCAACATGTGACCTTCCATGTCTCTAGAACACACTCATGCCAAAGAATCTTCCTGCTCCCAGATTCTCCATGACACACCCCTAAACTAGCTTTACCTTTAGTTCAGCAATACCCTGTATATGTAACCCTGCAACAAGCACATCATACAGTAATAGGATAATGTAGCTAATATTATCTAACCTAGTAAAGAGAAACACAATGATCAAACCTCCATTGCCCTGTAGCTTATACAAGACCATATACCCTGGCCTTCTATCTCACGTGTCCATTTTCGCTCTTCCTTATCCTAAACATCCATTCATCTCTCAGTGCTTACTTCCAGCTAGCAACTCCACCCAAAACTCCTATTTGGTTCTCTTCCAAGGAATCACATCCTCCATCCATGCCAAGCTCCCACTGTTTCCTGGATCTACCTATTGTGCTTCTTTAAAAACTCCCTGGTTCTATACCATAAGTGAGCAACAAGTAGTGTAAAGAAGGGAAATGATGAATTTAAGAACTTACTTACACCTTTAGTCCTCCATATGGGTGCTTAAGACTCCTTGATAGCTTGCTATCCACCCAAAATTCATCTCAGTGACCAATGCCAGTCACATCTCAGTCTGCACCCGACCGATGTCGGTTCCCTGCAACTGCCTCCTTGCCGACATCAGTTCCCCCTAGCTGAAGCCAGTAGTTATCTGCCCTGAGTCACTGACGTTGGGCAGCACATAGCCGATGTCAGTCCCTGTCTGGACGCTGACGCTAGTTTTCCTACCGACGTCGGTCGTTGTGTTTTTCTAGTGAGAACTAACTTTTTCCCGCGAGCTCTTTTTGGATCAAACTCTTGTCCAAATCACCCTTGCTCTACTCAGAATTCCTCTACCCCTTGTGCTTAACTCTGTCTGTCACCTTCTCCTTGAAAACCAAGGCTTTCTTGTTCTTATCACTAACATCGGATTCCTCAAGAAACGTCACCTTCTTCTTCTGCATACAGAATTCATGATCCATGCCTTCCAAATCTGAAAGCATACCCTTTGACTCAAGAACATGCATCTCTTTCTTATTCATGTGACCAAGCCTATTAATCCACATCTTCGAATCTACAGCTGAAGTAGATAACCTAGAAAGAGAATCAATAATACAAGTAGATAGATAAAGCGTACCTACTTTCTTACCTCTAGCTACAACAAGTGCACTCTTGGTAACCTTCGAAGAGTCCGCTGTGAGAGTTACTGTGCAAC
Organism: Torreya grandis; assembly: GCA_037957365.1. NCBI lineage: Eukaryota > Viridiplantae > Streptophyta > Pinopsida > Cupressales > Taxaceae > Torreya > Torreya grandis. The sequence continues at coordinate 118,641 of JARHVA010000021.1, read as the reverse complement.
CCTCATCACCCAAACTTCTTACAAAAATTAGATTCTGCTCTAGAACTGGGACATGCATGACCTCCTTTAACACCCTTGTGTTACCTATCTGTAATTTCAGCTTCACTTTCCCTTTGCCAACTATCTGACAAGGCTTACCATCCCCTACACAAATTTCTTCAAAGTCTCCCTGGACATACTCATGAAAAAATTCCCTATGTGGGGATGCATGAAAATAGGCATTAGAATCTAAAACCCAAGATTCTACTTTATCCAGAGAACATACCAGAGCATCCTATGCAATGTAATCCACAACATCTACTTCTTCTTCATGCCCTTCATGCTGATCTTCACCCAATCTGTAATCTCTTTTTAAGTGCCCTTGCTTTCCACATTTCCAGCAGGTTATTCTGCCATACCTGGACTTGGATCTCCTACCTATCTTGGACCTTGATCTCCCACGCTCTATCTTCTCTCTTTGCCTTCCTATGCCATCAACACTCAAAGCATTCCCTGATGATTCACCTATGCTTTTCCTATGTATCTCTTCATTCAAGATCACACTCACAACATCATCCACTTTTAAGACTTTTGAAGCAGACACAGTGTTAGAAACTGCCATTACTAAACCTTCCCAACTTTCAGGTAATGAACACAAGATTAAGAGAGCTCTAATTTCATCATCAAAAACAATATTGACTGAACTTAACTGGTTTACCAAACCATAGAAATCACTAAGATGGCTATGAACAGATCCACCTTCCAACATTTGCAAATTAAATAAACGCTTCATAAGAAATACCTTATTTGAAGCTGAGGGTTTTTCATATAAATTTTCCAAAGATTCCATCAACTCTACTGTTGTCTTACACTGTGATAATCTAGAAATCACAGATGATGTAAGACTCAATCTTATAGATCCCAGAGCCCTCTGATCAAGAACCTCCCATTCTTCATCCTTCATATCCTGGGGTTTGCAATCAACCCCACCCAATGGTAAGTAAAAATCTTTCTCATACAGATAATCCTCAATCTGCATCCTCCATAATTGGTAGTTCTTGCCATTAAACTTCTCCATTCATAGCTTACTATCTTTTTCCATTGTTCAACTCCCACTCAAACAGAAACCCTGTGAGTAACCTATAATCAAAACACACTAACCAGATCTAATCCAATCTGTTAGTATCCCAACCAAAAGCTCTGATACTAGTTATCAGGTACCTAGAACAAAAAACATGCTCTGATACCAGTTGTAGGGTCTTGCTCCTCAAAAAGAGCACAATATGATTACCAAATATAAGTAATTAAATATGTGGAAATAACCAGAAGCACAAGTAACTAGAATTCACCAATAGCACAGAATATGAGAGACAATACACTATCTTGTATTAACAATTATACAGAAAAGAATACAATAAAGAGCCGCCACACTCTTCCACCTTACAAAGGCTCGCTACACCTTAAGTGTACAGTAATTCTTCTTCAAAACACTCTCCTACCAAAAATGGTCCCAACAACCAACTCACAAACAGAATTGGTGTTCACCTCTCCAACCAGTCAGTAATAACCCTGTCAGTACACCAAGCACTCTATAGTACTTCAAGTTGATATCCCATAAACCTGTAACCTGCAATTCAACAGACCATACTCACACATGTCGATCTCCTATGAGCTTGCAACAACATGCAACTCAATGATCTTACAATGGAAGGATCTTCTTTGCCTTCCTTATCAGCTCATACTTTACAATACATGTCAATGGGTCTATAAATAGATCCCAGACTTAAACAATAATTTAGACTCTTAATTTAGACAAATATCCATGCAGCTCAAGACTCTAACTGGCCTTTACATGCAAACACTTTGTTCACTTAACTAACTGTTCATGCAACGAATAGTTCTGGAACACACAGGCGACTGACCCCGATCCCTGCTTGCCTGGTGCTGTCGACGTCGGCCAACTTCCTACCATCGCTGGTTTCCTTCTGCACTGGTCATGACTGACGTCGCTCATGCTACCGATGCCAGTGCTTCTGGTTCTTCAGCAACCTTCAGTTTCTGTCTGCAAAGTTGAAGCTTTTAGCTCCACACCCTAACAATTAATTTAGGTCTCTATTAGGCCTATTTGGTGTTTTGGGTCTTAAGGGAAATGAGAAACCTAAGGAGTATATGGATCTTACATATAAAATGTATGAGGATATATTTAAAATATAAATCAAGCATGGAAATCATCTTGGCTGACCAATATGGGTTAGATGAGAGTATGGTATATATACTAGGCCTAATTGGTCTATTTGATGGGTAGAGAGGAGTGTGGACTAAATCAAAGGAAATATCTCAATCAAGGAGTAGAGATAGGTCATTGAGGACCATTAGATTTTGAATAGGTTCAGTCATGTTTTTATGATTAGGTTCATGAGCTAACAAGTCATTAAAACTAATAGTCTAAAGGGTGACTTGGTTGAGTGAATGAGTTAGGAGTGTCTACCTAGAGAAGAGAAGTAGGTTTGAAGGTGTTGCAGCAAGAGAAAGTCATCATCAGATATAGAAGACATCATATTAGTGGTGGAAATCAGATCTGAGGTGGTTAAGTGGGTGATTAATCACCTACGGGGTTGTAACATCCTTGCTAGTTGGAGTTATCTAAAGGTCTATTAGGTACTGGACTAAATTGAAGGGTGGGTGCTCCTTGATTAGTTGATGCTGGTCTAAAAGTCTCATGTTTTTGATATCTTTATAAGATAGGTAGTCAATTAGTTGTAGTCTTGAGAGTGGGTTTTATCCCCCATGAGGATTTCCCACATAGATGAGGTGTACTTGTGTTGATTTGTTTATGTTATGTTTAAGTGTTTATTTCATTGGAATAAAATGGAATTGATTATGAATTGTTGAGAAACTGATTCACCCCTCCCTCTTAGTAGCTACTTTAAACATAGGAATGCATTCATAAAACATAGTCATAATACCCTCATGGTAACCTATTGGTTTCCCTTAGTGACTAGATAGTGGCTTTAAGTCTAGTAAAGAGAGATGACAAAGGTGTTGTGATATGTTTGAAGGGTTATTGAACCTATTTTGGATCTCAAGCAAGTTTATGGACCATTGGAAATGTCTGGATGTTAGTGGAGAGGGTTTAAGCATAAAGAACATAGTCAAAACCTTATAAAGACACCTAAAACTAATGTCTATGGACTTAACCAGAATTCTATGGATAATGTATGCTAATTTATTAGAGTTTAAATGAGTTTGATATAAGATATTTAAGGATATTTCAAGTAATAATATCTCTTTTGGATGCTACAGTCAACCATGTCCACTTACAATAATGTAAATACCTAACCTTCACCTATAAGCAATATATGATTGTAGACAGTCAAAGGTAGGAGTAAAGATGTGGAAAGATGTCAAGAATGTGATGATGGGAGAGAGAATCTAATGGTATGTATGAAAATCTATTGAGGACCTAATAGGAACTTCATCCAATTTCAAGTCCATTAAATAAGATCAATGGTGGTGAAGTATTAAAACAAAAAGACACAATCAACTAGACATAGTCTAGTATGTACTTAAAATCCTACCCTATAATCAAGTATGGAAAGTGTCTCTCTCACCAAAAGATGGAAATATGATATTGATGATGATCTCATGAATACCTTACCAAGTTTTGTTCAAGCTTTTGGCCCTGTTTATGAGGTTATTATTGTGAAGGTTATTTTAGTTCATTTCCATGAACCATTAAAACATGTTTAAGATATTTATTTGATGAGAAAGTGTGATTAAAGGCTCAGAGACCCAAGATAACCTTTCTTAGCCTTAACACACATAGGCCTATAGTCTAGTCTTAGGGGAATTTGATGTTTTAAAGCCTCTATAGGCATGATATTGCTTTGAATTTTGGTAAAAAACATGTTTATTAGTTGATTAAGAAATTGATCATCATTTCAAGGTCACAAAAACATTGGATATACCCTTTTTTTTGTCTCAAACCTTGCCCACTCAATTGGCAAGGAGCAGTCTTGAGACTAAGTGGGTCCATTTGGTCTCAAGGCACAAAACAAGTAAGATTTTAAAACTTCATGAAGGGTATTTAAGGAAATTAATAGTGATTAAAAATGTTTCCATACACTTTTATGAGGCATTCAATCTCAGGATTCAACTCAAATGCCCTTGAGGGCTAACAAGAGAGAGACAAGCCTATAACCCCAAGTACCATGATTAATACACCATGACCATACAAAGGAGTTATTAAGACTTATAGAGCATGTAGAATAATGGAGAGGATTTTTTAAAAAATTTATGAATTCCTTCCACCATTGGGAATGACTTTTGAGACCCAAAACTCAAATTTGACCTCTCTTCAGCCTCAAGAACATTAAACAAGCCACCTAAGGAGTAACTTTGCATACTTGTACCATCTCTCACACTTTACATGGGGATATGATACATTTGGGATAGTTTATTAGGTCATATAATAAGGTTTTACAATTATAATGAGGTCATTTGGTGATTTTTATCATGAATAATCATTAAGACCCCAAACTGGTCTTAAACCTCTTTAAAACCCTAATAGTGACCAGTCATGGGGAAAATACCTAAAAAGCTCATATAATTCCATATTTTAATCTTAAAAACTCTTGTAATTTTTTTATGACTCGAATTAGGTTCTCAAAATGTATTTTTATGCTGACATCACTTGTATGGATTGCTACAAATGCCCTATTTTTACATGTTTTTGGTGTTTTTTAGGTGTTTTGAGAAGGGGAGAACTTAAAAGTAATTATATGAGGTAACTTATGATGTATTATAGCTATAAAATCCAAAATAATTTCAAATTATATTGTTTAAATGATAAAACCAAGCCCATTTTCTAAGGCAATCCCAAACACGCTCAAAATAAAACTAGGTAGCAAGGTGGTTTCATGGTTTGCATACTTTCATAAGGTCTAAAGACCCCAAATTTGTCATGGAGGATTTTTTTATGCTATGTAAATTGCATCAAATACTTTTGGATAGTTACACATGTGTGGGTGATCATTTGGGCCAATTTTCTCTTTATAAGCCTAAGAGGCTTAATTAGGCCTAATTGGAGGAAAAAATGAAGGAAAATGAGTACTTACACTTAGATTATGATCATGAATTTTTTTTTGGGATATAGGGTACTAAAAAATGTTACCATGTGTCCAATTTGATCCATATAATCTTCTAGACAAGGATATTTTTAGGTTTTTAGGGTTACAAGGAATGGGTGCTTTAGCAAGCAAAATGAGTAAAATTGAATATTTTAGGATAATTTATGGATTAAATGATTTTGTTTAGGTCTTATTTAATTTTTATAATCCATCCATAGTGTAATTTTTCTTGGTACAATGTAAAAACTCAAGTTCTCTCTCCTAAGCCTTTTTGCTTGTGAAGAAGCTAAGTAGTCAAAACACCCAATTGATGCATGAGAGCTCTTCAAAATATTTTCAAGATATATCCTCACATTACATGCCATTTTTGAGAAAATAAAATTCATGAAGTTGTTAGAATAAATATTCAAGGTTTGAAATGGTCTTAAATACTCCCAACATAGCTTCCTTCCAATGCCTGGTGTGTTGAAGAAGTCAAACTTTCACTCAAAGAGCTCTAAAAGCCCTAGGAAGGTGGAAACAATTAATTAATGGTTTGGAGAAGTTTTAAAAATAAGACTTGATCAATTCATGATGACTTAATTTCATGGATCATGACCTATTTTTAAGGAAGACTCTTCTTCACCAAAAATGTAGGGTGTGCAAGCAAAGACTTAGGAGGATGTTTTGGTCAAACATCAGATATGAATTCTAAATAATCCTTAAAACTTATAAAATATTTCTCACCTTAAACTCTATTCCATTTTCCAAAGGTGGATGATAGATCAATAAGTAAATTCTAGGTTAGGTTTCGAGGAGTACTAAATGAATGTTACATTTCCTAGTTTTGAGGGCTCTTATCCTCTTTCTCTCTCATCTTTATCAATTATCTATATATATGCCAATGTTTGGAATTTTAAACAATACTAAACCTGATTTTTGGAAATTCCATATTCATAAAATACTTTTACGTGCCTATTTTAAATGAATAAGACTGAATTCATGCCTCCTCAAAGTTTGTGTTTAGTGTATTTTCATGTTTTATTGATGAATGACAATGATAGTTTAGAATTATTTTAATTTTATCCTTTCCTCATTACATATTTTTAGGTGTTATATTATCCTTATAGGTTTTATAGTGTTCACTAATAATCTTGTATGTATGGCAAGTGTGAGCTTTCTTTAGTGCATTTGAGAGACCTATTGACTAGTTTCCTTAGATCATGCATCAAGACTGAGCCTCTGTGTGAAACATTATTGTTTGGAATATTTCATTTGAGAATTACAATCAGGTTTATATACTTATTCACCTTTATTAGTGTATACAACCCAAGTGGAGGTCACATTTTGGTGTATCACCCAAATTAAAAGGTTTTCCTTTTAGTTTATTGTCTTCTCTTTTCCCTTGCAAGCTGGTAGTGTAGATTAAGGATCCTAACTAATACATCAAGGAGAGATATCCATTAGAATATATATATATATATATATATATATATATAATCCACTTATTATGCCACCCATATCCTAGGATTGTATCGATGTTACTTCAAAATCTGAAGGCATAAAACTACCTTCACAAGGGTACAAGTCTAGTAGTCAATAGTGCCATCAAAATAAAGGGTCCAAGTGTCTTCATGTAAATCAATGTTGATTTTGAGAAGTTATTAGATGACTAATTTCAATTTAGTAGTATCAAGAATGATAGAGGAATATTCTTTATTACTTACTTCTAAATCAATAGTGAAGTTATGAAAGTAATCTTTAAGATAGATAACCTGATTAAAACCTTTAATATAGAGGATGTTATTATTGGGGAGATTATATTGAAGGTGATTAGTAGTGGGTATGAGTGTTGCATTGAGTTCGTCGTTAATGAATTATCCTTTGATATATTTTTTCATGATGATATAGAGATCAAATTCCATTAAAACAACCATCCACTTGCCAATTCTATCTCTAGGGAGACAAGCTTTAAAGAAAATGTGATGAAGTGGGTCAAAATGAACTATTAAATAAGTTGTTTGATAAAGCATATAATGATAGAGCTTTTCAACTATAAAATAGATAGTGAGGCAATCATATTCTAATTTGTTATAACATTTTTCATAATTAATGAGACCTTGAATGATATAGTAGATAACATACTCTCTTATAGTCTCATCTTATTGGTCAAGCTTTGCCCTAATTTATATAGATGTGGAAGACATGTACAAATTAAAGGATGGTAATTGAAAAGTCAACAAAGGGTGGGCAGATGGAGAAATGATTTCATATTATCAAATGCTTTCTAAGAAGGATAAGTTCATTCAGGAGCATTACCTTTTTTCATAATGGAATGAACAAAATAAATGCAATAAGTCATTTTGGGGATAAATCATCATATTGTCCCAAGCTTGCCAATGTAAGTGCAAATGTCTGGAATGGAACTAAGAGTAGGCATGTTGAAAATAGTGTTGATATTTGCATGATAAACATCAATACCATGAAGAGAGACTAAGAACCCTAAAAATTTACTAGATGTGATGCTAAAGACACATTTATAGGGGTTTAATCTAACTTTATATTTGATGAGTTGATCTACGATGATGACAAGATTAGAAATATGAGTTTTTCAAATTTTGGATTTGGTGATGAGATCATCCACATAGGTTTCCATGATCTTATGGATAGGATCATGAAAAATATGGGTCATATCCTATTCATTGTTCTAGCATTTTTAAGGCCAAAGGGCATTTTAACGTACCAATAGGTGCCCCATTTTGTGGTGAAAGTTGTATTGTGTTGGTTTTTGGGGGTGATATGAATTTTATTGTAACCCCAAAAACCATCCATGAGGGAAAACATTTCATATACAACAATAGAATCTATGATGACATTTATTGAAGGTAATAGAAATCTGTCCTTGGGATAATCAAGATTGAGATTATAAAAATCGATACAAATGCAAATGACCATGGTGATTTTTTTATGAATGGGGATAATGTTGGAGACACATTAAGTATATTCCATGGGTTTTATCAATTTATCATCCAAAATTTTAATAATTTATTTATGGCATAAGTTGGAAACTTTAGGGGGAAATTTACACTATCTTTGCCAAATAGGTTTGGCATCAGGATATGTGATGATGTTTTGCACCATGATACTAGGATCAGTGCTAGGAATGTCCTCATAAGACCAAGTGAAAGTCTCATGATATGTATATTATATTAAACTAAAATTATCATGTTCAATTGGTGTGAGTTCTCTATAGATTATTATAGGTCGAGGGCAAGAGGGGGTGCCATATTTGATTCTTAAAGTTTTCATAATAAACATAGCATTTACATCATGGAAATGAATTAGTACATTAGGAAGAGAGGAAATGGGATTGGTTTTAGGATAAATGATAGTAATGAAGTTGTTAAAATTAGGGGCATTTTTCTTGAAATTCCCAAGTTTGTGATGTTGTCAAGGAAGTGGAGGTTCTCGGGCATGAAGAAAAATAAGGATGGCTACATCACTAGGTAACATAGGTAGAAGTCCATAATATTACACATCTACTTTAAGATCAATAATTTTATTACCATGGCTATAATATTTAGAATGTGTCTAGTGTACATATATGGCCTTGGCACTGAGGGTGATCTTAAAAGTAGGTGGAACTATAGAGGAAGGTTGATCAAATTGAATTGGTATATCTTTAGTATTATTAATGGGAAGAAAATTGGGTAGAATAACTGATGTAATAGGAGGTATAGAAATTTTTAGAAGTTCTAAAGATGCGAGGGTTAAGATTTTTTAACCTCCCAAGGAGTATCGAGGAGTGGATAATTAACTAGAGCTACATGAACTTCAAGTTCTGACTCAAAATCTTTAAAAATGGTATGAACATCATGGTTAAAATCATGTACTTAGGAAAAAGTTTTTTGATAATGTTGAACATCCAAGTATCATGATTGAGTTTGGGCCATGATGTAGTTATCATCACAAGTTGGATAAATAGTACATGTTTGTGACTTGAAAGGAACTTCAAAAGGAGAGATGCTTAGATTGTTAAATTCACATGGTGACATAATTAAAATATCTTGAAATAATTTAACCACTCCATAATCATTACACATGAAATCATATTATATATAAGATGCTTCATTGGAATTGCATGAATGAGGGAAATTGATGATTGCATCAATGAGAGGGATGGTACAATCATGTAGGTAATAAAGAGGGAGGAAGCCACTCCAAGATGTAAGGAGGTATCTTGGTAGTATTGCATGTATTTTTCAATTCATTAGGTTCATCATCATCAAAATAGGCAAGAGTGACATGTAAATCAAGATTCATATTGATGAATTCAAGCAAAGGGGCACTATTAATCTTCAAAATAGTGGGAATCCGATATTGAGATATAGGATTAGGAAGTTGAATACTCGATGGGTTAGGATCATCCTCATATTTACACCATTTTCCATTATGAAGGAACTTGATAAATTGGATTTTGAAAGAGGGGATAGACCTCATGTGATGAGTCCATGGGAAACCTAGGAGGATATTTTAAGATAATGGTAAATCAAGGACCATAAGCTTAGTTCATATAGTTTTGGGTCCAATAGTAAGAGGGATATAAATACAACCAAGTAACTTTTTATTAGTATTGTTGAATCCATGACATGTCAAATGAGTTTAATTGAAATGATATTTTCTATATCTAAGTTATTAGATGAGCCAAAGAGATGTCACATTAATGCGTAACCCCTCATCTATTAAGACTTTTTGAATTAGGGTGGTATTAATGGTTATTTTAATAAAGAGGGGTGGATCTTTGGCTTGAAAGAGGATTTCATCATTGATCATGTCTTATTTAAGGAAATCTATGGATGGTTTCAAAGAAGGATAAATGGATTCAATGCTATGTACTTCTATTGGTTGATGCTCATGAGAAGAATGTTCCTTTCCTAAAGGAGATGGATCTTCAATTTATTAAATTTTTTGCATTAGGAACTTACGATGATAAGGATATGTATAAACTAACTCCATAAGAGGAATTTCACAAGGCATAGAGTTGCATTCTTCTAATAAGTTTCAATGGGTTTTGGAATATGAGGAACCAACATGAGGCTTGTAAGGTAAAATAGGTTTAGGAGGAAGAGAAGTGGTTGGAGTTTCTAAGGGAGGAGGTGGTTCCTCATTGATTTCTAAAGATAAGTGAGTAGTAGTATTTTTGATAAGTTTCTCTTATAAAGATGGTTTATTTGGTTTGGTGATAGGATCTTTGTGGGCTAGTTTATATTGATAATTGACCTAAGTCACATTTACATATTGGGAATTGGTGTACTATTGATCATAATCAATGTAAATCACACAAATATCCTTATTTTATTGTTGAGGTTTAGATGTATATAAATATTTTTTGTGGTTAGAAGAATAAGCTTTGAAAGCTTGTTTCTTTTGAGAAGTGATAATGTAATCTTGATGATAGATCTTGATCATGACATCATGATTGAATGAATCACCAAACACAAAATAAATGGAAAAGTTTATAAGACCTCTAATGTTTCATATGAGTGACCTATATCTTTGTGGAACCAAAAAAAATTATTAGGCTCATACCATTTATGGGGATTATTGGAGTACGTGGATGGTTTAGAGGGAATTAAAAATTGTTGCACGATTAATGGTGTATGACAAGGTTGGGGATTGTAAACTTTGACTACTCCTATTTGAGGAGGATTATTGATTATCACATTGTTTTAATGTTAAAAATATCCTTTAATTATTTTAGTATTAGTTTCAAACTATTTTATTAAGATGTCTTTGCACTTAACTTGGTCAAAAATCTCATTTAACATTTGGGGAGAAATTTTTTTAACTTTGCACTGGAGTGAAGGTGTCAATTATATTATAAAGAGTTTGTACAGGTTATCATAAATCATGTTATTATTGGCCTTGTGAGCTAAGGATTTACATATTTTTATAAAATCATGAGCTGATTTGGTAGGGGATTGCTTAGCATTGATGAAATTACTAAGGCAATTTTTGGGAAGATCATTATGTTAGAATTATTTAAATAGCGGATTGACTAAACCTCCAGTTTCCATATATAATTTTTGGGAATTTGATTATAACATTATAATACATCATCATTGAAGGTTTTAAATAAATATTTGGTTGTTGTAAAAGTATTAGTTTGGATCCACTCTTTGTAAAGATTGTCAAATTCCTTAAGAAAAGATGCATGGTCTTTAATCCCATCATATTTAATAGTTGGAGATATATTACCAATATCAATAAAAATAATGAAAGGAGATAAAGACTCATTTGGATGTGTTGAGTCATCTTATTTTGCATGATAGGTTTGGGAATGGCATTACCCATGACATTCTAAGAGATGGAGGAATAAAGTGTTGATTATTTTGAAGGAGAATAACAAGAGGTTGATTAGCCATGTTGATCAAATGATGTTTTAGTTGCATCATTTAGGAGGTGTTAGATGTTTGAATTATGTTCATTTATTAAAATATATATGTAATAATATGATCTGTATCAATTGGTGGGTTAGTGTTTGTAGGAGGATTCCCCAAATTGGTATTATGGGGAGGGTTGTTAGGTGGTAGATTCCTTGTGGGGTTATTGGATAGGCTTGTGTCAATTTCCCCACATTATGGTGAAATGTTTGAATATGATAATTTTATTGATAATTATGAAAAGGATTTGATTCACTAATCTCATTATCTTGAGTGATTTGGAATATATTAAAATTGAAAGATGATGGAGGAGAAGAGGTGATCCAAGAGTGAGGATCCTATTGAGAGGTAAAAGTAGGAAGAAAAGAACATCCCATAAGGCCTCTAAATGGATTCAGGTTGTCCAAAAATATTATGATAGGGGATTTCATGATTCTTGAAGAAATAATTTGAGATTGATAAATAAAAATGAAAAATATAAATAGAGTCAACCAGATAGAGAATAATGTTGGCTAACAAGTATGGAGTCAAGTTGGTCGATTGTGTTCTATAAACTAGGGGATATAATAGAGAAAAAGATGACATAGTCATACATGTCAACTATGTAATATTGAATAGGGAATGAGATAATAAATAATAAGACATATTAGATAGATCGACTGTGTAATGCTTAGATAGGGGTTGAATAGGAAGATAGAGAGACACTCTCAGATAGGTTGACTTGTACTGTAGGCAGATATTTTTAATAGTCTGTAAGAGACTATGTCGATAGGGATGCTAGTATTTTGAAAAGAGAGAAAGGTTTTACAAGGTAATATCTAAGAAAATAAAATTAAACCCACAAGTAATTGGATCAATATAATTGATCTAATTGAAACACACAACACAAACCTTACACCAATACTAGTTAATGTAAGATTTGAAATATAAAATACAATGATCAAAGAAAAAGAAATAACTTGAAAGTAAATTATAACTAATTGGTAATTCCTAAGTGTTATTAAGTTAAAATTTAATTTGATGGGAATTTTTTTGTAATCAAGAACTAAAAAGCAATTTAAAGATGGTTAGAGGATGTTTAATCTGAAAGGGATTTGTATTACTAATGGTATTGGCTTGGTATTGGGGCCTACCCCATCACTTCACAATCCCCTAATGATAAGTATGATAGGTTATTTTACAATATATAACATCAACCACATGTTTATAATTTTCTATAAAACTAAGTCATCTTCCTCCTTGGTGATGAAATCCAATTAGTTAGACCTTGGGAAGATAAATGTTTAATGATTTTTGTGTGTAAAGTGGTTTAGAAGTCTATGAAAAAGAGAAAAATGGCATGACTAACTTAGTAATTTTAAACACCACTAAATTAATCTATGTTTTTTACTCTAATAATGAAAGTAACTGAAAGGAAAGGTGAATTAATTTCTACAAAAAAGAGATTAATTACTTGATTGTGAAGAGTACGGAATTGATTCAAGCGACACTATATGCAAACAAATCAAAATAGATTCAACTAGGTTGTTACTATTCTATATAAGTAAGATATAAAATAACATAATAAAATAAGTCAACTATGTATTTTGGATAGAAAATAAGTTATATAACTATGTTGAGCTAGTTGACCTATTTGGCTATAGCGCTATAGTTTTACAGACTACAAACTTATGAAAAATAGTACTAAAAAAGAAAAATTGAAATGATAAAGAGAGTAAGAATGAACCTTTGTGGGTTTGAAGATGTTTATATTAAAAAAATTTATGTTATGATACTCAAATTTTGATTCAAAATTTTTGTTAATAGAGTCAACTGGATTGACAAAGTTTGAAAAACTTCTATTCTAAAAATAAGTTGTGAATAGAGTTGACTAGTTTGACTATGTTTTTAGACCTATATGATAAAGAAAAACTTCAAAAAAAGTTAACGGACTCAACTATGGATGTAAATCTATAACTGAAGAAGAATATTCTATTGAGATGATTAATCCAATCACTTATATTTGAATAAGACTTACATAGATCAAACATAGTCATTTTGGGGTGATTATGTGTTAAACCTATGCACAGACTGCTAGAACTATATGAACAAGTTTGATACATTACTAAAAAAATATAAATATATAATATGATGACAAAAATTAATTCATGATATAAATCTTACAAGGGTTTGATTCAATTTAGGTTCACCATAATGTATGCAAAGGAAAATGGAACTGGTCTATTAATCAATCTTAACTCAAAAAATATAAATCCTACTTACACTTTCGATTTTTGATTCATTAGATATTCAAGGTCATGACTAAGATGGATTTTCTATACCTAACCAAGGGATATCTTACCATAATAACATTATTAGAGATGGTTACAAATCTTACAGTCAATAAACACTATGTAATAACCTTAGCTAGGTCCTATGTTTTCATATTCATAAAGTAAATAACAATTAAAGTAAAATATAATGTAGTACTCACCAAATCTTATGAAACAAAGTGGGGGTAATAAACATAAGAAGTAAACATGTATATGAGAATCCTAATTAAAAAATGTATAGGTAAAACCCTAATGCATGGAGAGAGAAATATATTCAAAATCCATTACTTATGCTACTTTTATCTACTAAATTAGAGGAGTAAAGTTAGAGATAATTACCTTGAAGATGAACCTGTCTAGACTCAATCTCTCCCTTGGCTAAAGGTTTTTTTGCAATAGGTTATTATGGTTTGTAAGTATCACTAAGAAAGGCCAAAGCATCTAAAATGTTTCCATAAAATAAGATTATTCTCCAATTATAAACCCTAAGTAATAACTCCTCAAGTAGAATGGTAGAAGAGTAGATTGTAAAGAAGTGCAAATGAATAAGAAACTTTTTTCTCTCTAATAGATGGAAAATGAATGTGTATATATAGCTGAATCTAACCCTAAATCTTTCCAAAATTTTAGTTGAAAGGGTTGAACCAATAGATTATGTATCATTAATTGATAAAAACATGTTAGGCCTTAGTCTAGGTCAGCTAGAGCTGACTTAGACCCATAACATGCTTTATTAGGATACATGATCAACACACATTGACAATGTAATGCAAAACATCAAAAAAGGTTTTAGGCTTAGGTAGGTTCTAATGAAGGTAGTGAAATTCTTGGAGGAGTATGTCAGAGAGGTGTCAAGGCTTAAGTAAGTGTATAGGAGAAGATTGGATTGATAAAAAATGGTGGGATAGGGGAAAACAATCTTATGAAGCACCAATGGTCTGCCCACCCCTTTCCTAGTGTACCCTTTAAGGAGTGCATGTAGACTCAATGGGTTCCTATAAGAGAGAAAACATCAGTAATTGATAAAGTTTGAAAATATTGTGTGTATACAATATGCACCATGAGTGCCATGAGCACCATGGGCTCTTTGTATATAATGGTTACCTTATACATTTTGTGTTTCACTAGCCATCATTTTATAGTTTTGCAAATAAAAACTTGTGAATTTTCCTGATGTAACCTTGTGAAACCATTTGGGAGGCCTAAGGAGAGTGATGATTTTTATTTATTACTTCTCCCCTAAGGTGGCTTATTTATCCACATAGTTCTATAATGTGAACTTTTAATTTTTTTAAAACTAGCACATTACTTTTATTTTATGCTTATTGATGATTTTTTTTGGGCCACTTGGAATTTGAAGGATTATTTTGATGCTTGTGGAGATATATATAGTTTTTATTAATGTTGGTTTATTTGTGTTGCTTTATGTGTTCATAATGTCGTGTAGTGTGCACAATATGGGGGAGGATGAATAGCTTAGAAAATGGATATTAGATCATGATGGGAACCTATCATGTAGGTTTGTGATGTCATCCTTCCTACCCACCCGATGTGATGGTTGTAGGATGTTACCTATAGGTATGTCTAAGTAAAATTATTTGGGAGGTCTAAGGAGGTTTTGTCCTTATATGCATGATTTGGATATAAGCCCATAGAAATTATTGGGAGGTATAATGAGGATTTGTTGTTTGGGAGGTCTAAGGAGGATTTGTTGTTTGGGAGGTCTAAGGAGGATTTGATGTTTGGGGGGTCTAAGGAGGATTTTCTATTTGTGAGCTTTAAGGAGGATTTGCTTAGTAGGTTTAAAGAGGTTTTGATGTTTTGGAGGTTTAAGAAGGGTATGATGTGTGGGATAACTAAGGATTTAATAGTACAATGATTCTTTGATTATTTAAACATTGATATTATTATATTAAGATAATAGTTGATGTTGTTACTCAACATTGCTTGGTATTATTCTATGTGGTTCTTCCATGATTTGGTACTTATTATTCAAATTATATGTTCACCATGGGATGACACCTAGTTTGTTTTTTATGATCTTACAAAATATTGATACATATATAGTTGATCTTTCAGAGGTATTGACATTAGCATTCTATGACATCAGTTGGTTGTGATAGATAGTGATTATTAGTATTGGTCAATTTGCTCAGTATGTTATTGTCATGGGATGGAATTTAAATCAACACTTATCATAACATAGTGTAATTTCACCATAAGATGGCATGGACTTGTATATATTATCATATAGAATGTAGTGCTCTATGCAAAAGTATTTTCAAAATTTTGATAATAGTATTTTGTTTTATTAATTTGTTGATCAGTTGAGGAGAGATGGTTTGTAATTTATGTTCCTAGTTTTGTGTTTGTCTAGTGGCGGCTAGGTATACTTATATTAAAATCCTCGTTTACCCATGGTGTTGGGTTATGAATCAAGGATGATTATTTTATAAGTGGGGGGGGTGGGGGGGGGGGAATGTAATAACTAATATTAGTTGTATTGTTTTGCACAAGCTAATTGTTTAGGTGATGATGTTGACATCTAGTAAGTTTTATTATGATTAATATATAATGTATAGTTTGTTATTTAGGTTATCATTGATGAATGTCAATTGTGTCTTTATTGATCACATTTCATTGGAATCTGATTAAGGGATTGGTAAACTAATCATTGGAATCTAAATAAGGGATCAGTAAACTAAGTCTTTCTTGGACCTTGAGTATATTTGGACTATGTTGGTTTATTGATTCATTATCTTTGAATGTTATCATGCATAGCATGATTGTTAATATTTTTTGTAGGCTTGATTAGTATCAAAATTTAGATAATTTATATTTGGGTGTCTTTAAATATTGAGCTTTCATCTTTTAATGATAATAGCATGTATGATTAGTTTATTGGTGTGGTTTTAGTTTTGTGTATGGTTTTAATCTATGCTTTATATGTGAGTTATTGATTATAGGTTGTGATCATTCAGTAAATATTATTATCAACTTAACATTTATTGGACCTATGTATTATATTGTTTCACCTTAAACTATGTTTGAATTATCAGTTTTGACTAGATGAGATGTTCATAGTAATAATGTATGGCCGTCAATGGCGGGAACAAATTTTGCATTTAATCTCTTGTTTATTCAACCATGTTTATGTTAGAGGTTTATAAGCAATATATAACCACTCACATTGTACTATCATGTATGATGACATGGGTTTAACCATGGTGGAAAATTTCACCATCATGGAAAATATTACAGTAACCCTATAATTAATTTGGACCCTCGGTTTTAACATTCTAGTAATCACAATGTTCCTTTGAGCTCATGTTTGGAACACCTTTATTACATTTAGTCACCTTGCTAGATGATTTGGATCAAAGTCCATCATTGACTCAAGGGTCAATTATGCCTTTTATCATCATATTGTTGTCTCCTTTTTAATATTTCCTTCTCATGAATTCTAAATTAATAATTTTTACATGGGATTGGACCATGGGAATAAATTAAACCCTAATCTAAGTTACAAAATTGTATTTATTTTGTTTTATTGTTACCCACATGTTTCACTATAGCCATGTAATGTGAATCTTGTCATATTTTCTCATGTGGGCCAAGGGTGACACATTTTTGGAGGTTACATTATGAAGTTAAGTTAAAATTTCAAAAGTTGGATTATCCCTTTTAACTTTGGCACATAGGTTCAACATGTTGGTGTCCACCTATCTTGTACTCCACCCATGTTATGTGAAATATTTCACTTTTGTGCACATGGGTTCAAGCGGGACAAAAAATTTTGGAGGCACATGTGAGAAGAGTAAGTGGGAGACAAAGACAAAATTCTCACTATTCTTGGAGGCATATGGGAAGAAAATATTTTTATAAAGATGATTTTATTTTTTACTTTAGGCACATGTGAGGAGATTAAGTGGGATAAAATGACAAAACTATCACTATTCGTCACCATTCATCCATATAAAATTATGGCACCATTTTTGAGATGGGAGAGAAAGTGGAGTTATAAATGCATGAGGGAAAACATTGGAGGAAGAAGGAATGGAAATTTTTTTTAGATAGATTTTTTAGAGGAGAAAGTACTAGTGGAAGAAGATACCTAAGGAAGAAAGACCTTTATTCTTCAAAAATAGCACCATGCATGAGAGTTAATGGAGAGTTGAATATTTGGTTGAAGCATATCAATTAGAATGAATGATGCAAGGAAATAGAAGTTTGGAGGTGTGGAAGATCTCTTAAAAAATCATGCATGAATGTTGTTATTGATCTAGATAGAAGTTCTATTTTTATTTTATTCTTGTAGGAAATATGGCTGATTTGTATGAAACAACTGTTGTTTTGTTCCTTACTAAATCCTAGGGTGAAATGTATATAAATATATGTTGTTTTTGAATGCCATGATCTAGGTTAAACTAAGTTGTGTGTGATTTTGAACTTTCCAACATGGGTTTTATTTTGTAAAGGAATGTTCATACTTTGTTTTATTTACTCACTTGAATGATATGTGATTTAGTTGTATTTATATCAGAATAGATACTTAAATATTGTTTCTTACATATTTTATACCTTATGAGTGTTTAATAAAGCCTCTGATGTATGGGAATTTATGTAGGATTCACTAGTATTATATTGTATACCTGATAGTTCTGATGCTTGGAAAATTACTTATATGCATTAGATGGTAAGACAAAACCTTTGTATTGATAGTTTGAATTACTTAATGAATTTACACATAGTGGTATCTTTTGTGACTATAAATCCAGGGTATAAATCCTAATTATTTATTTGAAATATAACTTTCCTTGGATGAAATTACATATAATTGGTTGAATATTTGAAATATGTAGTTAAATGATGCAGAGGCTACACAACCTTTCTCTCCTTTATCTGCATTCTTGATACACTTTTTGAAAATGTCTTATTTGTCTTCGTAAAGACTTATCTCTCCATATATTCCATACATGATCTTATGGTTTCCTTTACTCATATCAGAATGCATTATTATACTAATCATTTATCTATCCCAAGTGTGATCTATTTTTAACTCTTAAAAACATGGATTTTAACTTGTTGATAGGGTGACCACAATACACAAGGATTTGATTGTGTTTGTGATCTAGGAATTAGACTCAAGAGAGGATGATTAGTATGGTGTTAGTTCCAAAATAAAAACAAAATGAAAGAAACACACTAATATCATAACATCTCTAGGCCTAGACACTAGGGAGAGCTTAGTCAATAAACACAAATGACAAACACAACTAAAAAGCAAGGAATTAAATACAATAATTATTTCACCTTCCTTGGATGCTCCAAATGCCTTTGTAGTGGTGGCTTGATCAGCTTGTGCTCATGAAGTATTCATCAAAGGAGGCTTGGTTATCTCCTCTTATCCTTCGCACCTTTGGCTTGTGGCTTGGCTTGGCTTGGAATCAATTTGGCATGGTACCACTAATTGCTTGAAGATTTTGGAAGCAATTTGGCATTATAACTTTACATCAAAAAATATTTTTTAAATGATGTTGTGAGGCCTCATATTTATAGATTTTTGGATTTGATCAAAATCAACCTCAACCATCTATCTCAATATTGAGATGTGTGGTTGAGGATTAATTAAATTTTTGGAATTAATTTTTTAATTATCTTCATCATGGCATTAGAATAATGGAAAATTAAGAGGCATGGAGGGCATCATGGAAGGCATTGATGAGGCATGGAGGCATGAATCCTGATATTTGTAGCATTTATGGCCTAGGGATGTCTTCCTAAAAAATGAGGTCACTTGATGATGTAGATATTCTATATTAATTTCCACAAATAAGTATTCAACAATTTTCCATGGAATTTTTGATTAGGCCTTGATTTGGGTTAATTATCTCTTAAGCATGATTGAGCACTTTGTGCACAAATTACTCAAATTGATCAGAATGCCTTATTATTGGTCCTAAATTTGACTTGATTGGAATTGAAAGGTGATATCAAATGTGTTAGAACCATATTCCCATTTAGAGTATTACCAAAAAAAATAACAAAAGCACGCATCTTGTGTAGAATATTTGATAAGAAAGAGCAGTCAAGAGCATGTGGGTGTAAAATTGGCATTTTGACATGAAATGAATTGATTAAAGTTAGCTAGCCCATAAATTATATTACCCCATTTAGTGATACCCTAGCCAAAATCGGCACTTAAATATGTTAGTTTCACCTCATTTAGTGTGTTTTAGTGTTTTTATGCCAAATTGTGTGTTTTAAGTGGAAATTGGCCAAAATCCTGGTTGGAGGTTATCGGTGGCCAGTTTTAGGTGTCTACAGTTTGCCCCTATTTGGGAAGGAGTTGTAAGCTACAAGCACAATAACATCTTCTCAAAGAATTAAAATGTCATGTATGCCAAGAAGAATATGATGATTAAAGAAAAAATATCTAAATGATTTTGGGAAGCCTATGATGATGCCCCCTTGAGGGAGTGGTTGTCACATTTTGTTGATGGGCAGTACTTTGAAAAGAAATAAGAAGAAAGGTGTAATTAATCCATGGTTGAGATTAATCTAAATAAGAAAATGCTTGCATGTATTGATGTAAAAAGGATGCTAATTTTCCTAAAGGTGGTTATAATCAGGAAGAAAAGTCAAAATAATGATTTGCCCTTAGCCATTTATAATCATTACAAGGATGTAAATTGGCTAAAGATGATGGTGCCCCAGTTAGGGCTAATTAACTAGCATAACTCAAGGATATAACATATAATATAGATTAAAGATGAGTGGGCACAAAATGATGAAAGAGATGGATATAAGAATGAGACTGATCAATAGAATGATTCAATTATACCTACTAATGAGGAGATGCTTGTCCTGATTAGCAATGATACAACTAGAATGGTCAAATGAGTTATATTGATCAAGGGTGGGATGAAAGGATTTGCCAAGGTGCCAAGGAGAAAATTGTGTGGCTCCATTGATTGTAGACCTTTGTGAAGCTAATTTTTTTTTGTAGAATGTGATGGTAGGCTTCATGATAGAACACCATGAAGACTTGGCCAAAATATGCATAAGGACTAAGTCCTGATCAAATAAACACTCAAAAATAATACACCAATGATAAAAACCATGATGATAATATTGACATATGAATATGGATATACTCAAGAATAATGTGTGTAAGGAATCACCCAATAAACACATATAGACCAATTCAAGGCAATAGTGTTGAAAACAAACAAACAGGCGAGTGAATAAATAAACAAATAAACAAATAAACAAACAACCTAAAATAAATAAATAAATAAATGGAAAGGCTAAAAACAAAAACAAAAGAAAGCATCCTAACAATGATAATGCCCTAGTAAGGTGGATTGAGGATAATTGACTAGGCTTAGATAGGACAAATGTTTTTAGATTTTGAAATATTATGAATGTTTTTGGAATTTTGAGGTATCTTAACTCATTAAAGAATGACAAGATACCTGCTTACAAAATGGTGAAAGCGTATGGAAAGGGGGACTGAGGTGACCTCAACATGAGTTGAGCATGACCCACATAGTCCTGAAATGACTTTAAGTCATAGTAATTCCATCCACATAAAAGGTGTGTAAAAACCAACTAGGTCCCAACAAGTTCTCAAATCTGATAAATGGCCAATCAAATGAAAATAGAAATGGCAAGGTTATGTGATAATGCATGATAAACAAGTTTTGCCCCTAGTTTGCCCATAGGTGATTATAACGAGGATATAATGATATAGATCAATGATACTAATTTTTCCATAGGTGATTATAATTAGTATCAAGACTGGTGAAACACTAATTTTCCCATAGGCTATTATAATTAGGCTCACATAAAAAAACTTGATAGGATGAAATATATCTTTCCAGATCAACTATCATACTACTTTCATAGACTATCATTGAAACATGGATTGGATTGATTGTTGAAACTTGATCGAAATCTTCTCACAAAAAGTACACGAAGAACCAAAGGAACCAAGATCAAAATAAGATTGGGTAGGATGACTAAAAATAGGCTTTGGTCTAAATAGGAATGGAATGATAGGATGGTATGGTCTTGCTAAGGATAATGATGGTTTTTGGTAGATTGGATAAAATGGTAAGAGGATTTCCCCTAAGTGATGGGGTGAATGGCTAGGTACTTCGATAATGGAAAATGGATATGTAACAATGGCAATGGCATGGTACATGTTTTTGGCTTGTGTGTGGTTTTTGATTCTATTGTTCCTACTAATGGGGAGATGCATGTCCTAATTAACAAATGATACAAATAAAATACTTGATCATGTCAATTGCTAGCCCACACCTTGTCAAAATAACTACTCTATCAAGAATGGCCTATAGATTTGTTTGATGAGAATGCTTTTGTGACCTTCATTGGTCATTGATTCTGATTCCTTCAAATGTCGAGACAAGCTATTTTTATAGCCTCTTTAAAGGAAAGTGCAACCATGGATGGTAAATAGGGAAAACTAATGGATGGTAGCTTTGACTATGAAATGGAATGGTAGATGATAATGTAATGTGGAATGGTGGGGAAACAAATGAAAATCAAGACTTTTAGTCACACGTAATGTTTTTGATGATGGATTCAACATAACTTTGGTTATGGTGGGGCTGAAGACTTGTTCTCTTGATAAGATCATCATATTTTTATGTTGTTTGATCTTGAGAGTAGCTACCATCTTATTAGGCTATAGATAGGAAGTTTTTTTGATTTGATCTTTGATTTTGTCTTCATCAAGTAGTGAAGAAATTTTATGCTTAGTTATTGGTGCCTTAATGAGGTTTTCATCAATGAAGTTATCTTGATTGTCATGTAGCATCTTTGAGAAGGTTTCACTAAGGAATGTTGAATTTTGAATTTGATTGTCTTCTAGTGCTTCTAAAAAAGTGTCACTATGAGAGTGTTCTTCTACTACATGAATGTTGTCTTAGCCTCCTTGCTCTTCTTAAATTACTATGTCACCATGGATGCAATTCAATAAAGTATGATTGTATCAGTCCCAATTAACACTTGTGGGAGATGGAATGTTAATGATATGTCCATTTTGGTTGAAGGTAATGGCTTGTGGAATGGTAATGGAATGGAGAGAGGTTGCACAATCCTCATAGAAGATAATAGGATAACTTGTGTTAAAGATGAAGTAATCATCTTCAAAAATTATAGAAGGATCACAAATGTATTCAAATTGATCTTCAAGGCATGCATAACCAATGTTGTAACAATCGTAAACATATTCTTCATTTGAATCTGATTTTAACTCAGGGGACTCTGAATTTGATGTTGAAACTGATGTTGATTCAAATTTTGATTCTAATGGGTACCCTGTTATAATGATGTCTTGCTGAATGCTTGATATTGGATAAGTAACAACCTGTAATGGCATGATGGGATCCACAAAAACTAGTTTGTCAAAGTGAGACTCCTCTAGGATGGAAAAAAGGTCAAGAGACAACTACTTATAGACTGGCTTGTCAATAGGAGGCTCTTTAAAAATAGCCATATGGTCAAGGTAATGATTTTCCCAAAGGTAGTTATAATCATTTAGAAGTGACTTAGTAAATATTGGTTCATCAGAGTGAGACTCCTTGACAATTGGTATAGGATCAATAGGCAATTTATCATAAGTCAACTCATCACAAATGTTTGATTCAACAAAAACATCTTGGATTAGTTATTTTTCTTGGCCTTGGTTTCCAATGAGTTGGAAAATACCAGATCTGAACATAGCTTGGTTTTTGAATGATTGGATTAGTTGAAGTTCGGTTGGGATTGGTACTATATGATGAATGGATCATGGTTGGATAATGGTAGGGCATTGGGGAGCATGATTACTCATATTAACTAAAGGATGAGGTCTTGAGATGGTAATGATAGGGAGGTGTGGAACATGATTTCTCACACAATCCAAAGGACTAGGTCTTGAAATGATGAAGGGGAATTGTAGAGCTTGATTTCTCACACAAACCAAACGACTAGGTCTAGGAATGGTAATGGTATTCCTTAGATATTATGGATCTTGTTATCTCATATAATCCAAAGAAGGGTTAGGGGTAGTCGATGATCAAATTAAAAAAGGACATCATGAAACTTTATTACTTACATAAGCAAAAGCATCCAAGTCTTCTTCATAAACCATATCATCCCAATCATGAGTTGGATCATAAGCTGGTTCTTGACTGGGTTCCATGTATTTATTATTATAAAAAGGTATGGATCTATATCCCAAACAACATTATCTATAGTTGAGTCTTTAAATTATTCTTCACAAGCCTCTTGATACCAATCAAGGTCTTGAGTTGGATCATAAGTTGTTTCATGACTTTGTTCCCATGAATGATTAATATGAGTTAGATATAAATCTATCTCAAAAACCATATTAACATCATTGGGGTCTTGATAAAATCCATAAAAGTCATTTTGTGCAGCCATTATTTCATAAGTCAGATTGTAAGTGAATCTACCATAAGTGTAGTGAGACATATCCATGTAAATGATTAAAACTTGAAAAACAAAAAGATTTAGAGTTCTTCAAAATATAAAAAACTATGTCCAAAGGACAAATGGTTCAAACTTGGTCTAACTTGATTGAATGGGTGGAGCTATATCTTCAATATGGTTTAAAAGTGGAGTTGTATCTCCAAAATGATTTGTGCTAAGACTTGGCATAAAATAGCCTAACATCAAATGCCTAATGTCAAATTTCATATGCACAAAAGGTCAAGTGTCTGAATAAAAAATGATATGTCAAAGGTCTAGGTCAACATGTTCCAAACAAGGTCTAAACTAGGAAAGGAAAAAGTTGAGTTGCTAGGTCTTTTATCCAATTGTGGAGTCAAAATCTAGGCTCAAAGAAATAGGCATGCTAGAAATTTTGCCCAAATAGTGTCAAAAGCTAGACTTGAAATAAAGGCTGATGTGATTTGATTTAATCTAACAAGTTTGCAAACAACTTTGACATAGACTTGTTATATGGAATCAAACATAAACATGATCATTTGGCATAAGGCATAAGTCAAAAGGCTCTTTGAAAAAAGTTATGTTATTCCAAATAAAGGCATAAATAATGATGAGGATAGGCATTAAATAAACAAACCATCAATAGTTTTCATTTTTGGGTAATCAATTAACCAAAGTTATGCAACCCAAAAGAGAAAGATCTATGTATCAGAGCCACGAATTGAGGCCTAAATAGAAATCAATCAATGTTTAAATCCAAACTTGATAAGGCTAATTGAAAACTCAATGTTGAAAACTAGGATTTGACTAAACAGGCTAGACAAAATTGGACAACATGACGGCACAATACAAAGGTCTAAATGATATACATGACATGGTTTGAAACAATGATTTTTGGTACAAGGTAAACTAGTCTTGAAATAAATTGAGTAGCCTAATGGTGTAAGCATGCTTTAATGATGTGGTCAATGTGATGTTTCAAAGGCTAAAATGTGTAAATGGTTTGACATGATTTGGGCAACATAACACTACCCTTTGCAACTTAAATTCATTGTTTTGACATGGCTTATGAACAAACAAACAAGTTTTAGCCTCAAAACATACCAAGCAAATAATGACCAAAATACACTAAGTATAATTATCCAAATCCTAGCAAGGTATGGAAAAATTAGGTTTACTAAACTAACAAGGTTTTGATTATTCTAGGGGAATCAATTTCACAATGACTTTCACATCAAATAATGCAAAGACAAGCATTAAATTGGGTGACCGCGGTAATGGCTAGTTGTAAAAAGGTCTAGTCTTTTTTATAACCACTACATCCTATTGTTCGCTCAGTGTAGTGTGATGTCCAAATGTAGATATGTCCTGTGTGTAACTCTAAAGGAGATAAATGAAGTCAATGCTAAGAAGTGAAACCTTAGGTCAAAGCTTCCTTAAATAACTTGTGGGAGGTGATGAAATCCCCCTCGCAAGCCAACATACATAAACAAATAAAGCATGAAAGTAGAAATACTTTAGGGTCATTTTAAAGATCACCCAAAGTTTGATGAGTTTTTAGAGAGTACTTTAGACGAATTTATTTTTAAGCTTTGGACTAGGATACTTGCACTAAGAATGGTGCTTTTTATTCCAAGGGTTCCCTATAGGGGACAAATGGAAGAGCATACACACAACATTCCTCTTTTTGCAAAACAAAAATCTAATTAAACAACTATTTCAAACAAAAATTGACAAGTGTGTTCAATTTTAAACCCAAATGAAAAGTTTGGTGGTGTTCATTTGACCCCTTGGTCTTAGTTATAAAATTTGAAAAAAAACTTCACCAAAAAGATCTAAATTCTTTGTTAAACACCAAAACAAAGTTTTTAATCAATTTTTAAGCATGCAAAGGTGATTTAAACATGTTTTGAGCAAATTTTAAACTTGGTCCTTTAGCTTTGAATCTCTTTTGAGTTTGAAACAACAAATTTTGAAAAAGGTCTCAGGTCTATGTTTTTGTAAACACATAGTGACTGACGTTGATCAATACCACTGACATTAGTTACGGCCAATCGAGATCTAACAGATGTTGATTCTAATAACTGACTTTGGTTAAGCCAAGTAATTGATGTCGGTATTTTTGTCGATGTCAATTACTGTGTAAAAACCATGGTAACCAAAAATAGCAAAATAAAGTTAAAAAATCAATTTGCAAGAGTTTTAAAGGCTCAAATAAATACTTTAGAGTTGCAAAAGGATCTCCCTTAGGTGTAGGATGCATCTAGTCCCACCAAGCATGCCATTATGTGATCTAGGAATTTGACTCAAGAGAGGATGGTTAGTATGGTGTTAGTTCCAAAATAAAAACAAAATGAAACAAACACACTAATGGCATAAAATCTCTAGGCCTAGACACTAGGGAGAGCTTAGTTAACAATCATGAATGAAACACACAACTAAAATGCAAAATAAAACACTTTTACCTTCCTTGGATGCTCCAAAATGCTTGTTGTGGTGGCTTGCTCAGCTTGTGCTCATGAAGTATTCATCAAAGGAGGCTTGGCTATCTCCTCTTCTCCTTGGCACTTTTGGCTTTTGGCTTGGCTTGGCTTGGAATCAATTTGGCATGGTAACACTAATTTCTTGAAGCTTTTGGAAGCAATTTGGCATTATAACTTAACATTAAAAAATCTTTTTTAAATGATGTTGTGAGGCCTCATATGTATAATTTTTTGGATTTGATCAGAATCAACCTCAACCATCCATCTCAAGATTGAGATGTGTGGTTGAGGATTAATTCAATTTTTGGAATCAAGTTTTTAATTATCCTCATCATAGAATTTGAAGAAGGGGAAATTAAGAGGCATAGAGGGCATCATGGAAGGCATTGATGAGGCATGGAGGGCATGAATCTTGATATTTATGGCATTTATGGCCTAGGGATGTCTTCCCAAGAAATAAGGTCACTTGATGATGCAAATATTCCATATTCATTTCCAAAAATAAGTATTCAACAATTTTCCATGGAACTTTTGATTAAGCCTTGATTTGGGTTACTTAGCTCTTAAGCATGATTAAACATTTTGTGCACAAATTACTCAAATTGATTAAAATGCCTTTTTATTGGTCCTAATTTTGACTAGATTGGAATTGGAAGGTGTTGTCAGATGCATTAGAACCATATTCCCATTTAAAGTGTTACCAACAACAAATAACAAAGGCATGCATCTTGTGTAGAATATTTGATAGGAAAGAGTAGTCCAGAACACGTGGGTACAAAATTAGCATTTTGACTTGAATTAAATTGATTAAAGTTAGCTCATCCATAAATTGCATTACCCCATTTAGTGATACCCTGGCCAAAATCGGCACTTGACTATGTCATTTTCACCTCATTTAAAGTGTTTTAGTGTTTTTATGCCAAATAGTGTGTTTTAAGTGGAAATTAGCCAAAATCTTGGTTGGAGGTTATTGGTGTCTAGTTTTAGGTGTCTACAGTGTTTACTTTGTGTTTCAATCTTTACACATGCATCTTTAACCTCTTTAAAAACACTCTCCTCTATGTAACTTCTTATTCCTTAATGTTCTCACTCTTCTCTTTATTGTACGTTATTAACTCTATATACATGAAGACAATGGTTAATGAACTCAATGTTTTCTACGAGGAATTCCTCAATTTCATGCACCAATACAATGTCTTTCAGAATTATCACTGCTTCCTCATTCAATAATGCTAATTTATTTTTAACACAAGTCTAAATACCTTCTTGTGTAATGTCCTTGCTATAGACACATGTACAATTCTAGTTTAGATCAATAATACAATACTATATGGATTATTATTATTTTAATATTTCAACTCTCTTACATTCCCTTAAAACACATCTATCATTATAATGTTGTTATGATTAAATCTTATTTCTACAATGACATTTATTCAATATCCCATGCACACACCCAATCTTACTGTGTACATGGACTCTATTCACACAACTTGAGAACTAGAAATGAAATCGTAAGACTGCTTATTCAATTGTTAGACATTATATCCAAGTATCCAATGTCACTGATCTATTTAACATTTGGGTGGATAGTATACTCAAACACAAATTTTCACTAACCATAAATCATTATCTACCTGTTGATATCCCTTTCATTTAATTCTATCTTAGCATGTAGGATTGTATTTGTTCAACTCCAATGCTATACAAATTTTCAAAGACTAAGTATTTGCCTCAAGTCTGAGTTGTTTCAAAACCCTCTTCATGCATATATTCAATTAACTAAGGTCTATATAACTAATTTTACACTTGTTCCACATGTAAGAATATTAATAAAATTGAAAAGTTACTTTACCTTGATACATGTTGGAATTCCATTCCATTAACACACTACACCCATCTCTATAATATCTTAACAATCTCTAAACAAAAAATGTAGATGACTTCTAATCACCAAAGGTTTCATAGACATCTTGCTCTTTCATTTTCATTTATTCACAATCAATTGTGTGAGGACAATAAACAACTACATGTCTGTTACCTAGTTCTATGGAAATCTTATGCCTTTAAAACACTATAAAATACATTAGGAACATTGAAAAGAGTATAAAATCATGTTCTTTAAAATAATCTATATCTACAAATCAATGATACAAAATTAATTCACACTAGGACTCTTTCTTAGTATTTCTTTTGCTAGACTATCTCATGCACAGACTTTCATTCCACAGAATCATTCAATTTCCAAGAATATAGAGCAACAAGGTAGAACAAGGTTGAGAATTAGTTATTAATTTTCAAGAAAATTTTCCATTAACTTATTTTTTGGGGTTACAATTACATTCTCCTTCAAATTCACCCCCGCAATTTATTCTCCTATCTTGAATGACCTGACCTGCTTCACATTAAAAACTACTATTTATTTCAAAAGACCTCATAACTAGCTTTTGGAACTTCCTCAAGTAGTTGAGGAAAGTTATTAGCTAATTAAACCCTATAACAACACTAATTATATTTAAGACTCCTAATGACTACATTGAATTCAAAACATGAAATTGAATAATATTTACAAAGGGGGTAGTGATGCCCCTGCATCATACTATCGATGATCAAATGGAAACTTTCCTTGAAAGTTATAACTATTTTTGAATTTGAGATTTGTATTCATCTCCTTTTGTTCAATAGAATCTCCTCCTAGATCCCATGGCCTATTTGAGATACATAGGCCTCTTTGATGCTTGTTTGATCCTCCTTGATTTTTCTCTTTCTTGATTTTTCCTTTGAGGTCATTCTTTTACACTTTGATCTTCCACTTGATTACATTCAGTGTTTGCTCCTTGTCCTACAACCAACCTACACATGGAACACACAAATCAATAAAAACAACCTATTGTTTGTCTTCTTGGAAAGCATTCTCTTGCTTTTGATTGTTATTACTTGGATTTTATATTTGTGTTATCTTTTCTCCCTCAAACCTCTCAACCTCTACAACCTCTTTATCCTCTTTTTGTTGTTGTACCTGATCAATGACTTCCCTTTCCATGGATAATGATTTCAACATACTCACTTTATTAACAAAATAGTTTAAACTTTCCTCATTTTGTATACATGCCAAATGATTTAAAAAAAATTGAAAATAATCCTTTTACCTACTCATTTGAAAGTCTCTTACTTCTCTCTTCTTCTCTTTGTTGGTCCTTCATATTGGGCAGTTGTTCTCTTTCAAGAAAGTCATTTTCACCTTGCTCTACCTTAAGCAAGACTCTTGAACCTTGTTTCTCTTTGAGAAAGTCTTTTCCACCTTGATCCATCTCATCCAAGCTAGCTCCTCGAATCAATGATCTTATCTAGCTCTTTCACTATATTTTAAAGCCTCTCTTAGCTTTCAATCTGCCTTGATCAAATTATTACAATCTTCTTGCGTAGTCTTTTCAAACAACCATCATCATACTTTCATTAAACTTGAGAAAATACAAATCATGAAAACATAAAAAAATGTGTACCTTATTTTGCTTTCCACCTTCTTTATCCTCTTCGCATTGATCCTCAGGCTCTGATACCAAAATGATGTAGATGTTACACAACCTTTCTCTTTATTATCTTCATTCTTGATACACTTTTTGAAAATGGATTATTTGTTTTCATAAAGACTTATCTCTCCCTATATTTCATACCAAATATTTTGGTTTCCTCTATTCATATTAGAATGCATTATTATACTGATTATTTCTCTATCCTAAGTGTGATTCATTCTTAACTCTTGAAAATAGGGCTTTCAACTTGTTGACAAGGTGACCATAATATACAAGGATCTCACTGTGTTTACTTTGTGTTTCCAATATTTACACATGCATCTTTAACCTCTTTAAAAACACTCTCCTCTATGTAACTTATTATTCCTTAATGATCTCACTCTTATATTTTTTATACTTTATTCACTCTATATACATGAACATAATGGTTATTGAACTCAATGTTTTCTACGAGGAATTGCTTGACTGCATGCACCAATACAATGTATTTCAAAATTATGGTTGGTTATTCATTTAATAACACTAAAAATAATTTAACACAAGTATAAATAACTTCTTGTGAAATATCCTTGTTATATACACATGTATAATTTTGGTTTAGATCAATAATATAATACTATAAGGATTAAGAAGTTATTTACCACATAAGAAAATCCTTGTTCTTTTAATCTTTCAAATATCCTACATTCCCTCAAAACATATATAGATTTATAATGTTGTTATGATTAAATCCTGGTTATACAATGTCATTTATTAAATATCCCATGCACACACTCAATCTTACTGTGTACATAGACTCTATTCACACAACCTAAGAACCACAAATTAAATCATAAGACTGCTTATTCGATTGTTAGACATTATATCCAAGTATATAGTTTCACTGATCTATTCAACATTTGGGTGGATAATATACTCAAACACAAATTAATAATAACCAAAAATCATTATCTACCTACCCATATACATTTATTTAAATTTTGTCTTAGCATGTAGGATTGTATTTGTTCAACTTTAATGTTATACAAATTTTTAAAGACTATAAGGATTTTCCTCGAGTCCAAATTGTTTCAACACCATATTAATTCATATATTCCATTCATTAAGGTATATATAACTAATTTTACACTTGTTCCACATGTAATAATATTAATAAAACTAAAGAGTTCCTTTACCTTGATACATGTTGGAATTCTATTCCACTAACACACTACGCCCATATCTGTAATATCTTAACAATCTCTAAACAAATAATGTAGACAACTTCCAATCATTGACGGTGTCATAGAAATATTGCTTTTTCATTTTAATTTATTCACAATCAACTATGTGAGGATAATAAACAACTATAGGTCTACTACCTGGTTGTATGGAAATCTTATGCCTTCAAAACACTATAAAATAATAAGGAACATTGACAAGAGTATAAACTCATGTACCTTCAAATAATCTATATCTAAAATTCAATGATACAAAATTATTTCACACCAAGACTCTTTCTTAGTATTTATCTTGCCAAACTATCTCATGTATAGACTTTCTTTCCACAGAATCATTCAATTTCTAAGAATACAAAGCAACAAGGCAGAACAGGGCTAAGAATTAGTTATTAATTTTCAAGAAATTTTTTCATTAACTTATTTTTGGGGTTACAACTACATTATCCTTGAAATTTCCCCTTAATTTATTCTCCTATCTTGAATGACCTGGTCCGATTCACATTAAAAACTACTATTTATTTCAAAAGACCTCATAACTAACTTTTGGAGCTTCTTCAAGCAGATGAGGAAAGTTCTTAACTAACTAAACTCTCTAACAACAATATTTATGCTTAAGACCCCTAATAACTAGATTGACTTCAAAACATGAAATTGAATAATATTTACAAAGGGGGTACTGATGCCCCTACATCATTGAACTTGGTTAATAAATTATAAAGTTTTTTGTTTACATATAGAATGTTAAACATATTTGTCAAAAGATAAATGTTATTATGTTGTGTTGTTTTAATATAGATTAGAAACAGGGTATAATTATGATCTAGATAGCTATAATAGTGTATGATTTACCTTGTTAAAGCATAATATCATATATATGTCCAAATTGTTTTAATATTAAGTCAAAAATAATGATGAGTAACTTGTAGAGTGAATTGCATACATGAAAACAACCGGTTGTACATTTACATGTATATCTTGATGTTGTTAAATAATTAATATTTTAAATTATAAGTGGCATGATGTATATCCCTAATATCATATTATAAAAGTATGAATTCCTTAATAATGTCATAAGTTAACATATTATTGACTTTAGTTATGTTGATGAGTGTTTGAAATAACTTTAGAAGACTAGATACTTTATTTTAATACTAAGAATGCTTATTATTAATGGCTAGAATATACATGTATGTTTTCATTTTGTTTATATTTAGTGTGAAGTTTAATTATATGATACATCATAAGTGTTTATATCTCTTGATTTAGTTTGGAAGCATTAGTATAGCTAAGATTATTGCTTTATTTCTTTTAATGAATGAATTCATTGTTTTATATTCTATATTTTAGTCTATTGTAAAGTTTAAATTTTCAATGGAACATAATGTTTAGTGAGATCATTAGTCTTTAGATCCCTAATGATTTTAGGTGAGGCAATTAATAATACTATAATATATAACATGATATTATATATTTGAATGGACAAAATCAAGATAGGTTGAAAGAGGTTATTATACTAATGGTAGTATTTCCTTAAGCATACTTTACTTAAAGATTGAATTAATCATCAAAAGTCTGTCTAGAAAAGGAATAACATGCTACCTTAGGCTAACCTAATTTATTATCATTTCAGGATGTAGGTAATAATCCTCCTGAGTAATTTGTTGATAGGGACTATTGTTGAAAATAGATTTGATTTAGTCTCACCTCTTGATTATTGTCTCAATTTAGTTGCTTGAAAAATGCACATGTAGATTGTATTATTTTAGCTATAATAATAAGAATAATTTTGTATTTTATTTGATTATTGTATCATACATGACAAGAGTGTGCATATGGGTTTGGGATTATAAAAAAATTGTTCTTTTAATAGCTGATTACTAAAAATTAGAAATTATGTACTCTACCTTTGGGGAGTTTGTAGTAATTGTTATTTATGAAGAAGGGAAAACACCTCTATGTGTGGTGTTATCTGATTCACCTATTAAAATGGTTATATAAGTTTATACTATTTTTCAACAACCTTGAGGAAAATTATTTTTATAATGGAACTAAGAGGATTAAAATAATCATTAAGTATGTAGTTGATTTCTACTTCTACAATTTTTATTGAAAATGAAATTACTTAAATACTCTTCATTATTTTAATAAATTATATAGTTAACATATAAATTATTTAAAGACTAAAAAAATAAACCTTGAGTGTCATAATCCCCTTACCAATTAGGATATCTTTATGACAAGTGATCTAGATAAAAAAAATAGTTGTTTGTTATAGCCTTGAGATAAAAATAAAAATGGATAAACTTTAAGAGAAATCAGTTAAATACAGATGAATAACGATATAATGAATCCAACTATTTGTGTACATAAAAACATATTATCATTACTATGATGAAGATAAATTATAAATATTATGGTAACTAATGGATAAATTAAGATTATCATAAAATTAAATCAGTATTAATTAAAGTAGAAGATAGAGATATAAGTATGGTGCAAGGAAAGGTAACATGAATATAACCAGAATTGTAACATGAAGTTGAAAAGAGAATAAATGAGAAAATAAAAGTCAAATTAATGTGTAATATTATAAAAATGTTATGTGTATAAGATAAATAAGTTGGGATGTATTTTTTTATTGAAATTAGTTATAGAAGAATAATTAAGAGTGGTTTATGCCTAATAGATACATAGTGGAAAAGATTACAATGTGCTGAAATTAAAATTGTGGAGAGGGTTAAAAAATTTATAGTTGTGGGATTTTAAGGTGAAGAGTAAAATGAAGATAGGAGTAAAATTTTAAAGGAGTATGATTATAGGATGAATATGTTAAATTTATAGCACTTATGTCATTAGAGGTGATGATAATGGATATTAATGTGCAAAAAATTAATAAGAGAAGTAGTAATAAATTAATTGTGATAAGTAATAGATTAGTGACTAATAATTCTATATTCATAAAGATAGACAATGGAACACTGATCTTAATTATGGGTTATAGTCATTTAGACTACTATAGCTACTAATTGAAAACCAACTAAAATTAATTCAAAAACTGATTCTAATACATAATTGTATTAAGAAATATATGAATATGAAACTTGAAAACTTAACCATTTTCATTTTTAAAGTGAAGTGTTTTGAATTTAGATTCATTTGCAATAAGTGTTGTTTACCAGTCATTGTTCTTTCCGTAACTATATGTGGTTTTTGACTCTTTTGGTTTTCTTAGTGGTAGTGTACATGAGTGAAGTGTAAGAAAAAATATATTAGTGTGTTTTATGCAAGAGAATTATTCACATCCTTTGATGAATATGCATACTACATCAGCTACCTCAACTACTAAACATTCTCTCCAATAGATTGTTTTAGCTCTACACACTAAGGTGTTGCAGTTAGATCAAGGTATCTCTAAATCTATTCATTTGATGGATTAATATGTTTTGTTGTATAAACCATTAGACTTATATATTTCATCCCATACTTTACCCATGAGTTTTTTCACACCTAAGTTGCCACTATATAATGGTATAAGTGATCTTAAGAAACATCTCATATATTTTCACGTAGCATGTTTGCATTATGCATCCAACAACAAGTTATTAACCATATATTTATAATTAATTTCAAAGCTTATGCATTACCATGGTTATATAATATTTGTAACATCCCCATTGTGATCTAATTAGAATAACATGATTTTAAAAAAATAAATTAATCAACGTATTCTTTTATTAGATTTTACCATGAGAATCTAATTAGTGATTCAGATAAAATACTCTAAGTATGATAACTATAAAATAATCAGATGAAACACAACATAACTGAGTATAGAAAGTAATTATTGATTTCCAAGCATGGCTAGTACAATCATGCAGCCACTATTGTCATGGTATAATGATTAAATAATTACATCTCATCAGAAATAATGTCTCAATAATAATAAATCTAATACAATATACAAGATTCAAGATACAAGGATCCATGGAACATGAGTTCTTGAACTCTAGTATCTATGGAAATCTCAAGTGTAGTCTTCAAATAAGTACTACTATGGGGAGGGAGATCATCATCTGAGTGCTTTTCCACACCAACCATGGACCATCAATTCCCTACACAACCCCCCATCAAGAAATAGCCCTCTCTTCATGGATGAGTAGATAGTGATCATGTGGGAATCTAGATAGACAAGCTAGTACCTGTGTGATGTATGATTTATAAGAATATGAAGTATACCATAAATAAATAAATTCTAACATGATATTGCAAAAACATGTAAATCATACATATGAAATGCTAATATTTAAATAACATTATTTTGGCCAAAGTTTTCAATATTTATTGATCTCTAGGATCAGTCAAATTCATACACATCATTTGATTGGATTACTTTCATCTGGCATTAGTGATGCTAGTAAGCTAGTGAAATCCATCTCACTACTTATTTAGTATTACCAATACGAGACTTGGTTAATATTAATATAACTAATAGATTAATATAAATTAATTCCTACTCAAATGCAAAACATTTTGAACATAGGAATAATCAAAATGCATACATTTAATCTGTTAAACATACAAATGAATCTCCATTATACTATCTATCACATAAATAATAATAAGCAGGACAAGTACAATTCATAACATTTGATTATAATCTATATTTAGACTACATATTGCTAATCTTCGTATATAGATTCAAATATAAAGAATTATATGAAGAACAATAATATCATATTCCATTATTCATATGTGCAACTACTCTATTACAAATAACAAATCATGACAAAGAAAGCCATAAATCTCATGAAAACATAATCTTTAGTTTAAACAACTTGTTACATTTTTAGGAGATTATATTCATATGGTTATAGTTCACTGACCCTTAGGATCCCATTACTTATTTTTTATCAGTTAATAAAACTATAAATATGGGTTCATGACTTAATACACCAATATATGTTATATTTTATATGAATTCCTAAGTTCTCATATAGATATATTTTCTATATAACTTGTAGATCATAATATGTACCACATATAAATACTCAAATGATATATAAATACTATGTCAATGGTCATTTATATTTATTAATCAAGAAATTCATATGATTTAAATAATCATTATAACCTTCCTAATCACAAAATACATTGACAATATTTTATAAGAGATTAATATTCCTGGAATATTAAAGAACATATTAGTATAGTCAATAGCCTATTTATATCCCTATCAAATCACCATCTAGTTATGACATTCAAACACCCATAATTGATAAAAGAATATTATATGTTTTAGTTTTACACAGTTTTGTTATGTAGTCATTAGTATTTTTAGTATAGAGTTAATGACTATTATATGTTGATGTTTATAGTTCACAACCAGTAACCTTATATGAACATTATATAGTGCATATTTATGCGAGCTGAATATATTTTACTTTAGGTTAGTTATTTATTTGAATATTATCTAAATAACCTTATAACCATAATGAATATTATATGTTGATAATGCAGAGTTTCAACTCCTATGGCAAGCGTTCCACATAATGTGTTGTTTAATCGTCTAAGTCGCTCAACATTATGCATATATACATTGTTATCCATATTTAGATAGTTTACTATTCAACATTCTCATCGCCCTTATATATTTCTCTCTCTCTCTCTCTCTCTCTCTCTATATATATATATATATATATATATATATATATATATATCAACATTTATATCTCTATAAAGTGTATCATTGTTCAATTTATATCATTACACTTGTAAATCCACACACACACACACACACACACACAAACACAAATATCAATATATACTTCAAATCGGCTTGAATTCCATGTACCGCTATACATTACACCAGCCAAAATTCACATTTTTTAGTTAATTCCTAAAAATGGTGCACCTTATGTTCTTATGTCAGACATCTGTGCAGAAGTGGGGTGATGTTAAAAAGATAAGGAGATTTGTGCAAAGTTGGAGAATTTGTATTTTTAGATTCAGGAAAGAGAATCATTCCCCTACCATCATAGTGAGAAGTTAGCAATTGCATTTGTATTGGTAAACATGTCTCTTAGAAATAGATCTTGGTGATATTGATTGGGCATTTACCAAAATTTAAATGTATAGTAAACATCATTGTTGGTTAAGGAAATAAATAGCAAAACAAATGCAGGTAAGCACTTCATCTAATTGTAAAGTCTACTTGTGTGTGTGTGTGTGTGTGTGTGTGTGTGTGTGTGTGTGTGTGTGTGTGTGTGTGTGTGTGTGTGTGCGCGCGCGCGCGCGCGTGTGTGTGTATCATTATACATATTTAACAATTTCACCTTGAATTATAGGTAGATTCATTAGTCATTATATATATAGTTTGCTACATGAAAATGATGTTGTATTTAGAGCACTATATTAAAAAATAAAATATTCAAATTGTTATATATAGGTCACTATATTTACATAGATCACTTACACATTATTTCTAGAGATTCAAGGTAAACAATATTCATTTGGAAAATATTATCTATATTTTTAGACCAACCATATTTTGTAGGAATTTTAAGATAATAAGTATACATACCTTAAACTATAATATCTACTCATTAAATTATATATCCTCTTGATATCTATTTTCTTTGTGTTTCCTCCTTTTTCCCCTTTGCACTCTTCTCCCCTCTCCTTCTTTTCCTTCTCCTATTCCCCTCTTATGTCACACCTCTTCCTTTCATTTCTTTCTTTTTTTTATTTGCATGAATTTCTTTCCTTTCTCATCTCAAGCAAAAGCTCACCATTTTATTTTAAAGCTTTGTCATTCTTTCTAAATCACTATTTTATTTTGTTTTGCCCTCCTTTAAAGCTTAATGCTTCTTTTTTGTTTTTTTTATAATTATAATATAATGAAATACATTTACTAATTATAATAAAATTATTTTATTTCCTTTTTGTGTTTTCACCCACTTTTCCCATTTTTATTTTCTAATTACTTAATATTAATGACTTAGAAATAAATAATCATTTAGTAAAAATAAATAATCATAATTATTTACTATCAATATGACTAATATAAATTTATTTACATTATGTTATCAAAAATGGTGAATCAACAAATATTATATCAAAACACAATGGTTCGGTTAGATGTGGTAGTAACTAGGTACTAATCACATAAATTTACATTCTTAAAAAATATTAATAATCATGAATACAATGACATAACCACATAATATCTTTCTACACTAAATATTCGTTTAATATCCATAATGAAATCACACATGATTTATTCCACATACATGTATTAAACTAAACTAACACACACATATAAAATTATCTAAATGCAAATAAAATAAAGAACATACTACATTCTAACAATTCAAACTATGCATATAATGTGTACTAGTTAACATGGTGTTTGCATGGGTTCTAGCCATTATTTTGTATTCTCCCAACACCTCCATCTACATCACCCTCTCTGATGATGCTCTCCCTCCATCATGCTTTGCAGGATAAATCTCTCCTGTATCAAACTCATAATAAGAAGGTAGTTATCTCATAATCATCATCACACACACACACACACACACACACACACACACACACACACACACACACACACACACACACACACACACACACACACACACACACACACACACACACTATTGTAATAACAAATCAATATGATCATAATGTAAAAATATACCATAAAACTAAACTCATAAAAATACAACCATGTAATCAAAGCAATATTCAACTGTTCCATAACAACATACGACTTACAGTTTAATCAAATAATTATCCATGGATAATCAAATAAATTTGCTTAGTAAAAAATCAAGATGTAACATCCTTTCCCCTTAAATTTGATCATTATCTCAATGACACATTCAAATATTAGTTCTAAATTAAAAACATTATTCAATAGAAAAATAACATAATATGAAGCATCAAATCAATCAATCAAATGTGAAAATTACATGTAGAACTCATCATAGTCCTTCCAAGTATCACTATCTTTAGAGTATTAGTCCCATAAAACCTTGCAATATTACATCTCTCTATTATGCAAACAAATTTTGTGAGTGTAAATTACTTTGGTTGGCTCTACCATGACCACCTCAAGATATACAACATATAAAACATTTTAATCTAACACATATGAAGGATCAGAGATATACTTTTTAAGATAAGAAACATGGAAAACAATTTGCAATAGAGATAGGGTTGGTAGAAATGCAAGATTATACACTATAGAATTGACCAATTTTAGCACCTCAAAGGGTCCCACTTATCTCAATGAAAGTTTCACTGACTTTTCAAATTTAATCAAGCTCTTATGTAGCTTAACCCATAAAAATACTTTATCACCTACTAAAAACTAACTATTTATTCTCTTCAAATCAAAATAACTCTTCTATCTATCATTGGCCTTGGTTAATCTCTACCTGATTGATCTAACTTGATCTTTCATTTTTAAAACCATTTCTTATCTAAAGACTACCCTATGTCTATCATGTCCTAACTGATTGGAGTCTTGCACCTTCTTCCATACAATGCTTCAAATGGTGCCATCTTCAAAGCTAATTGATATGAGTTATTTTAAGTAAAATCAACTAATGGAAGATAATATTCCCACTTATACTACTGATCTATGTAATATATATGAAGAAGATCCTCGAATATCTGATTAAATCACTCAGTTTATCCATCAATCTCTAGGTGATATGTAGTGTTGAAGTTTAATTACATACCCAACACTGAATTTTAAGTTACCCAAAATATATAAGTCATCTTTAGATCATGATCCAAAATGATCTTCTCTAAAAATCCGTACAACCAGTATACTTCCTTTACAAATCTCTTCACAAGAGTGGGTGTATCATTTTTCAAGATGCCTAGTATAAAATGAGCTACCTTAGTTTATCAACTACAACCAAGATCATATCATGCATATTCCATGATAATGGTAAACCTTGGATAAAGTCCATACTAATTACCTACTACTTCTATTCTAGTATATCATGCTAATATAATAATCTAATTGGATTCACATGTTTAGCTTTCACTCGTTACATTTCAAATAATGTGACATAAAGTCCACTACATATTTATTGATTTCCTTCTATACATAAAGTGTTCTAAGCTCTACCCTAAGCTTGGTTACTCCTAGATGTCATGGATATAGGGCATTATGCAGTTATTTTAGCACTGTGCTCCTTAAACTCTCTCAATCTGGCACATACATTTTTCCATTGTATCATAAAAGACCATCATTATCTAATTTGAATCCTTTATACCTAGAATTTTGAGCATTCTCAAATAACATTTTCTTGACTTGATCATAAAATTCATCTCCTAGTGATAATTTGATCACTCAGTCCCTAAAAGTACTAATAATATTCATAGTTGCTATGTACCTCCTACAACTTAAGGCATCAGCTAC
This sequence comes from Torreya grandis, assembly GCA_037957365.1. Classification (NCBI taxonomy): domain Eukaryota; kingdom Viridiplantae; phylum Streptophyta; class Pinopsida; order Cupressales; family Taxaceae; genus Torreya; species Torreya grandis. The sequence goes on along the minus strand of JARHVA010000021.1, from coordinate 77,642 downwards.
TCTATTTTCCTTACCTTTGATATAATTGATATTGAAATCATAATTAGACAAGAACACTAGATGACATCTCTAATAAGCATTCAAATTTGATTGGGTGACAATGTAATTAAGTCCCAAGTTAGCCATCTAGAGCTAAAATGGTTTACTAACAAATCATGCTACCAAACTTATAAATCATGCACAATTACTACATGTTTTAGGTCATGAATGGAATAGGTTTACCTCATAAGGCTTCAAATTCCTTGATTTATAGGCTACCACTATACCATCCAGCACAAGGACTCCTTCATATCCATCCCTAGATGTATTTATGATCATTGAAAATTGACCATTGGGATCATGAACTCTTAGCACTGGTGTCAAAATAAGCCTCTTTTTAATTCTTAAAAAGCTACTTCAAACTTATTTGACCACCTAAAACTTTGGTTCTTATGCTACAGAGAGGTAATTGGATTATCTATCTTAGAATTTAGAATGACCTTCTTGTAATAGCCCATTAATCCCATGAAACTTATTACCTCATGCACATTCTTTGGTGTTGACCATTCCATAATGGCTCTTATCTTTGCCAGATCCACTAAAATACCATCCATAGAGATAATATGTCCTAGATACTTCACTTTCTCTTGGAAAAATGCACACTTAGACAACTTGCCATACAACTTGTGCTTCTACAACCATTACAAAATCAAATCCAGATGTTGGAGATGTTCCTCTTCATTCTTAGAGGATATAAGAATGTCATCAAGAAAGACCAAAATAAAATGATCTACATAATATCTCAACACACTATTTATGAGGTTCATGAATATTTTAGGAGCATTTGTCAACCCAAATGGTAACACTATAAACTCATAGTGCCCATAACAACTTCTAAATGTAGTCTTGAAAATATCCTCATCCCTTATTCTTAGCTAATGATATCTTGATCTAAGTTCAATCTTATAAAAGACCATTATCCTTCATATTTGGTCAAAAATATCATTTATATGAGGAGTGGATACCTATTTTTGATAGTTGACTTATTCAACATTCTATAATCTATGTAAAGTCAAAGAGTATCATCCTTCTTCTTGACAAACACAATTGGTGCACCCCATGGTGACACACTTAGCCTGATCAACCCTTTTGACAATAATTCTTGGATTTGATCCTTCAATTCAACCAATTTAGTGGTTGTCATCTTATATGATGCTTTAGACTGTGGTTCTAATCTAGATATGATATCAATAAATAAGTTAGATTCATGTTTAGGAGGTAATCCAAGAAATTCTTCTAGAAACACATCATGAAAATTCTTAAGGAATGGAAAATCTTCAAGGGATGGTTCCTTATATTCATTCATTTCATTTATCTTCATGATAAATTATTGGAACCTTTTTCAACCTTCTTGAGTTACATTTCAAAAATCTACCTTAGCCTCAACTCCTTTTTCTCACCTTGAATTTATATTTGATTCCCAAAATTGTCTAGACACTCAACATTCTTAAGATAGCAGTCAACCATGGCCTTATGATTTACAATCCATTTGACTCTTAGAATCACATCGTATGACCCTAGTCCATTACTATTGTGAGTTTGAGAAACCTGATCTCCACTTCAACTAAACACTTGTCAACTTTAACTTTTGAATCATTCCCATATTGTACCAACTATGCATTTGTTATTACTCCAACTCTTATAGATAACTTATTTAGAATTATAGGAGATATAAAATATTTTGTACCCCTTATATCTATCAAAATGAAAAATGGATGTTCAAAAAAAATACCTGATAGTTATATGGGTAAATCTTGGAATTTAGCTTGTTGATTATCAAATGGCACATGAATGCATTTTTGAAAAGTTACTTGTTGAGGAGTAGAACCTTTGTTATTTTAATTATTATAGGTACACTCACAAGCATAATAGTCACCTCCATAAATGAAGCAACCTCTAGGTGGTCCCTTCCTATCATCCTATTGGTTTCCCTTGAAACCATTGTTTGGTTTCTTATTACCTGAACCATTATTAAATCTATCACTTTGATTTTTGAACTAACTCCTAGAGTCTCCACTCCTCTACTTCTAGTTCTTATTTTTTAAAGTTGGTTTATAACTTTCAAACTTTTTCTTAAACTTGTTCCTGGATTGAGAAAGATTTCAACTTTTGTTCCTACTTGACTACCTTGTCAAAGACCTAGTTCATAGTAGATGGCACATGGACGTCCACATATCCACCAATCTAGGGTGTCAATTCTATGATACAATTACTAATTTTGAACCACTCATCTACTTAGTACTAAGGTACATACTTCAAAAATTTGGTGAATTATTCTCAGTACTCATTCAAGGATAAGTCTCCTTGCTTAAGATTTTAGAAATTTGTAAACTTCTAGTCAAAGTATAATTATGGAAGCCATCATGATTTGAACAATGTCATAAAATTATCCCATGTAGTTGTGGTTGAGTTGAGATTCATTTTCAACTTCTTGTTGGCCTACCACATAGTTGCTTTACTAGCCAATGAGTAAGCTCCCCAAATTTCTTTAGTAAGTTAAAAGTAGTTTTGAATCTCAAAATAATTTTCCATCTTAGTCAACATGCTTCAGCTCCATCACATTTCATAATTTTGGTGAACTATTCTCAGTACTCATTCATTGATAAGTCTTTTTTTCTTAAGATTCTATAAATTTGTAAACTTCTAGTCAAATTATAACTGTGAAAGCCATCATGATTTGAATAATGTAATAAACTACTCCCATGTAGTTGTGGTTGAGTTGAGATTCATTTCCAAATTCTCATTGGCCTGCCACATAGTTATTTCACTAGCCAACTAGTAAGTTCCCCAAAATGATTTAATGACCTCAAAGTAGTTTTGAATATTTAAATATTTTTCCATCTTAGTCAACCATGCTTCAGCTCCATCACCCAAAATAGTTATTTAAGAAGCTGGTTCTTCTCTATATCAAGTAGATACTAGGAAAAGGGATAGGAATTTTAACAAAACACAAATGCAAGAAAGAAAATCTAACTATGGCGATGCGCTTGAATGTAATTTGACCTTAATCCTGAGCATAGTGAAATTATATGTAGGATTCATTTAAATTTAAGAGAAAATAAGTGCATGATCAATGTAAAAGATGGAAACAATAGAAACAGAGGCTCACAACATAGACTACTTTTGCAATGATACATAAAATGTCAACAAAGGCATAAGGTTTAATCTTCTTATTTGAATTTTTTAGTCACATAAGAGGCATAGAAACACGCACAGTTATATAAACTTTTCAACTCAGGAAAATGAGACAAAAGCAAATGACATTCCTAATCATAGCTCTAGAAAGTCTAAACTCTTGACAACACAACCTAGACTACTTCTGCAATAACATAGAAAATATCACCAAAGGCATAGGATTCAATCTTCTCATTAATCTTTCAGTCACATAAGAGGCACAGAAACATGCACAGTTACATAAACCTTCTAACCTTAAGAAGATAGAACAAAAGCAAATGATATGCCTAGTCACACCTCTAGAAAGTCTAAACTCTTTACAATAATTCTCTCAAAAAATTCTCTCTGATCTCTGCACCCTTATTTATAGCCTTGGATTCACTCCAGATTGTCTGCTTGTTCCCAATCTAACGACCCAACTAAAATCTAACTAAACTGGAAGTGTTTAACAGAAGATATTTTATAGATTGTTATGAACCACCTGATCTAAGGCTAGAATTTTATCTTTGGTCTCATTCATGGCTATGAGAATCTGATCCAATAATGTTATTTGTTCAGTGGCAAATTGATTAGGATCAAATGGAGAGTTTTTATTGATAATTAAAGGGCCCTCTCCATATATTCTAGATTTTTCCATTCTTATTTTTTGGTAAACATAAGGATATGAAAATGTTTAATGGACTCGTTAATTCTTAGAGTTTGAGTTGTAGTTTTGATACCACATGTAACATCCCCACTAGGATCTACTTAGAATAACGTGATTTTTTTAAAAATTTAATAAATTTATTCTTTCATTAGATTTCACCATGAGAATCTAATTAGTGATTTATATAAAACACTCTAAGTATAATAACTATAAAATAAATATGTGACATCTATCTATCATTGATCATTATCATTTAATGAAACACAAAATAATTGAATATAGAAAATAATTACTAATTTTCGTCCATGGATGGTACAATCATGAAACTACTATTATCATGGTAAAATGATTAAATATTTACATCTCATCAAAAATAATGTCTCAATAATAATAAATCCAATACAATATACAAGATTCAATATATAAGGCTCCACAAAGCATGAGTTCTCGAATTCCAATATCTATGGAAATCTCAAGTGCAATCTTTGAATAAGTACTATTGTGGGGAGGGAGATAAGTGTATTTTCACACCAACCATAGACCATCGATACCCCACATAACCCCCATCAGAGAGTGACATTCTTTCATGGATGAGTAGATAGTGACGATGTGAGAATCCAGATAGACAAGCTAGTACCAGTGTGTTGTATGATTTATAAGAACATGAAGTGTACCATAAATAAATATGTTATAATATGATATCACACAAACATGTAAATAATACATATGAAATGACTATTTCTAACTAACATTATTTTGGCCAAAGTTTTTAATAGTTATTGATCTCTAGGATTAGTCAAATTCATACACACCAATTGATCAGATTACCTTCATCTAGCATTGGTGATGTTAGTAATCTAGTGAATTCCATATCATTACTTACTTAGTATCATCAATATGAGATTGGTGAATATAAATATAACCAACATATTCATATAGATTACTTTCTATTGATAGGGATAAAACATGCTAAACACAAGAATAATCAAAATGCATACATTGAATCTCTCAAACATATGAATGAATCTCCATTATACTATCTATCATATAAATAATAATATGTCAGGAATCTAGAACCACAAACAGCTCTGATACCACTTGATAGGATCTAACAAGTATAATTGATTACCATGTACAAGCAACTAAATGTAGAATTTAACCAGAAGTAATAAGTAACTAGAAATCAGAAACAACACAGAATATGAGAGACAATACCCAATAGTATTAATACTCTTTTAGAAGGAAATACAACAAAGAAGATGCCATAGTCTTCTTCCTTACACACCTCTAGGGCATAAACAATAAATCTCTTCAAGAGCTCACTCTCTCAACTACGGTCCCAACAAACAACTCAAACACAGAGCTGTTGTTCACCTCCACCAGTCAGTAACAATACTGCCAGTCCACCAGTCAGTAACAATACTGCCAGTACAAACAAGTACGCAATGTACTCTAAGTAGATCTCACCTGATCTTGCTCCTTGATGTGTTACTATCACCTTTGATCTTGCTATCCCGTAGATCTCCTTTGACCTCGCACACACACCTGCAGATCAATCGACTTTACTTACCCATATAGATCTCCTTCCTGATCTTGCACACCTGTAAACCAACTTGATCTTACATACCATGAAGAACCCTTGTCCTCTAAACCAGCACCCATGTGGATCTTTTACCAGACCTTGCTCTCCTGTAGATCTAATTGATCATATAGACTTGGCACTATGGCACTATGAGGAGCCAAGCTTGCTCTCTCTATCTAGCACCCAGGGAATCCCTACTTTGATCCCTCACACTTTACAATACAGCCCATGAGTCTCTTAAATATATCTCATGCAAACAATAATTAGACATCCAATTACAATAATTATATTCGTAGCTCTAAGACTAAAATTAGCCTTTAACATGCAAACAACTGATTCGTCAAACTAATTGTTCGTCTACTAGCAATTTTGGAACCACACAAGCGACCGACATCGGTCCCTGTCTGGTTGGAGATGATCGACGTTGATTGATCCTGACCGATGTTGGCTACTCTACTCATTGGATATGACCGACATCAATTGATCAGACTGATGTCAATTTATCTACAACTCAACAATCTCTCAGCAACCTTCTCCATGTTTGCATCAGTGAAGCTTTTAGCTCCACAACCTAACAATATCCCATTTGGAGATAAATAGCTACACTATACCTGTACCTGTATATCGTCTAATTTTTTTCCTGGCTTGTATCCCTCTTCAAGATCAATCCTGAAGACCAACCACCACACATCCTATGGTGTTCCACCTGTCATCCAAGTAACCTACCGTATCCGCATCTACAAACCCATGTCAAAAAGAACTTGACCCTGCATAGCATGAATCCCTACTGCTGGTCCCTCTCAGATACTTGAGAACCCACTGAACTGCTCTCCAGTGCTTCTTTCCCAAATTGGCCACAAACCTGCTAACAACTCCCACTACTGGGGCAATATCAGGGAGTACACATGTACTCAACCTCATCATGTGATTGGGGACCCTATTTTGTGAATTGTCCATCCATAGGTGTACTTGCCATACTGCATCCTACACTACCTTCACACAATCATCTTGAGGCAACATCAACCTGTGATCTTCCCTATCTCTAGGAATAATCATGCCAAAGAATTTTGCTGCTCCTAAATTCTTCATGACATACCACTGAACTAACTTTACCTTTAATTCAAAAACTCCCTATATGTATTGTTAGGTTGTGGAGCTAAAAGCTTCACCAGGATGCAAATAGGAGAAGTTACAGAGGATGCAGAGTTGCAGAGGGTTGCTGAATGCGTTGCAAGGAAACTGACGTCGGTCTGATCAACCAACGTCAGTCAGATGGTAGTGAGGAAGCAACTGGCATCGGTCACCAGTCGGCCGACATCAGTCATGGAGGAGCCAACGTCGGCAACCTGTGCAAGAACAGGCAGTTTGCATGTTGATCTTGAAGAGTCTATTTTTGGACTATATGTTTGCATGTCAAAGGATAGTCTTAGTCTTGAGTTGCGTGTCTAATTATTGTAATTAAGGAAGTCTAATTATTGTAAGCATGAGATCTATATATGGACTCATGGGCTATATTGTAATCTTGTAGCTAGAAAGCCATTGGGCTTGTAGAGAGAGCTAGAGTAGTTCCTCTTAGTTACCAATAGGGGTACTGAGAGTGTATGAGCAGAGAGAGTTGCAGGTTGTGCAAGTTCTTGGAGAAGATCCACCGGGGTACTGGTTAAAGAATCATAAAGACTTGGTGAGGCAAGGACAAGGGTTCTTCAGGGGTGTAGAAAGACATCTACATGGTGAGTATGGTCTAGTTATTTGTAGGTAGCAGCAGAGAGCAGGAGATCTACTTGAAGTACAGTTGTGTACTTGGTGAACTGGCATCGTGTTACTGACTAGTTGGAGAGGTGAACATTAATTCTGTATTGGAGTTGATTGTTGTGACCAAGAGAGAGAGGGAAGAAGGTCTTGAGGTGTGGCAAACCTTTGAGGTGGAAGAAGAAGTGGCATCTTCTTTATTGTATATTCTTCTGAGTGATTATTAATGCAATTGTGTATTGTCTCTCAATTCCTGTGTTGTTTCATATTTCTAGTTACTTTATATTTTTGGTTAAATTCTATGATTAGTTGCTTATACAGAGTAATCATATTTGTGCTCTTATTGAGGGAGCAAGATCCTGACCAAGTGGTAACAGAGCATGCATATTGTTCTTGGATTACCTATATGCACCTGCAATAAGCACATCATCCACATACAGTAACAGGATAATGTAGTGACCATTATCCAACTTGGTAAAAAAACCACAATGGTTACAATGACATTAACTAAAGCCATGCTTTATCATCCACCTGTCAAACTTGTACCACTGTCCTGCAGCTTGCTCAAGACCATATGACCTAGCCTTCCATCTCACATGTCCATTCTCTCTCTTCTTTAACCAAGGAATCCATTTGTCTTTTAGTGCTTTCATACCGGCTGGCAACCCTACCAAATCTCCTGTTTGGTTTTGCATCATAGGAATCAAATTCCTCATTCATGCCATGCTCCCACTATTTCTTGGATCCTTCTTACTCTGCAGTGAGCAACGAGTATAAAGAAGAGGAATAACGAATTTGAGGCTTACTTACCCTTTCAGTCCTCCATATGGGTATTTGAGACTCCTTGATAGCTTGCTGTCCACCCAAAATCTGTCTCAGTGACTGACCTTAGTCACCACATAGTCTGCATCCAACCGACATTGGTTCCATGCGACTGTCTTGACTATCGATGCTAGTTTCCTGATCGATGTCGGTGTCTACCTATCGCTGATATTAGTTCCCTGACTGATGTCAGTCTTACCCTGCTTGACACCATTGGCTCTAGTCTACACATGACCGACATTGGCACCTATCTGTTCGATGCCAGTTTCTCCTGACTGATGCCGGTACCTGTGTTCTCCTGTGAGTGATGAATTTTTACCATGAGCTCTTTTTGGATCAAAACCCTATCCAAAATGCCCTACTCAAATTTATTTAGTCCCATCTTCTAATCTCTATCCATCATCTTCTCCATAAACACCAAGGCTTTCCAGTTCTTAAGTTTATCAAAGACATCAGTCTTTCACTTAAGAACATGCATCTCCTTGCTCTTGTGACCAAGCCTACAAAGCCATGTCCTCATAATAGAAGAAGAATCAGTAATATAAGTAGATAGATAAAGGATACCTACTTTCTTACCACTTGCTAATTCAAGTGCATCCGCTATGAGAGTTTCTGTGCATCTCTCATTTCCTAACTTTCTTGAAGAAATTAGCCACATCTTCAAGACTGGGACCTGCATGACCTCCTTCAACACCCATGTGTTGGCCATCTACAATTTTAGCCACACTTCCCCTTTGCTAATACTTTGACAAGGCTCACCAACCCCTCTATTTGGGGCTGCATGGAAAGAGGCAACAAAATCTATAAACCAAGATTCTACTTTATCCAAGGAACATACAAGAGCAATCCATGTAATAGTACCTGCAACACATGATTCTTCATTCCCTTTATGTTGATCCGCTATCAACCAACAATTTTTATTTTCTTGCTCTTTCTTTCTATAACACCATAATTGACCATTCATGCCTTTGAATTCCTCCATTCTTAGCTTACTTTCTTATGCCATTTCTATACTCCCACTCAATCAAAAACCCTTGAGAGTGACCTATAATCAAACACAAACCTGTTCCCTGCAACCTTAGCTCTGATTCCACTTTGTCAGGAATCTAGAACCACAAACAACTCTGATACCACTTGATAGGATCTAGGAAGCACAATTGATTACCATGTACAAGCAACTAAACTCAAAATTTAACCAGAAGTAATAAGTAACTAGAAATCAAAAACAACACAGAATATGAGAGACAATACTCAATAGTATTAATACTCTTCCAGAAGGAAATACAATAAAGAAGATGCCACAGTCTTCTTCCTTACACACCTGTAGGGCTCCCATACCTCTAGGGCATAAACAATAAATCTCTTCAAGAGATCACTCTCTCAACTACGGTCCCAAAAAACAACTCAAACACAGAGTTGTTGTTCACCTCCACCAGTCAGTAACAATACTGCCAGTCCACCAGTCAGTAACAATACTGCCAGTACAAACAAGTACACAATGTACTTGAAGTAGATCTCACCTGATCTTGCTCCTTGAGGTGTTGCTATCACCTTTGATCTTGCTATCCCGTAGATCTCCTTTGACCTCACACACACACTTGCAAATCAACCGACTTTACTTACCCATGTAGATCTCCTTCCTGATCTTGCACACCTATAGACCAACCTGATCTTACATACCATGAAGAACCCTTGACCTCCAAACCAACACCCATGTGGATCTTCTACCAGACCTTGCTCTCCCACAGATCTACTTGATCATACACACTTGGCACTATGGCACTATGAGGAGCCAAGCTTTCTCTCTCTATCTAGCACCTAGGGAATCCCTGCTTTGATCCCTCACACTTTACAATACAGCCCATGAGTCTCTTAAACAGATCTCATGCAAACAATAATTAGACATCTAATTACAATCATTAGATCTGCATCTCCAAGACTAAAATTAGCCTTTAACATGCAAACAACCAGTTCGTTAAACTAACTGTTCATCAACTAGCAATTCTAAAACCACACAAGTGACTGACGTCGGTCCCTGTCTGGTTGGAGATGACCGACGTCAGCTGATCCTGACCGATGTCAGCTGCTCTACTCACTGGATATGACTGAAGTTGGTTGATCAGACCAACATCAGTTTCTTTGCAACTCAACAACCTCTCAGCAACCTCCTCCATGTTTGCATCAGTGAAGCTTTTAGCTCCACAACCTAACATAATAGGCATGATAAGTACAATTCATACCATCCAAGTATAATCTATATTTATATTACATAGTTTTAATCTTCGTATGAAGATTCAAATATAAAGCATTCGATGAAGAACAATAATATCATAGTCCATTGTTCATATGTGCAACTACTATAGTACAAACAACTAGTCATGATAAAGAAAGCCATAAATATCATGAACATATAATATCTAGTTTAAATAACTTGTTATATTTCTAGGAGACCATATTCATATGGTTATATTTCTTTGACCCTCAGGATCATGTGCCTTATTTTTTATCAGTCAATAAAACTATAGATACGGGTTCATGACATAATACACCAATATATGTTGTATTTTATATGAATACCAAAGCTATCATATAGATATATTTCCTATATACGAGTACTTATACATCATAATATGTATCGTATATGAGTACTCAAATGATATATAAATATTATGTCAATGTTTATTTATATTTTTTAATCAATAACTTCATATGATTTCAACAATAATTATAACTTTCATATTCACAAAATACATTGATGATCTTTTATAAGATATTAATATTCCTAGAATATCAAAGAACATATTAGTGTATTCAATAGCCTATTTATATCTCTATCAAATCACCATCTAGTTAAGACATTCAAACACCCATCATTGATACAAGAATATTATACATTTCAGTTTTACACAGTTTTGCTATATAGTCAACATTATTTTTAGTATAGAGTTAATGAATATTATATTTTGATGTTTATAGTTCACAACCTAGAACCTTATCTAAACATTATATAGTGCATATTTATGCAAGTCGAATATACTTTATTTCAAACTAGTTATTTATGTGAATATTATCTGAATAACCTTATAACCATAACGAATATTATATGTTGATAATGCAGAGTTTTATCTCCTATATCAAGTACTCCACACAATGTGTTGTTTAATCATCTAAGTCACTCATCCTTATACATTATAAATTTCTATCCATATTTAGATAGTTCAATATTCAACATTCTAAGATCACCCTTATATATTTCTATACTTCACACACACACACACACACACACACACACACACACACACACTTACACTTCATATCATCTTGAATTCCACATACTACTATACATTACACAATCCAAAACTCACACTTTTTAGTTAGTTCTTAAAAATAGTGCGCCTTATGGGGTGAAGTTAAAAAGATAAGGAGATTTATGTAAAGCTGGAGAATTTGTATTTTTAGATTAAAAAAAGAGAATCATTCCTCTACCACCATAGTGAGAAGTTGGAAATTTCATTTGGATATATAAACACATCTCCTAGAAAGAGAGCTTGTTGAGATTGACCGAGCATTTACCAAAATTTAAATGTATAGTAAACATCATCGTCGGTTAAGTAAATGAACAATAAAACAAATACATGCAACCGATTCATCTAGGTGTAATATATGATTTTATTTTATTAGATATATTGTTGTACATATTTAACAAGGTCAACATGAATTATAAGTAGATTCACTATTCATTATATATAGTTCGCTACATAAGAACAATGTTGTTTTCAAATCACTATATTAAATAATAAAATATTCAGACTGCTATATATAGGTCACTATATTTACATAGATCACTTATACATTATTTATATAGATTCAATGTAAACAATATTCATTTGGAAAACATTCTATATATTTTTAGAGCAGCCATATTTTGAATAAATTTTAAGATAGTAAGTATACATACCTCGAACTGCAGTATCTACTCATTGAATTTTCTATCCTCTTGATCTCTATTTTATTCATGCTCCCTCCTTTTCCCCCTTCACGCTCTTCTTCCCTATCATTATTGTCCTTCTCCTATTTTGCTCTTATGTTTCACCTCTTCCTTCATTTCTTTCTTTCTTATTTGCATGACTTTTTTTCCTTTCTCATCTCAAGCAAAAGCTCATAGTTTTATTTTAAATCTTTTCCATTCTTTCTTAATCACTATTTTATCTTGATTCACCCTCCTTTAAAGATCAATTATTCCTTCTTTTTTCTTGTTTTCTAATTATAATATAATGAAATACATTTACTAGCTATACTACAATTGTTTTATTTGTTTTATTTCCTGTTTGTGTTTTCTCTTGCTTTTCCTATTTTTATTTTCTAATTACTTAATATTAATATGACTTAATAATAAATAATCACTTAGTAAAAATAAATAATCATAATGAATCACTAGAAATGACTAATATAAAATAATTTACATTCCATTATCAAAAATGGTGAATCACCAAATATTATATCAAAGCTTGATGGTTAGACTAGATGCAGTAGTAACTACGTACTAATCACCCAAATTTACGTTTTCCAAAAATATTAATAATCATTAATACAATGAAATAATCACATAATATCATTCTACACTAAATATCTATTTAATATCCATAATGAAATCACACATGATTTACTCCACATATAATTATGAAACTAAACTAACACACACATATACAATTATCTAAATATAGATAACATAAAGTACATACTAATGCTAATAATTCAAACTTGGCATATAATGTGTATTAGCTAATGTGGTGTGTGAATGGGTTCTAACCATTCCTATATCATTTTCCAACACCTCCATCTACACGACCCTCTTTGATGATGTTCTCCCTCCATCATGTTATGAGGGATGAGTCTCTCCTACATCAAACTCATGACAAGAAGATAGTTAGCCCATAATAATCATCACACACACACACACACACACACACACACACACACACACACACACACACACACACACACACACACACACATAACAAATCAACATGATTATAATCTAAGAATATAGCATAAAGCTGAACTCATAGCATTGCAACCATGTAATCAAATCAATGTTCAACCATCCCATAATAGTATACGACTTACAGCTCAATCAAATCAAATTTCCAACCATAAAATCTATGAATAATAAAGTAAATATGTTTAGTGAGAAATTGGGATGTAAAAATATTCCTTTTCAATCTTTACATGCCTTCAACCATATGTAGATCAGTTTCTAGCACACTTTTCCATCAACATTGGTGAAAATTTATTTTATGTTCAGATTTCCAAAATTAAGCAAGAGCCTAATGAGCCTACCAAAATTATGTGTTTTATTATAAGATCATTCTAACTAAGATGGAGAATCATATTCTAGATAAGGAGTTACACAACACATTCAATAAAATTTTATTAGACCCATTACATGAATCCATTATTTTTAAGTGGTTTAAATATTTTGACCATTTATGTCATACAATTAAAGAATTTGAACCTAAACATCATGAAATGAAAAAAATAATTATGTCTCTAATCCTTATAGTGTAAAGTCTCAATATAAGTACTATTTTAAGTCTAAAAGAATGATACTATATATAAAGCAAAAGAAGCAGTCAATATAGTATCAAAAATTGATAGATAATCCCAATCAAAGTTCTTCTTTTATCCCTTTTATGACCATGATATGCGATAATACAAGAATATTCCAAAAGTATATATGGCATATAATGTGTTTACTTTTAATGAACATTTCATGAATATTATATATTCTTGACATACTATGTCTAATGTGACTATTTTGGATTAAATAAATATTATGAAAGAGTCCCTAGAGAAAATATGTCTATGAATCACATCATTTGAAAATGAGATTATGCATATCACAAATTTTGAGCATATTAGTGTCAATTGCATATCTAAATATCCATTTTCTTCACCTACAATATGGGTCAAAAATTAAGAAAAATATATAATCAATGAGTCAAAATTTTCACATAAAACCAATATATTTCCAAGTGAAACTTTAAGGAATATACTTCATTGTAAATTCATCACTTTAGCTCTTGCATATCGTATGTGAATTGTGTTCATCGTCAAATTCATGGGAATCATATGTATTATTTTATTTATTTAGATAGATATAGGGTTTTGTGTGTCCCCTATCCATATAAAAAGTTTTTACAAAAAAATAGCCATAGAGATTACAAGATATGGCTGAAAATAGAAACTTACATAGCCAATACGGTGGCAAGCCAAACAAATACCAAAAAAGACAAATAAAAATGGAAACTATAAAAATGGATTTGAGATCCAAACACAACACCAAGGCTAGCAATAAAAAACTATTAAACCAAAATTAAACCATACGACAAAGATACCAAACCTTTACTCATAGTGGAGCGATATCATCTAGGTTGTCAACAAAAAAAAATCCTTGCCCTTAAATTCATTCATAGAGACCTCACTAAAAACTGATCATTTATGTTCCTATGAAGACACTTTGCAACCTCCTATAAAAGTAGCTACATTTTGATATCAATTCTACCCTACATCACCTTTGAAACCACCTTTTTTGGCAATTGTATAAACTAGTGAGGAGTTGTAACTGAGCCATGGGCCACCATTTTAGACAAATTTTTAACTACTTCTACCCTAGAGATTACAAGTTATTTCTTTAATTAATATTTTTATCTACACCATTTTAGACAAATTTTTAACTACTTCTACCCTAGAGATTACAAGTTATTTCTTTAATTAAGTTATTTTTAGTGTCCTTCTGAAGAGTTTGAAGATCAAATCTTTTGATACAAATCTTCAACAAAGCTCACTAGGAGCATAAAATGAGTTTCCAAAATGTGAAAGGTTGACAATAGGACCAGACCAAAACTATCTAAGTTAGTGAATGTAAATTTGGGGAGAGGACCCAAATCATGATTGGAAATGTCCTCCAATAGGCCAATGCAATGTTATGGATTGATAAAGAAAGACACCAAATTAGAGACCACCTTGATGTTAGAAATCAATGCCATGAGATTCAAAGCAAATAGGATATCCACCTCCAAATTGACATGACTATGGATGTCGTATTATAGATAATCAGTTCCCAACACTAGTGAAATAACCTCAAAAAACTCCTCTCTTGGCACCCAAAAAATGTTTTTTTATCTTGCCTGAGATATTCATTCTTTAAATGCCATATTTTAAATGGTACTTTTACCATAGATAAAAGGAGTGGCAAGTGCAATTATAACCCCATGGTCCATGATAAACCCAGTAGCACCTAGAAAATACATGCCACAAACTAGGTGGAGAGGCAAAGGAGAATAAAAGACACCATTAAACTTAAGGAAAATAGGCCATATCAAAGCCATTAAGAATGATCAAATGACATCATGGAAATATCTTGAGATACACATATCGTAGGCTTACCATCATGCAAGTTAATTAATAGGTGTCCTTTGTATTTATGGAAAGATCATCACCACAAGAGTAATCATTATGGGTGATTACGGTGAAAATTTTAGTAGAAGACTAGAGCCATTAGCTAAAAATGTTGATAGACTTTGAAACAGATCTACTAGATTGTCAATAGACTAAGACTTATCATTTTCGTAATTTTTTTAAAAATAATATAAAAAGAATGATGATAAAAATTAACATCCCAAATCGATAGAGATAAGGGATGGAAAATCTTCTCATGTTTCCTATATTGTCCACTTGACTTATTTCAATTTGATCAATACCACAATTGGCTAAGAAGTCAATTATAACATTGGCTTCATGATAGAAATAGTTAGACTCTATGGAAGCAAAGAGAAACAATTATCCCAAATACTTGACAAAATGTTTTCTAGCTTCCAAAAAGTAGCAGCATTTTTTTGAAGAGTAGAAATGATAATCTACAAGTCCCCTTTGATGATAAGCTTATCGATATTATATTAGATTTCAAGTTTAATCCCATTAATAAGTGGCTGATCCTCTACTTCATTAGTGGTGCCATCTGGAAGTTTCCTAGATATTGATCTAATTAAAGATCTACTACAATAATGGATAATACAGCCAGCCCCAAATGCACCCAGATTTCCTCTAAAATCACCATAAAATTTTAATTTGAACCACCCTATTGGTGGAGGAATCCAAGAGCACTTACCCTTTCTTAATTTTTTTCTTGAAACTAATATTGAGCCATTAATAGGGGGAAGGGAGATAAGTCTCCACTTTACACTCATTCTCATGTCATAGCTTAAGAGAAAACCATTCCTCCTTTAGACCTGATATGCGATGAATTCTAAAATTGGCACCTCAAGTTATTTTAAAATTATAGCAAGGGGATTTTCTTTGCCTTCTAAAATGTTTTGGTTTCTTCCTTCCAAAGGGTCTAAACAAGTACTGCAGGGCTAACAAGCCATAGACCAAAGAGAGAGTTTTTATAAATATTGATTGGCCAAGAAGAGAAAGTAATGTTCAACGAAGGTGGCTAGGCCCAAGACCATTCCAACTTACACCATAACCATACCCAAAACCACATTGTAAAGGGGCATTTGAATAGTAGATGGTTTATCATTTATTCATCATTTTTGTAGAAACAACACTAAGACAAGCCAACAAAACCACTTTTATTATGCCTATCTTGAGTTAAAATATAATTTTGAACAACCAACTATGTACAATCACCAACTTTTTGAAGCCTAATTTTATTCCAATAGAGAGAAAATTTTCCCAAGACATCAAATCATTTGTAGCATCCACCATCTAATAACCAAGGTTTATTATGTAGACCCAAGATTTGGCATCGATCCAGTGAAGAGTGTCTTCCTTATCATTTAGAAAAAAATCTTATTCTTTAGGAATTTGGTTAATTTTGTGCATTTTTCTATTACAATTTCTAGACCTTCCATGATTTTCCACCCCCAAAAAGGTAAACCATTAGTATGTTACAATTATACATAATTGGTGATCAAGGTGCTCCAAGATACAAATAGAATATGCCTAACCTCCTCCATATGTGGCAGGTCACCAATTGGCTTGTGGTCATTCATGAATCCTCCCATAAATTAGATATCCTTCTATTGTTAATTGTCTAAAAAACATGCTTTGCAATAATAGGCCTGTGGTTTAATAGAAAATTTCAAAAATGTGACCCTTTAGGGGGGCTAGTGATAGAAATTATACTCTAGGAATTATCTAAAATTAAATATTTACTTCTTAGAAATTTAGTCCATAAGGTTTTAGGTCTGGAAATCATTCCCCAAACCAGTTTAGCCCAAGAGCCTTGTTTTGAAGATTCAAATTCTTAACTCCCACTCCTCCCATTTTTTTGATTTTGTAGACCCTTTCCCATTTCAAGAGTGGGATTTTTTTATTATGAGCTCCTTGCCACAAAAAGTATGTCATAATCTTATTGATTTGTTTGAAAATATGGTAAAGAGGTTGAAGAAAATAAAAATAATAGACCAAAAGGGAACTCAATACTAATTTAATGAGAGTGATTCATCCAGCCAAAGTCAGCCACCATCCTTGCCAAGAAGCCAGTTGGGCATTAAAAGAATGAACTAAACCATCCCAATGAATAGTTCATGATATCCCAAAGAAGAGAGGAACCCCTAAGTATCTAGAAGGTGGTTTTCCAATGTTAAATCCCAAAACTAAATAAATAGCCTGTTGCTCTTGTTCAGAATAATTTAAGAAAAAAATTCAAGTTTCCTAGTGTTCACCATTTATCCTGATGCCACTTCATAACTATTAAAAATATCTTTGAAAGTGTGTGCTTTCCATACTAAAGATTACCTAAAAAGGAAATTGTCATCAATAAATTTTTGGTGAGTAATATTATCAATACCTTCAATGGCTTGAATTTCATGGAGCAATGAAATTTCCTTAGTAAATTTTACCACCCTACCCAAAGCTTTGACTAGCAAAATGAACAAAAAGGGAGAAAGAGGATCACCTTGTCTGATGCCTTAGGAAGTTTTTAAAAAACCCATATAACTACCATTGACCAAACTAGAGTATTTAGGGCTAGAGATGTAGCTAAAAATTCAATTACACCATTGTTTGTCAAAATCAAAATTTTCCAAGATATTTAACAAAAAGTGCTAGTTAACCCTGGCATATGCTTTGTTAATGTTAAGCTTCAACATCATACCATTTTTTGCTTGATATAAAGAGAATGGATGATTTCATTTGAAATGATAACACCTTCTTGAATATTTATTTTGAGAATAAAACTTGCCTATTCCTCTAAAATCAAATAATAAAGTATCTACCTAAGTCTCATTGCCATTGCTTTAGAGATGATTTTATAGACCTTGTTACACAAAGAAATAGGCTAAAATCAATCAAAAACTCTTGAATTTATCCTTTTGGGATGAGTGAGATAAATGTGACATTAAGATCAACAAAAAATTTATTCCTCCTAGATTCTTCCACCATTTGTAGTACATCATCTCCCACCAAATCCTAGAAGGTCAGGAAGAAATCAGTTGGAAAACCATCTGGGCCAAGATCATTGTCCTTTTATATATTAAAGACCATAGTTCTGACTTCCTCCAAAGTGAAAGGAGCCATTAATCTTGCATTTTTTTTAGGAGAGACTAGTTATGGGATGAAGCTTAAATTATGATTATGAGCTTCAAAATCTAAAAATTTATCACTATTAAGGAAATCATTGAATAAATTAACCTCTTCATTCCTAATTTCCTTCTAATTGACTAAAATTTTACCGATAGATGATCTAATCTGTGAGATATAAGCAAAATTATACCTAATCTTGACTTAGCTATGGAAAACGGCTAATTTCCTATCTCCTTTTTTTAGCCATTCAGTTCTAGATTTTTGTTTCTAAAAAAATTATTCATGTCAAAGTAATTCTTCATATTTAGCAAGTAAATATTTTTATTTACTATATGAAACTTGATCGATTCCAAATTGATATACTATTTGATTCAGATTTTCCAGATCAGCTTCGACTCTATTTTTCTCTTGAAACATATTTTTGAAACAATCAATATTCCACTACCAAAAATAACCCTTAATAAACTGTAACTTCTTCACCATGAAAAACATGGGTGAATGAGAATGACTATGAAAATTCTCCCACCATAATTTCATGAGACTGAGAAGAGAGTGATCTCTGAGCCACATTTTTTCAAACTTGAAAGGACAATGTGGGGGTGTATAATCAATATTTACATTCAAAGTAATAGGTAAATGATCAAATCCAAAAAAAGATAGAATTAAACTTTTATAAGTCTATTTTTGAGACAACCAAGAATTTGAAACTAGAAATATATCTAGTCACTCCAAGATATTATGTTTTCCACATCTTTTGTTACTCTAAGTGAATATACCCTATTTGGGAGGTATATCTAAGAAATCAATGTTTGAAATGAACTGAGAAAAATCAAGATTACCTAAACTTCCATAACTTTTGCCACCTTATTTTTCTAAATCATATAGAATGGAATTGAAGTCCCCTCCCATTATAATTTTAGAGTTATCAAAATGTGCAAAAAGTTTAGTCAACTCAGCCCATAGAAGAGATTTATTGTGTGCATCATTAGGCCCATAAATATTACAAAGAAAGAAACTTAGATCCATCCTAAAACAAGTGATTTTTTAAAATTGCTAGTGATTTCCCATTTCAAATATGTCCACCTAAACTTTCTAAGGAACCCAAATAATTTTCAAACCTCTTAAAGCCCCAGCAGATTCCATAAAGGAAATATTCCAACTTTTCCAGCCAATTCTCATCAAATTTGTTGTGTCCTCTAAATTTAACTTGGTTTTTTGAATCAATAAAATATCAAGACATTCGATCAAAAGTAGACATTTTACCAAACATATTTTTTTAGGGGCATTAAAATACCTAACATTACAAGAGATTATTTTCATGATCCCTGAGGGAGGACTTTTACCTCCTACTTTTTAGAACCAAAATATTTGAAAAAAGTACCTTATTTCCCAATAGAATCTTCCCCTACAGTACACTCCTATTTATTTTTCCTTATTTTTTTGGTTTACCAAAATTTGGTTTCTAAATTATATTTTGAATTTGAAAGATAGACAAACATTAATTTAGAATTCAACTCTTCTTCTAGTTCAGATTTCTCAACCTCTGAATCACTAATCAGGGCCTCAATCATAAGATTATCTTATTATATATTTTAAATGTCTTTGGGGTGTGCATTAAATTTATCCATGCTATGCTCAGAGGTTGAATGATATTTTAGGACTGCTCTAAAATAAAATCACATCCTTTAATCATTGTATTAGGATAAATTGCATCAAGCTTACCTATCTTGTCCAATAAGACCTATGTTTTAGAAACTTTAACACCAATTTTTTGGAGCGTTTACAATTTACAAGAGGAAAATATTGAGGAAATGACAAAGCATTATCCTATGTCCTCAAAGGTGGAGGAAGAATTTTGTCAGGATGTTCTTTCACTAACTGATTTTGCTTATTGTATTCCACCAAATTCCTTTCCTAGGTAAACCAAAAATTCCTAGCATTGTGAATTTGGAAAGCCACTAAAGAAGTAGATATAGGTTTCTAGATCTAGTGAAAATTTTCCTTAGCAGACATAGCATTTGGTTTGTTTTTCAAGAATTTTTTTTGAGTGTGTCCAGCACCTCTACATTTGAAACAATGGAATGGGATGTTTTCAAAATCAACATATTGATTACAAAACCTCCCTTGGGATTTGATAAGAATATTTTTTATAACTTCCTCCTTCAAATCAATCAAAACGCTAATCCTAATAAAAGAATCCAAACAACCTTCCTTAGTTTTGAATCTACTTCCAAAAATGATCCAAGAAAATTTCCCAAAGTCTTCAGGCATTCATGACTCTAATATTCCATCAAGAGATCATAAAATCTAACCTAGGTGGGGTACCTTCCTAGATGTTCTAAAAAAACATCAAATTTGGGCTTCCATGGATGGAGCCATAAATCAGCTCCATGTAAATCCCAGAAGGGTTTCTTAAGAACTTGATCTTTAAGTTCTCTACTAGGAAAAAGGGTAATGAAAAAACCTTTTGGCATAAATTTAAGTCCAATATACTTACCTAATTTTCTTCCACCTAGGTTTCAATTTCTCTTATGGTGGGCCCATTTCCTACTAAATTTACCTATCAGTGCCCTTTCCTCCATACGCAAGAAAACATGCATGAGTTACATGGATTCCCAAGTAAAATATTTATCCTTACTAATGTTTAAACCTTCTCAAGAATGTGAGTCCAAAATAGCAGAATATTTTAAAGTTGAAAAATAATTTTCCTCCTTGAAGTTTTTAGCTCTGATGCTTGGATATTTTATCTTGCCATCCATGTTTTCAAAATGTTGAGAAACCAAAACATTTTCCATGCCTTCTGAATCCTCCCAAATCTCTTTTTATTATTTCACTTCCATATCCTTTGCTCTAGAGTCTATCATAAAACCAATCTATTTTTTTGTCATGCAGACATCCACTTTTGATATCTACTAATCTGCTTTCAATTGGTGGTGACCAATCCCTACTGCATAAGTTAGGGTTTCTTGGTTTTTTCTTTCTCCCACATTCAATCTCTAGAATCCTCTCTTTTCAATAAATCGGAATCATATGTATTATTATTGGACCTTGATTTTTTTTTACAATAGATAGAAAAAATAGGTAAATATACCTAAGAAAGAGGTTCTTAAGAAGAAAATTTGAAAGCAATATGTTCACAAAAATACTAATGGTACAACCATGGTCTCTAAGGATTCAAACACTATATCTACTTCATGCATAGAGAAAGGTAATAAATGCAATACCAAAAAGGACATGATTACATTTCCATATCAAGAATCAAAATAATAAACAATTTCTCTACCTAATATTCAAGTGATGATATCTAACCTTCTTGTACTTCTAAATAAAATACAACCTCATAATAATGATGCACATATAGAGAAACAATACAAAAAAAACAATTTCAACATATGGTGTGGTTGGTTTTATATATAAGATTATAGGAATAACATGTCTAAATTAAAAGACCAAAGAGAATATTATGATTATTAATATTTTTTTATTACACTAATGAAGAAGATGAACAAATTAATGATGATACAACAAAATACTTTGCTAAAAATGGACATGAATTATGGTTAAGAGACATGGGATCTAAATATATGCATCCCATTATTGATTTATTTGATTGGTATAAAACTATTGTATTGTACATGGATCCTTGATGTTTTCTTGATTGCTTCTATCTAATATTAAGAAAAACAAAAAAATATATATTTCAAAAATATAAAAACATTCAAATTATTCTCAACAATGAAAAATACAAAATTAGGACTTTAGTATAATAGGAGTTGATAGATTACTTCTTTATATATATTATTTATCACTTTTTGGTAGATATAACATTATTTTTTATACACACATATATTTCATGAGGTATATGAGTGTGATGCAAGACATACATAGTATGCATAGATTCATAAATGTTGGACTCCCTTATACCCAATGGTCATGCCTATATTGGGTACACCTTATTATACAAGTTAAATTATCACAAGTTATGTCTATCTATGACCTCTCTATCATGTTGAGATATATATCTTTTAAATGTTTTTCTAGTTACTCATATCTTACATTATACTATAAGGATATGCTACTTTATCCTGATGTGACATTGATACATATAGATGGTGTATACATTTTTTTCACTTTTTATATGTTCCTTTGATGTTTTTATTATATTACATTGGATATGAATTGATTATCTATTTTTTTTGGCCCTTGGCCATTGTGTGTAGTAGTTTATTAATCATTTATATGTGATATTTACTTAGTATGTGAAACATTTGAACATTTAGACTATTTTTGGCCCTTGGCCCTATGTGTGTGATGTTTGATTTTATGCATGACATTTGAACATGCCCATTATATGTGGCCTTCATCCTTATGTGTGAAATTTATTATTGAGATTGTTTTGATTATTGTGTTTATAGTGCTTGTTTAGTTTGATTAGTGGTGTCATGATCCATGTCATGCAATTTTATTTTGTATTCTTAATAAAAGATGGTTACATTAATAAATATTTTATTTTTATATTTATATAGACATGAAAATTTTATGCCTTACATTATATATATTTTATATATGTTTCAATGATAATTACATTATTATGATAATATACTTTCCATATGTTGGCATAATTACACATGATTTTATCTTTATCACATGATATAATTAACTCTTATTTTGAGGTGAGTGACTTACAACCTACATTCATCATAACAAAAGGGGGGAATTATAGTGGGTTTTTCTTTTATATTCAAGCCTCCATGAGCAGAAAAATAAGATAATTTTACAAAATACAAGTTTTAAAGATCAAAATATGGGTTTCAAAGATTCAAAGTACTTCATAGATTAGATATATGATAGATATTAGCATACTGATATATATTATGGGGTCATATGACATGCATGCACACTCACTTTATAGAGACTCGAGTAAAAATTCATACACATTTAAATGCATATGTATGGGAATATACAAAATAATTATAAAAATATAAATTGCATGTTTTCACATACAATTATAGTTGATCATATAGATGCATAACATTTTATATCATTTGGAACATATTTATGGGCATGATGCTAGTTCATGCACATATAAACAATTTTGAAATTCAAATGGTGTGATATTGGTTAATGTACATATATATAATTCACATATTCAATGGAAAAGAGTTGTTATTTCACTTCAACTCTATTAAGACTGTTGTCCCCCAAAAAATGACTTCTTATTTTTGGGACAACATATGAGCTATTTTGAGCCTACAGGGCCAAAATTCCTCTCTTCCCTTCTCAAAATTTATTGGGGGGCTTACAAATTCCTTATTTTTCAAAGCTTTTATAGTAAAGGGAATCACAAGTTCAAAGGTTCAAAGGGCTATGCACATATGTCAAAGGTTCAAAGTTCAACCGTTTAAAGGATCCACGGCCCCCAACACTTAACAAGTCTCAAAGGCTTAAACCATTGAACCTTGAACCATTTTGGTTCATCGGTTCAATAGGTTCAACATTCAATCAGTTCAATGTGTTCAACGACCAATTGGTTCACTGCACTTGGTGCAAAAGATCAAAAAGACTTGGCCAAATAATGAAGAATGAACTGATTGAACCGTTGAACCGTTGAACCAAATTTGGTTCAATCAGAGGTTCAAGGAGCTGCCCCAAAGCCAAAGGAACAAGTGCCCTTGCAGAAGGTGGTGAACCAAGGCCAAGAACCCTTGCAGAGGGCAACGAGCAAAAATAGACAAAGTGAACTCCTTCGGAAAAATGAACAAGGCAAAAGGCAAAGTAGAGTCCTTCAAACAAATTGTCTGAAGGAATTCCTATAGACATTTTGTCTAAAGGAATTCACTCAAGAAGAGATCCTTAAGAAAGCAAAAGAAAAGCCCGACTGAAGAGAAAATCCCATAGAAAAGTGCCTAATGGAAAAAGGCAAAGTGCAGCAGAAGCCACCACGTGTCCATTATAAAGCAGAGTGGAAGCCACCATGTGTCATCTTCCACAGGACTCTCAAAAGGTTTCTAAAGCTTATGTAAGTTAAGTGGAATACGTCACATGTCTTGTTATGACTCAGCAAAATGTGACAAGTGTTTGCATTCGTGTTCCCCTTTTGAAGTTGCTCGGGCAAGATGTGTCGTGGATCCCATTTTCTTTAAGTTTCTAATGAGTTTCATAATAGCAGAACTTGCCACTTGTCAAAGACGCAGAAAGGACCCCCCAAAGACTTAGACAAGAAGGGCTATAAAGGACAAAGAAACAACATGGATGATTCCAAAGGCAAGTTCAATTAAAGTGATGGTTCAACCAGAGAGCAAAGAAGCACTTAAGTAGTGAAGAGAGGAGTGAGACCAAAGGACCAAAAATATCTTCAAAAGAGTTATTTTTAGTAGGTGAAATAGTGGTCAAGTAGACTTCTGAGTGCACCAAATCAAGGATGCAAGCCTATTTTTCTTCCATGAAGTAATGGTGAATTGGATAGCTACGCAAACATTAGAGAAAGGACCAAACAGTCCATACCAAGGAAGAGACATTAGATGAATAGACACGCCATAGTTGAGGCAATGCATTGTTCCAGCATGGTCCCTCT
The DNA here is from genome assembly GCA_037957365.1 of Torreya grandis. Lineage (NCBI taxonomy): Eukaryota > Viridiplantae > Streptophyta > Pinopsida > Cupressales > Taxaceae > Torreya > Torreya grandis. The sequence continues at coordinate 52,463 of JARHVA010000021.1, read as the reverse complement.
AGATAGAACCGAAGGTGCAATAAAGACATTGATTGTATCATGGGCCTTTTTCATGAAAACAAGTGCCCAAGTCTTTCTTGGAGTGTTATATACTGTAATCTCTCATTTGTTACAAGGGAGATCTTCCCCTTACCAAAAGCAAAACTCTACCCAAATTGAAAGGCATTACTGAGACTTTGAGCTCAGATTGTAGTTCATATTTCTTTGATTTAATGAGAAATCAAGTTACTTGTAGACTTTGTGCTATTATATCTTGTGTTACTTTAGGAGATTATTCGTATGTCTGTCTTCTGAAAGCATTCTTGTTTATTTGATTATACAAGTAGAACTAGTGGAGGTGATAAGGAAGGTGTCCTGAAGACAACTACTTCCAGACTTTATGCTGTCATAGACATCTTCAGTGTGTGTTTTTCTTTTCTATTTCTATGTAAAGGACCTTGGTATGACTTTGTGCCCCCATTGTTCTTCGTATCTCACTCTAGGGCCGTCAAGGTGAAGTCTTTATGCTACATCTTAGATTGCTAGTTACTTTACTATCTAAAAGAAACTCCTATTGTTTCTTGCAAGAACACTTTTGAAAGAAGAGAAGTGCCTTCAGTGTTTACACCAAGATTTTCTCCTTTGTCTATGTGCATCATCTCTGAAAGAAGAGAGATGGATGGTTTATTTTTCCCCCATGTGTTATTTTCTACTTATTTATATTATATATAGCTCCTACGTATCTATAGGGAACCTCCCCTTGATGAGAGGAGAGATTTATCTCTAGTTGATGTAGTAAAGCTGCACACCTAGCCAACCAATCTTCTTGCTATGGTTGATCATACCTATTCTGTTGATCAGTACGCTGATTGACAAAATATTCACCCAATAGTTTTTGGCGACTCCGCTGGGGACAGTAATTTTATGCAATTTGGAACCTCAATTTTTAGATTGAAACATCACCTGTGTCTTACCCATTATCCATTTTTAGCTATATACATGCATTCTATTGTGGAAGAATGAACTACTCTAGTGCTTTCCTATTATTAATTTTTCCCCCTAGCATCGTGCAACAATTTTTGGTGACTCTGATGGGGATGAACGTGTAGTCTGAAGCCTCAAGTTTTAGATTGAAGCAATTCCTTCCTTTATCCATTATAGAGTCTGGCAACTCCCATTTGGGTCTTACCCATTATCCATTTATATCCTTACCATTTTCATCCATTTCCATTATATTATGTGGTCTACAAAACCAGAGCTGCTAGGAAAGAAAGCATAGTTTGAAGCCGCAAGCTTTAAGCTAAAGCAGGGCTAGTTTCTTTTCCATTTTTGTCCTATAATCTGGCAACTCCACTTAGATGTGTTATCCCTATTTTTCATAATTCAATCATGGCAGTTCGAGGCCCCTAGGGTAACTCATTTGGCCCACTTAATCTAACTCCACCCCTGCATGAGCTACCACTCAGTTCAAGGAAGAATTTCCCCAAATTTTTTGGTGATGGAGGAGTCCACCCTGATGAACACATTGCAGCCTTCACCATAGCCTATGGTGTGATAGAGGTGGAATTTGAAGATGTGGCAGTTAGGCTTTTCATGGAGACCCTACACGGTGCTACTGCAGACTAGTTCTACCATCTGCAAGCTGGATCAGTGACTGACTAGGATACACTCAAAGCCAAGTTTGAAGCTAGGTTCAAGCCTATAAAAGATGTGCATGCCTTGCTAGCCTAGCTCACACAGATGAAGAAGGAGCCCCATGAACCTATGAGGGACTTCATTACTAGGTTCAACAAGTTGAGGCACAGGATTCCCATGATCGCCTATCCGACACCTCATAATCTCATGTGTTTCTTCATCAACTCATAGTGGCCTGAAGTGAGTTTTCTATTGAGACAGGTTCGACACATAGACCTTGAGGCTACTCAAGAATTGGCTACTGAGCTAGAAGATGACCTTATATTGGTAGGAAAGATAAGGAGAGATCCTAATAAAGCTATACCCTCTTCATCTTCTAAATACTCACCCATAGTCACCACTGACCCAATGGTACAAAAGATGGCAAATGAATTGCTAGCCTTGAAAAGGAAAATGGCACAAGGTATGTCTTCTACTCCTCTATATAGAAATGCACCAAGGAGGACATTCCCTAATCAACCATATCAAGGCAATGCTGCCAAAAGTCAAGGGCAACCAAATTGTCTTCCTCCCCCATAGAGGAACCTTGCCCTTGAAGCACCTCCAACCAATTCAATAGTTGGATATTTGGAAACTGAACATGTTTATTATTTCCAGCCTGAGTCTGAGAAAGAAAATGGCATTGATCTCTTCAAGGAGGTCAAGAAGAATTATCTGGTGACTCCCACATTGGTTTCCTGAATTACCAAGATGAAGCCAGGAGTGAAGGTGAAGCAATCGAAGGATCAAATGCAGTATTCACCTAGTCTGAGAATTAGTTAGCCCAGCAGGTCGACAAAGAAAAGATAGAGGAGCACAACCCCAACCAGTGATTTCAATTGCTGAGTAGAGAACCCCTCTCCCTTTCCAGTTGAAGGACCCAGTGATTGCCAAAGAAGTAAGTACATTGAACATCTCTACACCTTCTACTTCAAATTTGCAGACCAGACCTCCCCTTCCCAAAAACCAAAAGGATCAACTCCCATTCTCTCTTCCAAGTCCATATCAGTCATTTGACATAGTTGATCATGTCAAGAAAGCCAAAATTCAAATCACTGAGTTTAGATCCCTGCAACCCAATCCTGAGCAGTTAAACATTGGTGAAGAGCTAGGTGTGGACCTATCTGAAGCAAAGATTGTGGTCACCCAAATGTCAGCCCCTGCTGCTCAAATTTTGTTTGAGCCTTTAGGCAGGGGTAATTAATCCTTAACCATAGAGGATGCTCATGTCTCAATTGATCAAAGTCCCATGGCTAGCAATCTAGGATTTGATCCAAACAAGGCATCAAAAAAATTGGTAGGGCATAGTACAAATCAAGAAGGATCTTCCATCTCCAATGAAGAGAAACCTAATAGAAGATCAACTTCTGATGATGCTTGGAACCTAGAATCTGATGGTGGAAATTCTTCCACAGCTGGATGTAGATCTCTATTGCTTAGATTGAAGACTACTCAGGGTGAAGTGGTCAAACTCCTTTACACAAAAGGAGATGTTGAGCTGATGGTTTGTCAGGAGTTTGATACTAAAAATCAAAGCATGTGCTGGACTGAACCAACAAAACAACAAGCTATGGTGGTGGACCATACTATTGTACTCCAAAGTCAGCAAAAGGAACTCTTCAATAAGAGAGCAAGGAGTTATGGTTTTCAAATTGAAGACCACGTCCTGCCATGGGGCAAGAAGAAGAAAGAGCCAAGAGGAAGACACAAAAAATTGGTTTCCTGGTGGAGAGTTCCATTCACCTATCACCATTTTTGGGGAAAAAATGGTTTCTTGCTAGTTTATCAAGATGGCACACCATTTTCACTGTCTCACAGTGGGAAGCATCTAAATCACTTCAAATCTTGAGGCATCAGATAAGATCATCTGTACATATGTATCTTTGTATAGTCTTTAGTTCTATTTTGTGCTTTTCATTTTCATTTTTTGGAGCCTTTCTTTTTTAGTAGCATGACTCCATAACTCAATGGCACACTTCAAGGCACTGGAGATTCTAGTTTCTACTCCCCTCAGCTGTGTTTCAAGTTTCCAAACTATAGGAAGTTCCCCAATAGGAGCCAGCTATTGTCTCCCAAAAAATGACTTCTTATTTTTGGGACAATGTATGAGCTATTTTGGGCCTGTAGGGCCAAAATTCCTCTCTTCCCTTCTCAAAATTTATTGGGGGCCTTACAAATTCCTTATTTTTCAAAGCTTTTTCATTAAAGGGAATCGCAGGTTCAAAGGTTCAAAGGGCTATGTGCATATGTCAAAGGTTCAAAGTTCAACCATTTAAAGGATTTGTAGCCTTGAGCACTTAAAGAGTCTCAAAAGCTCAAACCATTCAACCATTGAACCTTGAACCATTTTAGTTCATCGATTCAACAGGTTCAATGTTCAATCAATTAAATGGGTTCAACGACCAATTAGTTCAACGCACTTGGTGCACAAGATCAAAAAGACTTGGCCAAATAACAAAGAATGAACTGATTAAACCATTAAACCATTGAACCAAAGTTGGTTCAATTGGTAGGTTCAAGGGGTTGCCCCAAAGCCAATGGAACAAGTGCCCTTGCAGAGGGCAGTGAGCAAAAATAGACAAAGTGAACTCCTTCAAGAAAATGAACAAGGCAAAAGGCAAAGTAGAGTCCTTCAGACAAATTATCTGAAGGAATTCCTTTAGACATTTTATCCAAAGGAATTCACCTAGGAAGAGAGCCTGAAGAAAGCAAAGGAAAATCCTAACTGAAGAGAAAAGCCCACAAAAAAGCACCTGATGGAAAAAGATAAAGTGCAGTAGAAGCCACCACGTGTCCATTATAAAGCAAAGCAGAAGCCGCCATGTGTCATCTTTCGTAGGACTCTCAAAATGTTTCTAAAGATTCTATAAGTTAAGCAGAATATGTCATGTGTCCTATTATGACTTAGCAGAATGTGACAAGTGTTTGCATCCGCATTCCCCTTTTGAAGTTGCTCAGGTAAGACATGTTGTGGATCCCATTTTCCATAAGTTTCCAATGAGTTTCATAATAGCAAAACTTGCCACTTGTCAAAGACACAGAAAGGACCCCCTAAAGACTTAGACAAGAAGGGCTATAAAGGACAAAGAAGCAACATGGACAATTCCAAAGGCAAGTTCAATTAAAGTGATGGTTCAACCAAAGAGCAAAGAAGCACTTAAGTAGTGAAGAGAGGAGCGAGACCAAAGGACCAAAAATATCTTCAAAAGAGTTATTTCTAGTAGGTGAAATAGTGGATCAAGTAGACTTCTAAGCGCACCAAATCAAGGATGCAAGCCTATTTTTCTTCCATGAAGTAATGGAAAATTGGGCATGCAGACATCAAAGAAAGGACCAGATAATCCATACCAAGGAAGAGACATTAGATGAATGGACACGCCATAGTTGAGGCAATGCACTGTTCCCAGCATGGTCACTCCAAATAGAATTGAAGGCGCATTGAAGACGTTGACTGCAACATGGGCCTTTTTCATGAAAACAAGTGCCCAAGTCTTTCTTGGAGTGCTATATATTGTAATCTCTTATTTGTTACAAGGGAGATCTTCCTGTTACCAGAAGCAAAACTCTACCCAAATTGAAAGGCATTACTGAGACTTTGAGCTCAGATTGTAGTTCATATTTCTTTGATTTAATGAGAAAGCAAGTTACTTACAGACTTTGTGCTATTATATCTTGTGTTACTTTAAGAGATTGTTCGTATGTCTGTCTTCTAAAAGCATTCTTGTTTATTTGATTTAACAAGTAGAACTAGTGGAGGTGATAAGGAAGGTGTCCTAAAGACAACTACTTCCAGACTTTGCACTGTCATAGTCGTCTTCAGTATGTGTTTTTCTTTTCTATTTCTATGTAAAGGACCTTAGGATGACTTTGTACCCCCATTTTTCTTTGTATCTCACTCTAGGGCCATCAAGGTGGAGACTTTGTGCTACATCTTAGATTGCTGGTTACTTTACTATCTAAAAGAAACTCCTATTATTTCCTGCAAGAACACTTTTGAAAGAAGAGAAGTGCCTTCAGTGTTTACACCAGGATTTTCTCCTTTGTCTGTGTGCATCATCTCTGAAAGAAGAGAGATGGATGGTTTATTTTTACCCCATGTGTTTTTTTCTACTTATTTATATTATATATAGCTCCTACGTATTTATAGGGAACCTCCCCTTGATGAGAGGAGAGATTTGTCTCTGATTGATGTAGTAAATTTGCACGCTTGGCTGACCAATCTTCCTATTGTGGTCGATCAAACCTATTTTGTTGATCAATACGCTGATTGACAAAATATTCACCCAACAAAGATGATGGTCATGATGGAGGCATGGATATTCTTCATTATCTTTCGATCATGTAAATATAATTTAGACATGTTTGTATTGGTGTGATTCTTTCTATTATGAGTAATGTACATTCAAGTCTAGTGACACTCAATAAACTTGAAATTACTTCTAGTAAACCCATGTTATGGTTCAAACTTCTATTATGGGTGATGTAAACTCGATTCTAGTGACACTCGATGACCTTGGAATAACTTCTAGCAAACTCATTATGTTTCCACCTTATTTTATATTAGTACATTAGTTACTTATCCCCACTCATGAGAGTAGGATCATGCATATTTCAAACTCAAGGGATTGATTAGTTATTCAAAATTAGAATTTTATCACTCTAAATTTTCCAATGATTCAACATGAGGAACCATCTCTCCAAGTGCTTCAATAAGAGGGCATGATAATACACCTTCTTATCTCTCATTTTAATTTCAAATTTTAGAGTTTCAAATTCTAAAATTTTAAATAAGAACAATGACAACTTCATGTGTTATTGTAAGGTTTACTATTGAGTGTTGTGCACAATTTAAAATTCTTATCAATGGAAAAGTGTGTTGTACACACTTAGGTTTATCTTTCTCATTTAGCAAGTTAATTACTATAATAAAGTGATGGTAAATGCAAATATCTAAATCTGGTCACAGGTACTTGCAAATGTTAATTATTAACATAAATTAAGTCACTTAACTTATTTTCCATCCTCTACTCATTTATATATATGGGGCTTGACTCATCTATTCATCATCACTACTACATATAAATTTTCAAATCAATTCTTAAACTACTTTATATCACTCTCAAATTTCTTCCAACCTTAATACAATTTCCCCTACTTTTCTAGGACAAGTTCATGCTAGGCAAATAGGTATGCTTATGCAAACATGTCCACTTAGAGAAGCCTTATCCTTGAGCCATTTAATGGCTAGTTTATAAGTTTTTAAATATTCATTTGGGTTTTCCTACATGTTTCACAAGTAGGCTAAATTAAATTATTCAAAAGGTTCACTATAAATACAAATTGAAGTTCATTCATTAATGGACTTGATCTCTAATTGGCATCTATTTATTACACTACTGCATATTGAGAAAATCTACCCTATTCTTCCCAAATTCAACATTAATCATGAATATCAATTACAAATCAAGTCTAAATCATCTCAAATTAGGTCAAGAGCTTACACTTTTAAGTATCAAATCAAACTTTTTAGTTGTATACATATAGTCAAGGAAAATAATTGTGTAGTCATTCTAGGTGGCATAACTACATGTGGTTTAATTCCCTCCTTAAAATATATGGGTATGTAGGTTATGGTAAATCACCAATACAAATGATTGGGGTTAGCTCAACCCATTACACTTCCCTCTTTATTTTTCAAGTTTATAGATTTCAAAGTACACCTAGGGTTTCTAAAGTAAGCAAAAGGAAATAAAGGTTTTTACATAGCATTTACATAAATACAATACCTTATACCTCTCAATAAATATAGGTGTAACATATCAATTACATTTTTTTCATATTCAAAGTGTACAAGTCCATAGTCAATAGACAAGACCACTCTACACTATTGTCTAGAGAACACAGAGTTGTCTAGACACATGCACAAAAATTATTCCTAGATATGAGCTATCACAGTCCTTTCTTATTTTATTTCTCATTATCAAACACCTACCATAGTGTTGTAACCCAACTTTAGATACCACTAGATTATTATTTGTGTCATTATGTTAAGCCTAATTGGGTTACTCCAAGCAATTATTTGATGTGAATAAAATATTTAGATGGTTACAACCTTGTTTATTGGTATAATTTATAGTCTAGTATTTATTTCTAGCATATTATTATTATGGTTGACACTCAAACCATTATTACATATAATATTCTTATTGGATGTACTTATTGAGATAAGAAAATATGGACCCGATTTATGATTGTGGTTATCTAGTTCATTATTATTGCTTATGATTATGCTTAGTTTATGATTACAACAATTAATACTCTATTATATCATAATTTTATTTATGTCAATTTCTAATGACCATTATATAGTTATAGGGACAGGGTGATGAACTAGGATTGGTGGTGGGTTCCAGCCACTAGGATAATGATGAGTGATCGATGAGTGGATAATAAAAGAATATTTTAAAGCCCTGATATCTTTCTCTATTTTATTGAGATTGACTCCTATTATAGTGTTTTGGTATTACTTGTTATTTCTATCTACATCTTATGTGTTGTCTCCATCTTTATTATGTCAGTTGTGTGTGTGCATAACTCATAATTAGTTTCATTATCATTTTTGCTTGTTATAATTCTATTGATCTTATATTCATCTAGTTTGTTTTTCTTATATATTTGACTACATGGTATGTTGTTTGTTCCTTGTGTAGGGACTTAGTTCCCTCTCCCCCTTTGTGTACTTGTTGTCTTCTTGGACACAATGCTTATTGGGGATTTTATTTCTATATAGTTTGGACCCTATGTGGTCATTTTTATGGGACCTAAGCTTTATTATGAGATTCATCATGGGGGTTAATCTTATTTTATTGACTGTGTTGTGATGGCACTACCTCCAAAAATCCACTACATTGAATGTTTTTTTTGGGAACCTTATTTTTCCTTGATAAGGAGGTTGACTATCTTATCTTCTTTTCTTTAGCCATTATGACTCCTTGTGAAAAACAAGTACATGGTCTTGTGTGGTGTATGGTTCAAGCCACCCAAGAGGAATGTTAGAAGATGGAAAATTTGAGAAGTTGGTTTGATGGTAGCTGGTCTAACTAGTCCATGATGGGGAGATAAGTGTGCATGGTGGTTCACTGGCAGAGGATAGAGAACAAGAAAATCAAGAAGAATTCTAATTATTCTTCTCTTCCATATTGGTATCCTGCAAAATTCCAAGTAAGTTTTTTTTAGTTTTGGCAGAATTTGATTTTGGGTATTGGGTATTTTTTCAGTCATGGGAAGACCCAATAAAGGTGATATGGAAGGTATACTATGAAGTATGAGGACTTCATGGTAGACCTCTAATACATAATAATTACACAGGGTTCTATTTTTAAAATTATATTTTTATTTTATCATATGAATTGGGCTCTATTTTATAAATTTAAACTATTGAGATATTAATTTATTTCTTCTAGTTATCTTGAAACTTTGATACATGTTGGACCTTCAACATTTGGTAAATTGTTTGCCTCTATTTTAGATTTGGATTTTGTTATAATGGCATTAGGGGTTTTGGTTCGATTTGGGGATTTTATCATGCCAATGTTTTAACTAAAAATTTTATTGAAAATAGTAGTACCTTAATGTAAATTTGTCTTGGGAGAAATATTGAGCCTGCACCAAAACTAGGGTCTTCCAAATGATTGCTATCTTCATTGAAACCATAGTATGGCAAATTGTTTGGTGTATTACTAATTTTTTTTAATGAGTTTTGCTTATGTTTGCATCCTTATTTCCTGTGGAAAGTTTCATATGAGTTGGTCGACCAACTATGTCAACTTGGGCATTTAAACAAACAACCCTGATTTCATTGATATGGATACTCAGCTAATTTTTAGTTTGGCATGTAGTAGTGCGATGTTGGTGTCTTTTTTTGTTTGTACCCTATTATTTTAATCATGCACAGTTATTTATTAATTTGGGTATTGACATGATCAGATCCATGTGCTCCCCAATGGTTGTGCATAAGTATTTTTCTGGCTAGATTATTTCCCTTCTTGATAGTGTGTTGAATGTTAATGATATTTTGGATGTTTACATTATTTTGTCAACCTAGTTCAATTGTTATATACTTGAGGGATCAACATTGTTAGAGCCATAAGATTTTAAATGGTTGTGCACAATATTATTATGTTGAGTGAAATATTCTTGTTTCAATAATTTTGGACCATGGTCTCTTTATGGCCTTATGGTTTCTATTTAACATCATCTTATAAACAAATGATTTCAAAAATAAAATGTAAGCTAGTCAAACTTGTTTCATGAGTCGATGTATACTCTTGTGAGAATATATTAATTATTGTCTTGTTCAATGCAATGAATAGAATGATTGGAATGTATGAAGCTTATTTTAATTTAATAAGCTTATTATAAGCCTTCCTTATGATCAGCATATCTCATAGTCAGATCCAGATGGTTAGTTTCACCAGGTAGTGAAATTTGGGAATGATGGAACCAAATTTATTTAATAAATTGGATTATATGATTTTCATATTAATGGTTGTGAGTTCTACTAGTTGTAGATTCCCTGTATGTTTTGTGATGTATGCCTCCATTTTGAGTAAGATTTGTAGTCAACCTTATTGGTGTAAGTTGGTACTTTACCTTTTTATGGTTATTGTCAATATTTGCTTGAGTTGTCTTTTGATGTGTTTATTTGGTGTTGACTTTTTGAGTTACCAATTGTTGTAAATCTTTAATATGATCAATTGATCCCCTTCAAAACCTAGTAGCCTAAATCCACCATCTAGATGATGGTTGGGGTGGTTAGGTCCTCTAAATGGTTGGGCTCATTGGGTTATAGATATGGGGTATTCTTTGATTGGCTGAGTACTATGCTAAATTTCTCTACTTTAGTGACTTATCGATTGGTATGCTTTCTTGGGGCTCAGTTCATCAGTTGTAAATCTCAAATAACAACTTGTGAATTACTTATATGTTTTATTATACTCACTTGGATTTTCATAGTGAAGTTTTATTTATCTAAAATATGTATTATTGTAATAGAGATACCTATTATAAATTCGTTGTGTTTTATTGTCTTAACTCCTTGTATCCCCTTGAAGGTAAACTTGCATCATTTTACTATTTAAGGAGTAATAATAACATGCTTATATTTATTATCCATTGTGAATAAAAATGTTCATGATATACCTTAACTTGTGACATTAGGATTATCCTTGGTGTTAAAATATAAGGTATACATTACTTCACCTCATGTTGGAGACTCATTATTGTCTTGTTGCACTTATAAACTCAACACTGTAACTAGAGGCTAGTTACTCATGTAACAAGTTTAAAGGCATGTTAATCCTTGTTGGATCATTTTGATTGTTGCAAACACTTATAGTATGTGTTTTCAATTCATATAACAATTTCATAGTTACTTGAGGCTATTATGGTAATGACTATGAAACTAGTAGGAGTTTTAGATTGTGCAGAATGATGTGATATAGAGATGGTGTGCAACAATTTTAAGTTAGTTACTCTTGAATAAGTAAATGTGAAATTTATTCATATAAAATTTAATGATTTGGTACTTACATATACATGTGTGTCATTATTCTTAGCTTAAATTCTTTATGTTGATCAAAACTTATTCTATTATTTTGAATAGCTAATTTCACAAGCTTAAATTTTGAGTTGGGTGATTTTGACTTGGATAAATCCTCTTTAAATTACTCTAATTATTATGATACTCATTTACTTCTTTAGATTAGATGCTAAAAACGTCTACTACTCATGTGCCTCTCTTGGTATTCTTGACTTTAGCATTTACCTTTTGGGTAACCATTTTGACTATCTTATGCATTGTCCTTGGATATATATTATAATATGAAGTAATGGAAATGAGTGGTCTATCTTGTACATGTACGAGTACCTTAACTATTCTTAACAATGAGTAGGAATTAAGCTATTATTCGATGATTATTATAATTTTGAAACTTGATTGAAATTGTATACAATACCTTACACAAGAAACCTTATGGAACTAGTACATTTTCATAGAGATGTTAGTTATATATATCATCTTTCACATGGCTAGAAATGAATGGAGTTCTTAACTTTTGCATACCTGAAACTTTATATAAAATTGTTATTATAATTGTTCATTCTTGTTGTGTATAAAATTGTCTTGGGTAATGGTCATGGTAATCGAGCTTGAGTTATTGACATTATCCCATTAAGGGTTGGAGTGGATTTAGTGCATGATATAAATATTTGGTAACATGTGGTTATTATGATGAAAATTGGTGTAAGTTATTTACACCAATATTGTTCCTTTATTATCTCTTCTTGAACCAATCATTAAAGCACTTATTATTACCTCTGGTTATTGAATTGTTAGGCTTGCTTCTCTAACTTAATTTTATGGAGGTAGTGATAGTTTAATTTTAGATGATTAAGTAAGGCTTACCTGTGTAAATTATTTTAACTATAGTATTATTATTCGATTAAGTGATAATAATTTTAAAAACTGGCTCAATCGACCTCAACATGATAGTTGGCTATAATTTAAGGATGAGCCCCTAGCTAGCCATGTTGGTGAAGATCGATTAATGATATGAATCGAGGAATCTCAATAAACATGTTCATTATCTTAAACTTTGGTTAGTAAGTTATTAACTTTTATTTTATTATGAGGACAATATAGTGCAAGGATCCATAAGTCATGGATTGTTACCATCCTTGATAGCTAACACTATTTGTATTGTCTATTAAAATCCTTGTGATCTTATTATCTCTTCTATATTGTCTTACTGTTGATAGGCATGTCAATGTTATTGCATTGTTTGTCTTTGTCCATGTTATTTATGGGATGTGCATTGTAATTTAGATCCTTGTGTAATTGTCATGAATATATAACTAGATGTAACAAGACAACTCCATAGTTGTCCATATTATGAGGACGGGGAAGATTGCTTAGAATGGCAAGAGTTAAGGCCATAATTATTATTTTTATTTTTAGATAGGGTTATTAATTACCTCAAACTAAAATTTTAAAAATAACATAATGTGAGGACCCAAGTTGAGAGTGAGTTTCAACTCATGATGGATAACATTATATAAATTATATTTCATGGTGTTAATATTCATACTTATGGGATGGTTTCTTGCTTCGAGTAACTAATCCTTGGAGACCATCATGGATGTTGGTGATGATGATTTTCTTGTTGAAAGTACTCTTCTACTTGATCTTAGTATGTGGATTGTATTGTAAATTCTCTCTTACTCCATATGAGTACATGGATGGTTTTGAATGCATGTTTTCATGTATTATTGGGTTAATATTACTCTAACCTCATGTTAGTATACCTTAATGTTATATGCTCTAGTTATATTCATTGCTGTAAGAGATATAATTAGTTCACTCTACAAGGGAAAACTTGGACAAATGGAATTAAGCCAGAAGTGTGAAATTTAGTAACCTTTATTTGTAAGGGTGTTCAACCCTAAATAATCAACCTTAGTCACTCCAAGGTATTTCTAGTTACCTGCACATTAGTGTATGAATGAACAAAATGTATTTATGAATCCCTAAGTTATATAGTGGACCCTACATGCAACTTTGTTTTCCCTTTGATAACAAATAATCCCAAAAAAAAATTAGGAGGTCATTTCACTTGGTATCAGAGTCGTGTTATTGCTCTCGGGAACTCTAGGACATGGAAAAGTTGTTATAATGGAACTAATGAATTGTTACATTTGGGCAGAATTTTAAAATTATCTACAAGGGCATTTAGCTTCTTGGGTTGAATAAGATGGTATTGTTCCAGAATGCTAAGATGTTGGAAGTTACATGCATTTTTTGAATTTAATGGTTACATGAAATCTGAAATTTTTATGATTACAATTGTTATCTCCCCTATCCTTGATTTGGTTGACCCTTATCGAATTCAATTAGATCATGGTGAACCTCACTTGTAGACCATTGACTTGTTTGGGTGAGTTAATGGGAGATAAGTGATAAAGGCTTTGCTCTTAGAATTAGGAGAATATTATTCGGTATCTATTTCTGACTTGTAAGAGCAATCTATCCTTAGATGTTTGGAATATTATGCCCTAAGGAAGACTGAGGGATCAAATTAAACTTGGAGGGTTGAATAGGGTGAGAGAGGCTAGTTTACTTTGGTAAGTTAGCAGAACTTGTGCTCTCTGATTGTAAATGGAGTGTCTTTATCCATTGGGAAACTATGAAACATGAATGGCTATTGATAACCATTGATGATATTATGGATAAGGTTGTGGTAACTTATTATTCAGTAAGCTAAATGTCTTATTTAAAATGTTGAAAGAGATAAAATGTTAAAACTATATAACTAAGCATGAAACTTTAAGATAAATGGCTTAGGTGGAATACAAATGTGTCCATGGGTCTAAGTTACCCATGCTGTGCAAAGCTATTCCAAGGCAAAACTACCTTTGGGAGGTTTGATGGCAAACCCTACTGAAGGTAACAATGAATTGTTACAAGTAAACCACTAATGTGTTAGTTACTAAAAATTCTTACTTTGATTATGAGTCATTATACATGACTGGTTGAAGCCAAGTAATATTTTAAAGTAATGTGACTAGTGGTTGGGGAAGCTTATGGATACTTGATATCATTAGGTTGACCAATGGGATTTTGGTACTTTTGTGTATAACCAGTGAAATTATCATGTGTTACGAGGTGAAAATACCCTTATAATAAACACCTAGTCTAGAATGTGTGCCCTATCCTATGTTCTTCCTTCATACATGTAAGTTTTTGTTTGTTGTGTAAACCTTTTATGATGTGTGAATGTAATCAACCATGTAAATATTGTATTACTCCATGTTTTTGAGATTATTATATGAGTATTTCATATACATGTCATGAGTAAGTGTGAACTTGAGTTTTTGACATATTAATATGTAGCAATGTGATCATAAATTACTTTTTTGATGTAACTTCCCTTCTTAAAATCAACCCCTAATAATTGAAATCTACCAAGGTATAGTGATTATATTGTGTGGTGTGACCCTGCATCATTTCTCTAGTAATGAACGTTGATGTGAGTAGGAGGTCAAGGGTGGAGAAACACTATATCCATAATGATTAGACTAGGTAAGGGATAGGAAATGGAGTCTCTTGTAGGCTAAAAACCCACTTCTCCTCTTTGCATGAAGTATCCACCTGATTCATTCAGGTTGTTCACCATGAGTGCCATAAATTGGCTATGATATATTCATGCATAATGGTCACCTTATGGATTAAGTTTTCCTTTAACTGCCTATTAGAGGTTATTGTAAAAATTACCCTTGTGAAATTTCCCTGATGTAGCCTTGTGAAGCACTAATCAGTCCTAAAAATTTGACTTTTATGTAAAAATATCAAATTTGAACCTGTTAAAGCATAGGCACGTATTGTCTTGTAAAATCAAGCATACTATAAATGGGGTAATGTTTGGTTTACTTTAAAATATTGTTCTAGAAGAAATTTTATGATTTAAATGCATGTGATGGATGGTAAAGTGCAAATATGTTGTGAATAAGGTATTGTTTGATGTATACCTAAAATAAATATTCTAAAATGAATATTAATGATTTATAAAAATCATGACTATAATATATGCTTGTGATTTGAAGGAGAAATATAAATTTATGATCAAGAGGTTATAAAAAATCCTAGGTACCCAATTAAATCTTTAGAAAGAGTGATAAAATTTGGGTGAATTCCCTTAGATGGATGACAAAAATATGGTGGGGTCGGTATACCTAGACCATCATGTGAGCTCAAAAATTAATGGAGAGCATGATGAAAACCTTGGGGTTGCATGTGTTGGCCTAGAATGGATTCTCTAATGTTCGGTGTGGTTGGTACAAGATGTTGCACTAACCTACGAATGATAAAATGTTTAAAGAAAAGTAACCATAAAATTTTGAGTTATTATCCTTGTTGACATTCTATGATGAAGGTTATCGAGGTGACATGGGAACCATCACCTTAAATTCTAGAATTTGTGTTTGGAATCTAGTTAGATTGGACTATTACAACTGCTATCATAAAGGGGTTACAAATTTATATGATGATATCTCATCGTAGAAGAGGAATGATTAGATTTAAATTGATTCATTATTAAAATTCTAATTCTCAACTATCTATAGACTGAAAAATCTTTAATGCCTTTGTTTGGTACAAGCTAACAACTATAAACTATGTTTTGAAAGGTTCTGAAAGCTTTCTTATTAGTAGATATTGAGGTGAAATTGATCATCGTAGCCTAGAATGCATGTTTTTTCAAGAATTAATTAATTTCACACCTACACAAGTGGCCAAAAAATGGTAAAATTCAAAATTATTTCATTAAAAATAATATTTTAGTAATAAACTCAGCCAAGATAAGGGTAAATTTGAGCTAACAAAAGTATTGCAAAAATGGTTGATAACCTTTTGATTGAGAATAAATGGCCTTATAAACCATTCAAACATAAAATTTTGAACTCAAGTTTAGATTAATGTATAACCTAATGCTATAAAAGTGCTTATATATCTTACTAATCTGTTCATCTAAATTGTTTTAAAGAAACACTCGAGATGAAAGTACATTAATCTTGGTCTGGATAGAAACAATCATAGCTATCATTATGGTTGTAACTGGGATATCAAAAAGGTAAGGATGAATATTCCACTCTGAATGCTTTGGTATATTCATGTTTTATCAAAAGGATAAGTGGGATGTAACCCCACTTGATTATTAAATTGGGTTGCCTACGATCATGCAGCAAGTATGATGTTATTTTATTGGTAGTCAATAAATGTTACCAAGGTGTAGGCTTTAGTATTAAAAACTTAAATATTAGTTTTTTGGTGTATGGAACATTTTTCCAAAGGAGTGATTAAGTTTATCTTTGATATAGCATTATTATTGTTTGTTATTTAGTCATCAAGATGGATCCTCTATAAGAGGGAGAGGATGTCATAACCCAGCTTCACATATGATTACATTATTGTTTATGTCATTGTGTTAAGAGTGGATGGAATATTTATATGGTTACATCCTTATCTATTGGTGATCCATAAACTAGGTAAAACATTTTTCATAAATAGATACTAAAGTATCTCAATTCCTTAATTAGATACAATTGGTGTGAAAATCTAGGATTGAGTGAAATTAATTAGATAATTTTATAAACTCATTTCCCACATATAACTTCTAATTTTTTTGTCATATTAAAATTTCCCTTAATTTAATTTTAGTACCTCATTAATTCCTTTTCCAACTAAATTAAAAATAAAAAATAGAATAATTAAAATGAAAAGTGACACCAAAAGTGGTAACGAAGTTCACCCATCATTTGGGTTACGTCTCTAGGATTGCTTAACTAAAATCTGATCCATTATAAAAATGATGTAAATATACACTTTTCAACTTACATCATAAATGGATTTAAGGAACCTATTATTTGATTCTCAAATTTATTGAATGGATACTCTATACTCCATCTCCTCAAAGTCCGTAGCAACCCTTTATCCTTATCCAAACATTTAGGCAATTCTCCATTTGATTATATCTGTAAACTCTTAAAAAGGGCACAATATTAAATAGTATTTCCCCTAACTATCAAAAATATTCATATCCTACTAATAAAAAAATGAGTATTTACATCCCCTCCATAGCCATTATATTTATAAAATAGAGGCAATCAAAATTGCATTCATGGGTTTTCCTCTATATAGTCAATACACAGATACAAAATTTCCTTGGCTATCACTATACAAAAGAGGAAATGATTTACCCCAAAATTAGGTATGTGTATTACTTGCAATTCCATTAAATTACCCATTCTTAGATCAATGACAACATATATCTACTTTCTATTGCAGATACCTAGATTTATTTTCCTCCATAGATAAAATCCTAATAAATAAAAGGAATAACATAATTTGTCTTATTCAAGACTATTTTCAAATATCTCATAACATAAAATGAAATCCATTCAAGAATCCTATGCCTTTTAAAATAATGATACAGTATATGGCCAAAGGCCTATGAAAATAGAAGAAAGTGTTCATATAAAAAATAACACATTCATTCTTATTAAATAAATGATTTCATCCCAAAGACTCCATCTGTCTATAAATTTTGACCTCAGCACATCCAAAATAAATAAGGGATGCGTACTCTATCCTTTCCTAGCTTGACTCAGTCTCTAATAGACATGGCTCAATTCTTGGCCAATAGTCCTCTTAACTGGGATGCCAATGGTTGTATTCAAATAGAAAAGGACATCCTTTCCTTTGATGGTTACTAGGCCATTCTTAACCACCCACATCACCATTAAAGGACTACATATAATAATAACACTACCTTGTTTCTCATAGCTCATCCTTTATGACAATCACTATCAAAAGGACTCCTCACCTATTCTCAACTTCCCATAATGAGCCCCCATCTCTATCAGGGCTTATTTCCATGACATTATACAATTGATGCATAGAATCACATGGTTTAAGCTATTGTCTTTTCTCATCCTAGGCTCAAGAGAGTTTTGAACATAGTAACTAAAGATGCCTTAGTCTTAGCAACTACCTCTTTTAATCCAATGGCATTTTCCATACTCGACTCTATCAGTCTATCTCAAATCGACTACCACACATTTGGTTTAATAACTTGACTCAATCATTGATGGCATATCTAGAATTGACATGGTAACTTTATGGACTTAATGGCCTTATAATGATGATGCCAAGATCCATTTAATATCCCTTTTGCCCAAGCTTAAATGCCTTGCTACATAGGAATAGTCCATGGGTCCTCACAAGCTCAGCTCAATACAAGCTATCGTATTCCTTAGTTTAGGTTGTTTTGTTCTTTACTTCCATTGTAGACCACCATATCTCAAT
Source organism: Torreya grandis (assembly GCA_037957365.1). Taxonomy (NCBI): domain Eukaryota; kingdom Viridiplantae; phylum Streptophyta; class Pinopsida; order Cupressales; family Taxaceae; genus Torreya; species Torreya grandis. Next base: position 33,892 of record JARHVA010000021.1, on the reverse strand, counting down.
CCAACCACCCATATAAATACCACTCACCTTTTCCTCCACCGTTTGTGATCTAATGGATTTATCCAAACAAAGCATGCCTTTCTAACAATCTCATATCTATCAAGATAGTAACTAAGCAAGGATTTAATTAGCCTTCATTGGGATTTATAACTGTGGCTTAGGCCATGTACCAATGAACCTTTATTTTGCATTAGTTTGGAAGATTTTAATTAACTACTCGAAGGTTAGTGAGCTACTTTGATAGAGTTGGAATGCATGATGAGTTAAATTTATTGAACTTTAAGTTAGGTTGATATTCGGTTCAGTTAGAAGATGACTCGATCTTGGTGATGAAATTAGAATGATGATCTATTATATAACTCTGTTAGGGTTGGCATCTGAGTTGGGTTGCATGATGAGTTGGGTTACCATGCGAGTTGGGTTACATGGTGAGTTGGGTTACATGGTAAGTTGGGTTGCTATCTTGGAAAATAGAGGATATGGTGACAAGCCATGCGGTATCCTGAGGACCCACCATGTGGGCTTCTCTAATTTCTCCCCATCCTGCTACATTAACGAACATAAGCACAAAATTTATTTTATAGTAAAAACATAGTGTAATTATTAAATTAAAACACTGTTACCATCATGGTGGTAGATTCCCCCACCATCATAAAAGTGAGCTCCACCAACTACAATATTTGTAACTAGACTTTTCATTACTGATGAAAATGGTGACCATAATCCTCTAGATCAAACCTCCCCACAAAGAGGATTTTTTCCTCAAAAGTACCAATAATCCAACTAAACCTGCTACATAGCTTTCTGCATCACACCAAAAAACACAAATTTTTATAAATTCATGGTCCAACTATAATTGCAACATGTATATGGAGAGTAAAATAAACTATATATCCATTCTTCTAAATGACCTGTTACCCAAAATAGTCATACTATCTCGCAGATTCTCTCAACCCCTAGGCTGCATCAAGGTTAAGGTATTCTCCTTGTTATCACATAGGGGAAATCATTGTGCTACATACACCTATAGGATTTACAAATAACTTGCACATTGGTATACCTATATTTTTTATAAACATTTCCCATCTATGGGTCTTTAAAAGTAAACTTACATGACATGATGGAAAAAGATACATGTGTGTACAAAACATTTGTAATACAAACATCGCCCATATTATTGTGGGACTTAGAGGTATATAATGTCAAGTATAAACATGTGAAATAAATTTTGTCTATCCTAAGATGACTAATGCACAATACACATTACCTAAGGGTAATAAAGGGAACTAAAAACAACATAATTAACTATTGTGTCTCTCAAATCTTTCCCCAAATCTTTCAAATTCCAATGTCAACTTGGAGAATTTTACAAACTCACAAATCTGTAAGTAACTATAAGCAAATATCATATAAAAGTGATAACAAACCAAGTATTTTAAACCTATCTAGAGGTTTCCTTCACCATATGACTACTCCCTAATTCATACCTCCACAACTTAACCACCTGAGTTAGTTTCCCCAAAATCTTTTCACAATAGAAAACTAAATAGGAGATAGAAAAGAATAATATCCTTCCAAACACAAGGGTTATCAATTTTATTTCTTATATCCAAGTATTTAGTAAATCCATTAAATTATGTTTGAAGAGTAATTGAGCATATCATAGCTATGCTATAGTAATGTTTATCTAATACTATTAAAGTAAACCATATAACCCATAAGAGCTACTTCCTCTTCATAGGTTTCATAAATAAATAGTAGTGGTTTCATCTTTTCAACTCTATCTCAAAGAGTTAGATGATCCACGTCAAGATTCAAAAAGGATTTTAAAAACAAGTTCATAAAGATATATTTTATATCCAAAGTATCCCACACACAGGTTATCCTGATGTCAAGGATTCAAACCCAAAACTTGTGCTACATAGTTACATTGAAAATAACTCATACTTATTTGAGAACTATGGAATGCACCTATTGAGTACTAGCTAGTAAAATTTGGTGTCTTAAATGGCTTCTTGTTTACTTCCTATAACTCTTAATAAATATGTGAAAACATAAACCAACTTATCAACCAATTAAAAACTTAAACTCAAAGTGAAAAAACCTGTTTAATACTGAACAATGCCTTGTTTTCTATTTCCATATCTTACCATGGAATTGGTCTTTTCAGTTGATCCTATATTCAAAGACATAGGCATCCATAAGATGATTAATAATTCAAAATAATATGACTACACAATTGGTTAGCTATATCAAAATATTATGTCAATACTAATATAAAATCAGATCATAACCATACCTCAATCTTCCCTTTATGTAAGATTGGCAATGGAATTGCAACTGACTCCTCTTGGAGATGTATTACTGAAAATGCCTTACATTTTATCTGAATACTTCCCAAGGAATAAAGGTTATTCCTTTCTCAATAACATCTCATACCTCAAGTTACCATATGTTGTGTTCTTCATTTGTGCTAATCATGTAGGGCTAATGGTTCTAGAACTTTGGCTGTTAGAAGTTTGTCTTCTTCCAGTGAATTGGAACACCTTCGAATTTCCTTTTGCACTAGCATTCCTACATTTTCAACTCAAATAGAAGAATCTTAAAGCAAGAATATGATAAAAACTACAAACTAAAGTATATCACAACTAAAGCAAGGTCCTGTAATCACTTGCTTTGATACCAAATTTAATCTGTAAACTAGGTAAAATAGTTTTTCGTAAATAGATACTAAAGTATCTCAATTCCTTAGTTAAATAGAATTGGTGCAAAATATAAGATTGAGTGAAATTAATCAGATAATTTTATAAACTCATTTTCCTTATATAAATTTTGATTTATTATCATATTAAACTTTCCCATAATTTAATCTTAGTGCCTCATTAATTATTTTTCTAATAGAATTAAAAATGAAACATAGAATAATTGAAAGGAAAAGTGACAACATAAGTGGTAACAAAGTTCATCCATCATTTGGGATACATCTCTAGGATTACTTAACTACAATCCAATCCATTATAAAAATGATGTAAATATACACTTTTCAACTTACATCATTAATGGATTTAAGGAACCTATAATTTTATGCTAAAACTAATTAAATTCAGACTCTGTACTTCATCTCCTTGAAGTCCGTAGCAACCCTTTATCCTTCTCTAAACATTTGGGCAATTATCCATTTGAGTGTATCTATAAACTCTTTAAAAAGGCACAATATTAAATAGGAGTGCCTCTGACTATCATAAATATGCATCTTCCATTAATAACTTTATGTCTATTTACATCCCCTCCATAGCAATTGGGTCTATAAAATAGAGGCAATCAAAATTAGTACCATGGATTTTCCTCTTACACAGATACATAGCTTCTTTGGCTATCATTATAAAAAAGAGGAGAGATTTACTCCAAACTTGGGTATGTATTACTTGTAATTCCATTAAACAACCCATTCCCAGCTTAATGATAACTCTCTCCATCCAAAGCCCAAGAGGCTTTACAAAATAGACGAAGACAACATATATCTATTTTCCATTATAGATACCTAGATTTCTATTCCTCCATGGCTGAAAGCCAAATAAATAGAAGAAATAACATAATTTGTCTTATTTGGGACTATTTTCAAATATCCCATAACATCAAATGAAAACCATTTGAGACTCTTATGCCTTTTAAAATAGCCATACATTACATGGCCAAAGGCCTATGAAAATAGAAGAAAGTGTTCATATAAATAATAACACATTCATTCTTACCAAATAAATGGTTTCATCCCAAGGACTTCATATGTCTATAAGTTTTGACCTTGATACATCCAAAATAAATAAGGGATGCATGCTCCATCCTTTCCTAGCTTGATTCAGTCTCCAATGGTCCCATCTCGATTATTGGTCAATGGTCATTTTAATTGGGATACCAATGGTTGTATTCAAATGATAAAGGGCATCCTTTCCTTTGATGACTGCCAAGCCATTCTTAACCACCCATGTTTCCATATAGGGACTACATATAATAAGAACACTTCCTTATTTCTCATGGCTCAACCTTTGTGATAATCACTATCAAAATGAATCCTTGCCTATTCTTGGCTTCCCACAGTGAACCCCCATTTTTGTCAAGCCTTCTTGCCATGGCATTATATAATCAATGCATAACATCACATGGTTTGAGATGTTTCCTTTTCTCATCCTAGGCTCAAGAGAGTTTTGAACATAGAAACTAAAGACAACTTAGCCTTGAAAACCACCTCTTTTGATCTAATGGAATTTTCCATACTTAGTTCTATCAGTCTATCTCAAGTTGACTGCCATACATTTGGTCCAAGAACTCAACTTGATCAATGATGGCATATCTAGAATCAATGTGTCATATTCATGGCCTTAATGTCCTTCTAATGGTAATGCTAAAATATAATTGATCTTCTTTCTACCTAGGCTTAAATGCCTTTCTACATAGGCATGGTCCTCAGGTCCTCATAATCTCATCTCAATATGAGTTATCATATTCCTCAGTCTAGGCTATTCCATCCTTTGATTCCATTCTAGACCATTATATCTCAATCCAATCACCCATCCAAGTAACACTCACCTTCTCCTCTACCATTTGTGATCCAATTTATTTTCCAAACAAAGCACAACTTTCTAACAATCCCACATTTACCAAGATAGAAACTAAGGAAGGCTTTAATTAGCCTTCATTGGGCTTTATAATTGTGGCTTAGGCCATGTCCCAATAAACCTTCATTTTATGTTGGTTTGGAAGCTTTGAATTAACCACTTGAAGGTTTGTGAGCTACCTCACTCGAGTTTGCATACATGATGAGTTAGATTTATTAGACTTCAAGTTGGGTTGATATTTGATTCAGTTAGAAGATGACTCAATCTCGGTGATGAACACAGAATGGTGATTTGTCATATAACTCAGGTTGGGTTGGCATTTGAGTTAGGTTGCATGATGATTTGTGTTACCATGTGAGTTGGGTTGCATGGCAAGTTGGGTTTTTAGCTTGGAAAATAAAGGATGTGATGGCATTCCATGTGGTGGCCTGAGGACCCACCATGTGGGCTCCAATTACTCCCCATATTGCCATGTGTCATAACCAGAAGCACAAAAATAATTATATGGTAGAAAAATAGTATAATTATAGAATTAAAACACTATTACCATCATGGTGGTAGATTCCCCTTCCATCATAAAAGTGGTCACCACTAGTTATGGTCTCCATAGTTGGCCTTTTAATTATCAACAAATATGATGACCATAATCCTCTGGATCAGTCAGTATACTTTATAGCCTGAGATTTATTTCTAGCATATTATTATTATAGTTGACACTAACTATTATTATAGATATTATTTTTATTGGATGTACTTGTTATTTTGAGCAAATATGGACCCAATTTACAACTATGGTTGTTTGGTTCATTATTTTTGCTTATGATTATGTTTAGTTTATGATTATAGCATTTAATACTTGATTATATCATAATTTTTTAATTCTGATCTTTATGCTTGAGAAGATATTACTAATGACTATTATATGGTTCTAGGGACAAGGTGATGAGTTAGGCTCGATGGTGGGTTCCATCCACCGAGATAATGATGAGTGATATATGAGTGGATAATAAAAGAGATTGTAAAAGCCTTGATATATTTCTCTATTTTATTGAGATTGAATCCTAGTACAATACTTTAGTCTCACTTGTTGTTTTCATCTGCATATTATGTGTTGTCTCTATCTTTATTATGTCAATTGTGTGTGTGCATAACTTGTAATTGGTTTCATTATCATTTTTTATTGTGACAACTCTATTGATATTATCTTTGTCTGGTTCATTTTTATTATATCTTTGACCACATGGTATGTCACTTGTTCCTTGTGTAGGGACTTAACTCCCTCTCCCCCTTCATGTGTTTATTTCCTTCTTGGATCATGATGCTTATTGGGGGTTTTGTTGCTATATAGTTTGGACCCTACATTGTCATTTTTATGGGACTTAAGCTTTATGTTGAGATTTCTCATGGGGGTTGACCTTATTTTATGGATTGCACCATGATGGCACTCCAAAAAGCCACTGCATTGAATGTTTTTTTAGGAACCATGTTTTGCCTTGATATGGAGGTCGACTATCTTATTTTCTTTTCTTTAGCCATTATGACTCCTTGGGAAAAACAAGTACATGGTCTTGGGTGGTGTATGGATTGATCCACTCAAGAGGAATGTTAGAAGATAGAAAAATCAAGAAGGTGGGTTTATGGAAACTAGTTTGGGTAGTCCACAATGTGAAAATGGGTATGCATGGTGGTTTATTGATAGAGGATGGAGAATAAGCAAATTAGGAATAATTCTTCTTTTTCTCCTCCTCTAGGATGGCAACCTAAAGAATGCCAAGTAAGCATTTTTTTGGTTTTGGTAGAAGTTGATTTTGGGTATTGGGTATTTTTTAGTCATGGGAAAACCTAAAAGAGGGGATATGGAAGGTCCACTATGAGGTCTGAAGAGTCATGGTGGAACTCCAATACACAATAATTATGTAGGGTTCTAGTATAAAAATGATATTTTGATTTGATCATGTAAATTGGGATCTATTATATAGATATGAACTACTAAGATATTAATTTATTTATTTTGATTTTCTTGTAACTTTGATGCATTTTAGACCTTTAAAATTTGGTAAATTATTTACCTCTATTTTGGATTTGAATTTGGATTTTGTTATAATAGCATTGAGGGTTTTAGTTCTATTTGGGGATTTTATCATGCCAATGTTTTAACTACAAATTTTATTGAAAATAGTAGCACCTTAATGTAGATTTGTCTTAGGAGAAATACAGAGCCTACCCAAAAATAAGGGTCATTGAAAAGATTGCTATCTTTCATTGAAACCCTAATATGGTGAATTGTTTGGTGTATTTCTTATTTTTGTAGGTGATTTGTATGCAATCAAAAATGTATCATGTCTATAAATCGATCATGTCTTGAATAAGATAGAACATACATACACTTTCAATTGGGAATACATTTATTAAGTAGGAGCATGATCAATATGGGGATCTTCTAGACCTAATTAGGGGATCACTTATCACAATACACCATGTGAGGTAGGGTTCCAAAGCCTATAGTCTAACACAATCATGAAAAAACCCTAAAAGAGTCCTAAGGTTTAATATTCACCTATTCTAATAAACAATAAAAATGAATCTAATCTAGTACACACCAAAGCTTGTGGTGCAAAGTGGGGGTTATAAATAAAATAAAAAAATAAACTAAACATGCATAGAAGACATATACTCATGTCAATGTATACATAATCCTAATGTATGGGAATAGAAACACAATTGTATTATCTTTTTACTCTTACAAAGGAGAAATAAAGTTAGGAATACTTACCTTGAAGACAAACCCCTCGAGCCTCAATCTCTCCCTCGGCCAAGTGATGAGGCCAGGATATGCCCAATAAATGTATAATAAATGACCTCATCTTACTCTCTCTTTCTATTAAGTTTGATTTCATTTTATAACTTTTATTTTGATCTGAGATGAGTTAGGATGTGATTATCCATCTTTTGTTGATTGTGATCCTAACATTTTAAAAGACCTGTAATTCCTAACAAGTGTGTTGGAAAATTCTAGTTTTACAATAAAATAGGTCATCATCAGGCTAAAAAACAAATACGAAGTGGATTACATGTTTTTGGAAGCATTGGACTCAATTCAAATTAGTTATAGAACCTACAGAATCTATTCTAAAATCATCATAGTTAGTTTTGAAACCTACAAAATCTATTCTAGAACCATCATAGTTAGTTCCAGAACTCCACCATACTATTTCAAGTTGTCGCATTTCCAAACTTAGCTCCAAAACTCTATATTTAGCTCCGATACTTCTATAGATAAGCTTCAAAACTTTTGTGGCTAGATATGGAACTGATGAGGATCTATTCCAAACAATTGGTGATCTGTCAGATCAATGATCCCATTAAATCAAGAATAGATTCTCAATTTTTTGAACTTGCAGAATCAAGACATTTATCACACAGCTAGACATCCAGCCACATCTTGAGTTAGCATCTATTATGGGCACAATTCAGTTCCACGTATCTATGAAATAGTTACAGCCATCAAAGCATCTATATATACGGACCTAGAAATTTAGTAAAAAGATATAGATATAGAATATAAAAAATAGAGAAAATCATTGAAGAATAGAGAGATAAAGGATAGATTAGTACATTTTTAATATAAAACATTTTATCAATAAAATATCCATTTCTATTTTGAAAGCAAATTAAATTGTTTAAATCTTGTTCTAGGCAGAGCAAGGGCCCACTCCTCCAAAGAACCAGGATCTTCATTTTTGTCGGTATTTATATTTCTATTTGCAAAAGTAAATAGGTAACTCTGGTAAATTCATAAATGTTTCCAACTTCTTAAAGTTAAGATTTGTTGTAAATTTGTTTCTGCAGGCGTTTTAGATTAAATTTTCATTTCTACAATGTGTGTTTATTTCCAGCAATCTATTTCATTTCTATAATGTGTGTTTATTTCCAGCAATCTATTTCATTTCTGCAATGTGTATTTGTTTCTAGCAATCTATTACATTTCTGCAATGAGTGTTTATATACAACAATCTATTTCATTTCTGCAATGTGTGTTTATTTTCGGTAGATTTGCATAGTTTGAATCCAATAAGGTTTTAACCAAGAAATCCTTAAGACATTAAAAACCCCCCAAAACAAAAAAATAAAAATATAAATACCTCCATTCAATTACTAAATCGCTACGATTCTTCTTGTTGCATATAGCTTTAGACACAACCTTGGTTAAATATGACATCAACAGAAAATTGATTAAATGAAGGGGATGATGACACCCATCATTTTTGGTGCTGTTGCCGAGGAACACTAGTTGGAATTTTCTAATCAGGTGTCAACAAGAGCAACAATCATTCATTTAGTAATTAAAGAAATTTTCTCTAATTTATGAGTAGACCACAAGATTCCAAAGGTAGATTTCTCCCCAAAATATCTGAACAAGAATTTCCATCATCCTTTAGTTTAAGAAAGGATGTTAAGAAAGAATTGGAGGCACCATTATCTCCTACAAGACAAGAAGCAAAATTGCCATCTTTGGAATTTTTGGATCAATCACCAGAACCAAGTAAAACCTTAGGGAGGAGGATTATTTCTCAAGATCCATTGAGGGAAAGTTTTGATTCTCAATTGAGTAGTCAACCCCCTACTCCCAACTTTTCACCATCTCCAAAATAGACCACATACCACATTGACTAGGAGAAGGGATTAAAAAATACCAGAGAGATGGCATGAGAAGCTAGAAGAGAACTTGAGAGAACCTTTACCTATCCCATTTAGATCAAGGATGATGAAACCACTATGAAAAACACTTCACCTGCACACGTACCCACATTTAGAGGAATGTCATTTGAGGATCTTGACCAATTTATGTTTGAATTTAAAGTACTATGTCAGACTTATGATTACAAGACAGATAATCAAAAAATGAAGTTGTTTTCATCTACCCTGAAGGATGCAGTAATGAGGTGGTTTATGGGATTTACATCTAATTCTATTACCAATTGAGAACAAATGGAAACTGCCTTCCTATACAAATATCAAGATTATTGTAGAGAAAGAAATTGGAAGGAAGAATTTTTCAAAATCAAACAGGAAGAAGACGAAAATATGGAAGATTATTTGGACAGATTCCTCTTTGTGAGTAAAAGATGTGGATTTATACTTGAAGAAGATTTAAATAGAACCATTTTTCTCAAAGGTCTGGATGATGAATCTAGGGAAACCCTTGATTTATTTGGCAGAGGAAACATTGCTCAATTAAGAATAGATGAAATCATAGAAATTTGTAGAAACTATTCAAGATAAGGGGTGGACCTAGAAAGGGGAAAATAGTTAAAATTTTGAATTCAGATATGAATAAATTGATGGATGAATTTGTAAACTTTAAAATAGACATATTAGTTCAATTAACCTCCACCATGGATGGATTGCAAGCTAAAGCAAATGCCCAACTTAAACCATTAGCCATGTATTGTCCTAGATGGAGGAAGAAGCATGCAATAAGGGAATGTCCTTTGGATAAAATAGAAGTATGTCTTGTCTATGAATCTAAAGAACATGATACTCATGCTTGTTCTCTTCTTCCACTCATAAAAAATCAGCTCAAACAAACCAATACATCATCCACCATAGAAGAATTAAATTTTGTTCAGAGACAACCTAACCAAGAACAATTTATGCCAAGACCAGCTCCTAATCCCTGGATGATGCCATGGGCAGCTCAAAAAGTACCACAAAGTTGGAGATAGCCACCTTGGGCCCCTCAACCCACATGGCATCCTCAAGATTGGGCAATTCAATCTTGAAATACTCAAGGACATCAGCAACCTTAGGCTAGTCAAGGAAATCCTTATGCTTGGCCACAACCTAGATGGAGGCCTAACAATTATGTGCAAGGAAAAACATATCCAATTCAGAACCAAAAAGCCATAATGGGACCTCCAGCACAAAATATATAGATTGAAAACATAGTCCAAACCCAAATTCTAGCAACACAACCAGTAACAAACCCAAGAAACAAATAAACAACTCCTGTATATGAAACAGAACCAAAAAAATTAGTTGATTTAAATATAATGGATTGTAAAAACATTCAAACCAAATCTAGCAAAATAGTTAGTAGTCCACCTATTATAATCACTGAGATGATAGAAGAAGCTAAAACCCCTAGCATAGTTACACCTAAGGAAGATGACAAAGAAAAATATAGGGAACCAGAAAGAAATTATACTGAGATTCCATTTCCAGAAAGACTTAAAGAAACCATCAAACTTAAGGAATCTAAATTGGTGCAGGAATTAATAAGATTGAATATTGAAATACCATTGTTACAAGCAATTAAGGGTATTCTAGAGTTGAACAAGTTAATCAAATTGTTATGTTTTAAAAAACCTGAAAGAAAGAAGTAGTACCCTAGTACTATTCAGGTAGATGGGAAACTTGCTAATTTATTAGCAGAAAAACTCCTACTACCTAAATATGGAGATCCTGGAAGCCCTATTATTTCTATTTCTATAGGGAATAAGGATATACATAATGTTTTGATTGATTTGGGTGCAACTATCAATGTAATGATAGTGGACACTTTGAAAACATTACCATTAATAGGCATACAACTTATTAATACCATATTATAGATGGCAGATTAGTCTGTAGCAAAACCAAAAGGAGTTATTAAAGATGTGGCAGTAATAGTGGAATCATGGAAATTTCTAGTTGACTTCTTTATATTGTAGCCAAAAGGTAAAACACTTGGTTATCCCATTATTTTGGGGAGACCATGGTTAACTATAGTTGCTGCCTTAATTGATTACAGGTCAGGTGATATGACTATTTCAAATGGTAAGAATTTTAAGCAAATTTCATTATATCTATCTGCACGACCTTTTATTGATAATCAAGCAAAATTATGGGTTGATAATCCTGATATTAATGAGCAAAATCTATCTTCTTTGGCTATGATAACATTGCAGGATCATGTATGGGAAATAGATGATATGGTTAATCCTTCATTAAATGAACATCAATCATCATTGGAGCAATTAGGATTAGTTCTAGAACCATCACAGTTAGTTCTGGAACCATCACAGTTAGTTTTGGAAGCACACCAATTCTATGCAAGGGAAGATAACTTCGCTCTGGAGGAACAGAATTTCTCTTGGGGAGAGGAAGGATCTATAGCATCAGCTATATAGATATCAGGAGATGGTGAAGATTTTTTGGAAAACAGTAGTAACAAGGAGTTTGACCTACAACAAGATAAGTATCAAAACTCTTCCTGTTGTTCTTTGTCCAACATTCTACCTCTAAGAACTTTCAGAGATGTCTCTACATATCATATATTGTTACCACATGCCTGTCCACTAAACACCTTAATGGAACCCTTTCAATAAATTAGTTCATCATATCCTGGAACCAAACATGTTGAGATTCAACTAGGAAATTATTTGAATATTAATAGCTAGTTAAAGAATGATGAAGAAGTCAAACTATTTGATGTTCTGAAGGATCATACTAAAGCATTTGCTTGGGACTATAGAGATGTGAACAGAATTCATCCAAGTATCTACACCCATCACATTTATACTGACAATATTAGACTAGTTAGGCAACCTCAAAGAAGGATTAATCCATTCTTAAGGGATATAGTCAAACAAGAAATTGAAAAACTATTACAAGTAGGTTTTATCTACCCTATCTCAGATAGCTAGTGCGTGTCTCCTCTTATAATTGTCCCTAAAAAGAATAGAAAATAGAGAATTTGTGTTGACTATAGGGAACTGAACAAATCCACCCTAAGAGATTATTTTCCCTTACCATTCATAGATCAAGTCTTAGACAACCTTTCAAGTAAATAGTACTTGTCCTTCTTCAATAGATTTAGTGGATACAATCAAATTAGAATTGTTACTGAGGATCAGGACAAAACTACATTTACTTATCCATGGGGTACCTTTGCTTACAGGGTATTGCCATTTGGACTATGTAATGCTCCAACAACCTTTCAAAGAGCTGTATTAGCAATTTTTGCAGACCTAACAAATGACCGTGTGGAGGTATACATGGATGACTTTACTATGTATGGAGATACATTTGATGATGCCTTAAATTTGGACAGAGTATTAACAAGATGTGAACAACATCACTTGTCTCTTAGTCATGAGAAATGTTTGATGATAGTTGATGAAGGGATCGTATTAGGGCACCATATTTCAAAAAGAGGAATTTAGGTTGACCAAAACAAAATCAAGATTATTTCATACTTGCTTATTCATCAAACTCCCATAGATATCAAATCATTCTTAGGACATGCTGGATACTATAGGCATTTTATCAAGGATTTTAGTAAAATTGCTACCCCCATGTTTAAATTGCTTACCAAGGACTATGATTTTTTTTGGGATGAACAGTGTCAACATGCTTTTGAAGAAATTAAAGAGAAATTAGTAACTGCCCCAATATTGCAAGGACCTAATTGGGAGAAACCTTTTCACAGCTAAACTGATGCCTCAAATACCTCAATTGGTGCAGTTTTGGGATAGAGAAATGAAGAAGGAAGAATGTATGCTATTTACTATCTCAGTAAAAATCTTACTCCCACTAAAAGAAATTACACTACCACTGAAAAATAATTTCTAGCTGTGATCTATGAAATCAATAAATTTAGACATTACATTACAGGGTACAAAATATTTGTACATATAGATCACTCATCAATTAAATATTTAATGAACAAACCAGTGGTTGGAGGTAGAATAATTAGATGGCCATTACTTCTACAAGAATTTGATATTACCATTGTGGACAATCTAGGCAAATCTAATGTGGTGGCTGATTTCTTGTCAATATTTACCAGTACAAGGGAGCAAGATCTAGTCAAGGATAAATTTCCAGATGAACAATTGTTTGTTATTTCAGCTAACACACCATGGTTTGCTGACATGGCAAATTATTTTGCAACAGGGAAGTTTCCTCCTTTCACTAAAAAACAAATAAAAAATTAATCAAAACTAGTGCACAATTCAAATGGTTATATGGAATGCTATTTAAATGTGGTCCTAATTTGGTTTTACGTAGGTGTGTAAGAGAAGATAAAACTTTTGACATTCTCCAAGCATGTCATGATGAACCAAGCGAAAGAAACTATTCATTGAAAAGAATATCTCATAAGATACTTGGCACTGGTTACTATTGGCCATCTCTATACAAAGATGTGAAGAGATATATCAGGCAGTGTGATCCTTGTCAAGGGATGAGATAGCCAACCATTACCAATGAAATGCCTCTACAACCACAAGTAGTGATTGAACTATTTGAGAGATGGGGATTGGATTTTCTTGGACCTTTTAATCCTCCTTCACAAGGAAAAGAGCACATTCTTGTGTGTAATGATTATGCAACAAAATGGGCAAAAGTGTAGGCTTTAACAAATGCCACTAAAGAAGTAGTTACTGATTTTCTTTGGCACAAAATAATGGTAAATTTTGGAGCACTAAGAAGCTTAGTTTTAAACCAAGGACCATAATTTATGTCCAATATGATCTCGGCCTTCACAATGTATTATCAGATCAATCATAGGAAGTCATCTCCCTATCACCTGCAAACAAATGGACAAATTGAAGTAACAAATAGAGAATTAGAAAACATCCTCACTAAAATAGTTGAAGTTGAAAGAAGAGATTGGGTAAAAATACTACCTGAAGCTGTCTGGGATTACAATACAACTTGGAAAACCATAATAGGGTTTTCACCATATGATTTAGTCTATGGAAAAAAGTCCTTGTTTCTTATTGAGTTTGAACTACAGACATTGAGGACATTAGCTAAGGTGGGAATTGAATTGGATGTAGCTCAAAAGGAGTGAATCCTTTAACTCAATGAATTAGATGAATTCAGAATGGAAGAACTTCACCAGACAAAGATAATCCAAGGTCAAAGGAAGCAATGGCATGATTCACATATCAAGGAAAGATAATTCAAAGTAGGAGACTAGGTATTTTTGTTTGATTCTAAGTTTCAACAATTCAAAGGTAAATTAAGAACTAGATGGTTGGGACCTTATCAGATCAAGCAGATATTTGACAATGGTTCTATCCAGTTACTTTCCATTGATGGTAGTAGAAGAATACTCTTGGTCAATGGACACATGATAAAACTTTATAGGAAGCCTCCTACTAAGGATGAATTCTTGAATCAGATTGAAACAAAAGAAGAATTAGATCATATGGAAAAATCTAGTTCTTCCAAAATGATCAAATAATCAAATGAAAAGATATAGAATAAAGGAAAGAGAATGAAAACTAGTAAATGGTGTTCTCTTCCCCGAAATAAAATAAAATAAAATAAAAATCAGAGATCAATTGAAAATTAGTGATGGCAATTGATCTTCTCAAATAAATGGCTAATTCAAATAAAACTTTTTTGAATTCTAACTATTTTCTAACCATTTTTCAAGGATGATGTGTCAGCATGATGGAGGGATTACATCATCAGGGATGGTAATTAAATTTTTAACTTGTTAAAGGTTAAATGGAAAATTTTCATGTGTGATTAGACTTGATTTAGAAAGATTAGTATGATGAGTCATCTATTATACATCATGGTTAAATGTGCAAAATCATGAGAAGGATATTGATGATGGAATGAGTTGGTGGATAACCATAAAGAATTATTCTTATTATTAAAGAAACTAAATCTGCTAGTTCTATAGCTGAGTACAATAGTTTCGTAGCTAAAATTGATAAATTCTATAGCTGAGTACAGTAATTCTGCAACTAAATTCACCAAATTAGCAACCGAATCCACTAGTTTTGCAGCCAAAATCATCAGTTTCACCAATATGAGAAGTAATTTTTAGCTAACCTATGAAAGATTCAAAGAAGAAAGACTCATGGGAATAAAAAATAAGTTAGAACCAGACAATGACAGTTCACCTAGGCTTGAGCAAAAGGCAAACATCAGAAGAAGTTCTTAGAGGAGACCTATGTCTACACATTTTGAGGCTCCTTGAGAAAGAAAACATCATAAAAAGTCTAAAGAAATTTTAGAGGAGCTGGAAGAACAAGAAAGGCTAGAAACTGAAGCTATTGATATTTTGGGTAGCATGACCATGACTCCTCCTGGACCAAGCCAAGCAGAAAAGGAAAAAGAAGATGAAAGATTTGAGGAGCCAGTTTTCCAAGAAATGGGTGAGATTGTAGTACCATCACATGCAGAAGATGAACAATCATCTTGGAGAAGGAAAGGGAAATCCCCTATGGTGAAAGAGGAATTCTTAACTCCCCAAGAACTTTTAGAAAAAGAACAAAAACTAGTAGATTAAACAGGCTCTATTTTTGTCTAGAGTAGAACTCATTATCAAGGAAAAGGACGAGGAATTAAACTTCCTCAAAATAAAGTTAGAATAGAATGAAATGCTCCTTGCATAATTAATAAACTAGTTCATAACCAAGAATGAGGAATTAGAAAAAATTAAAAGGCAACTAATAGAGAATGAAGAAAAATATACAATATAGACCTCTATGTCAAGTCTCTGCAAAGACTGAATTGACTTATCTGCCACTCAAGCAATTATGGGATGACACATGTAGAGAACTCAGTGAAATCAAAGCATCCAATACAGACTTGAAAGGCAAACTAGTGGAAGAAGAGAAAGCAAGGAAGGAATGGGAAGACAAATTTTACAAGGAGAAAAATGATAAGTATAAATGTCTTGTGAAAATACAAATAGTTTGTATGATGAGTGAGAAGTTGCTTACGTGCAGAAGACCTTCTATTTATTGCATATTTTTAAAGGAACAATTCATTCATTAGTAGTTGGCAAGGATAGCATGTGGCCTTCCACATGAAATAAAAGATGAAGCTGATTTCTCGGCCACCTACTCCTTAGCTAATACAGAACAGAAAAACATTCTTTGTGAATTTTACCTCTGCAATTTTATGCTAGAAAAAAATATAGGTTTTATGATCAATTTGTATGTAGGAGAAATCCAACTTAACACATTTGTCTCTGTTCTTCATAATCAGATTACATGGAAAGAAAGGGAGTCAGAGCATTAGTCAAAGACTAGTTCATCTGATCTCTATATGAGAATTCATTATGGTAATCCACTCACCTTTGCTACATATTTGCAATCCCATGCATTTAATGATAAATTCAAGGGACCTTATCTTTTCAGTTTATATCAAAGCATGGATGTCTTCACCTCTAATGAAAGGGAAATTTTGATAATATCTATGATGCATGTTTAAAAAAATGGGAATTTCTCCCAGTGGCATTGAAAAGAAGGGAAGTAATATCCCCTTAAAATTTGACCTAGAGTTTAGAAAGGGCAAAACCTTTATGCACAATAATTCCCTAGATCAATGAAACTCCCCTAAGCATATGGATAGGAATGCAGACAAGGCCACCTCTACTTCTCACCCCCATATCTCCTTGGCAAAACATATAACCTCAACATCCCACTCAATTTGAGGAATGAAAAAGAAAAGTAGAAGTAGGAGCAGGGTATAGTACTTCTGAATCAAAGCATTGGGATATTCAGTTCCAGCCATTTGATCTAAGTAATCAAATGGAATGCAAGATATACAATCTCAAATTTGAAGAGTGAAGTTTGTAAAGGAATTTACAAACAAGTATGGGGGAAGTGATGAGGCTAGGATATGCCCAATAAATATATAATAAATGACCTCATCTTACTCTCTCTTTCTATTAAGTTTGATTGTATTTTGTAACTTTTATTTTGATCTGAGATGAGTTAGGATGTGATTATCCATATTTTGTTGATTGTGAATCTAACATTTTAAAAGACCTGTAATTCCTAACGAGTGTGTTGGAAAATTCTAGTTTTACAATAAAATAAGTCATCATCAGGCTAAAGAACAAATATGAAGTGGATTGCATGTTTTTGGAAGCATTGGACTCAATTCAGATTAGTTATGAACCCTACAAAATCTATTTTGGAATCATCACAGTTAGTTTTGAAACCTACAAAATCTATTCCAGAACCATCACAGTTAGTTCCAAAACTCCACCATACTATTTTAAGTTGTCATATTTTTGGACTTAGCTCCAAAACTCTATATTTAGCTCCGATAATTCTATAGATAAGCTCTGAAACTTTTGTGGCTAGATATGGAACTGATGAGGATCTATTCCAAATGGTCGGCGATCTGTTAGATCAATGATCCCATTAAATCAAGAACAAATTCCTAATTTTTTGAACTTGCAGAATCAAGACATTTATCACACAGTTGGATATCCAACCACATCTTGAGTCAGCATATATTCTTGGCATGATTCAGTTCCATCGTATCTATGAAACAGTTACAACCATCAAAGCATCTATATATACAAAACTGGGAATTTAGTAAAAAGATATAGACATAGAATATAGAAAATAGAGAAAATAATTGAAGAATAGAGAGATAAAGGATAGATTAGCACATTTGTAATATAGAACATTTTATCAATGCTATTTCTATTTTGAAAGCAAATTAAATTGTTCAAATCCTATTCTAGGTGGAGCAAGGGCCCACTTCTCCAAAGAACTAGGATCTTCATTTTTGTCGGTATTTATATTTATATTCACAAAAGTAAATAGGTAACTCTATTAAATTCATAAATGTTTCCAACTTTTTAAAGTTAATATTTGTTCTAAATTTGTTTTTATAGGCGTTTTAGATTAAATTTTCATTTCTACAACGTGTGTTTGTTTCTAGTAATCTATTTAATTTTTGCAATGTGTATTTGTTTCCAAAAATCTATTTCATTTTTTCAATGTGTGTTTATTTCCAACAATCTATTTCATTTTTGCAATGAGTGTTTATTTCCAGCAATTTATTTCATTTCTGTAGCATTTGTTTATTTTTGGTAAATTTGCATAGTTTGATTCCAATAAGGTTTTAACCAAGAAATCCTTAAGACATTAAAAACCTCTCAAAAAAAAAAATACAAATACAAATACCTCCATTCAATTACTAAATCACTATGATTCTTCTTATTGCATATAGCTTTAGACACAGCCTTGGTTAAATATAACATCAACACAAAATTGATTAAATGAAGGGGATGATGACACCCATCACCAAGGTGCTTCACAAGAGATTTTTGTGGTATGTAAGGATAACAAAGACAAATTATCTCTAAGCTACACCACCTATCTATGCATGTGAAAAACTTCTCCACAAGACAAGATCTGTATCTCTAAAGAAAGTATGGAACCCTAAGCTTTATTCCTCAATTAGAATGGTTAATAAGTAGATGTTTGTTTGCACTTTTTCTTCTTTTATTATATTCTTAAAAATGGTCAAAAATGAACTTGTATACATAGGTGTATCTTGCCCTAAATTCTCTTAGAAATGTTGACTAGACAAGATCGACCCATTCGACCCTATCTATTTTCAAGGACAATTAACTAGGTCTAAGCTAGGTTGGTTGAAAGGATAACAAACCCAAAAAGTGAAAAAAACCCCTAGACTATATAGGGTCAACCTAGTTGAACTAGTACAATCAACTATCCAAAAAGGAATTAAGGAAAGAAAAGGAGGGATAAAGCATGGCAATGATAAGAATGGGTAGGATTGAGAATAATAAGCTTAGGTTAAATGGTTTTAGGAGACAAATGTGTAGATGGTAAGTGGAAAAAGGGATAACAATATTATGAAGCACCAACGATCTACCTACTCCTTTCTCAGTGCACCCCTTAAGGTGTGTACTTAGAGAGATTGAGACTTGACAGGTTCTTGCAAGATACAAAGTGTCATTATTTGATCAAAGTTAAAAATATTATGTGTATACAATTTTTGTTTATGTTTACATCCTTATTGACTATGGAAAGTTTCATATGAGTTGGTTGACCTACTATGCCAACTTGTGCATTCAAATAAACAAGTCTACTTTTATTGATATGGATACTTGACTAATTTTTAGTTTGAAATACAATAGTGTAATGTTGGTGTCATTTATTATTTATACCCTATTCTTTTAAGCATGTATAGTTGTTTATTAATTTATGGATTAACACAATGAGATCTATGCACTCCCTGATAGTTGTGAATAAGGATTTTTATGGCTGGGTTATTTCCCTTCTTATTATTTTTATTGAATGTTAATGATATTATAGATGTTTACATTATTTTATTAACCTATTATTGACTTTCTAAGTCACCCCCTAAGTGGTGCAAGGCTCCTGAGGTTTACAAAGAGAAAGCACACCTACAAGGTCTCAAGAATTCCAATCAAAAGTGTGAAAACACTTCCCATTTGTGTCTGATCCCAAGATAGAGGCACATGCCTACATAATAGTAAAGTACTGAATCACACCTACATGAATATTTCAATGCATGCCTATACACAAGTTTCTATGACACACAAGTTAAGGGGTACATGAGTTTAAAAATATAGTTCCCAAGTTTTGAATGGCTAAGTAGAAGAATGTGATAAAGACATTCAACCTTTGTGTGTAATATTATTCAAAGATCTCCCCATGTCCATCCAATGTAGTCTCATGCTCATGTGCAGGATCCTACATTTTCACCATATCACTATGAAGGTGCACAATCTAAAGCTGCATGTTGCCTTAGTCCCAAGCACAGTTACAAGTGATTCTCATGCACAACTTAGTGTAGGAATTTCTTAGTTTAACCAATGGTAATCACCAACTCTTTATGTGGTGACTTGAGGTGCATCTAAGGCTAGTTCCTTTAGTGATGGAGTTTTAGGTAGTGTCATTGGCTAGTAAAGAAAGAAGGGGACCCACTAAATAGTCACAATAAAGAAGTGGCACCCACATGTCATGATCACACTACTTCCATCTATGACTCAAAAGAGACTCCTCCAAGATCCCGTCAAGACAACATGCATTCCCATTTAGTTATGCCTGAGAAGTAATTAGGAAGCACCACATGAAAAAGTGGTAACTGGATATAAAGAGGGTCGTTGAAGGTAGCTGAGCAAAATTTGAGGCATTGTCAGAGTGATTAAATACATGAGAGGCCATTAGTCATTAAGATATGCATGCATGCCACCCTCTAAATATTTTAGAGAGATATTTCATTCCCCTGTGCATGTGTATCCCAAGAGAATCCTACTACCAACTCTAGATCAAATCAGCTTACTAGAATTCAAGAATTAGCAAAAAAGCACTGTAGGTGAATTCAAAGTTATACCCACTACCCCAAGTGGTGAATTTATTGTAAATAAGGCTTGATTCACTATAAAATCTTGGTTTTACATTGTAAAAGGGTTGACATTTTTAGCAACCTCACATTGCTAGAATTTACCATCCATGAACACTTGTATTAAATAAATCTTGTAGATTAATGAGAATTAAGTTCACATCTTTCTATTCTTATGATGTTCTATGTGCTATTCGTGTTTTTTGATCCTTGATTATGGGTAATGTTTATGCCTCTCATCATTTCCCATTCCCTATACCTCCACATTAAACTTGAAACTCACTTACAAGTCACATCATGTGCACACTCAGGTCTTTATTGATGTTGTTTGTGGATTGTTTATCATCCCTCTTAGTGTTGCACTGCATTCTTGTGCTTCTATGTAAAATACTTATGCATTTAGAGTGTCTTGGTGGAAGTTGTGTGATGTTGTCTTGTTCTTAAGAGTTTGTATTCTTTTTATGGAAGTATGAGCACATGATCTATTATTGGTGCATCACCTTTTTACTTTCAACATCTATTACCTTATCCCTCCCTTTTACTCAAAAGATCATAGGATTAGATTAGTGGTAGTTTACCTTTGTACTCTTTAGGCCTGCACACTAGTCTTAAACTAGGTGTGCTTAGAATAGAAAGAATCTAACGTACTTTGGAGGCTTGTCTCAAGGAGCACAAGGGTCCCACTCCTTGGGGATGTTCCCATTTTTACAATGAGATAATTGGTGCTCTCATGCATAGTTGAGAAATAATAATTTCATGCCCAATGCCTCAAACTCTCATGACCTATGTGATATATTTATGCTCAACATTCCATAGCTAAAAACTCTTTCACACTATAGAGCATCTACAGGTGCATGTTTTGAATGATAATAGTTTCTGGCAGGCTTGGTTGGAACAAGTTCAAAGAAAGAGCTAAGGGATCGGTGATACCCTTAGTTATCAATTTTTGAAGACACTCCATAGAGCACTTGACACTTCCAAATGTCTAAATCTACTAATTTAAGTAATCTGAGTGTTTAATAATATGTCTTTCCACCCCCCATTCCATCAAAATGCTATTGTCACACCTCCCCATTTCTCATATCAAGCTCATGTAAGTGCCTATAAGCTTCCCCTAGTTTAGTCCTTATGGAAACCTAATTATGATTTTAATCATTCCTATGCAGGATATGTTGCTCCTAATCAACATTACTACCCTCCTAATCCACCTTAATAGAGCATCAATTATATACATCTTGAGTTCCATAAATAGATGAGGGAAATTGAAAGAGAACAAAGGTATGGTAGGAAACAATAAGAACTTGCTCATCAATATCACATTTGATAGTGAAAGATGATGAAGTAGCACATATTTGAAGAAGAATGATTGGCTAGGTAGATCAAAACTAAAAGAGATCAGATGTACCAGCTACTTATGCATATGCAAGAAACTGAAGTGAAACCAACCACTTTTGCTTTTTCCTTTCCTAGTTTCCAATAGGATCCACCTGTGCCTACAAGCCAACCTATGAGACACAAATATTTCATGTCCAAAGTCCCTATCTTTAGGTAGGATATCTCTATTATGCCTTCAAATAAATACTCTACTTTTAAATTACTAAGCTTCAGAAAGCCTGTGCCTGTGCTAGCTCAAGAACCCATCCTTCTTTAGGATCCTAAAATGTAGTCATGGTAGCCTTCTTGGACCATGCATCCTAACTTCATGATGCCCAACCTTATAAATCACCCTTCCTTTATGCCAATTAAAGCCTCTTGCCCTCCCACCATCTCCCTTTTCAAAGGAGGACCAATTATATGAAAGGAAAACACTAACCATTCAGATGAGGAGGATACTTTGAGTGAATATGATGAGGAGATCATCATTGGTAGTCCCCTCTATGCCACCACTCCTAAAAAATCAACCACACTACAAGAAGATAGATGCAATCTAATAGCGCAATAGGTTGATGAGCTAATAAATGAAGTGGTAGTAGAAAGGGAGGACCTTAATGAGGAAGATCTGATTTGCACCACTCTAGAGTGAATTCAAAGGCCTAAGCCTAACCTCTCTTGGGTGAATGAGATATAATTTAGAGCTATGGAAGAAGACCTCAAAGAAAATTCTAACCTTCAAGAGGAGTGCATGCTCAAGGAGAGTGACTGTGATCACTCCAAGGTGAGCCTATAAGCACACTCATAAGAAAAAGAGGAGAATCCTTTTTGGATGAGTTAGAAGAATTTTTATTAGGTCTAGATGAAAAAATGACATCCTCATAGCAGCATACCTATGATTAATTCTATGACAACTACCAGTTTCAATCACATACCATAGAAAGGTAGGGCATGCACATGGTAGAGACCTATAAGGAGCAAGGTGTATATCCAGGTATAAATGAGTCATAAAAAGGCTCATTTAAATTAAGGGATTAATGTCATCTAGTCGAGTCCAATGAGCAACATGAAGATGCTAAGGAATCTATGGCATGAGCGCTCCCAATCCTTACATGCCCATGTATGTTACATAGGTGTTTTCAAAGAGGGAAATGAACTCAGATCAGTAGTTGTAAGAATCATGAAGGTAACCCACTAGATCCATGAGCTTCCCAAACACTGAGCATAAGCTTCTTACACTTTAAAGTGATTGATTTGAGAAAAGAGTGCAGCTTGGCATTAAGATATCCAAGAAGGATTGGTTTAACTTTGAAGATATTAGTCATCTCAAAGGAAATATTATGTGTATCATGGTGGAAGCATTCATAAAAAGGGAGCATGATCAAAAAAAATATCTTAAGTGTTCTTTATAAGTAATAAAAACATGGCTCCTTTGATGTAAATAAATTCCACCTCACCTCCACCCATCACATGTCAATAATAAGATGGTGCACAATTCAAAATACCTAAGAGGTTTCTATTTTGATCTAGGATGACAAAGGCACATGATTGTAGGATATATATAGTATATTAGATTAGCTCATATTACATTTATTTAAGTGCCTGTGTGCACATTATATATTCTTATTTTGTATTTATTTTCCTCTAAGTTTGTTTCTCACATTTGGCACTTGTTCCTCTCCTTTTTCTTTATTGAGGGTAGAACTTAGTTTAGTTTACTCAGGCACAAGGCCAAGCAGGTTACATCTAGAATGACTCTGCACCTAATGGATCCCTTCAAAGTCCATTGAATTCCCACTTATTAGGCAAGTAGCCCACAAAGGTCACCAAAATTTTTGACTTTCTAAGTCACCCCTGATTGACGTAAGGATCCTAAGGCTTACAAAGAGAAAGCACACCTACAAGGTCTCAAACACTCCAAGAAAAAAGTATGCAGATGCTTCCCATCTATGCTTGAGCCCAAGATATAGGTGTAGGTATGTGTAATAGTAAATTTATGACTCAAACCTGCATGAATATTTTAATGTTCATCTATGTGTAGGTTTATGTGGTGCACAAGTCAAGAGGTGCACGAGTTCAAGAATACAGGGCCCAAGTTTTGAATGGCCAAGTAGAAGAAGCACACAAGGAGCTATCACAAATAAGGAAAAACATGTTGAAGACCTTTAGAATTTGTGTGCAACCTTATTCAAATATCTCCCCATGCCCATCCAATGCAGTCTCATACTCATGCATAGGATCCTACATCTGTGCCATATCACTATGAAGGTGCACAATCTAAAGTTGCATGTTGCCTTAGCCCCATGCTAAGCATAGGATATACTGAGATTGGGGGGTGAATCAGTATATCATATATATTTTAAATATTTTACTTAATCAAAATCCACTTAACCATACATTCAAGATATGTAATAAAACCAAAACAATAACATGCACCACACGAGAGAGAGAGAGAGAGAGAGAGAGAGAGAGAGCAAATTTTTACGTGGAAACCCAAAGTGGAAAAAATCATGGAGAACAATCTCAAGTATATGAATGAGCACCAAATCAAACTACAAAGTTTTTAAGCACCAACCTCTTAGCTAAGCACCAATACAAAAACTATTTGTGAGCACCAACCCATAGGAGCACCAACCCCTTTTGTGTATAAAACATAACTATCTGTCAATGTTGCTTTCTCAACAAATGATAGAAATCTATAATATCTCTTTTTATTATTTCCTCTTTTCTTATATAAAATAATTACAAGCCATGAACTCTCTTACATATTATAAGTGGCTTCTCAATCTTTTATTTATATCTTTCCAAAAGACTTTTGGCATTTACCCTTTGTGACCCTTCACTCATGAAAAATGGCACCAAACTTGCATGACCCTTTGAATTCTTTCATTTTAAAAGTCACATGGTGACCCTTCATGATCAAATTCAACCTTTCCCCTTTTGTCTTCACTTGGTGACCCTTAGAATTCCTCAAGGTGACCTTTCATGGGAAAATGCATCCTTTCCCTCTTTTCTCTTTTTCTCATGACTCTTTGACTTCCTTATGGGCCCTCTTTTTGAATTTATGCAACCAAAAATATATTTTTTAATATTAAATAAATATCAACATATTTATCCAAAATATGAACATTAAAAAGACCTTTAGACAATAAATGCTATGGGGCTTTTATCACCAACAATGCTAGACCTTTGACATTAATGACAATATTTACAATAATCTCCCCCTTTATCATTGATGGCAACCTCAACTAAAACTACCACATCCTGAAACCTATGTTACACATGCCAACCTACACATACTACCATTTGAAAAACATACACTAACTCCCCCTTACTATAGCATCATGTACCTATTTCTATACATATTCCTATTCTTCTCCCCCTTTGACATCAATGGCAAAGGGTTTATCCTAGAGCTAACACTTAGCTCCCCCTCAACTGATGCTAATCCTCAATGGTAGGAAGTAAAATAAATTACTCCCAACTTCTCTCATGGATACTTGAATGTGTCTTTTGGTAATGCCTTTGTGAAAATATCTGCAATATGTTTTATAGTACTTATATATTCCATTTTAACCTATCGATATGCTACTTGCTCTCTCAAAAATTAATATCTGATAGAAATATGTTTTCTTCTTGAATGCATCACTGGGTTCTTATAAATATTAATAGCAACTGTGTTGTCACAAAAAATAGAAATAGGTTCATCATATTTTACCTTGATGTCTTCTAAAGTTTGCTTCATCCAAAGCACTTGAGTACAACACAACACCACTGCAATATATTCTACTTTATCTATGGAAACTGATACTGAGTTATACTTCTTACTTAGCCAAGATACTAATCTATCATCAAGAGACAAAGCTCCTCCAAATGTACTTTTTCTATCATCCAAACAACCTACCCAATCTGAATCTGTATAAGCAACCAAAGTGAAATCTCTACCTATGGGATACCTTAATCCATAATCTAATGTCTCCTTGACATATATAAATATTATTTTCACTAACTAAACATGACTCTCCTTTGGAGCTAATAGATATCTCGTAACAATGCCTACTGCATGCATGATTTTTGCCCTTGATGCTGCCAAATATAAAAGACTACCAATTATAGATCTATATAAATATTGATCTATAACAAGTGAATGTTCATCTTTACTTACCTTGTTTCATGTACCCATTAGTGTACCAATTGGTGCACAATATTCAAAACCAATTTTTTTCAACATCTCCTTGGCATATTTATTTTAAGATATGAAAATTCCTTTTTCTGATTAAAATATTTGCAACCCTAGGAAAAATGGAAATTATCAAAGCATAGACATCTCAAATTCTTTTTACATATAATATGAAAATTCTTTTGTTATCTTTTCAATATTTATTCTAAATATTATGTCATCAACATATACCATAATAATCAATTGATGCTTACCTTTTATTTTGATGTAGAGATTACTATCAGTAAAACCTCTCTTGAAACCCTGATCATGTAGGTACTTATCAAGTCTTGCATACCAAGCTCTGGAAGCTTGTTTCAATCCATACAGTTCTTGTTTTAATCTGCATACATGGCTACTATCATTTGAGAGAATAAATCCCTCTGGTTACTCAATGTATACCTCCACTTCTAGATTCTTGTTCAGGAAGGCAAACTTGACATCCATCTAAAACACTTTGAAATTCTTAAACACTGCATATGCAAGAAAGATTCTAATAGCCTCTAACCTTACCACTAGTGAAAAAATTTCTTCAAAATCTATACCCTCAATCTGAGCATATCCTTTACATACTAGCCTTGCTTTATTCCTGGTAACTTCACCATCTTCATTTAACTTATTTTTATATACCCATTTTTTTCCTATGACATTTTGACTTTTGGTCTAGGCACTAATTTCCAAGCATCATTAATTTCTATCTAATTTAGTTCTTCATCTATTTTATTAACCCAGTGTTCATCATGTCTAGCTTCTAAAAATGTTTTAGGTTGAATTTTAGATAACAAAGAAAAATTAACTTTCTCATATTCACTTACCATAATCTTTCGGGTGCAAACTCCTTCATTTATGTTCCTAATGATGTCACTCTTATTATGATTTCTATGAACATATTTGTATGGAGTCTTGGTGTCCTTTTTCTCCTTCTTCTCATCCTCATCTGATTCTTCAAAATCTTCTTCTTCAATGATTTTAGGAGTGTCTACTAGATCACTGGCTCTTTATGCTACATCTTCATCTATACTAACACTTGCACTTTCAACAATCTTCTTGGTTATTTGTTTATAACATTTATAAGCTTTAATTTTGATAGAATATCCAAGAAATATACCTTTATCTGTTCTAGATTCAAACTTACCCAATTTTTCATCGATTCTCTTTATGAAGTATCTGCTACCAAAAAATTGAAAGTAATCAATTATAGCTAGTTTATCTATTCATAGCTCATAGAGAGTCTTGTTACTATTGACTCTCAACAACACTCTATTATGAATATGCACTATTACACCTACTACCTCTCTCCAATATTTATCTGATATCTTGGATTTATTTAACATTGTCCTTGCCATCTCCTAAACTATTTTATTTTTCCGCTCAACTACTCTATTTTATTGTGGAGTTTTGGCTGCTGAATAATGTCTCTTAATCCTATGGTCTTCACAATACTCAATAAAATCATATGACATCAATTCTCCTCCTTGATCTGATCTTAGGCACTTAATCTTCAATTCAATTTCATTCTCAACAAAATCCTTGAATGCTTTGAAGTAGTTGAAAGCTTCTAATTTTTTCTTCAAAAATATCACCCAAGTCATATATGTAAATCATCAATAAGAAACATGAAATATTTCTCACCTTGAGTACTTTAAGTTCTCATAGGTCCACACAAATTAGTGTGAACAAGCTCTAACATCTGAGTGGTTGAGTATTATTTTATTTTGAACCGTCTTCTGGCTTGCTTCCAATGTTGACATGGTTCACAAAGCATGTTGGAGGGCTTTGTAATCGTTGGAATATTTATAACTACTTTATTCTTATTGATATTGATAAGATTGTCAAAATTTATGTGTCCCATTCTCCTGTGCCATAGCCAACTTTCCTCAACCTGACTCATACAACATTTTTGACCTTTGATATCTAATAACATATACAAATTGTTGCCTATCCTTTGAGCATCTACAATCAACAAATCTAAATCTTTTCTCCTAATTTCACAACCTTTTGTATAAAACTTTAGTGTGTGTCCTTGATCAAAAAATTGATTTACACTCAATAGATTATGCTTAAGACCTTATACATACAAAACATTTTCAATCTTAGTTCTATCATTATCCAAACTTAATGTACCTTTTTTTGGCTATTTTGGTAGTGATATTGTCTCCAAATTTTACTATGCCACCATTGATATTTTTTAGAGTTATGAACTTGCTTTTGTATCTTGTCATGCGTCTCTAACATCTGCTATCAATGAACCATGGATTTTATTCATTTCTTGCATGCAAATATAGTTGGACTAACATTGACATTTCATGTTGTTTCTTTTGCCATGAACATGTCTGAACTTTCTTCTTGATGTATGGAGCCTTAAAACTTTGGTCCTTCTTGACTAAATCAAACATGCTTCTATAATATTGGGCTATGTATCTAAAATTATTTCACTTGTAATATATTATGGCCTCTTCATCAAATCTTGACAAAGGAGAAAAAGAGTTGTGGCTTTTGCTTGACTCTGCATGAGTTTCCTTCTTATTTATAAA